>CM075817.1:26079275-26711831 GCA_037975025.1 Excoecaria agallocha
CATATTGAGTATTTGAGTAGACTTGGCTATGTTATGGATAATGATCTATACATAGATTTAATCTTGTACTCGTTGGCTCCAAGTTATGCACCTTTCGTGCTTAAATTCAACATGAACAAGATCCAATTATCCATTCCTGAATTAATAAATATGCTCAAGACAGCTGATGGATCATTTAAGAAGGATCCAAAAAGTGTCATGGTTGTCACTTCTACTAAAGGCAAGAAGCAAAAGAAGAAAAAGATAACCAAGGCGTAGCCAAAGAATGGCGGGATCTCCAAGAAGAAGGTTGCCAAGAAAGAGAATCCCAAAGGAACTTGCTTCCATTATGGAATGGATGGTCATTGGAAGTGTAACTGCAAGCCATAGATCTAGATTCTCTCAAAGAGAAAAAGCAAGCTGATGCTTCTACTTCAGGTATTCATATGATTGAAATTAATACTTATTCTATTGCTTCAAAAAAATCTTGGTATTAGATACAGGATATGGATCTCACTTATGTAATGATCTACAGGGGCTTAGAAGCTTTAGAAGAGTTGAAAAGGCAGAGATATGTTTGCAGTCAGCTACTGGACAGAATATCTCTACAACAGTTGTGGGGACTTACTATTTGCCTCTTCCTAGTGGATTAGTATTGGAATTAAATAATTGTTATTATGTTCCAGCTTTGTCCAAAAGTATTATTTCTTTCAGTTGTTTGATGAATGATTATGATATTTCTTTAAAGGATAAATGTTGTTACATTTTTAAGAACAATATGTTTTATGCAAAAGCTATCATTGAGAATGGAATATTTGTTCTTGATTTAATTAAAGAAGTACATAATGTGGATACCAAGAGAATGAAACATGATAATCTAAATACCTCATACTTATGGCATTATCGTTTAGGCCATATAAATGAAAAATGCATGACCAAATTGCACAAATCAGGTGATTTGGGATCATTTGATTATGAATCATTTGATACATCCAAATCTTGTTTATTGGGAAAAATGACAAAAGCTCCCTTTATTGGTAAAGGAGAACGAGCTAAAATGGTTTTGGACTTAATACATTCAGATGTATGTGGTCCAATGACTACACATGCCAGAGGAGGTTACTCCTACTTCATTACTTTCATAGATTATTATTCCAGGTTTGGATATATCTATCTAATGAAATATAAATTAGAAGCATTTGAAAAGTTCAAAGAATTTAGAAATGAAGTAGAGAAACAACTTGGCAAAAGTATTAAAACACTTAGATCAGATCGAGGTAGAGAATACTTAAGCCAAGAGTTTCAGGATTATCTTAGAGATAATGGGATTTTATCTCAATGGACTCCACCATATACACCATAACACAATGGTGTATCTAAAAGGAGAAATCGAACACTATTAGATATGGTTCGAACAATGATGAGCCGAGCAGACTTGCCTAAGTCCTTTTGGGGATATGCACTAGAAACTGCTGTTTATGTGTTAAATAGAGTTCTTAGTAAATTGGTTGATGTTACTCCATATGAGATGTGGAATAACAAGAAACCCATGCTTTCTCATATGAAAGTATCGGGTTGTCCTGCTTATATAAAGAGGACAATGTCAGACAAACTGGATGTTAAGTCTGACAAATGTTTATTTGTGGGATATCCAAAAGAAACATTTGGATATTATTTCTATCATCCTTAGAACAAAAGGTGTTTGTTTCAAGGCATGTTATCTTCTTGGAAAGAGAATTTTTCCTACGAGAGGATAGTAGGAGTAAAATTGAACTTGGTGAAGTTCAAGACCTACAAATAGAAGATGATCAACCGATTGAACCCGAAACTGAATTTCATAATGATGAGATTGCAGTTGAACCTGATTATACATAAAATCCTAGAAGATCTACTAGGATGCGTTCTATCCCTATGAGATATGGATTTCACATTGATTCGGATAGAGGCATAACTGTAGTAGAGGACAATGAGCCTATAAGCTATCAAGACATTTTGAACAGTTCAGAACGTTATTTATGGCTTAAGGCTATGCAGTCTGAAATGGACTCCATGCATGAGAACAAAGTATGGACTTTAACTCAACCACCTGAAGGGATAAAACCTATAGGGTGCAAATGGGTCTTCAAAGGGAAGACCGACATGGAAGGTAATATAGTTACCTATAAAGCTCGCTTAGTAGCAAAAATTTATTGTCAAAAAGAAGGTATTGACTATGACGAAACTTTTTCTCCTGTAGCGATGCTTAAGTCTATAAGAATACTTTTAGCCATTGTTGATGGAATATGACATGGTATGAAACTCATGATGGCACAGCGGAAAACAAAAATTTTTAATCATACATACCATACATATCCAAAGCTAGAATCGAAACATGCAATTTTAGGGTTTTAAACTTACAACTTTAGATGCCTTTAAAACTTGATTTTGATGATGATCAGCAACCAAGAAGGATATGTCCACCTTAGATCTTCACCACCAATGCCAAGGAACAGCCTTTACGCCACTCCCTCTATTCTCACACACACACTTGCAAAGATGGCTTAAAATCAAGAGTGCTAGCTCTATGATTGTGTATTCGGCAATGGGAATGATTTGAAGCCACAAGATCTAATCTTGTTCTTCCTTTAGGTTACTGTTTCAGCCCGAGAACACAAGAGAACAAGAAAGATTTCTTTCCCCTTGAGTATTTCGGCCAAGAGAGAAAAAATAGCAAAAATGGCATACCTTTTATTCATTTAATTCATTAATATATATCACTCAATTTAGGTCAAGTGTGAGTGCTGAAAATTAAGTGTTAATTTCAGCCTCCATCACTTCCTAATTAAGAGATATATCCTAATTTAAATTCCATTAGAATTTAAATTCAAATGGCATTAGTCATTTAATCAAAACAAACTTACTTATTTAAGGTAAAATAAGTTGCCGAATTCAACTAGTATTATAGTTTGAATTTTGGCCACTTTAATTCCCTCTCAAGTATTATATTTTGATTAAATACAAATTAGGATTTAATACTCAATTAACTTAATTATACATAGATAATTAATCAATTGAAATTAAACCTAGCACATGCCAACGAATTTCTCTCGTGACCAACATATTTGCCTAAAACAGCTAGCTGTTTTAGGCAAAAAACTCGTTTCACAGATTTGCCTAAAACAGCTAGCTGTTTTAGGCAAAATCGTGGCTTAACAGATTTGCCTAAAACAGCTAGCTGTTTTAGGCAAAATCGCACCTTGACAGTTTTGCTGTTTTAGGCAAAAAAACTATTTTTACAGATTTGCCTAAAACAGCTAGCTATTTTAGGCAAAAATCTGTTTACCCATTTTATGCATTAATTTGACTTTAAATAAAAGTTCAAATTAATTTCCAATACACAATTTAAATATTTTAAGCCCAATGCTTTGTGTGCGATCCTATAGGTCCATTTAATGTTGGCAATGAATTAATAAATTAATTCAAAGGCTATATATATTCTCTAGCAAGATATTATAGCATTCCAAATTAAATGAAAATGCATATGGCATTTAGTGACCTAATGCAATTTTGTATAGTCCCTTACCCATAAATATCAGAATTAATATAAGGCATGGAACTAGTCATCCTTATATATATTAATTCCTTTCTTGATATTCCAGTGATACTGAACTCTCAGATAAATAATGATTACTCATTATTTCATCTCGGTATGGCCATACACTTCTCAGTTCACTGATCAAGTGGCCGATGATATTTTCTCTCTTATTGAGAGGGGTAATCCCTTCACTTCTCTCATGCTCTCTAACATGAATTAATGCATACCCAATCATACCCGTACTTGTCACTCTATTACGAGCACGTTAGGTGTATGTCAAAGTACACAATAATTCATAAAGAGTTTCATAGAGATTTTAGGTCTAAGAACTCCGATACAAAACTTGCATATGAGAAACACTTATGACTTGTACCATGTAGTGTTCTCATGAGCGGATCGTATCCAGATACCATGTTCTTTAACATGTATCTATGATCACTAATTGACACTCTTCTCCTAATGATCCGTAAGACAGAACTCATAATATCAGAGAGAGTATACTAGTCTTAATTCATTCTTATTCCCATAACAATGACTGACTAGGGATATTTAGAATGAAGTCTCATTTGTTTCAAGGTCTTAGAACCATGTGCCTCACACATGATAACTTAAACCAAAACGACATTCTTGGATAGTTTTATCAGTTGATATGCACAGGAATACAAAAGATAAAACTAATGCCTCATTTTATTAATTTCAAGTGTTTCGTTACAATAAATTGGGGCTAGGGCTTACACTAACAATCTCCCACTAGCACTAGTCCCAATTGGGCATAGCCCTAAGACCGAACGCTCTCAAATGAGCTTCGTGCAGATTTGGATGTAACTGTTTCGTCAAAGGATCTGCTACATTGTCTTCACTTGCTATCTTGCTAACCTTGATGTCCCCACGATCAATGATTTCTCTGATCAAGTGGTACCTCCTGAGTATGTGTTTGGATTTCTGGTGTGACCGGGGCTCCTTGGCCTGTGCTATGGCCCCGTTGTTGTCACAGAAAATTTCTAATGGATCTAGGATGCTTGGGACCACTCCTAATCCAATAATGAAATTTTTAATCCAAACAGCCTCTTTTGCAGCCTCACTTGCTGCAATATACTCAGATTCTATAGTTGAGTTGGCAACGGTTTCTTGCTTCGAGCTTCTCCAGCTGACAGCACCACCGTTCAAAACAAAAACAAACCCAGATTGCGATCTAGAATCCTGAGTGCTGGTCTGAAAAGCAGCATCGGCATAACCTTGTATGACGAGCTCTTCTTGACCACCATACACCAAGAAGTGATCCTTAGTCCTTCGCAGGTACTTTAGAATCCCTTTTACAGCAGACCAGTGCTTCTCACCAGGGTTTTACTGAAACCTACTGGTTATACTCAGTGCATGAGCAACATCCAATCTAGTACATAACATAGCGTACATGATAGATCCAATAGCAGATGCATATGGGATTCTACTCATGTTGTCCCTTTCCTCTTTGGTTTTAGGGCACTGTTCTTTAGTCAAAGGAACTCCCAAAGCCAAAGATATGTACCCTTTCTTTGAGTCTCCCATACTAAAACGCTTTAGTACTTTGTCTATGTACTTTTCTTGACTTAGTCCCAAAAGCCGATTCGATCTATCTCTATAGATTCCAATACCAAGTATTGTCTCGGCTTCACCTAAGTCTTTCATTGAGAAACATTTTCCCAACCATTGCTTAACCTTTTGCAATGTTGGAATGTCATTCCCAATGAGAAGGATGTCGTCCACATATAGGACTAGAAATACTACTATGCTCCCACTAACCTTCTTGTACACACAAGGCTCATCTTCATTCTTGATGAAGTCAAATTCTTTGACTACCTCATCAAAACGAAGATTCCAACTTCGGGATGCTTTCTTTAATCCATAAATGGATTTTTGAAGCTTGCAAACCTTCTTAGGATGCTTGGGATTGACAAAACCTTCAGGCTGTGTCATATACACATCCTCAAGTAAATTTCCGTTAAGGAAAGCAGTTTTGATATCCAATTGCCATATCTCATAATCATGATATGCAGCTATGGCAAGCAAGATCCTAATGGATTTGAGCATGACTACAGGCGAAAAGGTCTCGTCATAGTCTACACCATGAGTTTGTCGAAAACCTTTTGCTACTAGTCTACCTTTGTAGGTCTTATCAACTTTGAGTTTGATTAACCACTTGCATTCAATTACCTTAGCACCTTCCGGTGGATCAACCAAGGTCTAAACCTGGTTATCGTACATTGATTGCATCTCGGATTTCATGGCTTCAAGCCAATTTTCCGAGTCTGGGCTTTCAATAACTTCTCGGTAGGTAGTAGGATCCTCACGATCTACTAACTCAATAGTGTCACTGTCAGTGATTAGAAATCCATATCTCTCAATCTCCTGACGTACCCTACTGGACCTTCTAGGTTCTTGTGTAATGGGTTCTTGTTCCACAACTGGTTGTCAACTTGATCCCATTTCCAAACCATCCTCTATAGGAGTTTGTGGTGCTTGAATTTCTCCAAGTTCTACTTTACTCCCACTGTCTTTCTTGAGAAGGAACTCCTTTTCCAAGAAAACAGCCTTGCGAGCAACAAATACTTTGTCCTCGGCTTGTGAGTAAAAGTAGTATCCCTTTGTTTCTTTAGGATACCCCACAAACAAGCAGACACTGGATTTGGACTCTAGTTTGTCATATGTTAATTTCTTAACATGTGCTTCACAGCCCCAAATCCTGAGAAAAGACATATTGGGTTCTTTCCCAGTCCATACCTCGTATGGTGTCTTCTCAACTGCTTTAGTTGGAGTACGGTTCAATAGAAACGCAGCAGTTTCTAATGCATAACCCCAAAAAGAGATAGGAAGATTAGCTTGACTCATCATAGATCGAACCATGTCCAACAGAGTTCGATTTCTCCTTTCGGACACACCATTCCATTGAGGTGTTCCAGGAGGAGTGAGCTGTGAAATAATACCACACTCCTTTAGATGACTGTCAAACTCTTGGCTTAAGTATTCGCTACCTCGATCTGATCAAATGGCTTTTATACTTTTGCCAAGTTGGTTTTCTACTTCGTTCTTAAACTCTTTGAATTTCTCAAAAGTTTCAGACTTGTACTTCATTAGATAGACATAGCCATATCTACTGAAGTCATCTGTGAATGTCACGAAGTAGCTAAAACCACCTCTAGCATGTATACTTAAAGGTCCACATACATCGGTATGTATTAGTTCCAATAAGCCATTAGTCCTCTCGGCTTTTTTATTAAAAGGACTCTTTGTCATTTTTCAATGCAAACATGGCTCGCATGTATCATAAGACTCTAAGTCGAATGACCCAAGTACTCCAGTTTTGTGGAGTCTTGAAATGCATTTTTCGTTTGCATGTCCTAAGCGACAATGCCAGAAGTTAGTAGGGTTCAATTCGTTTGATTTAACCCTCTTTGTATTAATGTTGTATATGGACTCTTTGTTTTGTAAATCAAGGATATAAAGGCCATTTTGCAACATGGCATTGCCATAAGAAATGCCTTGGCGACGAATATGAGCATTGCCATTTTTAATAACAAAATCAAATTCATCATTATCCAAACATGAAACTGAAATAATGTTTCTGCTCATAGCAGGCACATAATAACAATTATTCAAAACAATACAAAGTCCGGAAGGTAAAGTGAGGTGATAGTCGCCTATCTCCATGGCAGCAACTCGTGCTCCATTCCCGACACGGAGGTCCACTTCATTCTTCCCAAGTAACCGCCTATTTCTTAACCCCTGCACATTTGAACAAATGTGAGAACCACAACCGGTATCCAATACCCAAGTGGTAGAAATAGAAAGGTTAATTTCAACAACAAAAATACCAGAACTGGACGCCTTGGCTCCATTCTTCTTTTGTTCTTCCTTAAAGAGAGCGCAATTCTTCCTCCAATGCCCTATCTTGTTGCAATGGAAGCAAGTGCTCTCACTCTCTTTGAGTTTTGGCGCCTTGGGCTTGGATTGGGCCTGAGGTGCACTCCCAACTGACTTGGGTTTTCCCTTTCCCTTTCCCTTTCCCTTTCCCTTTCCCTTTCCCTTAGCAGGTCCCTTCTTAATTCCCTTTTGAACCATTAGTATGGGATTGGTCTTTCGAATGTTTTCTTCAGCATTCTTAAGCATCCTATGAAGCTCAGTGACTGACTTGTTCATTGCATGCATGTTATAATTCATCACAAATGGATCATAAGCAGCAGGCAATGATCCTAAGATCAAGTCAGTGGCCAATTCCTTTGGCACTAGTACCTCAAGCTTCTCAAGAGTATCAAGATACCCTTTCATCTTGAGTGCATGGGTACTAACAGGAGTACCCTCAGCCATCTTGCAAGAAATTAAAGCCTTTGTTGTCACGAACCTCTCGTGACGAGCTTGCTCTTGGAACATCTCCTTGAGGTGCACCATGATCGCATAGGCCTCTTGGTCCATCAATTGCTTTTGCAATTCAGGCACCATAGTGGCCAGCATCAGACAGGTCACATCATTGGAGTCGCTCTTTTTGGTCTCAAAAGTTTCCTTTTGAACCGCAGAGGCGTTCCTTCCTGGTTCATCAGGCAAGGGTGCATCCAAAACATACGACTTCTTCTCTTGCTTAAGAACTATTCTTAAGTTTCGAGACCAGTCTATCAAATTGGTGCCATTCAATTTGTCCCTTTCAAGGACCGATCGCAATGAAAAATTGTTGTTTGAAGATGCCATTTTCAATCTACAATAAAATTTAGCAAGATTAAATGAGGTCTTATTTATGATCCCACAAACCGAATTAATATCCCTTTAAATAATTCGCGTTAGTGATTTAATGTGGGCCAAGATCCACTTTTCACAACAACTTATTAGTCAAGCTGAGCTTGTACACCTAACAAGTTAAGTTACTTAGGTAGGAAAACTCCAATCATGTCTCGTACATAACTCTTGGATCAAATGGGCTAACATCTTAAGATGTTATAGCATAACCCATTTATTAGTTGCCTAGGTCCGGGCATCCCTTTCCATGTTAAGTCCAACCTACATTCACAACCCATGCCTCACAAAGATAATCGGGTGCATCTAGGACTCCTAGTCTACGTGACCGATGATCGATGCCTTGACATGTTTCGAATTAGGAAGGCAACTTTGTGACTTACTATTTTTAGGGATTCATTTTATTACGGCTTACATGGCATACACTTTGTTATCCATATATAGCATGCATATATATATAATTGCATAAAGTAAAGCGTGACAAACATGGGCCCAAAAACCTACAACTAAGATTCTATACTATTACATAAGAATCTTCGAGTTGGGCTTCTCCACTCCGGTGGGCTTCGTCTTGATTTACAAAGTCTTCAAGTATATTCTATTCTAAGAAATAAATGAAACTTTTACAATAAAACATAATGGCTCGCAGGCCATATTTAATTACAAAAACCCAGGGCCCATGAATGCACCATGCATATCCATTCATCACACCAAACTAGCAAATAAATATACATAGCATTCATGGATAAAATAAAGTCCAAATTTATTTAATTTAGACAAGCCCATTAATGGAAATTGTGTACTTAAACCTTTAAGAGATGACCCCGTGATAGGCCTGGGCCGAAGCCCAATGGACTAAATCCTCTTATTGAATAAGTTCTCTTAAACGCCCAAAACACAAACTAGTTAGATTTGTGCCATAAATCAACTCTAGTATAATTTCCAATTTTGCCATTTTTAATTTTATGACATACAGCCCATAAACATTAAAAAAACATATAATATTTGATAACATGAATTAAAAATAAAATCATGAAGAACACATATATAGTACACGGCATTCATGCAAAAACAAACAAACAACCAAAACTAGTTGTTTAATGCTTATGTAATGCCATAAAATGCACAAACATTTAAATCAATTTTATGAGTCATTTAATAATCTAAATAAGTCCATAAAAATTGATTTAATATTCTGTACCAATCTGAACTAAATGTGTTTTTACCATTTTAATCAAAACAAAACAAACAATCTTGATTAAACATGTAACAAACACAAACTAGACATAGTTTTAAGTGATTTTAAAATTAATCAATTAAATCGTCATGGACCAAAATTAAAACCAAATTTAAAACATGTCCAGACCTGATATTTAATCTTTAAAAATCACTTACATTTAATTTTGAAAACTAGTTGTTTAAAATAGCAATTAACATGCCAACAAGCACCTAGTTTCATAATTAACATGTACCATCAGGTATAAATAATTAAATCCGACCATTACCAGCCCTAATAACATCTTAGGACAGTATATTAACATGTCATATTAATTATAATACCTATCTAATCAATTAAAATCATTTTTACACCAAAACAATGCAAAAAACTAAAAACAGAAAATTTCAGATTTGCATGTTTTCATAATGACGATTTTTAATTAATTTTTTCATGCATCTAAAGCACTAAAATAAGCATGTTTAGGCTTTGATACCACTGATGGAATATGACATGGTATGAAACTCATGATGGCACAATGGAAAACAAAAATTTTTAATCATACATACCATACATATCCAAAGCTAGAATCGAAACATGCAATTTTAGGGTTTTAAACTTACAACTTTAGATGCCTTTAAAACTTGATTTTGATGATGATCAGCAACCAAGAAGGATATGTCCACCTTAGATCTTCACCACCAATGCCAAGGAACAGCCTTTACGCCACTCCCTCTATTCTCACACACACACTTGCAAAGATGGCTTAAAATCAAGAGTGCTCTATGATTGTGTATTCGGCAATGGGAATGATTTGAAGCCACAAGATCTGATCTTGTTCTTCCTTTAGGTTACTGTTTCAGCCCGAGAATACAAGAGAACAAGAAAGATTTCTTTCCCCTTGAGTATTTCGGCCAAGAGAGAAAAAATAGCAAAAATGGCATACCTTTTATTCATTTAATTCATTAATATATATCACTCAAATTAGGTCAAGTGTGAGTGCTGAAAATTAAGTGTTAATTTCAGCCTCCATCACTTCCTAATTAAGAGATATATCCTAATTTAAATTCCATTAGAATTTAAATTCAAATGGCATTAGTCATTTAATCAAAACAAACTTACTTATTTAAGGTAAAATAAGTTGCCGAATTCAACTAGTATTTTAGTTTGAATTTTGGCTACTTTAATTCCCTCTCAAGTATTATATTTTGATTAAATACAAATTAGGATTTAATACTCAATTAACTTAATTATACATAGATAATTAATCAATTGAAATTAAACCTAGCACATGCCAACAAATTTCTCTCGTGATTCACAGATTTGCCTAAAACAGCTAGCTGTTTTAGGCAAAATCGTGGCTTAGCAGATTTGCCTAAAACAGCTAGCTGTTTTAGGCAAAATCGCACCTTGACAGTTTTGCCTAAAACAGCTAGCTATTTTAGGCAAAAAAACTATTTTTACAGATTTGCTGTTTTAGGCAAAAATCTGTTTACCCATTTTATGCATTAATTTGACTTTAAATAAAAGTCCAAATTAATTCCCAATACACAATTTAAATATTTTAAGCTCAATGCTTTGTGTGCGATCCTATAGGTCCATTTAATGTTGGCAATGAATTAATAAATTAATTCAAAGGCTATTTATATTCTCTAGCAAGATATTATAGCATTCCAAATTAAATGAAAATGAATATGGCATTTAGTGACCTAATGCAATTTTGTATAGTCCCTTACCCATAAATATCAGAATTAATATAAGGCATGGAACTAGTCATCCTTATATATATTAATTCCTTTCTTGATATTCCAGTGACACTGAACTCTCAGATAAATAATGATTACTCATTATTTCATCTCGGTATGGCCATACACTTCTCAGTTCACTGATCAAGTGGCCGATGATATTTTCTCTCTTATTGAGAGGGGTAATCCCTTCACTTCTCTCATGCTCTCTAACATGAATTAATGCATACCCAATCATACCCGTACTTGTCACTCTGTTACGAGCACGTTAGGTGTTTGTCAAAGTACACAGTAATTCATAAAGAGTTTCATAGAGATTTCAGGTCTAAGAACTCCGATACAAAACTTGCATATAAGAAACACTTATGACTTGTACCATGTAGTGTTCTCATGAGCGGATCGTATCCAGATACCATGTTCTTTAATATGTATCTATGATCTCTGATTGACACTCTTGTCCTAATGATCCGTAAGACAGAACTCATAATATCAGAGAGAGCATACTAGTCTTAATTCATTGTTATTCCCATAACAATGACTGACTAGGGATATTTAGAATGAAGTCTCATTTGTTTCAAGGTCTTACAACCATGTGCCTCACACATGATAACTTAAACCGAAACGACATTCTTGGATAGTTTTATCAATTGATATGCACAGGAATACAAAAGATAAAACTAATGCCTCATTTTATTAATTTCAAGTGTTTCGTTACAATGCATTGGGGCTAGGGCATACACTAACTATTGTAGCTCATTATGATTTTGAGATTTGGCAAATGGATGTGAAGATAGCTTTCCTTAGTGGAAATCTTACTGAGGATGTGTATATGACACAACTAGAAGGGTTCACATCAGGAAATGGCAAAAAGGTATGCAAGCTTCAAAGATCCATTTATGGATTGAAGCAAGCCTCTAGGAGCTGGAACATTCAATTCAATGAGACAATTAAAGAGTTTGGTTTCTCACAGAATGAAGATGAACCTTGTGTGTATAAAAGGGTCAGTGGGAGTGCAATTATCTTCCTAGTTTTATATGTTGATGACATATTGATCATGGAAAATGACATTTCTCTTCTCCAATTTGTTAAAATATGGTTATCCAAGCAATTCTCCATGAAAGACCTTGGAGAAGCATCTTATATTCTGGGAATAAGGATCTATAGAGATAGATCCAATAGGTTGTAGGTCTTTCTCAGAGTACATATATAGATAAAGTATTGAAGAGGTTCAATATGGATCTCTCTAAGAAAGGGTTTATACCCATGGTGAATGGGAAACACCTTTCTAAGTCTATGTGTCCGCAGATACTAGAGGATAGAGAGAGCATGAATAGAATACCATATGCATCTGCAATTGGTTCTATCATGTATGCTATGTTATGTACACGTCCGGATGTAGAATTTGCTTTGAGTGTCACAAGCAGATTCCAATCCAATTTTGGAGAGGAACATTGGGCAGCTGTCAAGAATATCCTTAAGTACTTGAGAAAGACTAAAGATATATTCTTGGTATATGGAGAGGGTAATTTGGAAGTAAATAGGTATACAGATGCCAGCTTCCAATCTGACAAAGATGATTGTAAATCACAGTCTGGTTATGTGTTCATAATGGGAGGAGGAGCAGTTAGTTGGAAAAGTTCTAAACAAGAAACAATTGTTGATTCCACGATGGAAGCTAAGTACATTGCTACTTCAGAAGCAGCCAAAGAAGCATTCTGGATCAAAAAGTTCATAACTGAACTAGGAGTGGTGCCTAGCATTGTTTATTCGATTCCTTTATATTGTGACAACAATGGAGCCATTGAAAAAGCAAAGGAACCATGGTCTCATCAGCGATCCAAGCATGTTCTCAGACGCTGCCATTTCATAAGGGAAATAGTAGCTAGAAATGATGTGAAAATAGAAAGGGTTCCTATAGATGACAATGTGGCAGATCCCCTCACTAAAGCACTTTCCCAAATTAAGCATGATCACCATATAAATAGCATGGGTCTGAGACATATGAGTGATTGGCTCTAGTGCAAGTGGGAGATTGTTAGAGAGTATGCCTTAGAGCCCATGTAATAGGGATGTTTTTCATATTTATAAAATTTATATTCTTAATAAAAGGCATCATTCATTTATTAATGCTATGTTTAAATACATGAGTTTGTAAATCTTAAATTAATAAATGAAGTCCTAGATATTATAAACACAGTGCAAAGGCAATCATGAAGGTGTTCATGATGTGAGATGTCTATTGCATGCAAATGTGTTAATATTTAAATATCCCTAGTCATAGAATTAACAAGATAGGACATTGTTAATTCGGACAGACTAGCACATGTTATGCTTCTTGGATGGTTCAAGCAGTGGTTCTCATAACTATGATTATGGAAGATAATCAAAGCTAACATGTGGATGCTTGTTAGAAGAACAAGTTCATTGGAGACCTGCAAAGAGAATCCTCACATGGATATTAAATCTATGTCAATGAGGAATCTCTTTATAGCAATTGTGCAAGTATCCTTAGACTTGAGATCACCAAAGTTATCTTAAGTAGCAAGTGGTATACTTTGACTCCATAACTGATTACTTCCAATTGGGATTGAACATAGTTAGGAGATTGGGTATATCATGACCTACTTAAAGATAGTTGAGTGATTGACAAAGGATTCACCATCCCAGATTTAATAAGGGAAGTTATCTCGCATTATTCTATAATTACCTTGTTCAGAGAATCTCTGGCCAGAGTAAAATGCCAAGATGGATAAAGATCCATTGAAGGCCTTTTGGGAAAATGGTTAAATTGATATAACATACATAATTAGATTTATATGAGTTGATAGAAATCCATTCTCAGAATCTAATTGAGATAAGAGTGGTGAAAGGAGTAATTGCACAGTAACTGTTTCTATGGAAGGGTATAGTCAAACCACATGACTTTTCTGACATTTAGGTAGTCATGATGCCTAGCTAAAGGCCAATCATGACTTGTATAATGATGTATCAAAATATCAATAGGGATTGATAAAATGATTTGAAGGAGTTTAAATAATGTGAGTTTTGAATATAACTCACAATTATATATTATACTGCCAACATGGACAGGAACCCAATAGGTCACACACATATAGAGAAATAGGATAAAATGGTAAAATGACAAGGATAATAATATTTGATATTATTATGAGGGTAGAGAAGTGAATAAGATAGTAATTAATTAAAGAGTTTAATTAATTATGATCAAGTAAAATTGTCCGCGAAACATTTGAGAAATGTTCTGTAAGTTGGACCTAATTAAAATAAGGTATTTCATGATTAATTATTATTATTTTATAAGTGTTATAGGACTACTATAAGTGTTATAGGACTAATATATTAATTGATAAGTCCATTGGAGGAGTTATAAAGGGGCCAAAGGAATGGAGCTGGTGTGAAAGCCCTTCTGTAGAGGGCCACACGCCAACTCCATACAGAAGGCCTTAGAGGTCTTTTTCTTGCACCAAATTAATTTATATATGTTATATAAGTGTTATGGAACTCACATATTTAATTTGGTTGGATTTGGAATCCATTTGGGTATTTAAATCCAATTAGTTGCATAAAAGGCCTAGTTTTTGGGTTTTGTGCATAGTCTTTTATGAAAAGGTTTAAATTGGATTTAATTAAGCCCAAATAATTATAATTAATTCCAAAGGCCCAATTAATAATTCTCCAGCAATTTTAAAGAGTCCAATCTCATTAAGGAGTTGGAATTTTAACCTAACTATAAAAGGCCAACTAATGAGGAATTAGGGTTAAGTGATTAAACAAAAAGGAAAGACTTTTCTCTTATCCTCTCTCTCTCTTTTGCGCCACCTCCAAGCTAGATTCTTGGAATTTCGGCCATCCCTAGTTTGATACCAATTTGTTGGTTCAATTTATCCTTCTCTAGTGTGGATTACTCATTGGAAGTGTTCGATTTGGGCACTGTGGTTTGCAACAACCTGGTGCGAAGTAAAATCAACTGTTCAACAAAAATCAAAGGTGATTTTTCTTATTCTCATATAGTTATATTGTTTATTCATGGCAAGATCAGATCTAATGGTTAAAAAATTTTAAAATTTTGCTCATGTATGCGATGCATGTAACCGTTAAACTCCAACAGAGAAAAACCTTTCGAGGGCCGTTATTTTTCCATTCAGCTTCTGAACGTCTTTCATGTTGCTCGACGGTTGCATTTCCAAGATTGCCTTGAGTTTGTCGGGGTTGGCTTCAATACCCCTTTGGGAGACCATAAATCCAAGAAATTTTCCTGAAGGCACCCCAAAAATACACTTCTTAGGATTGAGCTTCATCTAAAATTTATTCAACGTGTTAAAGACCTTTGCAGATCTGTAGGATGTTCTTCGAGGCTTTTACTTTTGACGATCATGTCATCCACGTAAACTTTCACATTCTACCCGATCTGATCTTTAAAGATTCTGTTCATCAACCATTGATACGTGGCACCTGCATTTTTCAATTCGAACAACATGGCCCTATAACAGAAAGTTCCATCGTCGATGATGAAACTGGTCTTTTCTTGATCTAGCAACCACATCATAATTTGATGGTATCCAGCATATGCATCGAGGAGGGAGTAGATGGTGTGACAAGCAATTGCATCCACCAGCTGGTCTATGCTCAGGAGGGGGTAGCTATCTTTCAGACATACCTTATTGAGATCTGTGAAATCTACACACATCCATAGCTTTCCCGACTTCTTCTTTACCAGCACAACATTGGCGAGCAATTTACGGTAGTCAACCTCTCGGATCGTACCTGCTTTTAGTAATATATCTACCTCATCATAAATGAATTTCTTTCGATCGGGAGCATGCCTCCACAACTTTTGCCTAATCGGCTTATAAGCTGGATCCACATTAAGTTTGTGGGTGATCACATTGGGGTCAATTTCGGAGATGTCTTCTAGCTTTCAGGTAAAGGATGTCTGGTTGATCATTAAAACTTGCATGACAGCCTCATCGACCTCTTCACTCATGCTAGTGCCTATTTGAATACTCTTGACCTTTGTAAGCATCCTTGTCTTGACATCTTCGACAGGGTCCATTCTCTCTCCCTTCAACTGCTCAAGTTGCTCTAGCCTTGGTTCTACCATCATGGCCTCTCTTTGGTGCTTGATCATGGTGACATAGGCTTCTCTGGATGCCTTTTGGTCACCTTTTAGAATGGCGACGCCTCCCTTGGTTGGGATCTTCATCACCATGTACCGGATGCTAGTGACAGCTCTAGTTTGGAAAAGCAGAGTCCTGCCAAAAATGGCATTATAGGCAAAAACCATATCAATAATCATAAAAGTTACCTTGTAGGCATGGGCTAGGGCTCTTGGCCAAGCTCAATGAATAGCTCAACAGATCCCACCATCGGAATGGTAGCGTTGTCAAGTCCGATCAAAGGTGTGGCATTCGGCTTGAGCTCTTCGATCGGCAGCTCCATGGCTCTATAAGCTTGGAGGGTGAGCACATTTATAGCACTTTTGTTGTCCACCAATATCCTCTTTTTGTCAAAATTATTGATTCGCGCCCTAACCACAAGAGCATCTTCATGAGGGAACATCACATCTCGTGTATCCTCACCGGATATGGTGAGTGGGGCTAACTGTTCGGCTGTTTGGGAAATGTAGACACCTTTCCCCTTTATTTTTCTAGAGAGGTCCTCTCCATAGGATGATCCATCAGTTATCATGTTTATGACACCGGTGTACGATAGGCAAGGATCCGCATTCTTCGATTTTCTCCGCTTGTCATCATCTTCGTCATCGAAATCATCCTTCTTGAGGTTCAACTATCTACAGGGACTTATTCCTTTGGTCAAACCTACAAACCTTTTGAGGTACCCTCTTTGCAAGAGTCGCTCAATCTCTTTCTTGAACTGAAAATACTCATCGGTTGTATAACCGACATCCTCGTAAAACTTGCAATACTTATTATGGTTTTGAGTGTTTTTGTTCCTTTCACCCAGCTTCTTGGGCCAACTTTTTCTTAATCCACATCAACACCTGTACTGGGTTGGTATTGAGTGGAGTGAAGGTTTTAGTCTGCTGGTCATTCCCCCAATCCGATTTGAACTACTCAACCTCCTTTCTTTTCCCTAGATTCCTTGAAGTAAAGGCTCCCTTAGGACTCCTTGCAATCTATTCGGATATAGGAGTTCGGTTAAATAATCGTCCGTCTAGGTACTAGAGCCTATCCATGACATTGCTCCTTCTGCCACGGCTGGGCCTCAAGGAATAGTCCAGTTGAATGTACTGCCTAGCTCTTTCTATCAAATCAAAAAAACTGGCTGAGGGCCTTATTGAAATTGACTCAGACAATGGTTGGTCAATGGTGTTGTTGGCCAGAGCGGTGAATGCCATTTTTACACTTACATTCCTCACCTCCTAAATTATGGCTTAGAATCTATTGACGTAGTCTCAAAGACTTTCATCGTTTCTCTGACAGAGGTTGCACAAATTGCTCACAGATTTTGGCGCTCGTGTCTGTACGATAAAACATGTGATAAATAGTTCCTTGAGTTGTCAAAAGGAGGTGATTGACTCCTAGGGGAGTTCGTGGAACTAGTTAAGGGCATCTCCTCCCAAAGTTGTAGGGAATATCCTACAGGCAATCCTTTCATCATAGTTGTACACCTACACCTTCGTTAAATATTCTACAAGATGAGTGGTTGGGTCAGTTTTACCTGTATACCTGTCTATTATCATATCTCTCCACCTGGAAGGTAGCTCTAACTTTGTGATTTCCCTGCAAAATAGGAAGGTTGAGTTGCTGTAGGTGTTTCCCTTAAACATGTCTTTTTTGGGGTCGGTTAAGCCAAACTGCTTGAGCTTCTGCTTGAACCATTTGTCATCCCTGCTTATGGCTATAGGTGAGCTCATCTCTACACCCCTTCGTGCAGCTGCAGTTTGGCATGCACATGAAAGATAGATTTTCCCCAATAAATGAGGTGGAAGATATCTACAGGGGATGTACAGAGAATCTCTTCTCGAGGACATCGTCCCTTCCCCTTGTCGTATCTGCCTAGGGTTCTGGCCCCTACTCTTCTACCATCATGAGCTCTTGGCTCGTTGATGGAAATCCCCTTATTCCTTCTTCTTCTGAAGTCTTCGACCATGAAATCCATTTCATGGCCTTTTTCGAAAGTCCTGGGCATTTTCCCCTTTTTCAGAGTTTGTACTATACTCTTAGTGAAATCACTAAGGATGGCACACATGTCCTTAATGGTAACAGGGGTATCTTCTGATTGCCGCATGACTACGTCGTTGAAATCTGGGAGGAGGTTACCCCTAGTAGGGGATCTGGGAGATCTCTTTCTTCTCCCTTGGGGCCTAGATCTTGCCTGGCTATTGCCATCATACTCTCTAGAAGCTGTGTGTTTATTAAATCTTGAACCTGTCATTTTCTCTCAATGAAAGTACCAAATGAAAAAGCCTAAAAAGTCTTTATCTGAAACAGAGAACTAGTGGCTGCAAATCCCGATCGGATGCTTGATCCTACAAGATGGAGTGTCCGGTAGGACCAAGCATTAGCACTCCAAAGCTTAAGTTAGTAGCTTTTAGAGAGAGAGTGTTTAGAGAGAGAGAGTCTCAGATATTCAATACCTGGAGCCTTTATATTTTTGGCTATTTATAGATGATAGAGGAAGGGTACTTGAGTACCTTAGGACGTGATAACTGGCAGTTGGATCAGGTGAGCGACTATGTGATAGGGAGTAGATGGGAGGTATGGGCGCTAACTTGTATCAATAGACTGACAGGATGTGTTGTTCCATCAATCCGATCGGACATCACACCTTCCTATCTTGCCTTTCAGCTTACACTTTGCGTTTTTATTGATGGGCTTTAGGCCCTGCCAAGTGTTGTTGAGCCGACTTGATTGGGCCTTTAGAGATATTTTTTCTATAGTTATCACTTATTATCATTTTTGTAGATTTTATGTTGTGTACTAAAATTTGCATAAAGAAAGAAATTGACAGATAATGTATACTATAATGGTAAAATAACATATGATTTTGTTTTTATTCTTTCTGGACCCAAAAAAATGTCTATATCCTTACCATTCGAAATTCCATTGTCTGCTTTCCTTTATCAAACATAATTTTCACAAAACATGACAATTAATTTTTGTTAATATAGAAAAGGGAGTATGAGCTATTTGGCTATCTTCTCTTCCCTATTGGTTTTATCCATTGAGTTCTTGCTAATGTCAATTAGTGACCCCAATTTTAATTAATTGCTACTTAATTATCGACTATTCTTCACCATAATTGTTGCTTAGCTTGTCTTGTATTACTATTATTTAAAAAGAATACAACAATTCGCACATAATTAAAGTAATTGACGATATTTAGTGTTTGTACATTGTTGTGTGGATGTTGGGTTTATAGATTGCATCGAACATAGTTGCTTCATCGACCTTAACTAAGCACTTTATTTGTCATTATCGTTAATTGTTATTGAGAAGGAGCATATGGTTCAAGCCAATTGTTCAAGAAATGCTTTTGACTTGAATTTCATATTTTAGTTTGTGTTGACATATTATTACTTCTATCTCCTTGTTGTTTGTGGTTAGTTAATTCATGTATTTTTTGGTTTTTAACATTTTGACTGCCTTCCAAGTCCTTTTGCTCTTTTTAATAATTATTAATTTCTTGTAGTGTTAATGTTAATACTAACAAATAATATGAAGACCAAGCTAGTAGGTTTATTTTGTTATGCTTATTTCTTGATGGAATTTAATATAATAAGAAAGGAAAGGATAAATATTCTTTTATGTCATTAATTGATTGGTATGAAGGCTTACTTGTTTGTCATTCTTCTACCCTTAAAATGTTGAATAAATGTGTGAAATTTAATCAAATTATATGTTCTTTTTTTTTATATATATCTTGAGGGGCATGAAATTAGTGCAAAAGAATCTGAAGGGAATGGTATTGGTAATAGTGATGGAGATGACGATAATGCTAAGTGATGAAGATGACTTTTTTAAAAATAAATAATGCTTAATGAATTTATTTGAATGTTTAAAACTTATATTTGATGAATGTTTAATATGTTTTGTAACTTGTTATTAGGATATTTATGACACATATTAAATGTTTTGATTAATGATTTTTTTATTATTTATACAGTAGTATTTATAAAATTATACTAATTAATAGTATTTTCAAAAATAGAAAAAATTCGATCGAACCATGAACCTCTGATCTTGCCGGTTCTTTATCTGGTCTGATTTTAATAATATTGTTTTAGATGTTCTTCAAAATTACTTTTTATCATATGATTGAGCAAGCACTCAACATGGGAAAAAAATAAATATCAATATCAAATCATTTATAACTATCAAAACAATAATAAAATGACAAAATATGTAATCAAATTTTCCGTTAGTTTTAAAAAGCAATACCTCAATTAGGAAATAAAAAAGAAAAGAAAAGGAAAGAAAAGAAGCTCCATGATTGAAAGGAAACATATGAAGTGGTTAACTTGTAAATTCTCTGTTACATGCTTATTATGTTGGATTTTAACGGTTACATGCATCACATACATGAGCGAAATTTTAAAATTTTTTAACCATTAGATCTGATCTTGCCATGAATACACAATATAACTATATGAGAATAAGAAAAATCACCTTTGATTTTTGTTGAACAGTTGATTTTACTTCGCACCGGGATGTCACAAACTACAGTGTCCAAAATTAAACACCTCCAATGAGTAATCCACACTAGAGAGGGGTAAATTGAACCAACAAATTGGTGTTTAATTAGGGCTGGCCGAAATTCCCAAGAGCTAGCTTAGGAGTTGGTGCAAAAGGGAGAGAGAGATTAAGAGAAAAGACTTTCTTTTTGTTTTAATCACTTAACCCTAATTCTCATTAGTTGGCCTTTTATAGTTAGGTTAAAATTCCAACTCCTTAATAAGATTGGGCTCTTTAAAATTGCTGGAGAATTATTAATTGGGCCTCTGGAATTAATTATAATCATTTGGGCTTAATTAAATCCAATTTAAACCTTTTTCATAAAAGTCTATGCACAAAACCCACAAACTAGGCCCTTTGTGCAACTAATTATGATTATCCCATACTTTTGCCAAGTTGTTTCTCTACTTCATTTGTGAATTCTTTGAACTTTTCAAATGCTTCTGATTTATATTTCATTAGATAGATATATTCAAACCTGGAATAATCATCTATGAAAGTAATAAAGTAGGAGTAACCTCCTCTGGCATGTGTAGTCATTGGACCACATACATCTGAATGTATTAAGTCCAAAACCATTTTAGCTCGTTCTCCTTTACCAATAAAGGGAGCTTTTGTCATTTTTTCCAATAAACAAGATTCACATGTATCAAATGATTCATAATCAAATGATCCCAAATCACCTGACTTGTGTAATTTAGTCATGCGTTTTTCATTTATATGGCCTAAACGACAATGCCATAAGTATGAGGTATTTAGATTATCATTTTTAATTCTCTTGGTATCCACATTATGTACTTCTTTAATTAAATCAAGAACAAATATACCATTCTCAATGATAGCTTTTGCATAAAACAAATTGTTCTTAAAAATGTAACAACATTTGTCCTTTAAAGAAATATCATAATCGTTCATCAAACGACTGAAAGAAATAATAATTTTGGATAAGGCTGGAACATAATAATAATTATTTAATTCCAGTACTAATCCACTAGGAAGAGGCAAATAGTAAGTCCCCACAACTGTTGTAGAGATGTTATGTCCAGTAGCAGACTGCAAACATATCTCTGCCTTTCCAACTCTTCTAAAGCTTCTAAGCCCCTGTAGATCATTACATAAATGAGATCCACATCCGGTATCTAATACCCAAGATTGTTTTGAAGCAATAGAATAAGTATTAATTTCAATCATATGAATACCTGAAGTAGAAGCATCAGCTTGCTTCTTCTCCTTGAGAGAATCTAGATAGGCCTTGCAGTTACGCTTCCAATGACCATCCTTTCCACAATGGAAGCAAGTTCCTTTGGGATTCTCTTTCTTCGCAACCTTCTTCTTGGAGATCCCACCATTCTTTGGCTGCGTCTTGGTTATCTTCTTCTTCTTCTGCTTCTTGCCTTTAGCAAAAGTGACAACCATGACACTTTTTAGATCCTTCTTAAATGATCCATCAACTATCTTGAGCATATTGATTAACTGAAGAATGGATACTTGGATCTTATTCATATTGAAGTTAAGCACGAAAGGTGAATAACTTGGAGCCAACGAGTACAAGATTAAATCTATGTATAGATCATTATCCATAACATAGCCAAGTCTACTCAAATGCTCAATATACCTATACATCTTCAATGCATGAGTAGCAGCTGAAGTGCCTTCCACCATTTTGCAGCTAAATAGAGCTCGAGCAATCTCATATTGCTCAGTTCTAGCCTGAGAAGAATAAAGCTCCTCTAGATGCAAAACGATGGTTCTAGCATCCATCATTTAATGTTGCTTCTGAAGCTCCGAGGACATAGCACCCAGCATCAGACATACTGCTGCTTCACTATCCTCCATGTATTTTCGATAAATGCCTTTGATCTCATCAATGGCATCATCTAATGGAAGTGGTGGTGGATCTTTATCCAAGACATAGTGGATCTTTTCAGCTCTGAGAACAATTCTCACTTGCCTAATCCAGTCAGAATAGTTGTTGCCAACCAGCTTGTTATCCAAGATTGATCATATATTAATGTTTGATGTGCTCATGATGATGACCTAGATGTGAAAAAGAAAAGATATGAGAGTATGTTCATATATATGTATGCATTAATAAGGTCTTTAATTAATCCATTTACTTCCACTATTTTATTGTGAATTAATAGCCCTCACTATATAATCCGAGAAAACCCGATGGTTTTCTTAGTGGGCCAATATCCAATCCTTGATATGTAATTTGACCTTGACTGTGATCAACAAGCCAAATTCCATACCCTTGAAAGGTAGGTATCTCTATACCAATTGTGTCTCTACACAACTATTGGATCATTAGGTTATTAACTCTTGATGTATGCATATCATATATGCATTCCTTAATCTTGCCTCTAGAACCATTAGCCTTGACTGTGGTCAACAAACTAATGGGCTAGCTAAGATGACCCATTTAATTAGATTTGAACATATTCGATATAATGTGAGCTTGACTGTGGTCAACAACCCACACTATAAAGAACTCTGGTTCTCCTCAAATTAATGGAAGGCTTATATACCTTAGTATTTGTTTGAGGGTTTTAGTTAATTAAGTCTCATCATACATGGTTGGCATACATTGGTATGCATCCTATATCTATCACATAAATATAAGCATACAAATATGGTATAGTTATGGACTTCACTACATTGATTTCCCCGAGCCAAGAGGGAAATCAAAAGGTCACACCTAGGTAGTATGCATGATTCAAACAAGAAAATAATTACATTATCTTCAAGCTTGTTGGATCCCCATCCGGCCCATCTTGCTCCTTGATATTGGTCTCCATCTCTATTTCTAATTATAATCTAAGTAATCTAATTACATATTACAATTTGAAATGAAATACAAACCAAAAATAAGTGGCCGGGACATGAAAGTCCTCATTAGGCCAAAACATGCATTATGCTCAATCACATTGGGCTTTGTCCATAACTAATCATCATGCCAATCATACACCCTTATATGCCTCTCTAATGCATAAAGAAATGGATTACTAACATTATTTCAACCTTTGAAACTATATTTTGAGTTATTTTAATGATGTGATCAAATTAGGAAACTTTTTCCATTTTGGAAACTTTCATTTTAGGAAACCTTTTTGCATGCATGTGTTTTTGTCTTAATAATCAATCCAATTGATTATTAATTAATTATAAATTGATTATTTAATTAATTAATCATATTAAATAATTAAAAGAATCAATTTTTGGCTTAAAACAAATGTAGGCCGAAACCCACAGAAGAAAAACCCTAACTGTGTTCACACACAAACTAGTTTTGTGTCTTTTGGACCATTTGGACCTTTTGGAATGAGCCAAGCCCACTCCAGCCCTTAAAACCCATTAATAAACTTAATTAATGTTTATAATGTTTAATTTAAATCAGCTCCTTGGGCCCACCAAGTCATTCACTAATTTAAACCAAGTCCGTAAACATAATTAAGCCCATTAAGTGGTTTTAATAAATTAAAATTAATCAAATTAATTTAAGGCCCATTTTAATTAATCCAATTAATTAAAAACACTTTAATATATCATATATATCAGATTTAAAAGATCAAAAGTCGTTCTAACCAAGAACACATCAAGAACACACGAAGAATACCAATTTATCGAACTTTTCGACTAAACTAGTTTTCATGCAAAACTTGTTCGATTTTAATTCCGTTCGATCCTACGGCTTAATATCACATATTAAACACATAAAATATCATCTAAATGATTTTTAAATGGATCCATAAGAAATTAAATTAAAACAGCCCCTACATCACCTAGGGTTTCACGCCAAACCCTAATCACAATCCTTCAAATGTTTTGTTTTTGTTTTCACCAAATTTATTTGATCACACATACAACCAGAAATCAATATTTCTCATTCATGAACAATCAAATCTAATATTTTAAAGTTCATGAAAAAAATAACTCAAAACAAAATAAAACTTATTCCGCAGAAAAATATAGAATTGTATATCCATGGCAAAATCGTAGCTCTGATACCATGTTGGATTTTAACGGTTACATGCATCACATACATGAGCAGAATTTTAAAATTTTTTAACCATTAGATCTGATCTTACCATGAATACACAATATAACTATATGAGAATAAGAAAAATCACCTTTGATTTTTGTTGAACAGTTGATTTTACTTCGCACCGGGTTGTCGCAAAGCACAGTGTCCAAAATCGAACACCTCCAATGAGTAATCCACACTAGAGAGGGGTAAATTGAACCAACAAATTGGTGTTTAACTAGGGCTGGCCGAAATTCCCAAGAGCTAGCCTGGAGTTGGCGCAAAAGGGAGAGAGAGATTAAGAGAAAAGACTTTCTTTTTGTTTTAATCACTTAACCCTAATTCTCATTAGTTGGCCTTTTATAGTTAGGTTAAAATTCCAACTTCTTAATGAGATTGGGCTCTTTAAAATTGCTGGAGAATTATTAATTGGGCCTCTGGAATTAATTATAATCATTTGGGCTTAATTAAATCCAATTTAAACCTTTTCATAAAAGTCTATGCACAAAATCCACAAACTAGGCCCTATGTGCAACTAATTGGATTTAAATATCCAAATGGATTCCAAATCCAACCAAATTAAATATGTGTGTTCCATAACACTTATGTAACATATATAAATTAATTTGGTCAATTAAATAGGCCATTAAGGCCTTCTGTTCTGAGGTAGGCGTGTGGCCCTTACAGAAGGGCTTCCGCCAACTGCTTCATTCCTCTGGCCCTTAATAATTGCTCCAATGGACTTATTAATTATTATACCAGTCCTATAACACTTATAGTAGTCCTACAACACTTATAAGATAATAATAATTAATCATGAAATACATTATTTTAATTAGATCAAATTTTGCATAACATTTCTCAAAAGTTCCGCGGACAATTTTATTTGATTATAATTAATTAAACTCTTTAATTAATTATTATCATATTCTCTTCTCTACCTTCATAATAATATCAAATATTATTATCCTTGTCATTTTACCATTTTACCCTTTTCTCTATATGTGTGTGACCTATTGGGTTCCTGTCTATGTTGGCAGTATAATAAGTAATTGTGAGTTCTATTCAAAACTCACATGATTTAAACTCCTTTAAATCATCTTATCAATCCCTATTGATACTTTTGATACATCATTATACAAGTCATGATTGGCCTCTAGCTAGGCATCATTACTACCCAAATGTCAGGAAAGTCATGTGGTTTGACTGTACCCTTCCATAGGAACAGTTACCGTACAATTACTCCTTTCACCACTCTTATCTCAATTAGATTCTGAGTATGAATTTCTGTCAACTCATATAAATCTAATTATGTATGTTCTATTAATTTAACCATTGTTCCTAAAATGCCCTTCATGGATCTCCATCCATCTCGGCATATTACTCTGGCCAGAGATTCTCTGAACAAGGCAATTATAGAATCATGCGAGATAACTTTTCTTGTTAAATCTGAAATGGTGAATCCTTTGTCAATCACTCAACTATCTTCAAGTAGGTCATGATATACCCAATCTCCTAACTATGTTCACTCCCAGTTGAAAGTAATCAGTTATGGAGTCAAAGTATACCACTTGCTACTTAAGATAACTTTGGTGATCTCAAGTCTAAGGATACTTGCACAACCGCTATGAAGAGATTCCTCACTGACATAGATTTAATATCCATGTGACGATTCTCTTTGCAGGTCTCCAATGAACTTGTTCTTCTAACAAGCATCCACATGTTAGCTTTGATTATCTTCCATAATCACAGTTATGAGAACCACTGCTTGAACCATTCAAGAAGCATAACATCGAATTAACAATGTCCTATCTTGTTAATTCTATGACTAGGGATATTTAGATATTAACATATTTGCATGCAATAGACATCTCACATCATGAACACCATTATGATTGCCTTTGCACTATGTTTATAATATCTAGGACTTCATTTATTAATTTAAGATTTGCAAACTCATGTATTCAAACATAGTATTAATAAATGAATGATGCCTTTTATGAAGAATATAAATTTCATACATATGAAAAACATCCTTATTACATGGGCTATAGGACATACTCTCTAACATATTAAGTATTACTTGTAATAAATAATTTTAAAGTAATAAATAAACTCAGATTTTAAGGATGGATATATTAGAAAAATACAGACAAAATTTGTCTTATTTTGTCTTAATTGTGCAAAAAAAAGAAAAGAAATATATGAATTTGTTTGCTTATAGAAAACTCTTATAATTTTTCAAAAACATTTTTCATAGAAAAAAAAAATTATGTTTATTTTAATTAATTTTTCAAAATAAAAAAAGAAAATAAATATTTTAATTTTTTAAAATAAAAAAAATTAAAAATTAATAAAAAAAATATTTTCTAAATGTTATGAATCATCTTATATATATATATATATATATATATATAACAAAATTAATTTAATTTGATATAAAACTTTACAATTTTTAGAGTTATAATGATATGCAAATTTTTAATCTTATAAATAGTTAAATCAATTATTTACGTAAATATAATATTTTATCTTTTTACATGATTTTTTTTTTATTTTTCATGATTTTTTTACTATTTTTATTATTTGAAAGAAGTGACTTCACCATCGAACGGATCAAAACTTTTTTGAGAATATTATTATTAATGCGGTGAGCGTGAAACATACCTTTATCTATTTTCATCGGAATCCTGCCTCAATTGCACAAAAGCAAAACTTGCCTGATTGGTTAGCAGAACAAAAAAAAAAGAGAGGGAGAGAGAACTACACCGTTTGGCTAGCCAGAGGACCCACAAAGGAAAATTTGAAAATCCATCCACCATCAAGCGCTGCTCATTGTCGCAGCACCACCACCAGAGCCACCCATTGGCGCGTCTGAGTTTCCAATGGCGAGATGAACAGATCGGCGCTAGTTCACAATCGTCATTCATCGCCAGTGATGAGATCAGAGAAGCATCTTGATACGGTTTTGAGTTCAATCCTAGTCCCTACAGGGGACATTCTATCGCTTGGATGGTGCTAGTGGGTTCTCGATGAAGTGCTTTCCTTCCAGCGATGCTCAAGCCACCGTCGACGCTCGAATTTCATCCGATTAAATCAGCGTTTGTGATAGACCCAATCCATCAAGGGGAACACATATCTTTTTCATTGCCTGGAACCACCAGTGCTCTCTGTCCTGCTTAGCTCCCAGAAACAAGGAAGTTATTTCTTCCATCAAAGGAGATTCAAGAAAAGATGGAATAGGCTGTTAGGTTGTTAAATTGAATCATTTTATCTACTGAAGAGTATCAAAGAGCTTTTAAGGACTTAAAGCAGGTAGCGGAGCTGCTGTCCACGACGCTGATTTGCTTGCCGCGGAGTTTGTGAAAACAGCCTTGTCCCCGGCTGCACTGTACATCATCAAGAATTTTCCCTCTAGATTTATTAGGTAAACTTTCTCCTTTATTCCACAGTAATATTGATTAGTGTAATTTGTGGCCTTTGTCATCTTTGGAAAGAATCAATTTATTGTATGTTTATGAGCCCATTCCCTGCTTCACATGTAAAGTAGCTGTTATGAATTTTGGTTACAATCAATGCTAGAACACATTCATGAAATCCCTAGATTCAAATCACAATAGACCAGAATTCTAACGGCACTTTAGTAACTAAGAATTACTTCTTGTGAGGAAATAGGCACAGTAATATGAGCTCCACCTCGGTAACATTGATCCTTGTATCATACGTCATTAATTTTTGTTGGAGTTGTGTTTTTCCTTGTTCTATTGTTTCTTACTGATTCATGAGACACTTTGACGGGAAATTTCTTGTCCCTAATTACATTTTTCTCTTTCTTCGATCTGCAAGATCATATTTTGTGTGATGTATCACGTGTGTAAATATTTTTTGCCTTCTTTACAACATTGTATGTTTTCCGAGGATAAGGTTAATCTAGTTCAGGAAAAACGTATGAAGATTAAGCCTTCACAATCTGACCACGAATCAGTTGAAAAACAGGTAACTGTTGCTTTCTTACTTTGAACCTCTCGTTTTCGCTAATTTCTTATAATATCATATTATTAATATGGTTTCAGTTGAGAATTGCTTCATAGATACTTAAATTTTACAATAATCATGCAAAAATACTAAACATGCATATTAATTTCCATTTGTGATTTTTTAAATCACTCCCTTGAGCGGCAGTCAAAATTGCTTTGTGTTCATGACCTTGAACAAAAAAAAATATATATATATATATATATATATATATATATATATATATATATATATATATATATTCTAATTATTTATTTATTTATAAATAAATAAGATTTTTAAATTTTTTACGGAAAATAAATAATTTAATTTTTTTAAAAATATAATATATGAATCAAAATACTTGTTTGTGTAAATAAACAAACTTTATATATTTTTTTAAAAGAAACTCAATTTAATGAGACAAAGGAAGGAAAAACCAAAGATTTGGTGCGCCAAATCTGTAGCGACCCAAACGCTATTTGTTCTATATGGATTCTTTTGACGTCGTAGGGCATGTACGAGAAAGAAACATGTTTGCTTTAGTGTCACGTCCGAGTGACTGTATGGCATTGAAGTGTGTGTAATTTGAGTGCATAAAAGATAGCGGTTTCTGCGTTTTAAGTGGAAATTAACTTAATTTATGTGATTTGTGGTCTATCAGATCGAGTAACGTGTGCAAGTGAATGCAAATATGAGCAAGAAAGTATAAATATTTGTACCATCAAGTAAAATATTAATTATTACTCGCTTCTCTCATCCACTATCAAAATAATAAAATACAAAATTATTCCATTCCAACTTCAACATAAAGTTAAAAATTAGGTATAAAATCCAAGTGGGAAGCCCATAAAGAGATGGATTCCAAGTCATTAATTTGATCTTCTATTATTATTATCACTATAAATGAGTTAAATTCATGCATTGTTATTCGAGTATAACTCGAATAATGATTCGCTTATAAAAAATAAAATTCATACCATGAAAATATTTCTTCTTTTTAACCCAAAATTATAAATTTAATGTATAAGTATTGACATGATTTGCTAAATCAATTTAGAGTATTTCATAAAAAATCATGTGAAAATTTCAAGTTGACGTGACTTGACCGATCATTATTCTGATATTGAATTTATATTTTTTTAACTAAATGATTTTAATTATCGTGGAACAATTTTTTTGTAATAGAGTAATTATTAGGAGATAAATCTGTTAACCATATATGGAATTAGTCCCTCTATAAATATAGCCTTAAAGATATGTGAAAGGGATAGAGGAAAGAAAGTGTATGTATGAAAATGGAAATAGAAAAAAACGAATTGCAGCCTTATACAGATCTGGCAGCGCAAGAGAATAATAATGAATCAAGAAAAGGATTCAGCAAAGAGGAGATTCCGAAAGAAATGAAGCAACAGGTTGCCATAGCAGGACCATTAGTATCACTTCTCTTGTGCATGAGCATCATACAGATGACTGGTATAACCTTCGTGGGTCCTCTTGGAGAACTTGCTCTTTCTGGTGCTGCCATTGCCAATTCCTTTGCTTCAATGGCTGGGTACACTTTGTTAGTAAGTGAACTATATTTTTTTTATTTTATTTTTCGTTTTAATTAAATATAAAAAATTGTTCAACAATTTTTTTTATCAACAGGTGAGTTCATGTACAAGTTAATTTAAGTTTGAGATGAATCCAACCCAAATCACTAAAAATGAATAGACTGTTTGAAAATCGCCAGTAATTCAAAAAAATTGATAGTTTGATATTTTTTACGTGAAAAATACGGTTCGAATCTCACAATTTCCACTTAATGTGGTTTGAAACTATTAAAATAAATAAAGCGGGCGAAAAGCAATACTGTTCTTAAACATTAAAAAAAAAATATTGAACACTGGAAAACGAACATTCAAAATTTAAACCATTCCCTTTTTCTTCTTTGTGAAAATAAGCTACACCAAACTGTGTTTAACATTTGAACGTTCCGTGGAAATCTGACGTGGAAATTGAAAAAAATAATTAAAATTTTTCCCACAAGGAAAAAAAAAATCAGCGGCAAAAAATTTAAGTTCTTATGCTTAATAAGCATGTTTATTGTGTTTAACGAAATTGTACCATCAAATAAGTCCATTAAAAGAAGAGCAACATAACACTTGAGTTTTTTCTATATCTTTGTAGTTTGAGATTTTAAATCCCAGAAGAAGTGGGATATTGGGACTCTTTTCCCCCTCCTTTTGTAGTATTTTTCCACCTTTTCTATGGCTTTTAATCTCGACATCTTTAATCTTGATTAAGAAAAAAGAAAAAATTAAAGTCATTTTTTGCCATTAAAATTTTTGACTTAGTTAAAAAATGCCATTAAATCTGTTTTAGTTATTTTTGTCATTAAATTTATGAAAAAAGGGAGAAAATGTCGCTATTTTATATGATAACCAATTACATAATATACATGTCCGATACTTTCAATATTTTCATTTTGATAAATTCCATAGTAAAAATTATATATTTCTAAAAAATAGTAGTAAAATCTCTCTCTCTATCTTTTTTTTTTAAAAAAAAAACATAATAACAAAAATAACTAAAACAAAGTTTAATACCAATTTTTTTTTTACCAATTCGAAAATTTTTTTTTTACAAATTCGAAAAGCATAATAATAAGAAACGACGGTAAGAAAAAAAAAAAGAAAAGTAAACTAAAATTTATATATTTTTGTTAGATGTATCATTTTTTTTATTTAAACGAAACTCAAACAGCTTGCGAAACTCAGATCTTGAGTAAGGGTAAGTAAAAACATCTAAAATTTGATTAATTGAAAAACTGATCCAAAATCGAATTAATTTTTAGATTAATTGAACCAAAAATTTAGATTTATGGTTAACCATTAACTAATGATTAATCGATATATATATTTTATAAATTACATTATAAATTTTAACTTATATTTTTCAATAATTATATAATTTATAAATATTATGATATATAACTTGCTAAAATATTATTATAATACATATTTTAGGCAAATAAACATTAAAATTATGTTATTATTATTATTATTATTATTATTATTTATTATTATTATTATTATTATTATTGATAACTATGAAAAAAAAAACATCTCCCAAGGTTCAATCAAATTGGCCCAACAACACTGGGCAGGGTCTAAAATCCATTAACAAGGAAGCCAACGCGTGAGCTAAAAGATAAGATAGGAGGGCGCAATACCCGATCGGACTGATGGGATAACACGTCCTATCAGTCTACTGATACAAGCTAGCGTTCATATCTCCCGCCTGCTCCATGTCACATCGTCGCTCACCAGCTCCCATTGCCAGTTATCACATCACAAGCACTCAAGTGCTTCCCCTTTCCCTCTCCTATAAAATAGCCCAATAAATAGTGGCTCCAGGTATTGAACATCCAAGACTCTCTCTAAAGATTATCTCTCTAGAAAGCTACTAACTTAAGCTTCAGAGTGCTAACGCCTGGTCCGAATGGGCACTCCTTCTTGCAAGATAAGTCACTCGACCGGGTAAACCAGCTGCCAGTTCTCTTTCTTAGATAAAGACTTTTTATGCTTTTATCATTTTTGTGCTTTCGTTGAGAGACATGGAAGGTTCAAGATCCAATAAGCACACAACTTCTGGAGAGTATGACCGCAATAGTCAAGGCAGATCTAGACCCTCAAGGAAAATAGAGAGATCTTTTAGATCACCTACCAGGGGTAACCTCCTCCCAGATTTTAATGATGTAATTATGCGGCAGTCAAAAGATATCCCAGTTACTATCAAGGACATGCGCATCATTCTTAGTGACTTCACTAAGAGCATTTTCCAAACGCTAAAAAAAGGCAAAATGCCCAAAACCTCTAAAAGAGGCCATGAAATGAACTTCGTGGCCGAAGACTTCGAAAGAAGAAGGAACAAAGGAATTTTCATCAACGAGCCACAAGCTCATTATAGTAGAAGAGTGGGAGCCAAAATTCCAGGCAAGTACAACAAGGGAAAGGGGACAATGTCCTCGAGTAGATACTCTCCATACATCCCCAGCAGATCTTCCACCTCATTCATTGGGGACGATTTGTCTTTCATGTGCATGCCAAACCGCAGCTGCACGAAGTGGCGGAGAGATGAGTTCGCTTCAATAGCTATGAGCGGGGAGGTCAAATGGTTCAAGAAGAAACTCAAACAGTTTGGCTTGATAAGACCTAGAAAAGGCATGTTTAAGGAAAACACCTACAGTAATACAGCCTCCCCATTTTGCAGAGAGATCATAAAGTCTGAGCTACCTCCCAGGTGGAGAGATGTGGTCATGGATAGTTATACAGGAAAAATTAATCCTACCACTCATTTTGTAGAATATCTAACGAAAGTACAGGTTTACACCTACGATGAAAGAATTGCCTGCAGGATTTTTCCCACCACTTTACGAGGAGATGCCCTCAACTGGTTCCATGAGCTGCCCCAGAAGTTAATCACCTCCTTCCGACAACTCAAGGAACTGTTTATCACGTGGTTCATTGTGCAGACATAAGTGCCAAAATTTGTGAGCAATTTATGCAACCTCTATCAAAGGAACAATGAAAGTCTTCGAGATTACATCGACAGGTTCCAAGCCAATATATCGGAGGTGAGGAATGTAAGTGTGGAGATGGCATCCAATTCTTCGGCCAACGATATCAGTGATCAGCCATTATTTGAGTCAATTACAATAAGGCCGCCGACCAGTGTTTCAGATCTAATGGAAAGAGCTAGGTAACACATTCAGCTAGACGATGCCTTGAGATCCAACCGTGGTAGAAGGACCAATGTTATGGACAGACTCCAGCACCCGGATGGATGCTCCTTTAATCGGACTCCTGCATCTGAGTGCATAGCAAGGAGCCCAAAAAGAGCCTCTACTTTTAGAAATCTGGAAAAAATAAAGGAGGCTGAGCGGTTTAAGTTTGATTGGGATAGTGGCCAGCAGACTCAAACCTTCACTCCACTCAAAACCAACCCAGCATAGGTGTTGATGTGGATCAATGAAAAGCATCGAAAGATGAATTAGCCCAAGAAGCTAGATGAGAGTAGCAAAAATACTTAGAACCATAAAAAGTAATGCAAGTTCCATAGAGATGTCGGTCATACAACCAACGAGTGTTTCCAGCTGAAAAAAGAAATTAAGTGACTCCTGCAAAGAAGGTACCTTAAAAAGTTCATCAGACCGATCAGAGGGGCAAGTCCTTGTAGATAGTCATACCTTAAGAAAGATGATTTCGATAACGACGACGACGACGAACAGAGAAAACCAAACAATGCGGATCCCCACCGACTGTACGCCAGGGTCATAAACATAATCACCGGTGTGTCATCCTATGGAGAGGACCTCTCTAGAAAAAGAAAGGGGAAAGGTATCTACATCTCCCAGACAGCCGAGCGGCCAGCCCCGATCACCATATCCAGTGAGGATGCACGAGATATAATGTTTCCTTATGAGGATGCCCTTGTCATCAGGACACGAATTAATAACTTCGATGTGAAGAGGATATTGATGGACAATGGAAGTGCTATGAATGTGCTCACCCTCCAAGCTTACAAAGCCATGGGGCTGCCGATCAAAGAGCTTAAGCTAAATGCCATACCACTAATTTGACTTGGCAAAGCTACCGTTTCGGTGGTAGGATCTGTCGAAACTATTCGTCGATCTCGGCCAGGAGGCCCTAGCCCACACTTGAAAGGTAACTTTTATGGTTATTGACATGGTTTTTGCCTATTATGCCATTTTTGGCAGGCCTTTGCTCTTTCAAACTAGAGCTGTCACCAGCATCCAATACATGGTGATGAAGATCCCAACCAAGGAAGGCATCGCCATTTTTGTTAGTGTAAGCCCTAGCCCCAATGCATTGTAACGAAACACTTGAAATTAATAAAATGAGGCATTAGTTTTATCTTTTGTATTCCTGTGCATATCAATTGATAAAACTATCCAAGAATGTCGTTTCGGTTTAAGTTATCATGTGTGAGGCACATGGTTGTAAGACCTTGAAACAAATGAGACTTCATTCTAAATATCCCTAGTCAGTCATTGTTATGGGAATAACAATGAATTAAGACTAGTATGCTCTCTCTGATATTATGAGTTCTGTCTTACGAATCATTAGGACAAGGGTGTCAATCAGAGATCATAGATACATGTTAAAGAACATGGTATCTGGATACGATCCGCTCATGAGAACACTACATGGTACAAGTCATAAGTGTTTCTCATATGCAAGTTTTGTATCGGAGTTCTTAGACCTGAAATCTCTATGAAACTCTTTATGAATTACTGTGTACTTTGACATACACCGAACGTGCTCGTAACAGAGTGACAAGTACGGGTATGATTGGGTATGCATTAATTCATGTTAGAAAGCATGAGAGAAGTGAAGGGATTACCCCTCTCAATAAGAGAGAAAATATCATCGGCCACTTGATCAGTGAACTGAGAAGTGTATGGCCATACCGAGATGAAATAATGAGTAATCATTATTTATCTGAGAGTTCAGTGTCACTGGAATATCAAGAAAGGAATTAATATATATAAGGATGACTAGTTCTATGCCTTATATTAATTCTGATATTTATGGGTAAGGGACTATACAAAATTGCATTAGGTCACTAAATGCCATATGCATTTTCATTTAATTTGGAATGCTATAATATCTTGCTAGAGAATATATATAGCCTTTGAATTAATTTATTAATTCATTGCCAACATTAAATGGACCTATAGGATCGCACACAAAGCATTGGACTTAAAATATTTAAATTGTGTATTGGGAATTAATTTGGACTTTTATTTAAAGTCAAATTAATGCATAAAATGGGTAAACAGATTTTTGCCTAAAACAGCTAGCTGTTTTAGGCAAATCTGTAAAAACAGTTTTTTTGCCTAAAACAGCAAAACTATCAAGGTGCGATTTTGCCTAAAACAGCTCTGTTAAGCCACGATTTTGCCTAAAACAGCTATTTTAGTCAAATCTGTGAAACGAGTTTTTTGCCTAAAACAGCTAGCTGTTTTAGGCAAATATGTTGGTCACGAGAGAAATTTGTTGGCATGTGCTAGGTTTAATTTCAATTGATTAATTATCTATGTATAATTAAGTTAATTGAGTATAAAATCCTAATTTGTATTTAATCAAAATATAATACTTGAGAGGGAATTAAAGTAGCCAAAATTCAAACTAAAATACTAGTTGAATTCGGCAACTTATTTTACCTTAAATAAGTAAGTTTGTTTTGATTAAATGACTAATGCCATTTGAATTTAAATTCTAATGGAATTTAAATTAGGATATATCTCTTAATTAGGAAGTGATGGAGGCTGAAATTAACACTTAATTTTCGGCACTCACACTTGACCTAAATTGAGTGATATATATTAATGAATTAAATGAATAAAAGGTATGCCATTTTTGCTATTTTTTCTCTCTTGGCCGAAATACTCAAGGGGAAAGAAATCTTTCTTGTTCTCTTGTGTTCTCGGGCTGAAACAGTAACCTAAAGGAAGAACAATATCAGATCTTGTGGCTTCAAATCATTCCCATTGCTGAATACACAATCATAGAGCTAGCACTCTTGATTTTAAGCCATCTTTGCAAGTGTGTGTGTGAGAATAGAGGGAGTGGCGTAAAGGCTGTTCCTTGGCATTGGTGGTGAAGATCTAAGGTGGACATATCCTTCTTGGTTGCTGATCATCATCAAAATCAAGTTTTAAAGGCATCTAAAGTTGTAAGTTTAAAACCCTAAAATTGCATGTTTCGATTCTAGCTTTGGATATGTATGGTATGTATGATTAAAAATTTTTGTTTTCCGCTGTGCCATCATGAGTTTCATACCATGTCATATTCCATCAGTGGTATCAGAGCCTAAACATGCTTATTTTAGTGCTTTAGATGCATGAAAAAATTAATTAAAAATCGTCATTATGAAAACATGCAAATCTGAAATTTTCTGTTTTTAGTTTTTTGCATTGTTTTGGTGTAAAAACGATTTTAATTGATTAGATAGGTATTATAATTAATATGACATGTTAATATACTGTCCTAAGATGTTATTAGGGCTGGTAATGGTCGGATTTAATTATTTATACCAGATGGTACATGTTAATTATGAAACTAGGTGCTTGTTGGCATGTTAATTGCTATTTTAAACAACTAGTTTTCAAAATTAAATGTAAAAATGTTTTTGGGATGTTTGTAAGTGATTTTTAAAGATTAAATATCAAGTCTGGACATGTTTTAAATTTGGTTTTAATTCTGGTCCATGACAATTTAATTGATTAATTTTAAAATCACATAAAACTATGTCTAGTTTGTGTTTGTTACATGTTTAATCAAGATTGTTTGTTTTGTTTTGATTAAAATGGTAAAAACACATTTAGATTAGATTGGTACAGAATATTAAATCAATGTTTATGGACTTATTTAGATTATTAAATGACTCATAAAATTGATTTAAATGTTTGTGCATTTTATGGCATTACATAAGCATTAAGCAACTAGTTTTTGTTGTTTGTTTGTTTTTGCATGAATGCCGTGTACTATATATGTGTTCTTCATGATTTTATTTTTAATTCATGTTAGCACATATTATATGCATTTTTAATGTTTATGGGCTGTATGACATAAAATTAAAAATGGCATAATTGGAAATTATACTAGAGTTGATTTATAGCACAAATCTAACTAGTTAGTGTTTTGGGCTTTTAAGAGAACTTATTCAATAAGAGGATTTAGTCCATTTGGGCTTTGGCCCAGGCCCATCATGGGGTCTTCTCTTAAAGGTTCAAGTACACAATTTCCATTAATGGGCTTGGCTAAATTAATTAAAATTGCCATGAATGCTATGTATATTTATTTGCTAATTTGGTGTGATGAATGGATATGCATGGTGCATTCATGGGCCCTGGGTTTTGTAATTAAATATGGCCTGCGAGCCATTATATTTTATTGTAAAAGTTTTTCATTTATTTCTTAGAATAAAATATATTTGAAGACTTTGTAAATCAAGACGAAGCCCACCGGAGTGGAGAAGCCGAACTCAAAAATTCTTATGTAATAGTATAGAATCTTAGTTGTAGGTTTTTGGGCCCATGTTTGTCACGCTTTACTTTATGCAATTATATATATATGCATGCTATGTATGGATGAAAAAGCGTATGCCATGTAAGCCGTAATAAAATGAATCCCTAAAAAATAGTAAGTCACAAAGTTGCCTTCCTAATTCGAAACATGTCAAGGCATCGATCATCGGTCACGTAGACTAGGAGTCCTAGATGCGCCCGATTATCTTTGTGAGGCATGGGTTGTGAATGTAGGTTGGACTTATCATGGAAAGGGATGCCCAGACCTAGGCAACTAATAAATGGGTTGTGCTATAACATCTTAAGATGTTAGCCCATTTGATCCAAGAGTCATGTACGAGACATGATTGGAGTTTTCCTACCTAAGTAACTTAACTTGTTAGGTGTACAAGCTCAGCTTGACTAATAAGTTGTTGTGAAAAGTGGATCTTGGCCCACATTAAATCACTAACGCGAATTATTTAAAGGGATATTAATTCGGTTTGTGGGATCATAATTAAGACCTCATTTAATCTTGCTAAATTTTATTGTAGATTGAAAATGGCATTTTCAAACAACAATTTCTCATTGCGATCGGTCCTTGAAAAGGACAAATTGAATGGCACCAATTTGATAGACTGGTCTCGAAACTTAAGAATAGTTCTTAAGCAAAAGAAGAAGTCGTATGTTTTGGATGCACCCTTACCTGAGGAACCTGCTAGGAACGCTTCTGTGGTTCAAAAGGAAACTTTTGAGACCAAGAAAAGTGACTCTAATGATGTGACCTGTTTGATGCTAGCCACTATGGTGCCTGAATTGCAAAAGCAATTTATGGACCAAGAGGCCTATGCGATCATGGTGCACCTCAAGGAGATGTTCCAAGAGCAAGCTCGTCACGAGAGGTTCATGACAACAAAGGCTTTAATTTCTTGCAAGATGGCTGAGGGTACTCCTGTTAGTACCCATGTACTCAGGATGAAAGGGTATCTTGATACTCTTGAGAAGCTTGAGATACTAGTGCCAAAGGAATTGGCCACTGACTTGATCTTAGGATCATTGCCTGCTGCTTATGATCCATTTGTGATGAATTATAACATGCATGCAATGAACAAGTCAGTCACTGAGCTTCATGGGATGCTTAAGAATGCTGAAGAAAACATTCGAAAGACCAATCCCGTACTAATGGTTCAAAAGGGAATTAAGAAGGGACCCGCTAAGGGAAAGGGAAAGGGAAAGGGAAAACCCAAGTCAGTTGGGAGTGCACCTCAGGCCCAATCCAAGCCCAAGGCGCCAAAACTCAAAGAGAGTGAGAGCACTTGCTTCCATTGCAACAAGATAGGGCATTGGAGGAAGAATTGCGCTCTCTTTAAGGAAGAACAAAAGAAGAATGGAGCCAAGGCGTCCAGTTCTGGTATTTTTGTTGTTGAAATTAACCTTTCTATTTCTACCACTTGGGTATTGGATACCGGTTGTGGTTCTCACATTTGTTCAAATGTGCAGGGGTTAAGAAATAGGCGGTTACTTGGGAAGAATGAAGTGGACCTCCGTGTGGGGAATGGAGCACGAGTTGCTGCCATGGAGATAGGCGACTATCACCTCACTTTACCTTCCGGACTTTCTATTGTTTTGAATAATTGTTATTATGTGCCTGGTATGAGCAGAAATATTATTTCAATTTCATGTTTGGATAATGATGAATTTGATTTTGTTATTAAAAATGGCAATGCTCATATTCATCGCCAAGGCATTTCTTATGGCAATGCCATGTTGCAAAATGGCCTTTATATCCTTGATTTACAAAACAGAGAGTCCATATACAACATTAATACAAAGAGGGTTAAATCAAATGAATTGAACCCTACTTACTTCTGGCATTGTTGTTTAGGACATGCAAACGAAAAACGCATTTCAAGACTCCACAAAACTGGAGTGCTTGGGTCATTCGACTTAGAGTCTTATGATACATGCGAGCCATGTTTGCATGAAAAAATGACAAAGAGTCCTTTTAATAAAAAAGGCGAGAGGACTAATGGCTTATTGGAACTAATACATACCGATGTATGTGGACCTTTAAGTACACATGCTAGAGGTGGTTTTAGCTACTTCATGTCATTCACAGATGACTTCAGTAAATATGGCTATGTCTATCTAATGAAGTACAAGTCTGAAACTTTTGAGAAATTTAAAGAGTTTAAGAACGAAGTAGAAAACCAACTTGGCAAAAATATAAAAGCCATTCGATCAGATCGAGGTGGCGAATACTTAAGCCAAGAGTTTGACAGTCATCTAAAGGAGTGTGGTATTATTTCACAGCTCACTCCTCCTGGAACACCTCAATGGAATGGTGTGTCCGAAAGGAGAAATCGAACTCTGTTGGACATGGTTCGATCTATGATGAGTCAAGCTAATCTTTCTATCTCTTTTTGGGGTTATGCATTAGAAACTGCTGCGTTTCTATTGAACCGTACTCCAACTAAAGCAGTTGAGAAGACACCATACAAGGTATGGACTGGGAAAGAACCCAATATGTCTTTTCTCAGGATTTGGGGCTGTGAAGCACTTGTTAAGAAATTAACATATGACAAACTAGAGTCCAAATCCAGTGTCTGCTTGTTTGTGGGGTATCCTAAAGAAACAAAGGGATACTACTTTTACTCATAAGCCGAGAACAAAGTATTTGTTGCTCGCAAGGCTGTTTTCTTGGAAAAGGAGTTCCTTCTCAAGAAAGACAGTGGGAGTAAAGTAGAACTTGGAGAAATTCAAGCACCACAAACTCCTATAGAGGATGGTTTGGAAATGGGATCAAGTTCACAACCAGTTGTGGAACAAGAACCCATTACACAAGAACCTAGAAGGTCCGGTAGGGTACGTCAGGAGATTGAGAGATATGGATTTCTAATCACTGACAGTGACACTATTGAGTTAGTAGATCGTGAGGATCCTACTACCTATCGAGAAGCTATTGAGAGCCCAGACTCGGAAAATTGGCTTGAAGCCATGAAATTCGAGATGCAATCAATGTACGATAACCAGGTTTGGACCTTGGTTGATCCACCGGAAGGTGCTAAGGTAATTGAATGCAAGTGGCTATTCAAACTCAAAGCTGATAAGACCTACAAAGGTAGACTAGTAGCAAAAGGTTTTCGACAAACTCATGGTGTAGACTATGACGAGACCTTTTCGCCTGTAGTCATGCTCAAATCCATTAGGATCTTGCTTGCCATAGCTGCATATCATGATTATGAGATATGGCAAATGGATGTCAAAACTGCTTTCCTTAACGGAAATTTACTTGAGGATGTGTATATGACACAGCCTGAAGGTTTTGTCAATCCCAAGCATCCTAAGAAAGTTTGCAAGCTTCAAAAATCCATTTATGGATTAAAGCAAGCATCCCAAAGTTGGAATCTTCGTTTTGATGAGGCAGTCAAAGAATTTGACTTCATCAAGAATGAAGATGAGCCTTGTGTGTACAAGAAGGTTAGTGGGAGCATAGTAGTATTTCTAGTCCTATATGTGGATGACATCCTTCTCATTGGGAATGACATTCCAACATTGCAAAAGGTTAAGCAATGGTTGGGAAAATGTTTCTCAATGAAAGACTTAGGTGAAGCCGAGACAATACTTGGTATTCGAATCTATAGAGATATATCGAATCAGCTTTTGGGACTAAGTTAAGAAAAGTACATAGACAAAGTACTAAAGCATTTTAGTATGGGAGACTCAAAGAAAGGGTACATACCTTTGGCTTTGGGAGTTCCTTTGACTAAAGAACAGTGCCCTAAAACCAAAGAGGAAAGGGACAACATGAGTAGAATTCCATATGCATGTGCTATTGGATCTATCATGTACGCTATGTTATGTACTAGATTGGATGTTGCTCATGCACTGAATATAACAAGTAGGTTTCAGCAAGACCCTGGTGAGAAGCTCTGGTCTGCTGTAAAAGGGATTCTGAAGTACCTGCGAAAGACTAAGGATCACTTCTTGGTGTATGGTGGTCAAGAAGAGCTCGTCATACAAGGTTATGCCGATGCTGCTTTTCAGACCAGCACTCAGGATTCTAGATCGCAATCTGGGTTTGTTTTTGTTTTGAACGGTGGTGCTGTCAGCTGGAGAAGCTCGAAGCAAGAAACCGTTGCCGACTCAACTACAGAATCTGAGTATATTGCAGCAAGTGAGGCTGCAAAAGAGGCTGTTTGGATTAAAAATTTCATTACTGGATTAGGAGTGGTCCCAAGCATCCTAGATCCATTAGAAATTTTCTGTGACAACAACGGGACCATAGCACAGGCCAAGGAGCCCTAGTCACACCAGAAATCCAAACACATACTCAGGAGGTACCACTTGATCAGAGAAATCATTGATCGTGGGGACGTCAAGGTTAGCAAGATAGCAAGTGAAGACAATGTAGCAGATCCTTTGACGAAACAGTTACGTCCAAATCTGCACGAAGCTCATTTGAGAGCGTTCGGTCTTAGGGCTATGCCCAATTGGGACTAGTGCTAGTGGGAGATTGTTAGTGTAAGCCCTAGCCCCAATGCATTGTAACGAAACACTTGAAATTAATAAAATGAGGCATTAGTTTTATCTTTTGTATTCCTGTGCATATCAATTGATAAAACTATCCAAGAATGTCATTTCGGTTTAAGTTATCATGTGTGAGGCACATGGTTGTAAGACCTTGAAACAAATGAGACTTTATTCTAAATATCCCTAGTCAGTCATTGTTATGGGAATAACAATGAATTAAGACTAGTATGCTCTCTCTGATATTATGAGTTCTGTCTTACGAATCATTAGGACAAGAGTGTCAATCAGAGATCATAGATACATGTTAAAGAACATGGTATCTGGATACGATCCGCTCATGAGAACACTACATGGTACAAGTCATAAGTGTTTCTCATATGCAAGTTTTGTATCGGAGTTCTTAGACCTGAAATCTCTATGAAACTCTTTATGAATTACTGTGTACTTTGACATACACCTAACGTGCTCGTAACAGAGTGACAAGTACGGGTATGATTGGGTATGCATTAATTCATGTTAGAGAGCATGAGAGAAGTGAAGGGATTACCCCTCTCAATAAGAGAGAAAATATCATCGGCCACTTGATCAATGAACTGAGAAGTGTATGGCCATACCGAGATGAAATAATGAGTAATCATTATTTATCTGAGAGTTTAGTGTCACTGGAATATCAAGAAAGGAATTAATATATATAAGGATGACTAGTTCCATGCCTTATATTAATTCTGATATTTATGGGTAAGGGACTATACAAAATTGCATTAGGTCACTAAATGTCATATGCATTTTCATTTAATTTGGAATGCTATAATATCTTGCTAGAGAATATATATAGCCTTTGAATTAATTTATTAATTCATTGCCAACATTAAATGGACCTATAGGATCGCACACAAAGCATTGGGCTTAAAATATTTAAATTGTGTATTGGGAATTAATTTGGACTTTTATTTAAAGTCAAATTAATGCATAAAATGGGTAAACAGATTTTTGCCTAAAACAGCTAGCTATTTTAGGCAAATCTGTAAAAACAGTTTTTTTTGCCTAAAACAGTGTCAAGGTGCGATTTTGCCTAAAACAGCTAGCTGTTTTAGGCAAATCTGTTAAGCCACGATTTTGCCTAAATCTATGAAATGAGTTTTTTGCCTAAAACAGCTAGCTGTTTTAGGCAAATATGTTGGTCACGAGAGAAATTTGTTGGCATGTGCTAGGTTTAATTTCAATTGATTAATTATCTATGTATAATTAAGTTAATTGAGTATTAAATCCTAATTTGTATTTAATCAAAATATAATACTTGAGAGTGAATTAAAGTAGCCAAAATTCAAACTAAAATACTAGTTGAATTCGGCAACTTATTTTACCTTAAATAAGTAAGTTTGTTTTGATTAAATGACTAATGCCATTTGAATTTAAATTCTAATGGAATTTAAATTAGGATATATCTCTTAATTAGGAAGTGATGGAGGCTGAAATTAACACTTAATTTTCGGCACTCACACTTGACCTACATTGAGTGATATATATTAATGAATTAAATGAATAAAATGTATGCCATTTTGCTATTTTTCTCTCTTGGCCGAAATACTCAAGGGGAAAGAAATCTTTCTTGTTCTCTTGTGTTCTCGGGCTGAAACAGTAACCTAAAGGAAGATCAAGATCAGATCTTGTGGCTTCAAATCATTCTCATTGCCTAATACACAATCATAGAGCTAGCACTCTTGATTTTAAGCCATCTTTGCAAGTGTGTGTGTGAGAATAGAGGGAGTGGTGTAAAGGCTGTTCCTTGGCATTGGTGGTGAAGATCTAAGGTGGAAATATCCTTCTTGGTTGCTGATCATCATCAAAATCAAGTTTTAAAGGCATCTAAAGTTGTAAGTTTAAAACCTTAAAATTGCATGTTTCGATTCTTGCTTTGGATATGTATGGTATGTATGATTAAAAATTTTTGTTTTCCGCTGTGCCATCATGAGTTTCATACCATGTCATATTCCATCAATTCTAAGGGGTGACCATAAGGTATCCAGAGAGGCCTATGTCACCATGATCAAACACTAGAAAAAGGCCACGATGGTAGAGCCAGGGCTAGAGCATTTTGAGCAGGCAGAGAGGCAGAGAATAGATCCTGCAAAAGAGGTTAAGGTAAGAACACTATCAAAAGGCAAGAGTATTCAAGTAGGCACTAGCATGAGTGCAGAGGTCGAGGAGGCCGTCATGCAAGTCCTAATGATCAACCAGGCATCCTTCGCCTGGAAGCTAGATGACATCTTAGGAATTGATCCCAACATGTTTACCCACAAACTCAATATGGATCCAGCTTAAAAAGCTGATCAGGCAGAAGTTACGAAGGCATGCTCCTAATTGAAGGAAATTCATTTCTGAGGGAATGGACAGACTATTGAAAGAGGGTACAATTTGAGAGATTAATTACCCGAAATGGCTTGCCAATGTTGTGCTGGTAAAATAGAAGTCAAGGAAGTTACGAATGTGTGTAGACTTCATAGATCTCAACAAAAAGCATGTCCGAAAGACAGCTACCCCCTGCCTAGCATAGATCAACTGGTAGACGTCACTGCTGGCCATGCCATCTACTCCCTTCTCGATATGTATGCTGGATGCCACCACATTATAATGTGGTTGTTGGATCAGGAAAAGACTAGCTTCATCATGGATGATGGCACCTTCTGCTACAAGGCCATGCCGTTTGAACAAAAAAATACAGGTGCCACATATAAGCGTTTGATGAACAAAATCTTTAAAGATCAGATCAGACAGAATGTGAAAGTCTACGTGGATGATATGATCATCAAAAGCAAAAGCCCCGAAGAAAATCCTACTGATCTAGCAAAGGTCTTCAACGCGCTGAATAAGTTTTGGATGAAGCTCAATCCTGAGAAATGCATTTTCGGAGTACCCTTGGGAAAATTCCTCGACTTTATGATCTCCCAAAGAGGTATTGAAGCCAATCCTGACAAAATAAAATCCATTTTGGAGATGCAACCTTTGAGCAGTGTGAAAGATATTAAAAAACTGAATGGTAGAATAATAGCCTTCGAAAGATTCATCTCCTCTTCGGCCAAGCGATACACCCCTTTCTTCAAGAAATTGAGGAAGAAAGAAGCTTTTCAACTGGGGAGCTGATTGCCAGCAAGCCTTCGGTGAATTAAAGAAGTTCCTCACCAACCCACCACTACTCAACCGACCGCTTCCAGGTGAAAATTTGTACTTATACTTGTCAACTTCTAGTGAAGCTGTTGCAGGTGTCCTAGTCAGGGAAGAATGAGCCCAGTAGCTGCCAATTTATTATGTGAGCCAAGTACTTAGGGGCCCAAAGTTGAGAAAAGGTCTGGTTGAGTAACTCATTATTGCCCTCATGATCTGCATGAGAAAGCTAAGGCATTATTTCGAAGTACACACAATAGTGATCCATCGGGTCAACCTATCAAAAAAATTCTCCAGATCCTGGACCTGGAAGGAAAAATGGTGTGATGAACAATCAAGCTCCAGTCATGGGACTTAAGGTACAAACCCAAAAAAGCAATAAAGGTTCAAGTTTTAGCATATTTCATTGCTGAATTTGCTAGTGAAGGAATGACCAATCAATCCCAATGATTAAAATTAGAAATGATCATGGATGGAGCTGTAAATGACACCCAAGGAGGTGTAGGCATCGTAATAATAGGCTCCTTGGACATTGTCATAAGGTACACAATAAAACTCAGCTTCAAAATTTCAAATAACATGGTAGAGTATGAGGCACTTTTGCAAGGGCCGAGACTACTCCATGCCATCCGACTGGAGTCGGTCATCATCAAAAGCGACTCCTAGCTTGTTAAAAATCAAGTATTAGGCACCTTCGAGGCCAGAGAAACCAACATGATTCAATACCTGGCAAAGGTTAAGTCTGCATTCAAGATGCTAGAAGAATTCGAAGCAGATTGGATCTTGTATAAGGTACCGAGAGAACATGCTATAGTTGCAGATCAGCTTGCCAAGATTATTACTTTTGAGCAAGGGATGATAAAGGAGAAAATCACCTTGTCGAACAACCGACCTTCTCCTTAGACAAGCGAGAGATGATAGAGATTGAGCCAGTTCAAGACACATGGATGAGCTCTATCAAACATTACCTACAAATAGGGTAGTTGCCCGAAGATAAAGTGAAAGCCTGAAAGTTATCTTGCAAATCCTTAAACTATTCTATTATTAATGATAACATGTTTAAAAAAGCTTTCAGTCACCACTAGCTCAAATGCGTGATAGAGGAGGAAGGAGATTACATCCTGAGAGAAATTCATGAAGGGATTTGTGGTGAACACGAAGCTGATAAGACCATGGCAAGAAAAGTACTCCAAACCGGATACTTCTGGCCGAGTATCTTCAAAGATGCCCAAGAAAAAGTGAGAATATGCTAACAATGCCATATCCATTGAAGGATCATCAGATAACCGGCAACAGACCAACAATCGATCGGAATTTCTTGGCCATTCAACTAGTGGGGCCTAGACATACTAGGACATTTTCCCCAAGGCAAAAGACAAATGAAATTTCTCCTTTTAGTTGTCAACCACTTCTCCAAATGAATTGAGGCAGAGCCTCTAGAAACAATCACAGCAGAGAGGGTCAAAATTTTTGCATGAAAGGATATCATTTGTAGGTATGACCTACCCAATATCTTTATTAGAAATAATGGCAAGCAGTTCGATATCTCCGTCTTTAGAAATTTTTGCCAAGACCTCAACATCAGCCTAAAGTTCACCTCAGTCACCCATCCATAAAACAATGGGATGACCGAGGTCTCAAATTGAACACTCCTTGAAGGGCTAAAGAAATTATTAGGTAAGGCAAAAAGGAACTAGATAGAAGAGCTGCAAAATGTCTTATGGTCTTACAGGACCTCTTCAAGAGCTGGCACTCATCAAATGCTATTCTCTCTTATCTACGGCTCCGATGCAATGATACATGTAGAGATCGGCCTCTCATCCTATTGGTCTGCATTCTATTCAGATTAGATAAACATCCAGGATAGATGCCAAGATCTAGACTTGGTAGAAGAAAAGAGAGAAGACGCTTATGCCAAAATCGCTGCCTACAAGTAAAGGATCGCTAGATACCACAACGCGAAAGTAAGGGCAAAAGTCTTTAATGTGGGTGATCTGGTCATTAGAAAGGCAGATATAGGCACAGGAAATGCCGGAGTTAGGAAGCTAATGCCAAACTGGAAAGGATCACTGGTGTGTCATCCTATGGAGAGGACCTCTCTAGAAAAAGAAAGGGGAAAGGTATCTACATCTCCCAGACAGCCGAGCGGCCAGCCCCGATCACCATATCCAGTGAGGATGCACGAGATGTAATGTTTCCTTATGAGGATGCCATTGTCATCAGGACACGAATCAATAACTTTGATGTGAAGAGGATATTGGTGGACAATGAAAGTGCTATGAATGTGCTCACCCTCCAAGCTTACAAAGCCATCGGGCTGCCGATCGAAAAGCTTAAGTCGAATGCCATACCATTAATTTGACTTGGTAATGCTACCGTTTTGGTGGTAGGATCTGTCGAAACTATTCGTCGATCTCGGCCAGGAGGCCCTAGCCCACACTTGCAAGGTAACTTTTATGGTTATTGACATGGTTTTTGCCTATAATGCCATTTTAGTAGGCCTTTGCTCTCTCAAACTAGAGCTGTCACCAGCATCCAATACATGGTGATGAAGATCCCAACCAAGGAAGGCATCACCATTCTAAGGGGTGACCATCAGGCATCCAGAGAGGCCTATGTCACCATGATCAAACACTTGAAAGAGGCCACGATGGTGGAGCCAGGGCTAGAGCATTTTGAGCAGGCAGAGAGGCAGAGAATAGATCTTGCAAAAGAGGTTAAGGCAAGAACCCTATCAAAAGGCAAGAGTATTCAAGTAGGCCCTAGCATGAGTGCAGAGGTCGAGGAGGCTATCATGCAAGTCCTGATGATCAACTAGGCATCCTTCGCCTGGAAGCCAGAAGACATCTTAGGAATTGATCCCAACGTGATTACCCACAAACTCAATATGGATCCAGCTTAAAAGCTGATCAGGCAGAAGTTACGAAGGCATGCTCCTAATTGAAGGAAATTCATTTCTAAGGGAATGGACAAACTATTGAAAAAGGGTAAAATTTGAGAGATTAATTACCCGAAATGGCTTGCCAATGTTGTGCTGGTAAAATAGAAGTCAAGGAAGTTACGAATGTGTGTAGACTTCATAGATCTCAACAAAAAGCATGTCCGAAAGACAGCTACCCCCTGCCTAGCATAGATCAATTAGTGGACATCACTGCTGGCCACACCATTTACTCCCTTCTTGTAGCACCCCCTATGCAAATACCCCATTAAACATGTATCATGAATACTATTAATCATGCTTATACTACATGTTCATTTAATCATCATTTAGCCATTAATCATGCCATATGATTTCATACGCTTATATTCATGCTACAAGTCTATTCATGTTTTCCCTTTTCATACCTAGTATCATGCATACTATACTATATGAATATTACTTTATGTATATCACATGCACACATATTCTGTCTTAGCTTTACTACTAGTGAGTTACAATATTCCGCATAGGTTTTAAACATAACATAAAGAAACTGGCCTTAATACAAAACATATGATAATTGTATTACAAAATATCCTACATCAAGGTTATAAGTCGATGGTTGGCCCTTCCTGATGCAGAGAACGTCCCTCAACAAAGGTCTTGCTATTTGAACCTACACGGATAAAATAACCCATGCTAAGCTATAAAGCTTAGTGGGGAATATCTACAGATGGATGACCACACACACAGGTCATCAAACATACATATACAATGTATACAATTAACAACATATGCAACATATCATGTCTTTAATACCAAATACTTTAAAGCATAACATATTCTTCCATGTTCCTAATCATTGTACCCAGAAGAGTAACAATTATGCTCATATTCATAATTCTTATAGACAGCAATTTCCCATGTAAACATATTCAAATAAAACATAATTCCTGTGGTAAAACAACATTATGATCCACAATATCAATCTTTAGTCAAATCACTTTAACTGTTTAATTTCTTTATCATTACTATGAATAACGTTTAGCCTGCCTTAGCTTTATCGGTGGATAACGGGAACTATGGATACACATTGGTATCAAAGAGGGATATCCAAAGATATCAAATCTATAGACCCAAACGGGGCCAAACTGTACTGTGGACCGGTCAAGCATACCCAAACGGGGTAGCCTATCAACCCAAACGGGGCTGATCATGATCCAAACGGGATCATATATGTATACTATGGACCCAATTGGGCCAAAATATGGCAGCTGCAATTTCCCTATAGGCGCCTATCTATCCACATCTAAAACTCTATCGCAGGCAGAACTATATTCGTGTTCAATTCAAATATTAATACTATATTCATAGTATAATGTTGTGCACATATACATAGTCTTATATAACTATGAATTCTCTGGTGCATAATCATATTTATGCACATTTCACATGCCAAATTATACATCTCAATTCACATATTAATATTGTATTCATAGTATAATGTTGTGCACATATACATAGTCTTATATAACTATGAATTCTCTGGTGCATAATCAGATATATGCACATTTCACATGCCAAGTTATACATCTCAATTCACATATTAATACTGTATTCATAGTATAATGTTGTGCACATATACATAGTCTTATATAACTATGAATTCTCTGGTGCATAATCAGATATATGCACATTTCACATGCCAAGTTATACATCTGGCTTATTCAAATCTGTATGACTGTACAATTTGCATCATAACATATAGGCATGACATATCATGTTCTCATTAAACATTTCACATGTTCATAGTCATGCTATTTCATCTTCTATCTCATAGGGCAATTACATGCTCATATACTCATATACATAATCATAAATGTACATACCTGTTGGTACATTCGCATAGAGTTGATTTATTCTTATGAGCATGATTCCAACACATATATATATATATATATATATATATATATATATCATCATTCAAGTCATGTGCTATACAGCATATCCACATGTTTCCATATGGGCATATACACATGCCAAAGTCATACTATTATAGTTCCTATTTTATAGCATAGGTACATGTCAATATGTGCACTTTCATGTCATAGGATTTACATGTGTATATATATCAATTTGGCATATGACCATCATGCACAAGACTAATCACATGTATAGGTTAGATATTTCATCACTAGTCTTTATTCATATACACAATTGAATGCATCTGTATTCATATAAATCCTTCATTGATAGTCATATTACATGCCTTATTCAATTAACTTTACTATCACATAAGAAACTATCTGTCTCAATCAATTTAAAATCATATTATCAAGTATAGCAACAATCTGCATAATATTGTAATTTCTGTTACCTTGAACAGTCTAGAAAACAAGTCTGGATTCAACCCTAGATTACATGTACTTAGAGACAGATTTAAACTTAGGTTTCTTCATATGGAATATAGGTATGGAAGTCTATTTTTCAATGCAAAAAGAATCACTCAATTTTCTGTTCTATAGCTCAACTTATGAGCAAAACATTCCAGATAGGTCATTCAGTCGTGAAGGAGTGTTCAACTCGTGAAGAGCTTCACGAGTGAAGCAAATAGGGCAAATCTCACGACTCGTGAAGGAGTTCACGAGTGGAGAAGAAAGGCATATACTTCACGACTCGTGAAGAGTTTCACGTGTGGAGAAGAAAAGCTGTACTTCACGACTCATGAAGAGCTTCACGAGTTGGACAAAGGTTCACGACTCGGCAAGGCAGTCTTCTTCAACCTCACATCGATAAAATCCAGAAAAAATGTAACTTTTAATTCTGTAAATCATACCCAGCTCCAGCAATCAATTTCACATGCATTATGAACAACCTAAATTCCCATACCTTAGCTGACAAACCCAATGTCTTCAACCTCTAGCAACACCCTTTCTTGTGCTCTTCCTTCCTTCATTTTCTCCTTCACAAAATGAACGACATACAAGTTCCAGCACACTGTTAACGTTCTTTCAGTTAAAATGAAAAGAAGAAGAAGAAAAAGTTGATGTTGTAGGGCTCAATGATGGTTAATTACCTTAGTTAAAAACCTTAAACTCTTGATTAGCCAACATGCACAATTTCCTCTTCAAGATTACTTAAGGTATCAACTTTGAATCATAAAAGAGAGAGAAAGAAGCATTTCTGTGTTTTTCTTGAAGAATTGCCGATTCCATTCTTTCCTCTCTCTCTTCAAAGTTGGTTTTTTTATAATAGCAAGGGATAATTCCCTCTTTAGTCCTTTAACCTTTTGCATGCTACACAATAACCTAGCAAATCTTTGCATGTTAAACTTTAACCTCTCTATTTATTCCCTCTCTCAAATTGACCTTTAAACATTCATTTCTATCCACATTTGACCCTTGAGTTTCCAAATCAATACATTTACCCCAAAGTAACACCTTTTTACTTCAATTGCACCCTCAATTGATATTAAACCATACTCTTCTATTTTATTTTCATGGAATTAACATAACAATATGTTAATTTACCCCCTTACTTAAACACAAAAATATGCAAATTAAATTAGGGTCATGTTAGGGGCCTTACACTTCTCGATATGTATGCTGGATACCACCACATTATAATGTGGTTGTTGGATCAGGAAAAGACTAGCTTCATCACGGATGATGGCACCTTTAACTACAATGCCATGCCGTTTGAACTAAAAAATACAGGTGCCACATATCAGCATTTGATGAACAAAATCTTTAAAGATCAGATCAGACAGAATGTGGAAGTCTACGTGGACGATATGATCATCAAAAGCAAAAGCCTCAAAGAAAATCCTACTGATTTAGCAAATGTCTTCAACGCGCTGAATAAGTTTTGGATGAAGCTCAATCCTGAGAAATGCATTTTCGGGGTGCCCTTGGGAAAATTCCTTAGCTTTATGATCTCCCAAAGAGGTATTGAAGCCAATCCTGACAAAATAAAATCCATTTTGGAGATGCAACCTTTGAGCAGTGTGAAAGATATTCAAAAACTGAATGGTAGAATAACAGCCCTCGAAAGATTCATCTCCTCTTCGGCCAAGCGATACACCCCTTTCTTTAAGAAATTGAGGAAGAAAGAAGCTTTTCAACTGGGGAGCTGATTGCCAGCAAGCCTTCGGTGAATTAAAGAAGTTCCTCACCAACCCACCACTACTCAACCGACCGCTTCCAGGTGAAAATTTGTACTTATACTTGTCAACTTCTAGTGAAGCTATTGCAGGTGTCCTAGTCAGGGAAGAATGGGCCCAGCAGCTGCCAATTTATTACGTGAGCCAAGTGCTTAGGGGCCCAGAGTTGAAAAAAGGTCTGGTCGAGTAACTCATTATTGCCCTCATGATTTGCATAAGAAAGCTAAGGCATTATTTCGAAGTACACACAATAGTGATCCATCGGGTCAACCTATCAAAAAAATTCTCCAGATCTCGGACCTGTAAGGAAAAATGGTGTGATGGGCAATCAAGCTCCATTCATGGGACTTAAGGTACAAACCTAAAAAAGCAATAAAGGCTCAAGTTTTAGCATATTTCATTGCTGAATTTGCTAGTGAGAATGACCAATCAATCCCAATGATTAAAATGAGAAATGATCATGGATGGAGTTGCAAATTACACCCAAGGAGGTGCAGGCATCGTAATAATAGGCTCCTTGGACATTGTCATAAGGTACCCAATAAAACTCAGCTTCAAAATTTCAAATAACATGGCAAAGTATGAGGCACTTTCTGCAAGAGTTGAGACTGCTCCATGCCATCCGACTGGAGTCGGTCATCTTCAAAAGCGACTCCTAGCTTGTTAAAAATCAAGTATTAGGCACCTTCGAGGCCAGAGAAACCAATATGATTCAATACCTGGCATTGGTCAAGTTTGCATTCAAGATGCTAGAAGAATCCGAAGTAGAATGGATCTTGTAGAAGGTACAGAGAGAACATGCTATAGTTGCAGATTAGCTTGCCAAGATTTTTGCTTTTGACCAAGGCATGATAGAGGAGAACATCACCTTATCGAACAACTGATCCTCCTTAGACGAGCTAGAGATGATGGAGATTGAGCCAGTTCAAGACACATGGATGAGCTCTATCAAGCAGTACCTACAAATAGGGTAGTTGCCCGAAGATAAAGTGAAAGCCCGAAAGTTATTTTGCAAATCCCTGAACTATTCTGTTATTAACGGTAATATGTTCAAAAAAGCTTTCAGTCACCCCTGGCTCTAATGCATGACAAAGGAGGAAAAAGATTACATCCTGAGAGAAATTCATGAAGGGATTTGTGGTGAACACGAAGCTAATAGGACCATGGCAAGAAATGTACTCCAAACCGGATACTCTGGCCGAGTATCTTCAAAGATGCCCACGAAAAAGTGAGAAGATGCCAACAATGCTACATCCATTGAAGGATCATCAGATAACTGGCAGTAGACCAACAATTGATCAGAATTTCTTGGCCATTCGACCACTGGGGCCTAGACATACTAGGACCTTTTCCCCAAGGCAAAAGACAAATGAAATTTCTCCTTTTAGTTGTCAACCACTTCTCCAAATTAATTGAAGCAGAGCCTCTAGCAACAATCACAGCAGAGAGGGTCAAAAATTTTACATGAAAGGATATCATTTGTAGGTATGACCTACCCAATATCTTTATTACAAATAATGGCAAGTAGTTTGACAACTCCGTCTTTAGAAATTTTTGCCAAGACCTTAACATCAGCCTGAAGTTCACCTCAGTCACCCATCCACAAAATAATGGGATGACCGAGGTCTCAATTTGAACAGTCCTTAAAGGGCTAAAGAAATGATTGGGTAAGGAAAAAGGGAATAGGACGGAAGAGCTGCAAAATGTCTTATGGTCTTACAGGACCTCTCCAGGAGCCGACACTCATCAAACGTTATTCTCTCTTATCTACGGCTCTGAGACAATAATACATGTAGAGATCGGCCTCTCATCCTATTGGTCTGCATTCTATTCAGATTAGATAAACATCCAGGATAGATGCCAAGATCTAGACTTGGTAGAAGAAAGGAGAGAAGATGCCTATGCCAAAATCGCTGCCTACAATTAAAGGATTGCTAGATACCACAACGCGAAAGTAAGGGCAAAAGTCTTCAATGTGGATGATCTGGACATTAGAAAGGCATATATAGGCACAGGAAATGCCGGAGTTAGGAAGCTAATGCCAAACTGGAAAGGCCCCTATGAAGTCTCCAAGGTTCTTAGCTCCAGTACTTATAGGCTTAGAACCCTTGAAGGGTCGGACATTCCCAGATGCTGGAATATCGAAGTACTCAAGAAGTACCATGTATAATCTTGTGTCAAATTTCAAATTCAATAAAGAAAATTTTCCCCATCTTTGAAAAAGGTATGTTCACAACTACTCATTTGTTAGGTTTAATGTTTATTTGCAGATTATTTGTTTTATTCCAATTGATGAAAATCCCGATCGATGCTTTTAATCCCGACCGATGAAAATCTTGATTGATGGTGATAGTGGCTCCGATCGGCATTATATGATGTATTAAAATTGGTAAAGCTTATTCGTTAGGCTCGACGTATATCCCGAGCCCAAAATGCAAAAACGTTTCTCCATTATAAGTTCTTCTGCTAGGTTCGATGCCATTCCCGAATCAAAAAAACAAGATGCCTCCATTTAATCTCTGTAACACCCTTAATGGAACAATTCCTTTTCGACCCAAATAACCGATAAACGGTAAAAATTTTTTTTAAACTTCAATCATTGCCAAACAACTTTGATACAATTTAATATTACCATTCATTTTACAAAATTTCGACAGCACAACAGCTAGAACTTACTAGTCTTCTGAAAAATTCAAACAATTCACACAGCCTCTCAGAGGCACAGCAAATCATATCATATAGCAATATATATTTTACACAGTCAATCACATATCAATGATAGTCGTTGCACATCACTTACTAACACTTATCCATCGGCAAATATAACAATATTTATCATTTAACAAAAACTAACTTGAATACAATTCATTTATTTACTTTCACTATCTAAGTATATACATACCACAAATTCAAGCAACAAAATTACAACAAACTTTTCTTCATCTTCGAATTCTGCTTCTTCGTGTACCGAGCTCCCAAAATACTTTAATACCTGCACGCAGTAAACACTATGTGTTGAGTACTAGACATGCTCAATGGTGACTACTAATTCGAGAATTTTCCAATTAAAGCATAATTTCATAGATTATGCCATTATTATTTTTATTTCCTTTAACCTTTACTTTTATCTCTGTTAACATTAATTTCATTATTTACCTCCATTTTGGTAAGCATTATGTGATAATTTTCAATTTTTCAATTTTCGCTTTACATAATTTTCTTCTGTGAATCGATTTGAAATTAACTTTTACTTTTACGATTCTTCTTTACCTTAACTTTTACTTTTGCTTAACTTTGGCTTTGTAATTTTAGTTACATCGAATTCATTTTCTTTTCATTTAACAATTTATATTGGTAGTCGTATCTTTAATAGTACCAAATCTTTTTACTATTTTATTTCTCGATTAACTTTTTAGTTATCTAACGTGTGATATTATAACAATTTTTCGCTACTAATTCTTTGTTTTACTTTAACTTTTTAACTAATTAATACATTAATATTTTCAAGTCTTTTAAGCTTTAAATGCAGTATAATACAATTATTTTGAAACACTTTGCATACAGGTCTTTATTTCATTATTTTTATATTTGAACATGTTCAAGTACTTATTTAGGACTTAGTATCTCTTTCTTTTTTTCCAAATTGAACAATTAGATGCCTTTTTATCGTTTTACTTTTTTTTATAACTTTTATTTCAGAAATACATTACTTAAGCATAAGTTTTTACTTAAGGACAATGTTATTACTTTTTTGACTTTAAATCGGAAATTAGTACTAGTTATCTTGTTCACCTAAAAACACATTTTAAACCTATTTTCTTTATAAAAGTATAATTTAATACTCATTTATCATTTTATCCTTATAAAATATTTCTTTTTTATTTTTACTTATTAATCACAATTTTTGGGAAATATTACAGTTTTATCCCAACTTATTATGTTCTTTCAAACAAATTATTTTTCATTCAATTCAATTAAATCATACTGATTCATTCATTACGATATGCTTATAGTGCAATATGACAGGACTCTCAAAAAGGATATGCAGGACATGGACCCAAAGATCCCACTGAGAGAGAATGATACCTAAGGGACCATTTCTCGAAAAACATTTCACTTTCACTTTCACTTAAAACACTGAAGCTATGAAAATCAAAGATCTTACCCATAGCAAAGCAAGTCGACATAACTTGCACCATGGTATAAGGTATCCCTATGGCTAGCCAATTATATCCTAAATAAGAATATCTTTACCTGACTATTGCTAAGGGCAAAATAATAAATTATATTCCAAATAATTTTTAAACATTTAAAAATCTTTAATTTCTTTCTTATATTTCTTAATACAGTACATTTTTGTCAATCGCACTCTTTTTAGTACTTTTGACCATTCGGTAGCTTTCTCTTTCTTTTACTTATTTTCTTTCTTTTTCACTTTATCTTCTTCTTTTTTTTTTATTTACTTTTGTGAATTATTCTTCAATAATTCACTTGGACACTTAAAACTTTTCAGTCTTTTATAAACCTTATAAATTATAGCATTATAATTCACAATTTCTTTTATTCTTTTTGTGTTGTCCTTTGTAAATTATCTTTTAACAATTCAATAATTAACTTTTTGAAGATTTTTTTTTCTATTCGAAATTTTAGTTATTCGGCTATACCAACTTTTATTCAGTTGGTGACTTATTTTAATTTAATTCATTCTTTTAATATTTTTTCTTGACTAATTTATTTTGATAAATTAGTCGAACAATTATTTTATGACTTTTTGAATTATATTAATCTAATTCATTATTTTATTTTTAGAGATTTACTTTTTGACTTTTTCAATTCTTTTATCCAGAATATAACTTAATTCAGTTTAATTTACTTTCTTATACTTGCTAATTGAATTATTTCCAATAAATCAATATCTTTAATGAAACATATTTCATATTCAATTTCAGAAATTATTCTAATAATTCATATATATTCTATAATTATTCATATGCACATTATTTTACAATTTCCATCATTTTCACTCATTTTATGAATTATTTTCCAGTAATTCATTATTCTTATTTTTTTCATAACTTAATAATTATTTCAAAAAATTCATCAATTGACTTTTTATTCATTTTTCATTGACTATAATTTAAATTCATATAAATTCATTTTTTCAATATTTTTGTGTAATTATTCATTAATAATTCAATTATTTTCAATACACATATTAACATTAAAATTTCAATAATATTCTAATAATTTCAATAAATTTCAATAAAATTTATTTATGCATTATTTATTGTTTACTCTCATTTTTCACTAAAATAATCAATTATTTCACAACTTTCACTATAGACATACATGTTACATAATCTTTAAAATTCCAAAATAAATTCCAAATATTCTTTAAAAATTCATGGACACTACACATTATTTCTGTAATTAATTTAGGTTAATATTTGTTATTTTCAGGCAAAACTATCATCTTTTTTCCCTTACTAAACAATTCGGCCCTTAATCTAATTCCTCCTAAACCTTTTCTTTCTTTCATTAAAGCTGTCATTTCATCTATTTTAATGTCCAATTTCATTTATCCTAACAAAATTTCATCAATTAATAACTTTAAGAATTTTTACCACAATTACATAAAAGAAATTAATTCACAAAAATGGAAAATCAAAGGATTTTGTAGCCACTTACATTTTTTTCTTGTTCATGGGTGCCTAAGCCTCCCTTTTTAATCAATGAAAACTCATTCCTCTTCACTTGATCCTACCATGGCCGGCTAAATAACCTCCTTAAATCCTTTTTTTTGTCATCAAATGCAAAATTTAAGCTCATAATTAGCTTTTATACCTCAAAAACTATGAGAAAATACTAAAGAATCAATTAAAATCAATTAACTTCTTAAATTCCATCTTACCCCTTTTTCTTTCTCAACTTGATTTTTTGCCTTCTTTTGCTCAAATCACTTCATTGAGATCACTAGGGTGATCTAGAGAGCTGGAAATTTAGTTTTTATGTTGATTTTCAATGGGGATTTTAAGTGGAAAATTGAAGAAATAAGAGAGAAACTTTTGGGATGGTGGTTCGGCCACCAAATGAAGGGGAAGGGAGAGCTAGAAAAATCTGGAGAAACCTCAAATTTTCCAGCCTCTTATACCCTCCTTAATGGGCCCAAAAGTGGGCTTGAATAATGGGCTTAGCCCAATTTAAAATCAAGGCCCATTTTAGGCCATTTAAGGCCCAATCTAATTTCTCTCTCTTCCTCACTTCAAATCACTCCAAAAATAATTCCATAATTTTTATCTCATCAAAAATAGGTAGAAAGTAAATTTTCAGCTCAATCGAAGTCCGTTATCGATCCGATTTAAACTTATCAGTCGAATTCGATAACTGCTGGTATCACCAAAATATTCTACATAAAAATTTATGTAGACATGCAATATCTGGTAAATATTGGAGTTGATTTGCTATTTTTAAAAATTTATACAAAATTAAGTCTCCTTCCTTACTAGGAAAATTAACTTGCTACCTTTTTCATATTTTTGACTTTTGGAGGCTCATTTGACCTCAATTTCACTTCAAATTTCAACCCCGGCTTACATGGCATACGCTTTTTTATCCATTCATATCATGTATATATATATAATTGCATAAAGTAAAGTGTGACAAACATGAGCCCAAAAACCTACAACTAAGATTCTATACTATTACATAAGAATCTTTGGGTTGGGCTTCTCCACTCCGGTGGGCTTCGTCTTGATTTACAAAGTTTTCAAATAAATTCTATTCTAAGAAATAAATAAACTTTTACAATAATACATAATGGCACGCAGGCCATATTTAATTACAAAAACCCAGGGTCCATAAATGCAGCATGCATATCCATTCATCACACCAAACAAGCAAATAAATATACATAACATTCATTGATCAAACAAAGTCCAATTTTAATTAATTTAGCCAAGCCCATTAATGAAAATTATGTACTTGAACTTTTAAGAGAAGACCCCATAATGGGCCTGGGCCGAAGCCTAATGGACTAAATTCTCTTTTTGAATAAGTTCTCTTAAAAGCTCAAAACACTAACTAGTTAGATTTGTGCCATAAATCAACTCTAGTATAATTTCTAATTTTGCCATTTTTAATTTTATGTCATACAGCCCATAAACATTAAAAATACATATATATATGTACCAACATAAATTAAAATATAAAATCATGAAGAACATATATCATACACGGCATACATACTAAAACAAACAAACAACAACGAAACTAGTTGTTTAATGCTCATATAATGCCACAAAAATGCACAAACACTTAAAACAATTTTATGAGTCATTTAATAATTTAAATAAGGTCATAAATATTTAGTTAATGTTCTGTACCGATTTGATCTAAATGTGTTTTTACCATTTTAATCAAAAAAACAAACAATTTTGATTAAACATGTAACAAACACAAACTAGTCATAGTTTTAAGTGATTTTAAAATTAATCAATTAAATTGTCATGGACCAGAATTAAAACCAAATTTAAAATATGTTCAGACCTAATATTTAATCTTTAAAATTACTTACAAACATGCCAAATTTGTTTTTACATTTAATTTTGAAAACTAGTTGTTTAAACAAATACTTATCATGCCAATTAGCACCTAGTTTCAAGATTAACATGTACCATCAGGTATTTATAATTAAATCCGACTATGAACAGCTCTAAGAACATCTTGGTGCAGTATATTAACATGTCATAATAATTATAATACCTGTATAATCATTTAAAATCGGTTTTACACCAAAACAATGCAAAAAACTCAAAACAGAAAATTTCAACATTGCATGTTTTGAAACGAACGATTTTTGAATAATTATTTCATGCATCTAAAGCACTAAAATAAGCATGTTTAGGCTCTGATACCACTGATGGAATATGACATGGCATATATATGATGATCACGCAGCAGAAAAATAATAAAATCGATCATACATACCACGCAATCCATAAATAAGAATCGAAAACATGCAATTTTAGGGTTTTTAAAACTTACAATTTTAGATGCACTTCAAGACTTGATTTTGATGATGACCAGAAATTAGGATGAACTTATATGCTTCAAGTCTTGATCACCAATGACAAAGAAACAACCTTTACGCTGCTCCTCTCTATGTTCACAGACACAATTGTAATGAAGGCTTAAAATTGAGAGTGCTAGCTCTATGTGTAAATAATTAGCAATGGTAATGGATTGAAGCTACAAGATCTGATCTTGTACTTCCTTTAGGTTGCTATTGCTATCCAATAACACAAGAGAACAAGAAAAAATCCTTTCCCCTTGTGTATTTCGGCCAAGAGTGTGAGAGAGCAAAAAAGCCTAGGGTTTTTATGTTTTAGTTCATTTATATATCTCACTAATTTAGGTAAGTGTTAAATCCGAATTTTACTATCTTTTAGCTAGTAAATTCAGCCTCCATCACTTCCTAATCAAGTGACATACATTAACTCAAACTCCTTTAAATTTTAAATTCAAATTAATTTAAAATAAACATAAGACATTTAATCAAAATAAATCACTTAATTTAGGGATATGGTTGCCAAAATTTCTATTGAATTTATCCTTGGATTTTCGGTTACCTTATCTCCATTTAATTAATTTATTTTTATTTAAATGCCATTAGGATTTAATACTCAATTAACTTAATTAATTTAAGATAATTAATTAATTGAAATTAATCCTATTGGGCCGAATTTATCTCCCTCATGGATCAAGGTCCAATAGCAATTTTAATACCCATTACATACATTAATTTGATTTTAATTAAAAGCCCAAATTAATGCCCAATCTGCAATTTAAATATTTTAAGCCCAATGCTTTGTGTGCGATCCTATAGGTCCATTTAATATTGGCAATGAATTAATAAATTAATCCAAAGGCTATATATACTCTCTAGAAAGATATTATAGCATTCAAAATTAAATGAAAATGCAAATGGCATTTAGTTACCTAATGCAATTTTGCATAGTCCCTTACCCTTAAATATCAGAATTAATATAAGGCATGGAACCAGTCATCCTTATAGATACTAATTCCTTTCTTGATATTCCAGTGACACTAAACTCTCAGATAAATAATGATTACTCGTTTTTTCATCTCGGTATGGTCATACACTTCTTAGTTCACTGATCAAGTGGCCGATGATATTTTCTTTCTTATCAAGAGGGGTAATCCCTTCACTTCTCTCATGCTCTCTAACATGGATTAGTGCATACCCAAACATACCCATACTTGTCATCCTGTTATGAGCACATTAGGTGTATGTCAAAGTACATAGTAATTCATAAAGAGTTTCATAGAGATTTTAGGTCTAAGAACTTCGATGAAAAACTTGCACATGAGAAACACTTATGACTTATACCATGTAGTGTTCTCATGAACGGATCAAATCCAGATACCATGTTCTAAACATGTATCTATGATCTCTGATTGACACTCTTGTTCTTATGATCCGTAAGACAGAACTCATCTTATCAGAGAGAGCATACTAGTCTTAATTCATTTGTTATTCCCATAACAATGATTGACTAGGGATATTTAGAATGAAGTCTCATTTGTTTCAAGGTCATACAACCATGTGCCTCACACATGATAACTTAAACTGACACAACATTCTTGGATAGTTCTATCAATTGATATGCATAGGAATACAATAGATAAAACAAATGCCTCATTTATTAACTAAAGTGTTTTATAACAATGCATTGGGGCTAGGGCTTACACTAACACAATGTCCATCTAAAGCCAAACTTAATCTGGCATTCATGGCTCGAAGAATTGAAAACATTATCATTAATCATTCATACTCATTCTTCAATCATACATATTTAAGTACCTTCACATTACCCAAATACAAATTCTTATGCTGAGGATTTCAGCCATTTCATTAACGTTTTTGTAATACCCAGATAAATCCAGGAACTTCCCATTTAACCCAAAGTCATATTTACCAAACTGAGCAAATAGTTGCTTACTTTTAAATACTCATAGGGCAAATCCTAAATACTCATCATTCTCTTTCAATATCTCAAAACATATCAGATGGTTACGACTTAAATCCTCTAACATGGATCTAAGTAAAGGTGAATGATCCTTTCCATCGATTCATCAAAGGGTCGGTGCGCTAACAAATCTAATTGACATGATCAATAACTCGTAATGACCATATCAAATACAAAAATCAATCTTAAGCACACTATTTCTTGTCTCATTCTCAGGTCGTCCCTATGCTCATTACATCCCCGTCAGTTCCATCCTATCAAGTGGGGCCTAGACATGTGGTATGATGCAGATCAAATGTTGTCAAACAATGTGAAATGCTATGCAATGAATGTATGATTTCATATATGCAGGTAGAATACTATAACATATTCTCATATGATGTAGATGTCATAACCCATCCCAGTACTATGAAATGTACAATCAAATCCCCATGCCTATAAAGGAATCACTAACAGGTATATAGAGCATCTTAAACGACCTCACTTATAATCTTAATAATTTGCTCGTTAACATTCTTAAATCATGACAATCCAGTCAAGGTATCTCTTTGTCCTGCACAATTTATTTGTACTCAATATATAATCCCTTTTTAACTTTCTGACACATTCTTTATTTTGTCCTTCTTTAGACTATTTCTCAACCATATAGACACTTAAACTCTCACATTTACACTTAATTTCAGTCAATTCTTCTTTTTCCTACTTTGACCTCCATGAGATCTCAAGCAGCAATACTTCCATTCTCACTCACTGCCATCTCTACTGCACATAATCAATCCTTTCACACCTGACAATCTCAGTCAAATGTCAACTTTTCACTTTAAAACAGGTAGGGAAGCCGGTACACGTCAGACTACTTAACAGCTATCCACTTATAATTGGCATGTATATACAGACAAACCTATCGCTTAACCTTCTCCTACTCCGATCTTAGAACCGCTTAAACCTTTGCTTTGATACCACTAAATGTAACACCCTTAACGGAACAGTTCCTTTTCGACCCAAATAACCGATAAATGATAATTTTTTTTTAAACTTCAATCACTACCAAACAACTTTGATACAATTTAATATTACTATTCAATTTACAAAATTTCAACAACATAATAGCTAGAACTTACTATTCTCCTGAAAAATTCAAACAATTCACACAGCCTCTCAGAGGCACAACAAATCATATCCGATAGCAATATACATTTTACACAGTCAATCACATATCAATGATAGTCATTGCACATCACTTACTGACACTTATCCATCGACAGACATAACAATATTTATCATTTAACAAAAACTAACTTGAATATAGTTCAGTTCTTTACTTTCACTATCTAAGTATATACATGCCACAAATTCAAGCAATAAAATTACAACTAACTTTTCTTCATCTTTGAATTCTGCATCTCCGTGTACCGATCTCCCACAATACTTCAGTACCTACACGCAGTAAACACTACGTGCTGAGCACTAGACATGCTCAGTGGTGACCACTAATATGAGAATTTCTCAATTAAAGCATAATTTCATAGATTATGCCATTGTTAATTTTATTTTCTTTAACCTTTGCTTTTATCTCTGTTAACATTAATTTCATTATTTACCTCTATTTTGGTAAGCATTATGTGTTAATTTTCAATCTTTCAATTTTTACTTTACAAAAATTTCTTATGTGAATCGATTTCAAATAAACTTTTACTTTTATGATTCTTCTTTACCTTAACTTTTACTTTTGCTTAACTTTGGCTTTATAATTTTAGTTACATCAAATTCATTATCTTTTCATTTAACAATTTATATTGATACTCGTATCTTTAATAGTACCAAATCTTTTTACTATTTCATTTTTCGATTAATTTTTAAGTTATCTAACATGTGATATTATTATTATTATTTGCTACTAATTCTTTGTTTTACTTTAACTTTTTAACTAATTAACATATTAATATTTTCAAGGCTTTTAAGCTTTAAATGCAGTGTAATACAATTATTTTTAAACACTTTGCATATAGATCTTTATTTCATTCTTTTTACATTTGAACATGTTCAAGTACTTATTTAGGACTTAATATCTCTTTCTTTCTTTTTTCAAATTGAACAATTAGGTGCCTTATTATCGTTTTACGTTTTTTGTAACTTTTCTTTCAGAAATACATTACTTAAGCATAAGTTTTCACTTAAGGACAATATTATTACTTTTTTGACTTTAAATAGGAAATTAGTATTATTTATCTTGCTCATGCAAAAATATATTTTAAAACCCTTTTCTTTACAAAAGTATAATTTAATACTCATTTATTATTTTATCCTTATAAAATATTTCTTTTTCATTTTTACTTATTAATCACAATTTTTGGAAAACATTACAGTTTTATCCCAACTTATTATGTTCTTTCAAACAAATTATTTTTCATTGAATTCAATTAAATCATACAGATTCATTCATTATGATAAGCCCGTAGTGCAATATGACATGACTCTCAAAAAGGATATGCAGGACATGAATTCAAAGGTCCCACTGAGAGAGAAATGATCCTTAAGGGACCATTTCTCGAAAGATATTTCACTTTCACTTTCACTTTCGCTTAAAACATTAAAGCTATGGAGATCAGAGATCCTACTCATAGCAAAGCAAGTCGTCATAACTTGCACAGTGATATAAAGTGTCTCTATGGCTAGCCAATTATATCCTAAATAAGAATATCTTACCTGACTATTGCTAAGGGCAAAAGAATAAATTATATTCGAAATAATTTTTAAAAATTAAGAATCTTTAGTTTCTTTCTTTTATTTCTTAATACAATACATTTTTGTCAATCACACTCTTTTTAGTACTTTTGACCATTCAATGGCTTTCTCGTTCTTTTACTTTTTTTTCTTTCTTTTTCACTTTATCTTCTTCTTTTTTTATTTACTTTTGTGAATTATTCTTCAATAATTCACTTGGACACTTAAAACTTTTTAGTCTTTTATACACTTTATGAATTATGTCATTATAATTCACAATTTCTTTTATTCTTTTTGTGTTATCCTTTGTAAATTATCTTTTAACAATTCAATAATTAACTTTTTGACGATTTTCCTTTTTCTGTCCGAAATTTTAGTCATTCGGATATACCAACTTTTATTCAGTTGGTGACTTATTTTAATTTAATTCATTCTTTTAATACTTTTTATTGACTAATTTATTTTGATAAATTAGTCAAACAGTCATTTTATGACTTTTTGAACTATATTAATCTAATTCATTATTTTATTTTCAGAGATTTACTTCTTGACTTTTTCAATTCTTTTATCCGAAATATAACTTAATTCAGTTTAATTTACTTTCTTATACTTGCTAATTGAATTATTTCCAATAAATCAATACCTTTAATGCAATATATTTCATATTCAATTTCAGAAATTCTTCTAATAATTAATATATATTCTATAATTATTTATATACACATTATTTTACAATTTTCATCATTTTTATTCATTTTATGAATTATTTTCTAGTAATTTATTATTCTTATTTCTTTCATAGCTCAATAATTATTTCGAAAAATTCATCGATTGACTTTTTATTCATTTTTCGTTGACTATAATTTAAATTCATATAAATTCATTTTTTCAATATTTTTGTGCAATTATTCATTAATAATTCAATTATTTTCAATACACATATTGACATTAAAATTTCAATAATATTTTAATAATTTCACTAAATTCTAATAAAATTTATTTATGCATTATTTATTATTTACTCTTATTTCTTACTAAAATAATCAATTATTTCACAATATTTCACAACTTTCACTATAGACATACATGTTACATAATCTTTAAAATTCCAAAACAAATTCCAAATATTCTTTAAAAATTCATGGACACTACACATTATTTCTATAATTAATTTAGGCTAATATTTATTATTTTCATACAAAAATCTCATCTTTTTCCCTTACTAAACAATTCGGCCAATTTAATTCCTCCTAAACCTTTTCTTTCATTCATTTAAGCTTTCATTTCATCTTCTTTAATGTCCAATTTTATTTACCCTAACAAAATTTCATGAATTAACAAATTTATGAATTTTTACCATAATTACATAAAAGAAATTAATTCACAATAATGGAAAATCAAAGGATTTTGTAGCCACTTACATTTTTCTCTTGTTCATGGGTGCCTAAGCCTCCCTTTTCCTTGCTTTAATTCATAAAAACTCCTTCCTCTTCACTTGATCCTACCATGACCGGCCAAATAACCTCCTTAAATCCTATTTTTTTGTCCTCAAATGCAAAATTTAAGCTTATAATTAGCTTTACACCTCAAAAACTATGAAAAAATACTAAAGAATCAATTAAAATCAATTAACTTCTTAAATTTCATCTTACCCCTTTTTCTTTCTCAACTTGATTTCTTGCCTTTTTTTGCTCAAATCACTGGATTGAGATTACTAGGGTGATCTAGAGAGTTAGAACTTCAATTTTTATGTTGAGTTTCAATGGGGATTTTAAGTGAAAAATTGAAGAAATAAGAAAGAAGCTTTTGGGATGGTGGTTCGGCCACCAAATGAAGGGGAAGGGAGAGCTGGAAATATCTAGAGAAAACTCAGATTTTCCAGCCTCTTATACCCTCCTTAATGGGCCCAATTGTGGGCTTGAATAATGGGCTTAGTCCAATTTAAAATTAAGGCCCATTTTAGGCCATTTAAGGCCCAATTAATTTCTCTCTCTTTCTCACTTCAAATCACTCGAAAACTAATTCCATCATTTTTATCTCATAAAAAATAGGTAGAATATAAATTTTCAGCTCCATCGGAGTCCGTTATCGGCCTGATTCAAACTTATCGGTCCGATTCAATAACTGCCGGTATCACCGAAAAATTTAATTTTCATCACCAAAATATTCTACATAAAAATTTATGTGGATATACAAAATCTGGCAATTATTGGAGTTGGTTTGCTATTTTTAAAAATTTATGCAAAATCAATTCTTTTTCCTATGAGAGAAATTGACTTGTTACCTTTTTCGTATTTTTGATTTTTGGAGGCTAATTTGACCTCAATTTCACTTCAAATTTCAACCCCGAACTCACTATGACCAATACTTTTCGATGGTCCAATAAAATATTTTTGACTTTCGGGTGTCCTTTCGGGCTCGAAAAATACTATTCACCATCGAAAAGTACTGCTTACGATTGATCCGATGTTGAGGCCATTACAATCTCCATCGACTCATTCGCTAGGTTAGACGTCTATTTCGAACCCAAAACGCAAAAGTCAACAATTGAGTTAATAATCTCTCCTGGGTATTTGATGTACAAAATCGCCAAATCCTCAAGTAAATGCAAGACTGAAAGGTCATTCTTCATGCATGACTCTCCTATGAATAGCCAATCTTTATATCCGGTCGGATAACACCTGAATTGAATGAAAGACTGAAAAGTCACTCACTATGCTTGACGTCATGTACCTAAAATCTAAGCCACAACTCACTCCAGAATGAATATCTTTATCTATTAATTTCGATTAGATTAATCGATCGGTAACCTTAAGAGTTAGAGATTATAATGCTTGAAAAACATCTTCAAATTCAGGAAGTACTCTCCTTAGTTGATTTTATATATTCTCCATGGTTGATTTTATATTTTTTCGTTAGTTGATTTTATGATAAATCCAACTCAAAATTAAAATTGCATTACGAAGGCACAATTGAAAAGAAAATCGAATTATATTCATATATAAGAATTTTTACAAGTTACAATTCTAGTTGATAACTCTACAGAAAAAGAAGGAAAACATTACAAAGAAATGAAAAAGCCTAAGACTCTATATCTACAATTTTTACTGTGGCAGCATTTGGGTCGATAGCAGGCTCTACAGTAGTCTCGACAGAAGGCTGACAGCATCTGACAGCTCCTCTAGCAGCAAGCTCTGTGGGTAGAGGGGCAATGACCATGGGTTCTGATGGCAGGGGAGGAATGACTTCAGGCTTAGTTGATAAATTAGGGGCTGCTTGGGATGAAGGTTATTCATTTCCTATTCCCTTAGTCTTTTGCCAGCCTCTCCCCCCCAGGCCAATTCTTTCTCCGCCAGAGCTATCTCTAAGGAATCCCTTAAGGCCTGGAGAAGGTCACGCTCTGATAGAGCCTTGTCTTTGTCTGCATTGGCGTTATCTCTGTCTGCATTGGATTTAAGACACTCGGTTGAAAGCTGTGAACATTCACCCCTCAGTCTGCCACCTCTTCCTCGTATCGCTTACATAGAGCACTGTTTGTAGCGAGACGTACAACGTCTCCCTTCAAGTGGTCCATCTCGTTATATCGAGACTTGAGGTGTTGGGCTAGTTGGGCTCTCTGTTAGTGTAAGCCCTAGCCCCAATGCATTGTAATAAAACACTTTGAGTTAATAAAGTGAGACATTTGTTTTATCTTTTGTATTCCTGTGCATATCAATTGATAGAACTATCCAAGAATGTTGTTTCAGTTTAAGTTATCATGTGTGAGGCACATGGTTGTAAGACCTTGAAACAAATGAGACTTCATTTTAAATATCCCTAGTCAGTCATTGCTATGGGAATAACAAATGAATTAAGATTAATATGCTCTCTCTAATATTATGAGTTCTGTCTTATGGATCATAAGGACAAGAGTGTCAATTAGACACCATAGATACAGGTTAAAGAACATGGTATCTGGATTTGATCCGTTAATGAGAACACTACATGGTACAAGTCATAAGTGTTTCTCATATGTAAGTTTTGTATCGGAGTTCTTAGACCTAAAATCTCTATGAAATTCTTTATGAATTACTATGTACTTTGACATACACCTAACGTGCTCATAATAGAGTGATAAGTACGGGTATGATTGGGTATGCATTGATTAATGTTAGAGAGCATGAGAGAAGTGAAGGGATTACCCCTCTCTATAAGAGAGAAAATATCATCGGCCACTTGATCAGTGAACTGAGAAGTGTATGGCCATACCGAGATGAAATAATGAGTAATCATTATTTATCTGAGAGTTCAGTGTCACTGGAATATCAAGAAAGGAATTAATATATATATAAGGATGACTAGTTCCATGCCTTATATTAATTCTGATATTTATGGGTAAGAGACTATGCAAAATTGCATTAGGTCACTAAATTCCATATGCATTTTCATTTAATTTGGAATGCTATAATATCTTTCTAGAGAATATATATAGCCTTTGAATTAATTCATTGCCAACATTAAATGGACTTATAAGATCGTACACAAAGCATTGGGCTTAAAATATTTAAATAAAGTATTGGACATTAATTTTGGCTTTTAATTAAAGTCAAATTAATGTGTGTAATGGGTTTTAAAATTGCTATTGGACCTTGGTCCATGAGAGAGAGAAATTCAGCCCATAAGGTTTAATTTCAATTAATTAAATGTCTTGTATTAATTTAATTAATTGAGTATTAATACCTAAAAGAATTATAATCAAATTAAAACACTTAAATAGAAATAGACTTGGCCGAAATTCCTAGATAAATACCAAGGAATTTTGGCACATGCTTATTTAATTAAGTGATTTATTTGATTAATATGTCTTATATTTTTATCTTGGATTAAATCAATATATATCTCTTATTTTAAAGAAGTGATAAAGACTAAAATTAATTATCTTTAAGTAGTGGATTTTAGATTTATCACTTAAAAATAAAATGATATATATTGAATGAGAGAGAAAAGAAAAAAAAACCCTAATTTTTCTTTTTGTTTTTGGCGTGAATTTCTTCTCTCACTCACAAAATTTATTTTGGCCGAATTTCTCAAGGAGAAATATACTTCTTCATTCTCTTGTGTTCTTGGATGTCAATAGCATCTAAAGGAAGTACAAGATTAGATCTTGTAGCTTAAAACCATTACCATTACACAATACCTTAAAAGAGAGCTAGCAATCTCGATTTTAAGCCATCGGTGCAATTGTGTGTGTGAGAATAGAGGGAGTGGCGTAAAGGATGTTCCTTGGCTTTGGTGATCAAGGTCTAAGGCGGATAAAGTCATCTTAGTTGCTATTCATCACCAAATTCAAGATTTAAATGGAATCAAATGTTGTAAGTTTTAAAAAACCCTAAAATTGCATGGTTCGATTCTTGTCATGGAATTGTTTGGCATGTTAGATCGTTTTTATCATTTTTCCGCTGCACGATTACCATGAAAATATCATGTCATATTCCATCAGTGGTATCCGAGCCTAAACATGCTTATTTTAGTGCTTTAGATGCATGAAAAAATTAATTAAAAATCGTTATTTTGAAAACATGCAATGCTGAAATTTTCTGTTTTGAGTTTTTTGCATTGTTTTGTTGTAAAAACGATTTTAATTGATTAGATAGGTATTATAATTAATATGACATGTTAATATACTATCCTAAGATATTCTAGGAGCTGTTAATGGTTGGATTTAATTGATAATACCTGATGGTACATGTTAATATTAAAACTAGGTGCTATTTGGCATGTTAATTGTTAGTTTAACAACTAGTTTTAAATATTAAATGTAAAAACGATTTTGGCATATTTGTAAGTGATTTTTAAAGATTAAATATCAGGTCTGGACATATTTTAAATTTGATTTTAATTCTGGTCCATAACAATTTAATTGATTAATTTTATAATCACTTAAAACTATGACTAATTTGTGTTTGTTACATGTTTAATCAACATTGTTTGTTTTGTTTTGATTAAAATGGTAAAAACAAATTTAGATCAGATTGGTACAGAATGTTAAATCAATATTTATGACCTTATTTTAATTATTAAATGACTCATAAAATTGATTTAAGTATTTGTGCATTTTGTGGCATCACATAAGCATTAAACAACTAGTTTTGTTGTTTGTTTGTTTTTATATGCATGCTGTGTATCATATATATGTTCTTCATGATTTGGTGTTTTAATTCATGTTGGTACATATTATATATATTTTTAATGTTTATGGGCTGTATGACATAAAATAAAAAATGGCAAAATTGGAAATTATACTAGAGTTGATTTATAGCACAAATCTAACTAGTTTGTGTTTTGGGTTTTTAAGAGAACTTATTCAATAAGAGGATTTAGTCCATTGGGCTTTGGCCCAGGCTCATCACGGGGTCATCTCTTAAAGGTTCAAGTACACAATTTTCATTAATGGGCTTGGCTAAATTAATTAAAATTGGACTTTGTTTGATCCATGAATGTTATGTATATTTATTTGCTTGTTTGGTGTGATGAATGGATATGCATGGTGCATTCATGGGTCCTGAGTTTTTGTAATTAAATATGTCCTGCGAGCCATTATGTATTATTGTAAAAGTTCCATTTATTTCTTAGAATAGAATTTACTTGAAGACTTTGTAAATCAAGACGAAGCCCATCGGAGTGGAGAAGCCCAACTCGAAGATTCTTATGTAATAATATAGAATCTTAGTTGTAGGTTTTTGGGCCCATGTTTGTCATGCTTTACTTTATGCAATTATTTATATATGCATGCTATGAATGGATGACAAAGCGTATGCCATGTAATCCATAATAAAATGAATCCCTAAAAATAGTAAGTCACAAAGTTACCTTCCTAATTCGAAACATGTCAAGGCATCGATCATTGATCACGTAGACTAGGAGTTCTAGATGAGCCCGATTATCTTTGTGAGGCATGGGTTGTGAATGTAGGTTGGACTTAATATGGAAAGGGATGCCCGGACCTAGGCAACTAATAAATGGATTTGTGCTATAACATATTAAGATGTTAGCCCATTTGATCCAAGAGTCATGTACGAGACATGATTGGAGTTTTTCCTACCTAAGTAACTTAACTTGTTAGGTGTACAAGCTCAACTTGACTAATAAGTTGTTGTGAAAAATGGATCTTGGCCCACATTAAATCCCTAACACAAATTATTTAAAAGGATATTAATTCGGTTTGTGGGATTATAAATAAGACCTCATTTAATCTTGCTAAATTTTATTGTAGATTGAAAATGGCATCTTCAAACAACAATTTTTCATTGCAATCGGTCCTTGAAGAGGACAAATTGAATTGCACCAATTTCATAGACTGGTCTCGAAACTTAAGAATAGTTCTTAAGCAAGAGAAAAAGTCATATGTTTTGGATGCACCCTTGCCTGAAGAACCTGCTAGGAATGCCTCTGCGGTTCAAAAGGAAACTTTTGAGACCAAGAAGAGTGACTCCAATGATGTGACCTGTTTGATGATGGCCACTATGGTGCCTGACTTGCAAAAGCCATTTATGGAGCAAGAGGCTTATACGATCATGGTGCACCTCAAAGAGATGTTCCAAAAGCAAGCTCGTCACGAGAGGTTCGTGACAACAAAGGCCTTGATTTCTTGTAAGATGGCTGCGGGTACTCCTGTTAGTACCCATATACTCAAGATGAAAGGGTATCTTGATACTCTTGAGAAGCTTGAGGTACAAGTGCCAAAGGAATTAGCCACTGACTTGATCTTAGGATCATAGACTGATGATTATGATCCATTTGTAATGAATTATAACATGCATGCAATGAACAAGTCAGTCACTGAGCTCCATGGGATGCTTAAGAATACTGAAGAGAACATTCGAAAGACCAATCCCGTATTGATGGTTCAAGGGGGCATTAAAAAGGGACCTGCTAAGGGAAAGGGAAAGGCAAAACCCAAGAATGACCTGGCTCGGTTCAAGTCAAGTGGGAGTGCACCTCAGGCCCAATCCAAGCCTAAGGCGTAAAAGCTCAAAGAGAGTGGAGTACTTGATTCCATTGCAACAAGATAGGGCATTGGAGGAAGAATTGCGCTCTCTTCAAGGAAGAACAAAAGAAGAATGGAGCCAAGGCATCTAGTTCTGGTATTTTTGTTGTTGAGATTAACCTTTCTATTTCTACCACTTGTGTATTGGATACCGGTTGTGGTTCTCACATTTGTTCAAATGTGTAAGGGCTAAGAAATAGGCGGTTACTTGGGAAGAATGAAGTGGACCTCCGTGTGGGGAATGGAGCACGAGTTGCTGCCATGGAGATAGGCAACTATCAACTCACTTTACCTTTCGGACTTTGTTTAGTTTTGAAAAATTGTTATTATGTGCCTGTTATGAGCAGAAACATTATTTCAGTTTTATGTTTGGATTTGGATGAATTTGATTTTGTTATTAAAAATGGCAATGCTCATATTCGTCGCCAAGGCATTTCTTATGGCAATGCCATGTTGCAAAATGGCCTTTATATCCTTGATTTACAAAACAAAGAGTCCATATACAACATTAATACAAAAAGGGTTAAATCAAACAAATTGAACCCTACTTACTTCTGGCATTGTCGTTTAGGACATGCAAATGAAAAATGCATTTCAAGACTCCACAAAACTGGAGTGCTTGGGTCATTCGACTTAGAGTCTTATGATACATGCGAGCAATGTTTGCATGGAAAAATGACAAAGAGTCCTTTTAACAAGAAAGGTGAAAGGACTAATGGCTTATTGGAACTAATACATACCGATGTATGTGGACCATTAAGTACACAAGCTAGAGGTGGTTTTAGCTACTTCGTGACGTTCACAGATGACTTTAGTAGATATGGCTATGTTTATCTAATGAAGTACAAATCTGAAACTTTTGAGAAATTCAAGGAGTTTAAGAACGAAGTAGAAAAACAACTTGGCAAAAGTATAAAAGCCATTCGATCATATCGAGGTGGCGAATACTTAAGCCAAGAGTTTGACAGTCATCTAAAGGAGTGTGGTATTATTTCACAGCTCACTCCTCCCGAAACGCCACAATGGAATGGTGTGTCCGAAAGGAAAAATCAAACTCTGTTGGACATGGTTCGATCTATGATGAGTCAAGCTAATATTCCTGTCTCTTTTTAGGGTTATGCATTAGAAACTGCTGCGTTTCTACTAAACTGTACTCCAACTAAAGCAGTTGAGAAGACACCATACGAGGTATGGACTGGGAAAGAACCCAATATGTCGTTTCTCAGGATTTGGGACTGTGAAGCACATGTTAAGAAATTAACATCTGACAAACTAGAGTCCAAATCCATTGTCTGCTTGTTTGTGGGTTATCCCAAAGAAACAAAGGGATACTACTTTCACTCACCAGCCGAGAACAAAGTATTTGTTGCTCGCAAGGTTGTTTTCTTGGAAAAGGAGTTCCTTCTCAAGAAAGACAGTGGGAGTAAAGTAGAACTTACAGAAATTCAAGTGCCACAAGCTCCTATAGAGGATGAGTTGGAAGTGGGATCAAGTTCACAACTTGTTGTAGAACAAGAACCCATTACACAAGTACCTAGAAGGTCCGGTAGGATACGTCGGGAGATTGAGAGATATGGATTTCTAATCACCGATAGTGACACTATTGAGTTAGTAGATCGTGAGGATCCTACAACCTACCGAGAAGTTATTGAAAGCCCAGACTCGAAAGATTGGCTTGAAGCCATGAAATTCGAGATGCAATCAATGTACGATAACCAGGTTTGGACCTTGGTTGATCCATCGGAAGGTGCTAAGGTAATTGAATGCAAGTGGCTATTTAAACTCAAAGCTGATAAGACCTACAAAGGTAGACTAGTAGCAAAAGGTTTTCGACAAACTCATGGTGTAGACTATGACGAGACCTTTTCGCCTGTAGTCATGCTCAAGTCCATTAGGATCTTGCTTGCCATAACTGCATATCATGATTATGAGATATGACAAATGGATGTCAAAACTACTTTCCTCAATGAAAATTTACTTGAGGTTGTGTATATGACACAGCCTGAAGGTTTTGTCAATCCCAAGCATCCTAAGAAGGTTTGCAAGCTTCAAAAATCCATTTATGGATTAAAGCAAGCATCCCAACATTGGAATCTTCGTTTTGATGAGGCATTCAAAGAATTTGACTTCATCAAGAATGAAGATGAGCCTTGTGTGTACAAGAAGGTTAGTGGGAGCATAGTAGTATTTCTGGTCCTATATGTGGACAACATCCTTCTAATTGGGAATGACATTCCAACATTGCAAAAGGTTAAGCAATGGTTAGGAAAATGTTTCTCAATGAAAGACTTAGGTGAAGCCGAGATAATACTTGGTATTCAAATCTATAGAGATAGATCGAATTGGCTTTTGGGACTAAGTCAAGAAAAGTACATAGACAAAGTACTAAAGCATTTTAGTATGGGAGACTCAAAGAAAGGGTACATACCTTTGGCTTTGGGAGTTCCTTTGACTAAAGAACAATGCCCTAAAACTAAAGAGGAAAGGGACAACATGAGTAGAATCCCATATGCATATGCTATTGGATCTATCATGTACGCTATGTTATGTACTAGGTTGGATGTTGCTCATGCACTGAGTATAACCAATAGGTTTCAGCAAAACCCTGGTGAGAAGCACTGGTTTGCTGTAAAAGGGATTCTAAAGTACCTGCGAAGGACTAAGAATCACTTCTTGGTGTATGGTGGTTAAGAAGAGCTCGTCATACAAGGTTATGCCGATGCTGCTTTTTAGACCAGCACTCAGGATTCTAGATCGCAATCTGGATTTATTTTTGTTTTGAACGGTGGTGCTGTCAGCTAGAGAAGCTCGAAGCAAGAGACCGTTGCCGACTCAACTGTAGAGTCTGAGTATATTGCAGCGAGTGAGGCTGTAAAAGAGGCTGTTTGGATTAAAAATTTCATTTTTTGATTAAGAGTGGTCCCAAGCATCCTAGATCCATTAGAAATTTTCTGTGACAACAACAGGGCCATCGCACAGGCCAAAGAGCTCCGGTCACTCCGGTCACACCAGAAATCCAAACACATACTCAGGAGGTACCACCTGATTAGAGAAATCATTGATCGTGGGGACATCAAGGTTAGCAAGATAGCAAGTGAAGACAATGTAGCGGATCCTTTGACGAAACAGTTGCGTCCAAATCTGCACGAAGCTCATTTGAGATAGTTCGGTCTTAGGGCTATGCCCAATTGGGACTAGTGCTAGTGGGAGATTGTTAGTGTAAGCCCTAGCCCCAATGCATTGTAATAAAACACTTTGAATTAATAAAGTGAGGCATTTGTTTTATCTTTTGTATTCCTATGCATATCAATTGATAGAACTATCCAAGAATGTTATTTCAATTTAAGTTATCATGTGTGAGGCACATGGTTGTAAGACCTTGAAACAAATGAGACTTCATTCTAAATATCCCTAGTCAGTCATTATTATGGGAATAACAAATGAATTAAGACTAGTATGCTCTCTCTGATATTATGAGTTCTGTCTTACGGATCATTAGGACAAGAGTGTCAATCAGAGACCATAGATTCATGTTAAAGAACATGGTATCTGGATTCGATCCGTTCATGAGAACACTACATGGTATAAGTCATAAGTGTTCCTCATATGCAAGTTTTGTATCGGAGTTCTTAGACCTAAAATCTCTATGAAACTCTTTATGAATTACTGTATACTTTGACATACACCTAACATGCTCGTAACAAAGTGACAAGTACGGGTATGATTGGGTATGCATTGAATAATGTTAGAGAGCATGAGAGAAGTGAAGGGATTACCCCTCTCTATAAGAGAGAAAATATCATCGGCCACTTGATTAGTGAACTGAGAAGTGTATGGCCATACCAAGATGAAATAATGAGTAATCATTATTTATCTGAGAGTTTAGTGTCACTGGAATATCAAGAAAGGAATTAATATATATATAAGAAAGACTAGTTTCATGCCTTATATTAATTCTGACATTTATGGGTAAGGAACTATGCAAAATTGCATTAGGTCACTAAATGCCATATGCATTTTTCATTTAATTTGGAATGCTATAATATCTTGCTAGAGAATATATATAGCCTTTGAATTAATTCATTAATTCATTGCCAACATTAAATTGACCTATAGGATCGCACACAAAGCATCGGGCTTAAAATATTTAAATAAAGTATTGGGCATTAATTTGAGCTTTTAATTAAAGTCAAATTAATATGTGTAATGGGTTTTAAAATTGCTATTGGACCTTGGTCCATGAGAGAGAAAAATTCAGCCCACAAGGTTTAATTTCAATTAATTAAATGTCTTGTATTAATTTAATTAATTGAGTATTAATACCTAAAAGAATTATAATCAAATTAAAACACTTAAATGGAAATAGAATTGGCCGAAATTCCTAGATAAATACCAAGGAATTTTGGCACATGCTTATTTAATTAAGTGATTTATTTGATTAATATGTCCTATGTTTTTATCTTGGATTAAATCAAAAAGAATTTGAATCAATATATATCTCTTATTTTAAAGAAGTGATAAAGACTAAAATTAATTATCTTTAAGTACTGGATTTTAGATTTATTACTTAAAAATAAAATGATATATATTGAATGAGAGAGAAAAGAAAAAAAACCCTAGTTTTTCTTTTTCTTTTTGGTGTGAATTTCTTCTCACTCACAAAATTTCTTTTGGCCGAATTTCTCAAGGAGAAATATAGTTCTTCATTCTCTTATGTTCTTGGATGTCAATAACATCTAAAGGAAGTACAAGATTAGATCTTGCAGCTTAAAACCATTACCATTACACAATACCTTAAAAGAGAGCTAGCAATCTCGATTTTAAGCTGTCGGTGCAATTGTGTGTGTGAGAATAGAGGGAGTGGCGTAAAGGATGTTCCTTGGCATTGGTGATCAAGGTCTAAGGTGGATAAAGTCATCTTAGTTGCTGGTCATCACCAAATTCAAGATTTAAAAGGCATCAAAAGCTGTAAGTTTTAAAAAACCCTAAAATTGTATTTTTTGATTCTTGTCATGGAATTGTTTGGCATGTATGATTGTTTTTATCATTTTTTCGCTGCACGATTACCATAAACATATCATGTCATATTCCATCACTCTCTCCCTCTTTAGCTCCTCCACCACTGACTTTAAGAGTAGAGACTCTTTTCTTGCCACATCACTACCAACCTCTGCTTCCTTCCTTTGACGAATGGCATCCTCCCATTTTGATCGGGCAAAGGCTGTCATACCGTGAAGATGAGGGCCTCTTTTTATCAACTAAGAAATAAAGAAGAGGCAACTATCAGTAAGAAATAATAATAAAAGAGAGAAAAGAGGGAGGTGAAGAAAAAGTAAGGAAGAACAAAAATTAGAATATGAGCATTACCTCTATGCTTTGCTGCTGGAACAGGCCGAACTCTCGAGAAATTAGGTTGAGCTCCCCTATTGCCTTGAAATCTCTCTCTTATTCAAGACCTTGGCAAATAAAGTTCAGCATGCCCCTGCTGGTCACGACCCAGTCCTTCCCAAACTGCTCCTTCAAGATTTTGTCTAGGAAAGGAGCCCAAGTCTCCTAAACTCTCCATGAAAACCGTCGGATGTGCTCACCCTGTGCAATTTCTTTGCCTTTTGCAGCGATCCGGCCATCCACGATAGCCACGACATCAGTAGCCTTCTTATTTTCTACCTCTTCAGCCCTCCTCTACGTTGCCTTATCTATTGACGCCCCCTTCTCTGAGTGGATGATCGAGGACGTAGGGATGGTTGTGGCTCCTTATCATTAGATTCATCTCTCAGCTGTAGTCGCCTAAGTGGGCGCTGTCCCATTATGATCGGAGGGGGCATTGTCGATCTAGTAATGGTCAGGAGGGGACGAGCAATAGGGATGACCATGGCAGTAGAAGCCAAAGTGGTTGCAACAGCGGTAGTAGCAGAAGGTGCAGAAGCACTCGCTACACCCTTGAAAGCATGAACTTTCGAGACGGGCAAGATCTTTCGCTTCTTCTTCTCTCTCTTCTCCTTCGAAGCCCGTTCGGCCGCTCTTTTCTGCATTGCCTGTCCGGACAACTGCTTTGCCATATCATCTCCTCTGCCTATCTTATTCGCAGCTGCAACAACACAAAAATGAGCGAGATAAGTGCCTTTCTCACCTAACTTACATTTAAATGCATATACGATGCATGATTGTCAAATTATGTTTCTTCTCCGCTCTAATTTTAATGCTCACATTCTGCATTCATGCTAGCATCGGAGCTGAAAGACCTTGTCATCATGCTTAACAAGTAGTCATGGGCGTAAGGCTATCCTCGCCACGACCACCATCAATTTTTTGATGTCCTCCTTATATATCTCATGTCCACCAGCTTGATCTCTCAAAGAGGTCGGTCCTTTTGATCGGCCAAGGGGAACTCCAAACACGCCAACCATTCCTATCAGAAAGTACTTTTCTTTGTATCCTTTCATGGAGGAAGGAAGGGTAAAAGCTTCTTCGTCAGTCGGCTGGTGAAAAAGCAATCGGATCCGTCCTTTTGACTTGAGAGGTAGAAAAAATAAGTGAAGAGGTCTAGCATCAGTGCCACCCCTTCAAATTTGCATAATATTCTGAAGCAAGCTAGCGACTTCCAGCCATTCGGATTTATTTGATTTGGGGCCAACCCATAGGCTCTTAGAACTAACGTTTTAAATGCACCAAAAGGGGATCTCATCCCCGCATCCAAGTTTAAGAGTGGACAAATGAACCACTCGTTATTTTGATGACCAAAGGGTCCCTCTATAATCATCATAGAAGGTGGATAGGCCATCACAAATGCTTCTGATGGTAGACCATACCGAGAAGGAATCTGGGCCACATTCGCCACTATCAATTTTGAAGGATGGGCGAGAGGTTTGTGAGTTCTGTACTCATCGATGAAACTCTTATCTATTGATTCATTGCTACTGGAAGCCATTCTCAGTAAAGGGTGTCTTTATCAAGGCTAAAATTGTTGGGATGTTTGAGTTGAAATTTTGAAAAAAGGAAATCTGAATCCAGAAGAATGATTAAATCTTGTGGAAAAATCACTTACTTGCTGGAAAATCTTGTAGAAATCCTTGGAAATCAAAAGAACAACGGCGAGTGAAGAAATTTTGGCAGAATCTCAATACACTTCAACGAAAAGTGTACAAAATTTGCCCCAAACTTACCTATTTATAGGCAAAAAACTTCTAGAATACTCCAAATGCCTCTCCATTGGATGGACACCACATGTCTTCAATCCATTATTACGATTACGGAGAACAAAGCGCCATCCTCGACACACGCGTGACATTAAATGTGAAACAACTATTTGAACTGAACGGACGTGTCTCTTTAAATGGATGCCTCCCAAAAATTAAAAAAATCCTGCCAAAAGACTGGAATCGTCCGATCAGACCATTCGGTAGGGGGATAAGTGATAACTATGGAAAAAATATCTTTCAAGGCCCAATCAAGTCGGTCCAACAACACTTGGCATGGCCTAAAGCCCCATTAACAAGGAAGGCAAAGCGTGAGCTGGAAGACAAGACAGGAGGGCGCAATGTCCGATTGGACTGATGGGATAACATGTCCTGTCAGTCCACTGATACAAGGTAGTGCCCATATCTCCCACCTACTCCCTATCACATCGCCACTCACCAGCTTCCATTGTCAGTTATCACATCATAAGTACTCAAGTGCATGTTTTCCCTTTCCCTCTCCTATAAATAGCCCAACAAATAATGGCTCCAGGTATTGAATATGTGAGACTCTTTTTCTAAAGATTATCTCTCTAGAAAGCTACTAACTTAAGCTTCGGAGTGCTAACGCCTGGTTCAACCGGACACTTCTTCTTGCAGGATTAGTCACCCTACCGGGTAAACCAGCTGCCAATTCTCTTTCTTAGATAAAAACTTTTTAAGCTTTATCAATTATTATTATTATTATTATTATTATTATTATTATTATTATTATTATTATTATTATTATATGTGCATAATTACCAATCTATTGTTAATTTCATATTAAATATATTTAATTCTTATAATTAATTGTGAAATTTTTATTTTTATTTTTGATTCTTTTAATGGATATTGTATTTATTTTGTATTTTTTTCATTTTTAAAGCATTTTTAACTTTAAAAAATAATATTAGAAATTGTATAATTTATTAAAGTTATATATTGAAATTTTTAATAGTTAATCAATAAATTAATCTGAAAAATCAAGTTAAAAATCAGAATCGATATAGCAGTTAATCGAAATTAATAGACTGATTTAATAAATTATTAATGGACCGATTTTAGAGTCGGATAAGCACAAAGTCAAACCCTAATGTTCTCGCCTTTAAAATCTTTATTTTATCAAAAATTTCACTAAAAAAATGATATATATATATATATATATATATATATATATATATATATATATATATATATATATATATATATATATATATATATATATAAAGAGAGAGAGAGAGTTTATGATGGTTTTACAAACTGACACTAAATTGGTTTTTTGACTAACTATTGTTGATTTATAGTGCAAAAATTAGCTAATATGTATTATCCAAAAATAAAATTAAAAATTAATGAAAAATAATCATTTGTATATTTCTTTGTAAAGCGAGGAATGGGAAGTGCGTTGGAGACATTCTGCGGTCAGGCCTATGGAGCCAAAGAGTATCACTTGCTTGGCATACATTTGCAAAGGGGACTGGTTGTTCTTCTAGCCATGAGTATCCCAATATCAATAGTATTTTCGAATGCTGCTGATATTCTAAAATTCCTGCGACAAAATCCCGAGATAGCCAATGAGGCGGGCAAATACTCACGTTTCCTGATTCCTGGGTTCTTTAGTACTGCAATAGTGGAATGTCTCATAAAATTCCTACAAACACAACGCAAAGTAGCCCCATTGATGATTAGCTCAGCAATTGCTATAGTAATAAGCGTTCCTATTGGCTGGGTTCTTGTGTTTAAATCTGACCTTCGAATGATAGGAGCTGCTGTGGCTAGTTCTATCTATTGTTAGATCATTGCTTTTTACTAATAGCTTATGTCTTGTTCTCTCTGGACAGGTTTTTCAAAGGACTCAATCCATGGAATTTCTAATTTTCTTAAACTTGCTATTCCTGCAACTATAATGATTAGGTGATCTTCTATTAAAACACTTTCTTTCTATATAATAAGCATTCCCTACTCGATTCAACGATGAACAACTTTGTTTAATTAATCAATTGAAACAGCTTAGAAGTATGGGCACTTGAGATTGTGGTTCTGCTATCTGGTGTTCTTCCAGACCCAAAATTTGATACATCGGTCCTTTCTATTTGGTTTGTATTGCCTACCATACTTCTTTGGTATTTGTTTACTTCAAAGAATCGTTTTAGTCTCCTCTCTAAGTATTTGTTTTGCAAACTTTCAGCTTTAACTTGCACATGCTCACATACATGTTGCCTTTTGCTCTAAGTGGGGCTATAAGGTACACGTGATTCTAATTTTGAGCTTTGAATTGTATAGCTTACTTTGATTAATTCTTTTGTTATAAAAACAACTTATGGTTATGATCAGCACAAGAGTTTCAAATGAACTAGGAGCTGGGCGGCCGCAGTCAGCACGTTTAGCAGTGGACGTTTCAGTTTTAATGGTTTTGGCAGAGGGTATTGCTATGGCTACTCTAATAGTGTCGGGTCGAAATGTTTGGGGACACTTGTTAAGCAAGGAAAGAAGAGTTGTGAAATATATTAAAGAAATGATGCGATTTCTCGCAATATCCCACTTCATAAATGCCATTCAAACAGTGCTTTCAGGTCTGTGCCAACTTTAACTTATGACTAATCTCCCTAATCTATTCTTGGAATTAGTTATTCTACATGTCCCGTAGAAGACAAATTTTTAATTGTAAATATATCTTAAAAATAATTAGGAAATAAATATATACTCTAAATATATGCGTAAAATTGGCAACTTCAGGAACCTGTAGAGGATGTGGGTGGCAAAAGGTTGGGTCATATGTAAATATGGGTGCTTATTACCTCATTGGAATTCCTTCTGCAATAATAGCATTCGTCTTCAGCATTGGAGGAAAGGTAGTCTCAGTTTTCTTCATATTTAATATTCAAAGAAAAGAAACAATTGTGTTAAAGATTATATCTCAAACAATGGTTTACAGGGTCTCTGGATTGGGATTACGATAGCAATGTTTGTGCAAGCAACTTGTTTTTCAATAGTAACTCTATCCACTGATTGGGACAAACAAGTAAATTGCTTCTTTTGATAAGATATATATGCATGTTAAATTCCCTATTGATTTCGTATCTCATCATGATCATCGTTTACTCTATTGCAGGCAATGAAAGCTATGGATAGAGTAAATAATTCAATGGTTGAAAGAGATGCTAGCGCATTGTCATAAAAATTTATTAACAGAAAACCCAGAAAAGCTACTTTGGTAAAATTTTTGTATCTTCTTTAGACAATTCCTTCAATGCATTGGGCGAATATAGAGTGCGTCTGCAGTTTGCAACTTTTCCCATTTATTTTTTTCCAAGCTTGACCACATATCTTTCTTTCCTTTTGTTTATGTGGAAGCCGTGAAATTCTTAAATATTCAAGATTTGGTGCTAGAAAAGTAAGGTTTGTTGTTGTCAAAATAGTGGTTGCTATCAAATTTTTGTGGTGTATTCAGAGTATGGTTGTATTGGTTTCTTGCTTGAGCTGTTAAATTAGATATTTTGGATGTATTAGTTGTAAAATTCAGATCTTTTTGCCTTGTAATCTATTGCTATATCAGCAGCCTTTTTATCTCTATAAATTTTGTAGAAGAAGAAAGTAGCTGTTAAGCGTGTTTTCATCATTCTCCTATATTGTATTTTGTATGTGGTCTAAACTCTAATAATGGTATCAAAGCTTATTTGATCTTGAGGGAATGCGAGTAATTGTAAACCAACAAGGTTAATCAATGGGTTCAAGCAAATCCTCTAACTTTCCGCCTTTTATTTTTGCACGAGAAAATTATCAAGTTTGGACTATCAGAATGAAAATATATTTTAATGAGGGTCGAAACCACTAAAATTAAGCTTTTTAAAACTTTGAATGTAGTAGTGAAAGTAGGATCCAAGCCACAAGAACTTGTGGCAATTTAATTCTTTTATAGAGCAAACAAATAAATAAAAATTGATATTTTGGATTGCAAAAATAAATAAATTAAATTAAACAAATTAACTAATTAAAAGCATAATAAATAAAATAAGACACATAAAAAATAACTCCAGTTAAAGGTATAATCTAGATTTCAGTTCATTACTTGATCATATATTCAAAAATAAAATTCAAATATTTTTCAGTAAACTAATTTTTGTGGTTGAAAATCTTATAATAACCAATATAATATTTCCTTACTTTTAAACTAACCAAGATCAAACGCTCTTTGATTAGCCCTAACTATCAAAGAACCATTTAAAAAGTTCCATAGAATATGACCCAATAATTGCATTAAGAATTAGAAAAACTTGATTTTAACTAACAAACATGAGAAATGCTTTGTTATTTTAAGCTAGATTCTACTCTTTCATAAAAATAACCGTGCACTTGGTGACACTCAATCACTCTAATTTACTACCAATTCTCCTATCCAAAGAAATAATAGCGAATCAATTTAATCCAAATTGTATATTATCCTAAAAATTGCACAATCACATGCATTGTAAAAATTAAAAGAATAGTAATAACATTAGATTTTAGGAATCATATAAATACTGAAAACAATAAAAAAAATTAAATCAATCAGATCTCATAAATATAGGACTGAAATCTTAATTATCCTTCAACTAAAAAGTAAACCTAGCTACACATGACTAAACTAAAAATACAAACTAAGAACAATGGCAACAATTGGAAAATTACAGAGAAGAAAAGATGGGGCTGTTATGATGCGCGCCATTACTGGAAAGACCTTTGGTTCGTTTTGTTCGTCAATCAATGAGGTCAGGACTTGTCATTTGTTTCCCTAATTAACCTTCAGGTAACATATTGCCTCATTCTCACCTTGGAAATTCGGTTATGCTTTTAGGGCCTAAATAGATTAAGGTTTTCGTGCTCATACTAGTCAGTTGCTTCGCAATGGTCAAAGAACTCAACCCAATTCACTGAGTCTTGGGCCTCATAAAAGCATGAAACACTGTCTCGAGATGTCCTTGTTCCATTATTGATGATCGACCATTGAGAAGCATCTTCATTGGACATCACGAGGCCAATGAAAGGAGTTGCCACCCAATAAAATATTGAAAAGTGGTGTTCTGACCTTATGAGGCCAAAACCTAAAGAGAGTTCGGAACTTCAAACTTATAGATTAATTGTGTTATCCTATTTCTTACATGCAAGATCATAACATAATAAATTAAAAGCACATCTAAGCACATAAGAAACCCATAAATCAAGGCATAAAGTACAAGATAATCCACGAGATAAACATCCGTAAATCGGGTGATTTTTTATGATTATTTTGATGAGGACCGCTACAAGAAAATGACATTTAAGGATGAAAAATTTTGTCCTTAAAAGTGCAAATTCAGTTCCTAAAGGTCAATAGAGATCGAAAATCCAATCCTCAACTTATCCTTAAAGGCTTCGCCGCTAATGAGTAACAAGGGCAAGATATAATAGCCAGTCCTTACAAGTTTCAAGGACCAAAAAAAATCCCGGTCCCTAAAAAGTATTAAGAATAAGGAATCTAGTCCCTAATAACCATCCTCACATGACTAATTAAACTTTTAGGGATTGAAAATTCAATCCCAAAAAACTATTAAGGACCGAATTTATTGTCCCTAATAGTCACTAATCAAGCTTTTAAGGACCAGAAATTCGATACCTAAAAAGTACTAATGACCAAATTCCTTATCCCTTTAAGGACTAAAAATTTGGTCATTAAAAAGTATTAAGGATCGAATTTCTTATTCCCAAAAAGAGTTTCACATGACTAATCAAATTTTTAAGGACCGAAAATCCTATAAATTCAATCATATTATACAATTTATATATACAATAGATACATATATAAATAATAGATACAAACATAAATAATAATTTTATACTTTCATATATATAATTTATATTGAATTCATTACAAATATAGTGTTAACATCTAAAAAAACAACTTATTGTTTATACAACTCCTTTCCAAAAAAAATAATACCTAGCAAGATAAAATGATCTAGATATTTACAATTTCCTAACAAATTGGTCATCAACATTTGTATGAAGTCTTCAAACCTTCACTGTGAATAATAACAAGATGCAAGTTCTAATTCATTTCAAATCGAAGGCCTCACCCAATTGCCACATATGAATTACCTAAAAACTAAAAAAATCTTAGTCGATGAAATATAATATAGAAAAATAGAAGATGGCCAATTTCTTTATAAATCATGTCACTCTCACAGTCAATAATATAGCCAATATACCATTCCATTACAAGAATGAAACCAGTAATGTAATCCATAGAATGATCTAAAATTAAAACTAAATCTAAAACCAATATCAATATTAATTTTAAGATGAAAATAAGAACACAAATTTGCAAACTATCCATTAGCTCTTTGTACTACCAACCAAAAACCAATAAGCTCAAACAAAGTCTAGCTCTATAAAAAGGTGAATAGTTTTAAGACGAAAAAAAAAGTGAGAAATTCTTAGTGTCATTCATTATTTGTTAAATGCATGATGTATTTATACATGATTGTGCAATTACTAAATATTATTTATTTATATATGATGTATTTATCCATGATTGTGTAATTATTAAGAATTTATACATGATGGTGTATTTATACATGTTCACACAATAATAGTAATAAAATTTTTCTAGAAAACCAAAGCAATCACATGCTCAGTAAATCAACAAAAAAAATCCATCACATGAAATAAGTATTTAGGCACAATTTTAAGAATCAAAACTCAAATGAGTACAAAGATAATTAACTATAAAGGTATCAACATATATCAGCAATTAGAAATTAATATGAGCAATTATGAATCTTAATACTATTAGAAATCTGTAATCTGCACAAAAATAGAAATTGAGCACCATTTTAATTATCTTTTCTTGAAATAAAAATGAATTTATGGATTACATAAGGAAATAGAGATGGTAAATACTAAAAATGCATATTATGACTGTATACCTTTGGAAAAAAAATAACTGGTCCATTAGTAATTATCAATTATAAGAAAAGAGATCATAGCATATACCTTGATTTTTTCACGAGGAATTCCCCAAGAAAGAGCAATCGGATCATTATCAGCCTACAATTGATTGAAGTAGCACTAAATAATTATTGAATGATATAGGCATACAACATTTGCACTAGTCCTACACAAATCTTTCTAAAGTTATAAAGAAGATAATTTTATCACTATCAAACATAGTTAATATTCACTGAAACTTTAATCAATGAGGATTCACAATACATATGCATTAAAACTTTAGACTATAGAGCATGAAATAGACATTATGGCAAAACAAACTAAAACTTCAGAGTAATCTAATAATCGCATCAGTCAATTATCCACATGTATCCCCTACCACAATTATAAGCACAGTTGTAAAATAATAGAACATCGAGAGCTTTGCAAAGATGTAAAAATACAGGATCGAGAACACAACCGCAAAAGTTTTGAAAAGAGAAGCATTATATTTTCTTTATGGAAAAGCGAAATAAAGATCAAGCTAAATTTTTCTTTAAGTCGGATTATTCTTGTATCCAAGAATGGGATAGGTTACATGAGTAAATAAGTAATCTTTTAATGTCATAAAACCACATCTTTGGGAGCACCTAGCTAAACGAACCGGGAAATAAAATTCAAAATTCAAAATTAAATTCAAGTTCTGATATTTAGCAAAACATAATCAATCCAATCAGTTAGCCTTCATGAAATAGAGACTGAAGAGAATATTTTCACAAAGTTATGTGTTTTAGCTCAGTGACAACAAAAAAAGTTTCCAATTGCTGGGTGGTCAACATCCCATTGAAACATGAAAATTACCCCACTTCAAGGCAAAGCAACACCAACAACATTAAGTTATTTGGAAAAAAATATGCATTCTCAATTGCCAAACCTATAATAATTTTTATTGGGGAGCCACCATTAGGATAAAAGGAAAAAATATGATTAATAGTATAATGAAAATCCCTTAATCCCTTTAGTAGCTCATCTAATTTATATCTTGTGAAACCAAAGACAGAATACAATAAAACACACCTTTTTCATACAACCTTTACCTTGAAAAGTTTTCATTTCTAACACTACTTACCAATTTTCCTGCTAATTGGCTCTACAAATTAATATGAAAAGATAACATTACTATCTTAGGAAGGAACACAACTATAATAATAAAATCCAAAATATAAAAAATTCTACCAATCTTATAACTCCATTAATAAGGTTATCGATAAGGTAAACCCATTGATAAACACCCAAACTTGTAGCCAAAGTTCATTTTGACATTTGAACTCAACTGTTAACCGAATAAACACTAAAAATTTCCAATTAAAATATTTTTAGACACCTAAACTATAAAATTTTAGTATTTTTAGACATAAATTTAAAATTGCATAGATACAGCTTAATGCATGTTATACAATCATGTCTACTTGGCAATCTAATCATGATACGAGCATAGGGGGGCAAGTCATGATGATTTTATCAACCAACATCAAAAGTTTAAAGTACTTAGTTTTTGGAAGAAATTGAAGGAATTGGGCCAACTTAAGTCATTTTGGGCTTTTACAACTTTGGGCATTAATTATACTAGTCTTGTGCCTCATTTAAAAGTCATATGATTCATTTAAGTTGTATTTTAAAAGGGCTATACATGTGGGCTTCTTGTTTGGGCTTAGTTTATTTAGTTTGGTTATATATTTCAGTCTTTCTTTTGGGCTTTCATATTAGTCTTATAAGACTTGTTATTGTAGCTTTGTTTTAAGTTTAATAATTGGGTTTAATTGTCTTGTAAAGCCCATGGGAAATTCGGCCTATGTGTGTTTAGGCCTTAATAAGGTTTATTTTTAGCTTTTAAGGGTGATTTAGGGCTAGCCACCTTATAAATGGTCTTTAAGGGTTTTAACCTTCAGATTTTGATAAAAATTAAACATTGGAGATTTCCTTTATTGGCTTGGCCGAATTTCTTTAGAGAGAATAGTGAAGATGCTTGCTTTTCTTTTCTATTACATGAAGAATTTGATTACTTATCAATTGTTTTGATTGTGGTATTTTCATCTTCCTCTTTATCCCAATTATTTACGTTTCGATTTACTTGTTATTTGGGGGTTCAATATGAAGGGCTTTTATCTGATTTGTTCTTTGCCATCAAAGTGTATGTTCAAGGGGTTTCAGGTTCTTTAACCTTGGGGTTCCCCATCAGACTGATACCTATATCTTTTTTTTCTTATTGAACCTTTTTTCTCTCTTAGAAAATCCTACTTCTCCTCTGTGTCCTCAGCTTCCACTTTTAAATCTTCCTTCTTTTCCTCTAACTCCAACTCTGATTCTTCTTCTGATTTTGCTATAATCTTTACTTCCCAACAATTCTTCTTTTTTTCCTAGTTGCTCTAACTCCATTAAAGATCATGAAAATGCTACATCCATAGTAAAAAATGAGTAAGAAAATATTGTGTGATGAGTTGGCCTAGGTTTAAGAGCATAGCAGTACCGGTGCTATTGGATCTGCTGAAAAAATAAGGGAGGATGGGAGAAGATGGGGGATTCTTATACTATTCAACCTATAATATATCAAACACAAAAATTGTATTAATCTTTTTTTAGTTAAGAAACATATTATTTACTTAATTTTCTTTCTTCTAAATTTATTTTGAGTTGAAATTTGAACTGGGTTTTGTTTATTTGTCAAATAATTACAGCAAAATATTGTAATCAAGGTTGCCCTCAATGGCCAAAAGTTACAATCTAAAGCCTTAAAGATTTCCATTGGGGTTTCAGGTAATTAAACATAAAAAAATGGGTTCATCCAAAATTGAGAAATTAGGTTCATTTTCTTGATAGGTTTGCATATTTGTTTTATTTTGTTCTTGAAAATAGAGGTCAAATTAGCTTGCTTAGGAGGTAGTGATAAGAGCCAAATAGACATAGTGATAAGAAAACATTATATTCTTTTTTTAAAAGGAATCTTTTGTTATCTTGATGGTGGTCATTGTGATTGTTAGGCACAGGAGGAAGTCAATAAACTCATGTATTTTGGTAAAAACAAAAGGCAAAGACTTGCTTTGCTGGTTGAGAATTAAATGGTTGAATAGAAGCCACCAAATCTTGAACTTAATGCTCTATTTTAGTAGAAGAAAGGAAATAAGGGCTCACCAAAAATGAACATGACCGATTCTTGAGGTGCAACCTGGCCTCACCACATCCAATAGAATCAACCTTTATAGCCTTCCTCCTTTGTTGAGGTTTTAATTTTCAGTACAAAAGGCATGAACTTTGTATTTATTGTTTACTATGCATTTGACTTGTTAATTTTGGTTGGTTTTATTATTGACAACAATGGTGGCTTTAGCTTTTCCACTTAAGAGAATTATTGATAATTGGCTGGGAATTTTTTATTTGTGTTGACGAGTTTTGGGCCTTCAAATGGAAGGGGAAGTCTATTGTTTTCTACTGCAATATATTCCCATTTTTTCTCTCACATGCCTGTGTTAACCAATGAAATACATTTGCTACCAAACTTAGCAAATTGTATTTATTAATCAATTAAATTGAAAGTTCAAGTGTTTATCTAATCAATGGCTAAGTTGAAGGGTCAAAACAAACTTTTTCTATAAGTTAGGGTGCTTGCCAATGGGTTTACCCTTATCCATATATACTGTAATGTCTACTTTTGATTGACAAAATTATGCAACTATTTAAACAATTTTAGTTGATGATACTTTCTCTGGTTATGTAGATATTCACATTAAAATAACAAAATTAACACAACCATTTCTAAAAAACCAATCATTTTCATTCATTTGCAACTTTGGAGATTAAGAAAGAAACTTATTTTGAAAAAGCAATCACTAACAGTTTTGAAGTTTATCAAATTACACTTGGACATGCCTAGAAATACAAGGAGGCAAATCAAATGGGAGACATTCTAGCAAATTACAACAACTTGCAAGTTCTTCAATAAGTAATATATGGATGGATATGATAAAAAACACCATTTATGGTGCCACTAATAAAAATAGCAAATGTGCCAGCTTTTTTTAATAGCAAGAAATGATAGATAAACTTGTATTAAATTAGGACATTTCCACTTATGAAAATAAGGCAAAAAATTTAATGTAACTAGTACAAATCCAATAGGTAAATCAAAGAAGCTAAAAGCATTTGAGTCAAAGCATATGCCTAAAACATAATGCTAGTTGGTGTCTGCCTTAAACAAACTATAATCTAGTTTATTAAATAAGCAAATTACCCATCCTATACTTCAAACTCTTGTCACTAATTAAAGCTTAATGATAATAGAAGACTAAAAATAGATGACCAAAAAGAGAAAAAAAATCAAGACAACTATTTGAGGATTCACATCTGACACTAAAATAAAATGTAAATAGATAAAGAAACTAGTTGGAATTGAAAGCAAAGGACCAAGCTAAAATTTGATAAATACCTAGATAAATTGACACAAGGTCCAAAACTATTCCAAATTCAATTGAAATTTGGCTGAGTATCAAAAGATTAGGAGCGACAAAGGCTTTCCCTTTCGCTAACAAGTAGCCCTAAATAGAAGCAAAATCACAAGAAATAACGAAATTTAAATCCATCATTGGTAATCAAAAAATTCAATATGCTAAAACCCAAGTGAAAATTCAAAATAGAAAAAATAAAAAGCACAAAATAACAAACATGTAATACCCTATACTCTCTTGGACTTGTATATTGTCAAGTTATAAATGGAGTTACTAATTATATTTTTACTCGTCATATTGTTACGTAATTCTCATTTCATTGCCTTGAAACTTCATGGTTAATTTCTAGTTTCAATTCATTTATTCATTACACACCAATTTGGTTACCGTCGTGATTTTACTATTCATTTGGTCAGAAGTTACTATTCACTCGGTAAAAATTTTGGCAATATAACAGTTATAATTTCAACCTACCCTCTTGCAAATTTTCAAACAAATACACTCTATATATATAACCCCTAACTCTAATACTCCAGTCAATAACACAAAACTTCTAAAGTTCATCATAGTCATCATAGACATAAGCCATCAATCACATACATCTCGACATACAGTTACAAACATCTCATTCTCCTAATACATTAATTATACACACACACATCTCATCTTAAATATTACACATACAAAAAGGTAATTAATACTACTCCAATTTATGCTTCCTTCTTCAATCCAATTTATATCTGCGGCTTTGAATACCTATCCCTGTGTGCAACAAACAACTATACGTTAAGCATAAAGCCTAATGTTGGATACCCAACTAAAAAATTTCATTTATTACATACCAAAGTTCTCACTCGCAAAACATACAATTCACACTTAACCTAATATAATAATTACTTTGCCTATTTAATTTATTTAGTATTTCCTTAAATTCTTTATTTCTCTTAATAATTTCTCAATTTCACTATTTTTCTCTAGTTACATATTTATAATTGATTATTTATTACACAAATTTCTTAACTTTCATTATCATCCTTATCATTAAGCAAAATTTAAATATTTACCCCTTATGGTTTTAACTTTTAACAAAATTATATTTTAAACCCTAAAGTCCCATCTTTTGCCATAATTACAAATTTACCATTAAGTTCTTCTTTTTAAGCATATCGTATCATGATTTTACATTTTTAACACTTAAGTTGCATTTTCTTTCATTTTAGTCCTTCAATTCACTACTTTCACCAAAATTACAATTTAGTTCCTATTTTTATAATTTTTTCACTTATTTATGATTTTACCCATTTTCTTACCAAATTTAATCCATAATCTCATTTTTACCTCAAGTTATATTTTACAGTCTCTTTTTACTATTTTACATATAAATTCATATTTTATTATATTTTTTCCATTTTATTTCTTATTTACTCTCTTTATTTGATATTCATAAATTTCCTTAATCTTTCATCATCTTAGAATTAGTTTCATCCCTAGTTATTTCCAATGGAAATGAAATCCTAGAACTAGATACATGGGATGTAGACCCTATATTTCTAAGACTATACATTTTCTCACTTTTCTCTATCTTTTTTCAACCTTTTCTCATATTTACAGTATGGATTGACCTTTGGCCTACTTTTGCAAGTTGCCATGACTCGATACCACAATAAATCTCTATGGCTAGCCAATTATATCTTATTCTTTTGGTTTAGCTTTAAACACTAAGGGTAAAATTTATCACCATCAATATCAATTATTTACATCACAATCTTCATAATGTATTACTGATAATTCCATCATATTACTAATTTATTCATTCTACTATTTTTACATCACTCATACATCATCTATATTTTCTATAACATGTTTCATTGTATACACATTATATACTTTGTATACACATTATATACATTTATCTCATTCATATCATCATACAACCACTATAGGTATATAACCAATCATATTCTTTTTCATTCCATAAATTGTTTTTATTATGTTTTCAAGACTGAAATCATATATATCTAAAGATATGGTGATCCAAGGCAACCTAGATTAAGGTTATCTGATGATGAGGAACCACTCATATTTCTTACAAAAAGCACAAATCTAGAGTTTTCACCTTGATTTCCACATGTTTATAAAATATTTTATGGGTTTAAACATTGCCTTTCCTAAAGTTTTGAATAGTAGTTAAAAAGCTATGAATTTTAATCTCAACCTATGATAGATGACCATCTATCATGGAGGGACAGTTTTCTATGGCCATTTTCTTTAAGATTATTTCCTAAGAGATGCCTTATCCAAACCATCTAAGATTGTCTGTGACTGATGATAGATAAGATGACTATCTATCATTAAGTAAGGGCTAAATGTCCAGGTCAGATTCAAGGGCATTTTAAAGCTTTTTTAAAGCTCGTGTGAGGGACAACTGTTTATCAATGATAAATGGCCATTTATGGGGATTTTTCCAGATTTTCCATATTTTTTTAGTTTTGAAATTTTAGATAAAGATTAGATTTAGGATAAAAAATCTTATACGAATTTTAAGGATTCTAATTTCTAGATTATAATTAGAGTTGATCTCTATCTTTTTCCTAGGTATTTAAATCAAAATTTAGGGCTTTTAAAGGGGATACTCATTAGGAAAAAGAGCAGACTTTTGGGGAAGAGAATTTGATTCTATATTCTTAGAGGTTAAAACCCTAAGCAATCTTTCACACAAAAACACATACACACATCATTATCAAATGTAAGAATTAAGGATTGAGCCTTAGATCGTTGCTTCCTGGAGTTATAAAACTAGATTTTTGAGGGTAATATTTTAGGCTTCAATCTCTATTATTTCATGCCATGATCATAATATCAATTAAGTTTATATCATTTTATGATGCCATGATTTTTATTCTATGCTATTTATTTGTCTTTTATGATTCTTATAAAGTTGTGTTTTGTGATGATGATCTAAATCTATCTAATATGTTAGAATAGTATGTTTGGAATTTATGTTTTTCCATTTGTGCATGATAAAGATCTTGACTTTTTTTTCATATTTACATGATTTATTTTGATGTTTAAGCATGATTTAGGCTATTTTTGATGTAGTGATTAGATTTTGGCATAACTTATGTAAGGACCCAATCATGACCCTAAGAGGTTTATTGCTAATTAATGAGGATTACCATTAATTATGGTAAAATTTGATTATTTTGTAGTTATCGAGGTTAAGTCTCAAGAGGGATATTTTGGTAATTTCAGCATGTAAGTATATGAGTTAAGTTAAATTATAACTAAAGACAAGGATATAATTGAAGTGAATTAGAAAGTCTTAGGGTTTAGTTGAAAGAAATTGAAATAATGGGGGTTTAATTGTGTATAAGGGTATAGTTAGAATTTCCCTTGGTAAGATATTTATCCCACTATAAACTAGGGTTTTGAGGGAGATGGAGATCAACATTTGAAGGATCTCTCTCTCTCTCTCTTTCTCTCTCTATCTTTATGGTCACGGTTTGGAGAAGGATGCTAGGGTTTGGGAGTTAACATGAAAGGTAATGTATTTCTTTTAAGATACCTTCCTTCTTTTCTTTTAATTTGTGATTTCTTTGGTGATGAGAGATTACAAGATCTTGTTGTCATCATGTGTAAGGAAATGAGAGAGAAGCATGTAAATCAACTGAAAGAGAAGAAAGGAATCATGTGTAAAGGAGGTGAAGCTTGATTTTGAGGTACGAGATTTATTTGGAAAAGTTACTGTATACATTTCCCATCTCATATTGCATGTGTTTTCTTTGAGAGATTAAGGGTAAATATAGTAGGTGTTGATGATTATAACATGATTAGTAACTTAAATGATCACATAAGTAAGAGGGGAAGTGTGATCTGGGTTTTAAATTTATATTTTTCATGACCGGGATTCTGGATTTTTTTCATTCCTTCTCACACATGGCTATGCATGTTTCTCTTCTTCCCTATGCATGGCCACGTGTTGCTTTCTTCTTCCCCATGCATGGCCACGTGAAGTTCCTTTTCTTCTTGCATACAGCCACGTAGGTTTTTCTTCTTTCCTATGCGTGGCCACATGTGGTTTCCTAATTCTCCATGCAATGCCACGTGATGATGTTCTTCTTCTCACACATGGCCATGCACTATTTTGCCTTGAGGATACACGGCCACGTGCATTTGTTCTTCCTCTTGCACACGACCACACTTGTGTTTTCTCTTTGGAAACACACGGCCACATGATTTTCTTTTCTCCTTGCATACGACCACTTATGGTTTTATTCATTGGAAGGCAAGACCACTTGTCTTGTTCTTCTTCCTCATACACGACCAAACATGCATTTTCTCTTTGATGTATTCGGCCTCTAAGGCCTTCTGTTTGGAGTTGGCGTGTGGCCCTTCTTCTGGAGGGCTTCTGTGCCAACTTCATTTCTCTGGCCCTTTATAATTCCTCCACTGGACCTATTAATTATTATATCAATCCTATAACACTTATAGTTCAATAATAATCAATTATGAAATACGTTATTTCAATTAGGTTCAATTTTATAGAACATTTCTCAAAAGTTTCGCGAACAATTTTACTTGATCATAATTAATTAAACTATTTAATTAATTATTATCTTATTCACTTTTCTATCCCCATAATAATATCAAATATTATTATCCTTGTAATTTTACCATTTTATCCTTTTTCTCTATATGTGTGTGACCTATTAGGTTCCTGTTCATGTTGGTAGTATAATGTGTAATTGTGAGTTCTATTCAAAACTCACATGATTTAAACTCCTTTAAATCATTTTTATCCATTTATTCTCTATTTTTACCATATGTGGCTCTCTTTCAGGCTTTGTAAGTTTATTTTATGTGCTATTTTGCTAGTTTAATTTGTTTTGCATATTTGGCCATGTTTAAATATCATTTTTGCTGCCATTCTAGCATTTTTAACATTATGTAAATCTAATATTTACTCTAGCATGCATATTTTTGTTATTTAAGTTTATTATTTGGTTTACTATTAATTTGTGATGCTAATTATTTATGCTTTCTCTATGTGTTCTTTAAGCTTTTAGTCGTCATGCATTTGAGAAGTTTCTTTGGGAAGTTAATTTTGCCTTATAAGTTCAACCCTTGGATGGTTTTTGAGGAAATGCTAGTTTATCTCTCTTGTTGCCATTGTGCTTGGTCGTGCTCATATCAAAAGTAGGCTAACAAAGGCCTTAAGCAAGTGATATTTGAACCAAGAGATTGGGTTTGGATCCATATGCGTAAAGAGAGGTTTCTAACTAAAGGAAGACTAAACTGGATGCAAAAGGAGATGGACTATTTCAAGCGCTGGAATTGATCAATGATAATGCATACAAGATTGATTTACCAGGTGAGTATGGTGTAAGTGTAACTTTTAATGTTTCTGACTTATCTCCATTTGACTATGAGTCAGATTTGAGGATGAATCCTTTCAAAAGGGAAGGGGATTATATGAGCACGACCAAGCACAATGGCAACAAGAGAGATGAACTAGCACTTCCTCAAGGACTAATAACAAGAGCAATGTCAAAGAAGCCTAAATAAGTCATACAAGCATTCATGAGACCTTATGTGGAGAAAATGCAAGCTCAAGAAGAGAAAGAAGCTAAATTGGACTATGAAGACAAGTTTAGGCCGAATGGTACAATGAGCCTTCAAGCTACTTTATTTAGTTTCTATTCTTTATGTAACATTTAATTAAGTATATTTGGCCAGCCTAGAACCTAGGAAAATGAATGGGGCTTTATTAGAATAGGTTTGTTTTATTTTTGGTTTATTTTATTGTTTTGGGTAGTTTAAGTGGGTAGGCTAAAGTTGTGCTTCTCTCTTCTAAAGAGTTGGGGAAAAATAACTATTTGATGCTTAGAATACCTAAGGGGCTGAATTTTACATGAGAGAGTTGAATTTTAATGGGTTTGGGTCAGATTTAGATTTAGGCCTACCTTGGTGAACTTGGGGTCCTAAATTTTAGGAATGGATTTTTCTTGATAAATACTAATTATTTTGGGATATTATTGAGTATAGTTTGAGGGAGAAATAATAGCTTGACCATATCTCTAAAGGGTTGCCTGAAATCCAGTTTTAGCTAAGATTATGTCTACATCCATTCCTTCATTTTCTTAGGATAATCATGCATATTTATCAATAACTTTCAGGATTATTTTCAAATTGTATTTATCTTTATTTTTTCATGTACTTAGTCCATATTATTGCCAAATACATGTAAATAAAGGTTAGGAATTATCTTTGTTATTTATTTCATTATTTATCTCTTAGAGTTAGTGTTTGATTTTAATTCATATAGGGAGGGGTGGCTGCCTAGCCTATATAAAAGGCTAAATTCTTCATTTGTAACACACTTGATTTTTGATTAATGAGATTTTTATTTGGCTTGGCCAAGTTTGTGAGAGTTGATTTTTATTGATTCTTTCTATTGCATGAAGAATTAGACTTAGAACATTTACATGGTTAGTGTATGCTTGATTCTTCTTTTTCGTGTTTTCTAAATCAATCTATTATAAGCATTTCCAATCAATCTTATTTGGGGGTTCTTTAGATTGGGAATTTATTATCTTGTTTATGTTTAATATTCATGGTATGTTGGCATTATTTGGGAATTATCAATTACATACATCATATGTATAAGCGAAAATTAAAATTTTAACCAATAGATCTGATCTTGCCATAAATTTACAATATAAATATTAATGAGAATAAGAAAAATCACCTTTGATTTTTGTTGAACAATTGATTTTTCTTCTCACCGGGTTATCGCAAACCACAGTGTCCAAAATTGAACACCTCCAATTAGTAATCCACACTAGAGAAGGATCAAATGAACCAAGATTGATGTAGTTCTAAGGCTGCTCGAAATTCCTTCATGCTAGCAAGGAATGGGGGTGGCGGCTAGGGTTAGAGAATAAGAGAGAATTTTCTTTTCTCTTAATGTTCACTTAACCCTAAATCCCCTTAACTTGGATTTTTAACAAACTTGGATTTTTATAGCAAGGTTAAAAATCCAACTTCATGATGAGATTGGACTCTTTAAAATTGCTGGAGAAATATTAAATGGGATTTTGTAATTATTAATAATTTATTTGGGCTCAATTAAATCCAATTTAAATCCTTTCATAAAGGACAATGCACAAAGCCCATAAACTAGGCCCTTTATGCATACACTTGGATTTAATCACCAAAATGAATTCCAATTCCATCCAAATTAAATATGTAGGCTCCATAACATTTATGAAATATATTTAATTTATTTTAGTCCAAGAATTATGCCTCTAAGGGCTTCTATATGGCTTTGGCGTGTAACCCTTCCTTTGGAGGGTTTCAGCGCCAAAACCAATTCTCTGGGCCTCTTTAATTTCTCCAATGGATCTATTAATTATTATATCAGCCTTATAACACTTATATTCAATTGATAATTAATTATGAAATACAATATTTCAATTAAGTTCATTTTGCAGAACATTTCTAAAAAGTTCTGCGAATAATTCTACTTGATCATAATTAATTAAACTCTTTAATTAATTGTTCTCTTATTCATTTCTCTTCTCACATAATAATATCAAATATTATTATCCTTGTCATTTTACCATTTTATCCTTTACTCTATATGTTTGTGACCTATTGGGTTTCTGTCCATATTGGCAGTATAATATGTAATTATGAGTTATATTCAATACTCATATGATTTAAAATTCTTTAAATAATTTTATCAATCCCTCATTGGTATTTATGATACACTATTATACAAGTCATGATTGGCCTCTAACAAGGCATCATGACAACCCAAATGTTAGGAAAGTCAAGTGGTTTGACTATACCCTTCCGTAGAAACAGTTACCATGCAATTACTCTTTTCACCACTCTTATCTCAATTAGATTCTGAGTATGGATTTCTGTCAACTCATATAAATCTAATTATGCACTATTAATTTAACCATTGTTCCCAAAATTCCCTTTATGGATCCTTATTCATATTGGCATATCACTCTGGCCAGAGATTCTCTGAACAAGGCAATTATAGAATCATGTGAGATAACTTCCCTTAATAAATCTAGGATGGTGAATCCTTTATCGATTACTCAACTATCTTCAAGTCGGTCATGATATACCCAACCTCCTAACTATTTTCACCCCCAGTTGGAAGTAATTAGTTATGGAGTCAAAGTATATCACTTGCTACTTAAGATAACCTTGGTAATCTCAAGTCTAAGGATACTTGCACAACCACTATGAAGATATTTCTCACTAACATAGATTTAAAATCCATGTGAGGATTCTCTTTACAGGTCTCCAATGAACTTGTTATTCTAACAAGCATCCATATATTAGGTTTGATTATCTTTCATAGTCATAGTTATGAGAAAAACTGCTTGAACCATTCAAGAAGCATAACATGTGCTAATTTGTTCGATTTAACAATGTCCTATCTTGTTAATTCTATGACTAGGGATATTTAGAAATTAACACGTTTGCATGCAATAGACATCTCATATCATGAATGTTAGATTTTAACGGTTACATGCATCACATACATGAGTGGAATTTTAAAATTTTTAACCATTAGATCTGATCTTTCCATGAATACACAATATAACTATATGAGAATAAGAAAAATCACCTTTGATTTTTGTTGAACAGTTGATTTTACTTCATACCGGGTTGTCGCAAACCACAGTGTCCAAAATTGAACACCTCCAATGAGTAATCCACACTAGAGAGGGGTAAATTGAACCAACAAATTGGTGTTTAACTAGGGCTGACCGAAATTCCCAAGAGCTAGCTTAGGAGTTGGTGCAAAAAGGGAGAGAGAATTAAGAGAAAAGACTTTGCTTTTGTTTTAATCACTTAACCCTAATTCTCATTAGTTGGCCTTTTATAGTTAGGTTAAAATTCCAAATCCTTAATGAGATTGGGCTCTTTAAAATTGCTGAAGAATTATTAATTGGGCCTCTAGAATTAATTATAATCATTTGGGCTTAATTAAATCCAAATTAAATCTTTTCATAAAAGACCATGCACAAAATCCACAAACTAGGCCCTTTGTGCATCTAATTGGATTTAAATACCCAAATGGATTCCAAATCCAACCAAATTAAACATGTGAGTTCCATAACACTTATGTAACATATATAAATTAATTTGGTCCAAGAAAAAGCCCTCTAAGCCCTTCTGTATGGAGTTGGCGTGTGGCCCTCTTCTGGAGGGCTTTCGCCAACTTTCTTCATTCCTCTGGCCCTTAATAATTCCTCTAATGGTCCTATTAATTATTATATCAGTCCTATAACACTTATAGTAGTCTTATAACACTTATAAGACAATAATAATTAATCATGAAATACATTATTTTATTTAGGTCCAATTTACAGAACATTTCTCAAAAGTTCCGCGGATAATTTTATTTGATCATAATTAATTAAACTCTTTAATTAATTATTATCATATTCTCTTCTCTACCTTCATAATAATATCAAATATTATTATCCTTGTCATTTTACCATTTTATCCTTTTCTCTATATGTGTGTGACCTATTGGGTTCCTGTCCATGTTGGCAGTATAATATGTAATTGTGAGTTCTATTCAAAACTCACATGATTTAAACTCCTTTAAATCATTTTATCAATCTCTATTGATATTTTGATACATCATTATACAAGTCATGATTGGCCTCTAGCTAGGCATCATGACTACCCAAATGTCAGGAAAGTCATGTGGTTTGACTATACCCTTCCATAGAAACAGTTACTGTGCAATTACTCCTTTCACCACTCTTATCTCAATTAGATTCTGAGTATGGATTTCTGTCAACTCATATAAATCTAATTATGTATGTTCTATTAATTTAACCATTGTTCCTAAAATGCCCTTCATGGATCTCCATCCATCTCGGCATATTACTCTGGCCAGAGATTCTCTGAACAAGGCAATTATAGAATCATGCAAGATAACTTCCGTTGTTAAATCTGGGATGGTGAATCCTTTGTCAATCACTCAACTATCTTCAAGTAGGTCATGATATACCCAATCTCCTAACTATGTTCACTCCCAGTTGGAAGTAATCAGTTATGGAGTCAAAGTATACCACTTGCTACTTAAGATAACTTTAGTGATCTCAAGTCTAAGGATACTTGCACAACCGCTATGAAGAGATTCCTCACTGACATAGATTTAATATCCATATGAAGATTCTCTTTGCAGGTCTCCAATGAACTTGTTCCTCTAACAAGCATCCACATGTTAGCTTTGATTATCATCCATAATCACAGTTATGAGAACCACTGCTTGAACCATTCAAGAAGCATAACATGTGCTAGTCTGTCCGAATTAACAATGTCCTATCTTGTTAATTCTATGACTAGGGATATTTAGATATTAACACATTTGCATGCGATAGACATCTCACATCATGAACACCTTCATGATTGCCTTTGCACTGTGTTTATAATATCTAGGACTTCATTTATTAATTTAAGATTTACAAACTCATGTATTCAAACATAGCATTAATAAATGAATGATGCCTTTTATTAAGAATATAAATTTCATACATATGAAAAACATCCCTATTGCATGGGCTCTAGGGCATACTCTCTAACAATGAACACTTTCATTATTGCCTTTGCACCATGTTTATAATATCTAGGACTTCATTTATTAATTTAAGATTTACAAACTCATGTATTTAAACATAGCATTAATAAATGAATGATGCCTTTTATTAAGAATATGAATTCATACATATGAAATACATCCCTTTTACATGGGCTCTAGGGCATACTCTCTAACAATCTCCCACTTGCACTAGAGCCAATCACTCATATGTCTTCAACCCATGTTATTTATATGGTGATCTGCTTTATCTAGGAAAGTACTTTAGTGAGGGGATTCGCCACATTATCATCTATGGGAACTCTTTCTATTTTCACATCATTTGTAGCTGATATTTCCCTTATGAGATGGTAGTGTCTGAGAACATGCTTGGATCGCTGATGAGACCGTGGTTCCTTTGCTTGCGTAATGCTTCCATTGTTGTCACTGTTAGTGTAAGCCCTAGCCCCAATGCATTGTAATAAAATACTTTGAATTAATAAAATGAGGCATTTGTTTTATTTATTGTATTCCTATGCATATCAATTGATAAAACTATCTAAGAATGTTGTTTCGGTTTAAGTTATCATGTGTGAGGCACATGGTTGTAAGACCTTGAAACAAATGAGACTTAATTCTAAATATCCCTAATTTGTCATTGATATGGGAATAACAATGAATTAAGACTAGTATTCTCTCTCTGATATTATGAGTTCTGTCTTACGGATCATTAGGACAAGAGTGTCAATCAGAGATCATAGATACATGTTAAAGAACATGGTATCTTGATACGATCCGCTCATGAGAACACTATATGGTACAAGTCATAAATGTTTCTCATATGCAAGTTTTGTATTGGAGTTCTTAGACCTAAAATCTCTGTGAAACACTTTATAAATTACTGTGTACTTTGACATACACCTAACATGCTCGTAATAGAGTGACAAGTACGGGTATGATTGGGTATGCATTGATTCATGTTAGAGAGCATGAGAGAAGTGAAGGGATTACCCCTCTCGATAAGAGAGAAAATATGATGGCCACTTGATCAGTGAACTGAGAAGTGTATGGCCATACCGAGATGAAATAATGAGTAATCATTATTTATCTGAGAGTTCAGTGTCACTAGAAAATCAAGAAAGGAATTAATATATATAAGGATGACTAGTTCCATGCCTTATATTAATTCTGATATTTATGGGTAAGGGACTATGCAAAATTGCATTAGGTCACTAAATGCCATATGCATTTTCATTTAATTTGGAATGCTATAATATCTTGCTAGAGAATATATATAGCTTTGGAATTAATTTATTAATTCATTGCCAATATTAAATGGACCTATAGGATCGCGCACAAAGCATTGGGCTTAAAATATTTGAATAAAGTATTGGGCATTAATTTGGGCTTTTAATTAAAGTCAAATTAATGTATGTAATGGTTTTTAAAATTGCTATTGGACCTTGGTCCATGAGAGAGAAAATTTCAGCCCACTAGGTTTAATTTCAATTAATTAATTATCTTTTATTAATTAAGTTAATTGAGTATTAAATCCTAATAATATTTAAATCAAATTAAAATACTTAATTAGGGGATGTCTTAGCCGAAATTCCAAGATAAATATTGAAGGAATTTCGGCACATGTGAATTTCTTTATTAAGTGATATTATTTGATTAAATGTCTTATGTATTTATCTTGGATTAAATCAAAAGAATTTGAATCAATATATATCTCTTATTTTAAATAAGTGATAAAGGCTGAAATTAATTATCTCTAAGTAGTTGATTTTAGATTTATCACTTAAAAAATAAAATGATTTATATTGAATGAGGGAGAAAAGAAAAAACCCTAGTTTTCTTTGGTTTTTGCGTGAAAAACCTTCTCTCCCTCACAGAATTTTCTCTTGGCCAAAATACATATTGAGAAGGATTATTTCTTGCTTTCTTGTGTTCTTGGGCATGAATAGCACCTAAAAGAAGTACAAGATCAAGTCTTGTAGCTTCAAACAATTGCCATTACACAATACTTTAAAAGAGAGCTAGCAATCTCTATTTTAAGCCATCTTTGCAAGTGTGTGTGTGAGAATAGAGGGAGTGGCGTAAAAGGTTGTTCCTTGGCATTGGTGATCAAGATCTAAGGCAAAAACAGTCATCTTAGTTCCTGGTCATCACCAAATTCAAGTATTAAAATGCATCAAAAGTTGTATGTTTTAAAAACCCTAAAATTGCATGTTTCTATTCTTGTCATGGAATTGTTTGGCATGTATGATTGTTTTTATCATTTTTTCGCTGCACAATTACCATGAACATATCATGTCATATTCCATCAGTCACAATATAAACGAATCAGATCAACATTCCTAGGTACCACTCTTAGTTCATATATGAACTTTTTGATCCATATTGCTTCTTTGTTTGCTTCCGAAGCAGCAATGTACTTAGCTTCTGTCGTGGAATCAATAATTGTTTCTTGTATGGAACTCTTCCAACTAACTGCTTCTCCTCCTATTATGAACACAAAACCAGACTATGATTTACAATCATCTTTGTCAGATTAGAAGTTGGGATCCGTATACCCATTTACTTCCAAACTGCCCTCTCTATATACATAGAAAATATCCTTAGTCATTCTCAAGTACTTAAAGATATTCTTGAAAGCTGCCTGGTGTTTCTCTCCGAAATTGGATTGGAATCTACTTGTGATACTCAAAGCAAATGCTACATCTGGACATGTACATAAACATAGCATACATGATAGAACCAATTGCAAATGCATATGGTATTCTATTCATGTTCTCTCTATCCTCTAGTGTCTGTGGACACATAGACTTAGAAAGGTGTTTCCCATACACCATAGGTATAAACCTCTTATTAGAGAGATCCATATTGAACCTCTTCAATACTTTATCTATATATGTACTTTGAGAAAGACCTAGCAACCCTTTGGATCTATCTCTATATATCCTGATTCCTAGAATATAGGATGGTTCTCCAAAGTTTTTCATGGAGAATTGCTTGGATAACCATATTTTAACAAATTGGAGGAGAGAAATGTCGTTTCCCATGATCAATATGTCATCCACATATAGAACTAGAAAGACAATTGCACTCCTACTGACCCTTTTACACACACAAGGTTCATCTTTATTCTATGAGAAACCAAACTCTTTGATTGTCTCATTGAATCATATGTTCCAACTCCTAGAGGTTTGCATCAATCAATAAATTGATCTTTGAAGCTTGCATACCTTTTTGCCATCTCCTGATGTGAACCCTTCTGGTTGTGTCATATACACATCCTAGGTTAGATTTCCATTTAAGAAAGCTGTCTTCACATCCATTTTCCAAATCTCATAATCATAATGAGTGGCAATGGCTAAAAGTATTCTTATAGACTTAAGCATCGCTACAGGAGCAAAGGTTTCATCATAGTCAATTCCTTCTTTTTGACTATAACCTTTAGCTACTAAGTGAGCTTTATAGGTAACCATATTACCTTCCATGCCGGTGTTCTTTTGGAAGAACTATTTGCACCCTATGGGTTTTATCCCTTCAGGTGGTTGAGTTAAAGTCCACACTTTGTTCTCATACATGGAGTGCATTTCAGACTGCATAGTCTTAAGCCATAATTCACGTTCTGAACTATTCAAAACTTTATGATAGCTTGTAGGCTCATTGTCCTCTACTACAGTAATACCTCTATCTGAATCAATGTGAAATCTATATCTCACAGGGATAGAACACATCCTAGTAAATCTTCTAGGATTTTGTGTATAATTAGGTTCAACTGTAATCTCATCATTATGAAATTCAGTCTCGGGTTCAATTGGTTGATCTACTTCTATTTGTGGGTCTTGAACTTTACCAAGTTCAATTTTACTCCCACTGTCCTCTCGTAGGAGAAACTCTCTTTCTAAGAAGACAACATGCCTTGAAACAAACACCTTTTATTTTAAGGGATGGTAGAAATAATATCCAAATGTTTCTTTTGGATATACCTCAAATAAACATTTGTCAGACTTAATATCAAGTTTGTCTAACATCATCCTCTTTACATAAGTAGGACTACCCCATACCTTCATATGAGAAAGTGTGGGTTTTTTATTATTCCATATCGCATATGGAGTAACATCAACCGATTTACTAGGAACTTTATATAACATATAAACAGCAGGTTTTAGTGCATATCCCTAAGAGGACTTAGGCAAGTCTGCTCGGCTCATCATGGATCGAACCATATCTAATAGTGTTTGATTTCTCCTTTCAGATACACCATTGTGTTGTGGTGTATATGGTGGAGTCCATTGTGATAAAATCCCATTATCTCTATGATAATCTTGAAATTCTTGGCTTAAGTATTCTCCACCTCGATCCGATATAAATGCCTTAATACTCTTGCCAAGTTGCTTCTCTACTTCATTTCTGAATTCTTTGAACTTTTCAAATGCTTCTGATTTATATTTTATTAGATAGATATATCCAAAGTTGGAGTAATCATCTATGAAAGTAATGAAGTAGGAGTAACCTCCTCTGGCATGTGTAGTCATTGGACCACATACATCTAAATGTATTAAGTTCAAAACCATTCTAGCTCGTTCTCCTTTACCAATAAAGGGAACTTTTTTCATTTTCCCTAATAAATAAGATTCACATGTATCAAATGATTCATAATCAAATGATCTCAAATCACCTAACTTGTGTAATTTGGTCATGCGTTTCTCATTTATATGGCCTAAATGAACAATGCCATAAATATAAGGTATTTAGATAATCTTGTTTCATTCTCTTGGTATCCACATTATGCACTTCTTTAATTAAATCAAGAACAAATATACCATTCTCAATGATAGCTTTAGCATAAAATATATTGTTCTTTAAAATGTAACAACATTTGTCCTTTAAAGAAATGTCATAATTGTTCATTAAACAGCTGAAATAAATAATACTTTTGGATAATACTGGAACATAATAACAATTATTTAACTCTAGTATTAATCCACTTGGAAGAGGCAAATGATAAGTCCCCACAACCATTGAAGAGATGTTTTGTCCAGTAGCTGACTGTAGATATATTTCTGCGTTTCCAACTCTTTTACTGCTTTTAAGCCCCTGTAGATCATTACACAAATGATATCCACATCTGGTATCTAATACCCTTGATTGTTTTGAAGTAATAGAATAAGTATTTATTTTAATCATATGAATACCTAAAATATAAGCATCAGCTTGCTTATTTTCCTTGAGAGAATCTAGATAGGCCTTGCAGTTACGCTTCTAATGACCATCTTTTGCATAATGGAAGCAAGTTCCTTTGGGATTATCTTTCTTGGTAACCATCTTCTTGGAAATCCCACCATGCTTTGGCTGCACCTTGGTCATCTTCTTCTTCATCTTCTTCTTCTAGTTCTTGCCTTTAGAAGAAGTGACAACCATGACACTTTTTGAATCCTTCTTCAAGGATCCATCAGCTATTTTGAGCATATTGATTAACTCAAGAATGGTTACTTGGATCTTGTTCATGTTGAAGTTAAGCACGAAAGGTGCAAAACTTGGAGCCAATGAGTATAAGATTAAATCTATGTATAGATCATTATCCATTACATAGCCAAGTCTACTCAAATGCTCAATATACCCATACATCTTCAATGCATGAGCAGTAGCCGAAGTGCCTTCCACCATTTTGTAGCTAAACAGAGCTTGAACAATCTCATATTGCTCAGTTCTTACCTGAGAATAATAAAGCTCCTCTAGATGCAAAATGATGGTTCTAGCATCCTTCATCTCATGTTGCTTCTGAAGCTCTAAGGACATAACACCCAGCATCAAACATGTTATTGCTTCACTATCCTTCATGTATTTTCGATAAGTGCCCTTAATCTCATTAGTGGCATCATCTGATGGAAGTGGTAGTGGATCTTTATCCAATACATAATGGATATTTTCAGCTCTAAGAATAATTCTCACTTGCCTGATCCAATAAGAATAATTCTGCCAACCAGCTTGTTATCCAATATTGGTCGTATATGAATGTTTGATGTGCTTATGATGATGACGTAGATGTGAAAAAGAAAACATATGAGTGTATGTTCATATATATGTATGCATTAATTAGGTCTTTAATTAATCCATTTACTCCTACTATTTTATTGTGAATCAATAGCCCTCACTATATAATTCGAGAAAACCTGATGGTTTTTTAGTGGGCCAATATCCAATCCTTGATATGAAATTTGACCTTGACTGTGGTCAACAAGTCATACTCCATACCCTTGGAAGGTAGGTATATCTATACCAATTGTGGCTCTACACAACTATTGGATCATTAGGTTATCAACTCTTGATACATGCATATCATATATGCATTCCGTAATCTTGCCTTTAGAACCATTAGCCTTGACTATGGTCAACAAGCTAATGGGCTAGCTAAGATGACCCATTTAATTAGATTCGAACATATTTGATATAATGTGAAATTGACTGTGGTCAACAACCCACACTATAAAGAACTCTGGTTCTCCTCCAATTAATGGAAGGCTTATATACCTTAGTATTAGTTTAAGGGATTTTAGTTAATTAAGTCTCATCATACATGGTTGGCATACATTGTTATGCATCCTATATCTATCACATAAATATAAGAATAAAAATATGGTATAGTTATGGACTTTACTACATTGATCTCCTCGAGCCAAAAAGGGAAATCAAAAGGTCATACCTAGGTAATATGCATGATTCAAACAAGAAAAATAATTACATTATCTTCAATCTTGTTGGATCTCCATCCGGCCCATCTTGCTCCTTGATAGTGGTCTCCATTTCTATCTCTAATTTTAATCTAAGTAATCTAATTACACATTTCAATTTGAAAAAGAAATACAGACCAAAAACAAGTGGCTGGGACACGAAAGTCCTCATTGGGCTGAAACATGCATTATGCTCAATCACATTGGGCCTTGTCCATAACTATCCATCATGCCAAACATATACCCTTATATGCACTTCTAATGCATAAATTAAAACCATATAATGGAATACAAACTATGTTTCAACTCTTGAAACTTATTTTTGAGTTATTTTAAATGAGATTAAATTAGGAAACTTTTTCATTTTGAAAACTTTCCATTTTAGGAAACCTTTTTGCATGCATGTGTTCTTGCCTTAATTATCAATCCAATTGATTATTAATTGATTATTTAATTAATTAATCTCATTAAATAATTAAATAACCAATTTTGGGCTTAAAACAATGGGTAGGCCGAAACCTACAATTTAAACCCTAAACTGTGTTCACACACAAACTAGTTTTCTGTCTTTTGAACCATTTGTGCCTTTTAGAATGAGCCAAGCCCACTCCAGCCCCTAAAACCCATTAATAAACTTAATTAAAGTCTATAATATTTAATTTAAATCAGCTTCTTGGGCCCACAAAGTCATTCACTAATTTAAATCAAACCCGTAAACATAATTAAGCCCATTAAGTGGCTTTAATGAATTAAAATTAATCTAATTAATTCAAGGCCCATTTTAATTAATCCAATTAATTAAAAACACATTAATACATCAGATATATCAAATTTATAAGATTAAAAATCGTTCTAAATTTGAACTTACCAAGAACACACGAAGAACACCAATTTATCGAACTTTTTGATTAAACTAGTTTTCATGCAAAACTTGTTCGATTTTAATTTTGTTTGATCCTATGGCTTAATATCACATATTAAATACATAAATTATTATCAAAATAATTTTATAGCGGATCAATAAAAATTTAATTTAGAACAGCCCCTAAACTTTATTGAAAAATAAAACTCATTTACGCTAAAAACAATAATTCTTTTCTCAAAAGAATCATTTTATTTTTCATTTTATATATTTGATCACATACATCCAGAAATTAATATTTCTCATTCATGAACAATCAAATCTGATATTTTAAAGTTCATGAAATAAATAACTCAAAAATAATAAAAATTTTGTAAAAAATATAGAATTGTCGATTCATGGCAAAACCATGTCTCTGATACTGGGAATTATCGGTTACATACATCACTTGTATAAGCGGAAATTAAAATTTTTAACCAATATATCTGATATTTCTATGAATTTACAATATAAATATTAATGAGAATAAGAAAAATCACCTTTAATTTTTGTTGAATAGTTGATTTTCCTTCTCACCGGGTAGTCGCAAACCACAGTGTCCAAAATTGAACACCTCCAATTAGTAATTCACACTAGAGAAGAATCAAATAAACCAAGATTGATGGAGTTACAAGGATGGCCAAAATTTGTTGATGCTAGCAAGGAATGGGGGTGGCGGCTAGGGTTAGAGAATGAGAGAGAATTTTCTTTTCTCTTAATGTTCACTTAATCCTAAATCCACTTAACTTGGATTTTTATAGCTAGGTTAAAAATCCAACTTCATAATGGGATTGTGCTCTTTAAAATTGCTGGAGAAATATTAAAATGACTTCTGAAATTATTAAAAATTTATATGGGCTCAATTAAATCCAATTTAAATCCTTTCATAAAGGAATATGCACAAAACCCATAAACTAGGCCTTTTATGCATACACTTGGATTTAATCACCCATATGAATTTCAAATCCATCAAAATTAAATATGTAGGCTCTATAATACTTATAAAATATATTTAATTTATTTTATTCCAATAATTATGCCTCTAAGGCCTTCTATATGGTTTTGGCGTGCAATCCTTCATCTGGAGGGTTTCTGCGCCAAAACCAAATCTCTGGGCCTCTTTAATTTCTTCAATGGATCTATTAATTATTATATCAGCCCTATAACACTTATAGTAGAATAATAATTAATTATGAAATACAATATTTCAATTAAGTCCATTTTGCAGAACATTTCTAAAAAGTTTTGCGAACAATTCTACTTGATCATAATTAAGTAAAGTCTTTAATTAATTATTCTCTTATTCATTTCTCTTCTAGTATAATAATATCAAATATTATTATCCTTGTTATTTTACCACTTTATCCTTTACTCTATATATGTGTGACCTATTGTGTTCCTATCCATATTGGCAGTATAATATGTAATTACGAGTTCTATTCAAAACTCATATGATTTAAACTTCGTTAAATCATTTTATCAATACCTCATTGGTATTTATGATACACTATTATACAAGTCATGATTTGCCTCTAGCAAGGCATCATGACAACCCAAATGTCAGGAAAGTTAAGTGGTTTGACTATACCCTTCTATAGAAATAATTACCGTGCAATTACTCCGTTCACCACTCTTATCTCAATTAGATTCTGAGTATGGATTTTTGTCAACTCATATAAATCTAATTATGTATGTTCTATTAATTTAACCATTGTTCCCAAAATACCCTTTATGGATCCCTATCCATATTGGCATATTACTCTGGCCAGAGATTTTCTGAACAAGGCAATTATAGAATCATGCGATATAACTTCCCTTAATAAATCTAGGATGGTAAATCCTATATCGATTACTCAACTATCTTCAAGTCGGTTATGATATACCCAACCTCCTAACTGTGTTCACCCCTAGTTGGAAGAATTAGTTATGGAGTCAAAGTATATCACTTGCTACTTAAGATAACCTTGGTGATCTCAAGTCTAAGGATACTTACACAACTGCTATGAAGAGATTCCTAACTGACATAGATTTAATATCCATGTGAGGATTCTCTTTGCAGATCTCCAATGAACTTATTCTTCTAACAAGCATCCACATGTTAGCTTTGATTATCTTCCATAATCCCAGTTATGAGAAACACTGCTTGAACCATTCAATAAGCATAACATATGCTAATCTTTCCGAATTAACAATGTCCTATCTTATTAATTCTATGACTAGGGATATTTAGATATTAACACATTTGTATGCAATAGATATCTCATATCATGAACACTTTCATGATTGCCTTTGCACCGTGTTTATAATATCTAGGACATTATTTATTAATTTAAGATTTACAAACTCATGTATTTAAACATAGCATTAATAAATGAATGATGCCTTTTATTAAGAATATGAATTCATATATATGAAATACATCCCTTTTACATGGGCTTTAGGGCATACTCTTTAACAGCATTCTAGTTTGGCTTATAGGTTGGGGTTCTGCATCAAAAACTATATAAAAAAAAAGAATTTTGTAAATATGTATAAGGGAACTTGTGAGGCCCTAATATAGGCTTTAGGAGATTATGCATGATTAAAATGATAATTTAAAGTTAAAAGTGTTAGATTAATTGTTAAATTCAAATTAGAGTCTAAAAGGGTAAATTGGTAAATTTTATAATATGTTATACATGTGTGAAATTAAAACATTAGAGTAATTTAGGATGTAATTGGAATAAAAGAAGTAAGTTATGGGGAGAGAATTAAAAAAAATAGGGATTGTTAGGCAAAATTTAAATGGAGGAAGTTGAGGGAGCTAAGTGAGATTTTAATCTCCACTTAGACTCTTCAGAATTTTCTTGAGAGAGAAGGAACCAAAAGTGGAGGTTGTAATAGGTGTGTGGGTCAACCACTGAAAAGGGGAAAAGGGGGAAATGCATTCTTCTTCTTCTCTCTCTAAAATCAGACATTTTCTCTCTATTTTTAATTAGCAAATCTACTATTGTAGAAGTGAAGATAGGGTTTTCATTTTTGGTTCTTCAAAAGGCAATGGATTCTTCAACTTTGTCTCTTTTTTCATGTTCTTTTTTGTTGGATTGATGAAATCACTTTGGAGAGAACAAATGGGTATTTACATTTAATGTGGTTCTTTGTACAAGGAGGAGCAAGTGGTAGCAAAGGGAAGGAAATTGTGAAGGAGTAAAAGAGAGTTCTTGGAACTACAATTAGAGGTATGGGAACTATAATCATTTCCATTGTTGCATGTGCCTAATTTTATGAAGATTGAGAAGAAATTAGAGATTGGATAACGAAGCTAGACCATTAAATTTTGCATGTATAAATTTCAAAGTTATTTTGATTTCAAGGGAATAGATTATTTAAAATAGAGCCATATAACTGTAATTGTTTAATGCCCATTTGAAAGGAAGCTAATTGACTTGTTTAAAAAGTTCAAGCTTGGTTATATTCTTAATGTAATAAAAGAAACCTGTTGAAATAACAATATTGTTTCTCATTTTTCTTCAAAGGTATGTTGCTCTATTTTATAAAAATTCTTAATTTAAAATGTTTTAACAAGGTGACCTTGAGATTAAATAGTATTTAGAGTTAAAGAGATATATAAATTTTGAAGGTATTACGCTTGAAATTAAGTTTTATTGAGTTCTTGTTGGTATGCAAGACAAATTTTGGAATTTTGCAGTTGAATTTCTTAAGCAAATTGGATAAGTTTAGCTAGGTCATTAGGGAACTCAGTTGGGATAAATTTCATCCCTATCAAGTTGTTTACTTCTATTTGTTGGGAAGTGATGCACTTGGTTGGGATGAATTTTATCCCTACAGAGTTTTTTGCTTCTACTTGAAAGGGATTGAGCAACTCATCCCTACCGAGTTGAACTCCTTTAGAACTCACATATACTAACTCAAGTAACTTGGTTGGGATGAATTTCATCCCTACCAAGTTAATTATAAATTGCTCCAAAGGCTTCCTACAACATACGCAAAACACAATGTGCATGATTCTTTGATATTAACATGTTATTAATGGGTAAACATATGATTTTAGAATAATTTAACAATAAAGATAGGGGCATAACATGTTATAAAATCATATTTACAGATGATGGCATTTTGTTTTATAGCATTCATTGAACTTAAAGCTATTATATTCATATGAATTATACATGAATAAATATGATTATAGATTTTTTTGAAATAATATAATTATACATGAATGCTTATACCTTCATGAAATGATATGATTGAATATAGTTGTAGCATTGCAACATCTACTGATATGTGTATAATTACATGTGACTATATTTATATATATGTAAATTTATAGCAAAGATATAAGCATGAGAATTGAAATATTAATAAAAATTATTATATGCCTATGGTTAGAATTTGGTTGTGGATAGATAGGTATGCCTATAAGGTAAAAGTTACAGCTGCTATAGTTTGACCCCGTTTAGGTCCACAGTCATCCCCGTTTGGGACCATAGTCTTGACCTCATTAAGTTTATAAGTTTGATATCTCCAGATATCTATAAAATTTATACGTATGGGTATTTATATGACTGATACCTATGGGTTTCCACAGTTCCTATTATCCACACTTATAGATTTTAGGTAGGAAAATTAAAAGATAAGTATCCAAAGTTAAATACATAAATGTTATAAATGAACTTGTGTTTTTATATTGTGCTAGTATATTCATTAAGTTATGTTCTTTCTTTTTATTTATGAACTCTATTATTATTTTTATTATTTTATTATTATTATTATTATTATTATTATTATTATTATTATTATTATTATTATTATTATTATTATTATTATTATTATTATTATGCTTGTTGAGTGTTTGGCGACAACCGTTGAGAGTCGTCGTTCATAATAATTTGTTCCCCACTAAGCTTTATAGCTTAGCACATGTTGTTTATCCATGTAAGTTCTTCAGTTAGGACTTTTGCTCAGGGTTATAATCTGCATAACGAAGGCTAACCCAAGTCTTAATAGAAGTCAGAAGTATGAAGTTCTTGTTGTGACTTTTGGGCAACTTTTTGTATAAAAATCTTTTGAAAGTAAGGATGTATAAGTACATGAAATCACTTCTTGTATAAAGACTGACTTTTGTAACTATTATAGGAACATGTACTTATGATATGCTTTAACTATGGTGAGATGTACGCATATAATGTATATTAAGGTAAAGCATGAAACTGATATTATGTGCTTATGCTAGATTGATAAATAATTGCGTTATAGTTATGCTGGTGATATATGTATGATGGTAGTAATAGATTATTAGTTACAGGGTGTTACAGAACCAATGTTCCCAAATTCAATAAACTCCCCGATTTATGTATGTCATTTTATTTTCATTATTGGACGATTTGCCTATGTAATAATTTAAGTAGGATTATTTGATTTATTGCTTTATTTATTGCTTTCCAAAATGACTGATGTGTTTATTTAATTAATTGTAATGCATTATGTGAGAAGGGAGGTAGTGGACTAATAATAAAAACCTAATAAGAAACACTAAACCAGGGTGCAAATAAGAGTGATGTCTCGAACACCAATATCTATTTAGGCATTGAAAGGTTAAGATTTATTTCCCAACATTTTATTGGGTAGAAAATCTATGTTACCTACCTCTTGAGGCCATGTTAAATGCCTTTATGGGTTGACCATCAATTATAATTTAGCCCAAACCCTTTTTTATTATAAAGTGGTCAATTTGTGAGTTTTTATGAGCCTTATTTGGTCTTGGATCCTAAAAGTGGGCATTCAAGAATCAGACAAGAATCTAGCAGGCTCCAACATGCATCACAATTACGACTCCACTAAGGACTAAAAGACTTTGCTCCTAAAGCATCTCGATAAAGTTACTTACAATGAAGTTTTTATTCTTAATCTTATCTCTTTTTGAAATTGCATTCCTTGTATACATTTTAGAGCATTAGAACTAAGTTGGGCATCCCTATTTAGTCCCAATGCTATCCTGAAGCATGGCTTATGTTCACTTGATAAAAGGATGTGTCAAATAGAACCTCTAGCCTAAGCCTAGTACTGATTGGTATATAAAATGATGACCCATTAGTCGTTATACTTGTGATAAGTTAGACCTATATTAGTAGGGACTATGCTTAGGTTACCCTAAAGTTTCACCACCTGACTATAAGATCATATAATGACAATAGCTACTTCCTCTAGGTTGTATGACCATTACAACTCTTACTTGCTATGTGATCTCTTATGTATTAAATAAATTTAAATAAATTAGAAGGGTACTAATCAAAAGTTGCCATGCCCCGATAGGCCCAACTAAATTTATTTAAATTATAGAAATATGTAATGGCCAAAACCCATGTGCCTGTGGTTTTATTAAGATAGGTTATGCTGTTAGTTTTTTGCCATGCACTATACATATTCATTGGGTTTTCCATTGACCCATAGGCCATGCCTACCTAAGAAATGGACCACACGACCTCCTGTTTGGGAGTAATAAGGTTGATAGGCTATGTCTTGCTTGTATGTGTTTGTGATAAGTGCCTAACAACATCCATACATTCACGAATCATGTATATACCATGTTCTTACATTGTCATCATGCATCATCCCAGATGTTTAACTTTTGTAACAATTATATATTCATTTAGGTGGTCTAGAGGGTTAAATAGTTGTCTCATCTGAAGATATGTTTTTGAGCTACTGGAACTAAGATCAAAATCTGAGACTAAGATTGGGTTAGATCTTGGTTTGAATGAATTTTTTGATAGTAATGGAGAAACCGCATCGAAAATAGAAATGCGTAATGATGAGAGACAGCAAACAAAGGCAGGGAGAAGGATAGAAGATCTTAAGGAAAGGGTGTCCACTTTAAGGGATAGAAAAGCTTTTGCTTCAGTGCTTCTAGTTCTATAGGATGAGCTAAACAGAAGGCTAGATAGTTAATTTTAAGAATTCAAGGAGAGAATAATGGTATTGCTTGGTGGTCTGGTGGTTTTTTTAGCACCAAATCCTAAAACTTGACCCAAAGTGTCTATTCAACGTTAGCGAAGCCAAATTTTATTGGGGATGCTGCTACGGCAACCGTTATAGAGCCCTGAGACCCATTAAGGGTTCAAAGGAGAGAAAAGAGGCATGATCCTAAGAATGACTATATTGAAGAGGAGGAAGAGAAAGACCCTTATATGGTTGTTGTATGGAATAGGGGACCTAGTGCTAAAGATTATACCTTTAAAAAGATAGAGTAGAAGATAGAGGCTATAGCCCAACTATTGTCAGCTGGTAGGGGAATAAACCTTGAAGATAGGGATCTAGATGGAGATAAGCCACACCTTGGAGATTTAAGATGCTAGATTTGTCCAGGTTTGATGGTACTTTATGACCCTTTTGCACATATCAAGCAGTATACTCTATTTTTAAAGGGGACCATCTTAACTAAGAAATAGAAGGTGGAGTACTTTTGCTTATGCTTAGTAGGCTTAGAAATAAAATGGTGCCACGGTTGGATATATGCATTAAAGATGATTAAAACTTATTGACGGATTCCTGAAGCAGTACGATTGTAACACAAGTATAGAGGTCACTCAGAAAGACCTCAAATTGCTTCAACAAAACCATGATGAGTCTTTTATGTGTAATTGATGAGGTAACAAAATAGAGTGATGAAAATGAAGAGAAAATGTGATACTGCTAACAAAATTCAGGCTTTTTATTAAGAATGCAAATCCCAACCTGAGAGATGGTATGAAAATGAAAAGGTTAAAGGATTGAAAATCTCTAATGGATACTTAAATAACATGTTGTTTGTGTTAATGGGTACAGTAAAATTGGATTCATGTGTAAATATGCGATAATTAGTATAAATGATAAGAAAATATAATAATTATTATTATTTGATGATAGAAATAGGTTATTATTAATAGGTGAGACATAAATTTAAGCTTTTTTCTTCTAGTTTTTCAAAAGCTAGAGATCAACTTTGAGTTTAATCCATGACTATAGTATTTGTTTTCATTCATTTATTCAATTTTAATAAAGAATAGTGAGTAGATTCTTTCTTTTGTTGAGAGATTCTTAAACCCTCATTTTTCTACTGTTTCGACTTGTAATTGAGCTTTAATTCAAATATAAGCTTTGTTGTTTCATCATTTCAATGCTCATCTATATTCATTGTTATATTTTGATTTGTATTTAATGTATTGAATGGATTATTGAATGTGAATATGAGTATTGATCGATGATATGTATACCAAGGAATTGCAACTTAACAACTATAAATGGTGCAAGTACACTCACCAGGGAATAAATAAATTGTCTCCTCTTTCTCCATATGCTCATGTTTCAATCTCTATAAGTGATCTATAATGAAGTTCTCCCCACCCTTTTTGTCTTTAATATCAAGATCAAATTCTTGCAATAGTAAGACCCATTGAATAAATCTTGGCTTTAACTCCTTCATGGCAAAGAGATGCCTAAAGGCTGCATGGCTAGACCAAACAATAATCTTAGTTCTAAGAAGATAAAGTTTAAATTTTTTAAAGCAAAAAATATTGCAAGAAGCTCCTTCTCAATGGTTGTATAACTGACTTGTGTTTTTATCAATGTATGACTTGCATAATAGAATGCATGAAATATTTTCTCCATCCTTTGCTCCAATACCATGCCTATTACATAATCACTTACATCACACCTAATATGAAAGGGAAGATTCTAGTCCGAAGAAGCAATCATCGGAGCTATTATCAATCTTTGTTTCAACATATTAAATGCCTATAAACACTCATCAAAAAAGTTAAATGCAGTATCTTTCATAAGCAAATGTGATAAAGGTTTGTAATTTTAGACAAATCTTTAATGAACCTCCGACAAAATCTCACATGAACCAAAAAACTTTTAACTCCTTTTACACTACTTAGGAGTTGAAGTTTCTCTATAACATCAACATTAGTTTTATCAACTTCTATCCCCTTTTAAGAAATTTTTTGGCTTAACATAATCCCTTCTCTCACCATCAAGTGACATTTCTCTTAATTGAGCATGAGATTGGTTTCCTTACATCTACTTAATACTAGATCCAAATTTGCTAAACAACTGTCAATTTCCCTTTTATAAATAGTGAAATCACCATGAAAATTTCCTTAAATTTCTCAATAAAATCATGGAAGATAGACATCATACACCACAGAAATATGGTTGATTCATTATAAAGACCTAAGGGCAAGCATCTATATGCAAGAGTACCATAAGGAGAGGTAAAGGTTGTTTTTTATTAATCTTCTAGGGCTATTGGGATTTGTAAATATCATGAATACCTATATAAAAAACAATAAAACCTATTACTAGCCAACCTTTCATGCATTTGGTCTATAAAAGTTAAAGGAAAATCATATTTTTTGGTTACATTGCTTAACCTCCTAAAATCTATACATACTCTCCAACCCATAATCGAGTTAGAATGAGTTCATTATGCTCATTCTCAATTACAGTCATCCCTCTTTTCTTAGAAATGCATTGAACTGTGCTAACCCAACTACTATCGAAAATAGGATAAATTATACATGTATCTAGCAATTTTAGAACTTCTTTCTTTACTACCTCTTGTATCATTGGATTTTGTAACACCCTACACCTAAATATTGGATCGAGTATCAAAATGTCACAATTATCATCTTGTTTGACTATTTTATCTATTAATTTTCTTATCACACATATCAATGTCAATAAACATCATCCATATACAAATATCATCACAATTCAACTCAAATTTTATTCCTCTAAAATACACATATAAAAACTAGAATCTCTTGAAATAATATTGCATATCTGTACCCTAATTCAATTCACCTTAAGTTTTATAGACTTACTCATCACACATATACATGCTAGATATACGTACAAAAAAATTCTCTTCTTCAACATAAACTTCTTTATCTTTAGTACTCAATACCTATCCCTTCAGCTCTTATCTATGCCTTAAAGTATCGGCATTGATGTGGAACCCCTAAGCTCAAGAACCCAAGATCCTTTAAAAATACAATATGCATAAACATGAATAAGAAGAAATCCCTAGCCTCAATGAACCCCCAATCAATAACATGAATGGAAATTCATATAATTAGGATGATTTAAAACATAAAAACAAAATTTGCCATAAGTAAATACTTAGATAAGAATAAAGTTCTTAATGCAAAAGAATAAGATAAGCAATCCTCTCCTTATAGAATTCAGCCAAGCCAAGAGGGAATACTCTAATTATATAAATCTTAAAAATTTGCCTTTATAATGTTTATAATGAGGTATTTATAGCCTCTTAAAAATAGAAAACCTAAATAAGTAAAAAGGCCTTTAATAATGGTCTTCCTACCAAATAACTTAAGCCCACACTAATTAACTCTAAATATAGCCCACAAGCCTAAAAAAATAAATTAAATAAACCTAAGCTAATCCAAGCCCAACTCATTTAAATAAGCCTATTAAGCTAGATTATGGTCAAACAAAATAAATTAAACAAAATAAGCTCAACATAATAAAATAGGTCATTTGGGTTGCCCAAATCTACTCTACTAGCTTAAAATAGTTAATCAAGCCCATTTAAGTCTTCTCTTGTCAATTTCACCCCATTAGGTTGGACATGGCATAATTTTACCCATCTAACTTTTAAATTTCCATAGCTTCCATAATTTGTCCCATATATGCTTTTAATGCTTCTTTGAACTTTTTAGCACTCAACCTTGTCACTAGTCCATTCGGTAATGCTAGCTCATCCTTGAACTCATTCCTCTTTTGATGTTCCTTAGTTGTGCTTGCATCATCCCCTCCCTCTTCAAAAGGATTCAACCTCAAATCTAAATCAAAATCAAAAGGAGATAAATCAGAAATATTGAAAGTAGCACTAACATTATACTCACCAGATGAGTCAATTTTATATGCAATTTCATTAGTGTATCTAACACTTCAAATGGTCCATCACCCCTCAAATGAAGTTTTGACTTCCTTTGCTATGGAAACCTCTCTTTTCGCATATGTACCCAAACCCAATCTCCTGGCTCAAAAATAAATTATTTTCTCCCTTTATTGACCTTTTATGCATATATGTGATTCTTTTTCTCAATTTGTTCAAGTGCTTTCTCATGTATTGTTTTAACCAAGTTATCCATATTTTTGCCATCCAAGATAGCAAGCTTATTCAAAGATAAAGGCGTCAAATCCAGTGTAGTTAGTGGATAAAAACCATAAACATTTTCAAATGGACAACAAATTGTAGAAGAATGTATAGAATGATTTATGCAAACTTAATGAATAGCAAACAATCTTCCTAAGTTTTCAAGTTTTTTCCAACAATTTCACACAACATGGTTCCTAAAAACCTATTAACTACCTCAGTTTGTCCATCAGTTTATAGGTGACACGTATTAGAAAATAAAAGTTTAGTACCTAACTTTCACCACATAACTCTCTAAAAGTTACTTAAGAACTTAGCATCCCTATCTAAAATAATGGTTCTTAGCACACCATGAAGCCAAACCACTTCCCTAAAGAAAATATCAGCAATGTTTATTACATCATCTGTTTTATGGTATGTAATGTAATGAGCCATTTTACTAAATCTGTCCACAACAACAAATATGTTATCCCCACCTTTCCTAGTCCTAGGTAAACCTAAGATAAAGTCTATAGATATATCACTTCAAGGTTCACTAAGTAGAGGTAATGGTATCTACATACCATGAGGCATAGACCTAGACTTAGCTTATTGCATGTAATACATCTGGCACAACACTTTCCACATATCTTCTTATATTTGGCCAATAAAAATGTTCACTAAACATATCTAAGGTCTTTTGCTTCCTATAATGCCATATTAACACTCCACTACATGATTTCTCAATGAGCAATTCCCAAATAGAACAAGTAGGAATACAAAGTCGTTTACCCCTAAAATGATATCCTTCAAGCCTATAAAACTTATCAAATGTAGCATGTTTACAAGGTTGATACACATTAGCAAAATTAGTATCATCAACATATAACTCTTTCAAATTCTCAAACCCAAGTAATATAGAAGTAAGCATAGAAATCAAAGCATACCTTCTTGATAATGCATTAGCCATAATATTTTCCTTACCTTGCTTGTATTTGATCACATATGGAATTATTTCAAGATATTCTACCCAACTTGCATACCGTTTACTCAATTTACTTGTCTTAATGAGTACTTGAGAGATTGATGATCACTATATATCATCAACTCTTTAGGCAGCATGTAGTGCTCCCACACATCAAGAGCTCTCAGCAACATATAAAGCTCCTTATCATAGGTAGAATTGTTTAACATTGGCCTGCTCAACTTCTCACTAAAATATACTATAGGATAATTCTCTTACATTAAAACAAGACATATATCAATCCTATAAGCATCACAATCAATCCCAAAAGTTTTAGAAAAATTAGGTAATCATAAGACAGCTGGAATACATAATTTTTCTTTTAAAGTACAAAATGCATTTTCTTGCCCTTTCGCCCATTTAAACCCAACATTCTTTTTAACTATTTCATGGTGTAGAAATAGTAGAGAAATCTCAAGAAAATTGCCTATAGATCCTAACTAAGCCATGGAAACTCTTTACCTCACTAACAGTTTTAGGCTATTTCCATTCTTGGATAGCCTTCACCTTTTCCTAGCCAACCTCCACTCCTTTGGAACTAACTACAAAACCTAAAAAGCTAATTTTATCTTTGCAAAATGAACACTTTTTATGGTTTGCATAATATTTTTCTTTCTTTAACACATCCAAAATAGCTTTAACATACAAATTATGATCTTTTAAGCATTTAATGTAAAGTAAAATGTCATCAAAGAAAACAACCATAAATATTTCAAAAAACTTATGTATGATATAGTTCATTAACTGCATGAATGTACTAGGTGCATTAGACAACCCAAAAGGCATTGTTAACCACTCATATAATCCATGTTTAGTCTTAAACTTACTTTTCCACTCATCCCCCTATTTCATCCTCATTTGATGATATCCACTTTTTAAATAAATTTTTGTGAACAAATATGCACCATGACACTCATCTAGTATATAATCTAATCTAGGAATAGGATGGCAATACCATATAGTGATTTTTTTTACTGTTTTAAAATCCACACAAATTCTCTAAATTCCATCTTTCTTTGGCACCAAAAGAACAGGTACATCACAAGAACTCATGCTTTCCCGCATATACCCCTTTTTATGTAATTCAACTCATTGTCTTTATACCTCCTTTATCTCTTTTGGATTGCTTTGATAAGTTGGATAATTAGGTTTTTTGGCTCTTAGTATAAAGTCAATTTGGTGTTCAATCCCTTTTTAAAAGTGGTAATCCATATGGTACATGTTAAGGAAACACATTTTCATTCTCCTGCAATAAGGTCACAAAAACATTAGGCAAAATAAAGTTTCTTTAAACTTTAGTAAATAAAGTTTTCTTAAACCGAATCAATATTAGAGCTCTCTTGCCTAAATATGCACTCTTTATTTCTCTCTCTTTTGCATAAAAACATGGTTGTTTCTTAACTTTTTCACTTCTTTTAAGTTCTTTATGTTTACATTCCATATTGTTTTCTTTCTTTTCAGTAACTAACTTCTTCTCTCATGCACATCCCACTTTTTTTCCTTGCTTGTGCAGTCAATCACCATTTTATTCTTTTCTCTATTCTTTCTTATTTATCTCACTACCTAAATTGCCACTTAAAGATTGCTAAATTTTTAATTGCCTAAGGTAAATTTCCCTAGGTGACAAAGGCATAAGTGTGATTTTCTACCTATTATACATAAAAGAATAGCCATTCATGTACTCATATGCATAACATGCCTATCAAATTGCCAAGCCCTACCGAACAAAAAATGACCTGCTTGTATTGATACCACATCACATAAAACCTTATCAGCATATCTACCAATGGAAAATGTGACTTCTATCTACTTAATCACTCTAACTTCTATCACATTTCAGCCCTAATTTCTCTACTAAAGTAGTATTAGCAACATTAGTGCAACTAACCCCATCTGTGATCAGACTACAAGCTTTCCTAACTACCAAACATCTAGTGTGAAAAATATTTTCCCATTGTTATAAGCACATTTACATTCAATGCATGCCTATTAACTAAGACTTCTCCCTTAACAGTATATTCAACACATTCAACATGATTAGAACAATCCTCTAATGGTGGCATACTTAAAGAACTACCATAAGACTCACTACCATTATCAAAATCAAAAACAATTTCACCACCCCTGATGAACATAGTCTTTATATTAAGAGACTTAGATGCATAATAACCATACCCTTTACATTTAAAGCATTTAATATCCCCATGTTTAATATTAGAAGGAGAAACGTTCAAAGTATATTTAGGACTAGATTTGCCACCTTTAGTGTCTTTGAGTTTGTCTTTTGAATCGTATGACTTTTGGGCAGCCTTGTCACTATTGTTCCATCTTGAATTCCTTTAGGATATGAAACCCAAAATTTTAGTCATATTAACTCCTTTGTGCTCAATTTGTCTCTCCACTCATGGACATATTCACAAGCTCCTCTATGTCAATGAAGTGCTGCAACTCTATAACATTAGCTATCTCCCTATTTAGGGCACTTAAAAATCATATAATGAATGATTCTTCATCTTCCTCTAGGTTGGCCTTAATCCTCAATATCTCTATCTCTTTACAGTAATCCTCCATTGATTTAGATGCTTGAGTGAGCTTATGTAGTCGTTTATGTATTTCTCTATAGTAGTAACTTGGCACAAACCTCTTTTTCATAATTCTCTTTAATTTTTCCAAATTAGAAATTGTAAACTCTCCATTCCTCCTCCTATTATTATTCAATTTAGCCCACCACACTAGTTTATAATTAGTGAATTTTATAGTAGCTAACCTAACCTTATTCTCTTCAGAATAGTTATGGCATTCAAAGATCATCTCAACTTTCCTTTCTCACTCTAAATATTCTTCAGCATCATTTTTGCCTCTTAAAGGAGGAATGTTCATCTTGATAGCATTTATGTTACTATCCCTTTTATCTTCCCTTTTTACTTTTCCCCTTATTGATCGTACTTTTTCATCTTCATCCAAATGATCAAGATCAATCATAATATTCTCATTAACCCATCGACCTTTCCTTGTTGTCCTTTTAGAAGCGTTAGTTATGCTTATGTCCAACCTTTCCTACCAATCATTTATGTTTTCCATATCCTTCATAAACTTCTCAAATGTACTATGCATTGATTACATTATATAAGCTACCTCCTCAAGGGAAATTCGATTCTTACCAGATTCTTTAGTCATTGTATATACCGATAAAAGATTTTAGATAATAGCCTTAAAAGCACTCTCTCGCATGTTTGCACTCGATAATATGTCACTCCTCTTGTGTTTCAAAAAATAAAGGCTTTTACTCTCTTGAATGTACTCACACACTCAAGCCTTTTTTCACTCAAGCTTGTTATCCTTAATTGCACTATAGAACTTAACTCCAAATCATGATAATTCACAAATAACAAATTAAAATAAAGAATGCAATGAAAAAACTCAACAAAGAATATAGGCTCATTACTAGAAGCAAAATAACAAAGTGAAGAAAGTTGCAATAAGCATACAAGATGAAGGTATGTATGATTCTCAAATATACAAATACAAATTAACAAGGAACAAATTGTTAATAATGTTATAAATGGAAGAAAAATATTCAAGAGACACTAAAGAAAGTAATTTAGAATGAAAAAAAAGACAACTAATGCAAAATGCAAAAATTGAAATTTCCCTAATGGAAAAAATAAACTTGCTGTAAAGATATGTGATGACACTATGACAACAAAACAAGGAAACCAAAAAATTTCCAAGTCAAAAGAAGGAATGTAAAATGTCCAAGCTAAGACAAAAAGGATAACCCAATACGTCTTAATAAAATCAAGATAATGAAGCTCAAATATCTAATTAACCTTCTATATTAATTCCCTGATTTAATTTATATCCTAATCAAAAGTTTGGATTAGACCTAAAAAATCAAGTTACACCAAATCTTACCCAATAAATAAAGCCTATTATTCTTTACACCATACCAAGGATAACCCTAATTTTTTCTCTTTTTTGTCACTTTAGCTTTTTTCTTTTTAATAGCATAAATCTACCATAAATGGTGCAATGCTACTATTCATACCACCAACCATAATTTTGAATTTATTTTAATTTTTTATAATAGATAACAACTAAAACAAAATTCAAGATTAAAAATGAGAAAATAAAAAGAACACACCTAAACAAAGCTTCCTAAATTTTAAAACCCTAAGAAAAACATAAATAAAGTCTCATAAATTTTATGACCTTAAGAATAGCATAAACAAAGTCTCTTAAATTTTAAAAATCGAAGAAAATAATGAATTGAATGCTAAATGTTATATGATGGTTAGTGTACGTCAGGTTAGTGTTTTAGGTCTAAAGTTATCAAGTAAATATTTAATTTTAACTTATTTTGTGTGTGAAAATGGTATCTTTTATACTTTTATGTTGTGTAGGAGTAAAGGGAGGAAAATAAAGAGAAGGTTAAAAATTAGCTAGAAAGGAAGATATGTTGGAGGCATAGTAGAGGTCACGAGCATGACAAAGTAAGGAGCAAGAAAGAAGTTAAGACAAAGAGAAAAGTCAATAATTTGGAAGTCCATATTCTAATGCAAACACGATAGGAGTTGTGAGTGAGATAGAAGGAGCTATTATAGTGGTTATATTTTTTGAAAAGTCACTTAAAACGGTAAGTCTTTTACTAAGGATCATGTACTTTTTGGGAGGCACTTCAAGGGACACAAGTCTTGGAGCAGAAACCTATAAGAAGACTTAGAGTTTGAAGAAAAATATCTAACTTTTGATTATTTATCATTGGGGAGAACAATTTCTATTTCTATTTTTTAAAAAAATTTTAAGTATAATTTATGTTTTGAGAAGAAGACAATAGCAAAGAAGAAGACTATCTTGTAAAGAGCAAAAGGGTTGAGAGATCTTTTTTATTATCTTTCATCCATTTCTTCTTCTTTATACTTGTTGAATGGCAACTTTAAGAAATTGAACAATTTTTTTATATTTACTTATTCATATTAATTCAATAACTTATTTATAGAATTTTCTATTGGTACTTTATGTATGATTATAATGAGAAAGAATGTAGTCGAGATATATATTCTTACTTAAAGCTAATAGAAATTCATTGTTAAAACATTACTTGAGAGATTGAAGTGTTAGGATGATTGTTATAGGTTGGTAATTAAACTTGAAATATCTATTTGTAATTAAATAATTCTTTAATGATAGTTAAGAGTTAGAATTATTGATGCATGTTTTAGGCACTCTAATTCATGTCGAGATAGTGAATTAGAACTTTAATCCAACTTGGCTTACATGATAAAATTACATTATAAATCAAGAGGATAACTTTTAGTGTCATTATTTCATCAACTTATGTCATTATTTTACATTTTTTCTTTGATCATCAATAATTAGGTTTAGTTGATGGTTAGAATTAGAATTCCACTAGTAAACTAGTTTTATAATCAAAATCATTAAACATTGTAAACAAGATTAAAATCGAGTAGTAATGTTGTGTAATAATCAATATACTTTTCTCATAGGAATGATATCTTAAGTAGTATACTCGATAGACAGTGTACTTGCAAATTTAGGACAATAAGTTTTTAACATTGTTGCTAGGGAAAATGTTATGATTGATTATATTGCCATTATAAATCTTGATTTATGATTTTGGATTACAATATTTACTTTATTTTTTTTGTTTGTTTTACAAGATTAGATAATTCAAGTATATGCCTAGAATAAGGAGTTCTAAAGAATAACTTGAATAGTTGAATCCTGAAATAGAGAGATTTCTTTTAAGCAACCACAAACCAAAGAAAAAGAATAAGAAGAGACTGATCATGGCAGAAGATAACCCTCCTAGATTGATGGATTTTGCTACACCAGCATTGAGTGAGGCTCAACAAGGGGCAATACATCATTTTGGAAAAACTATATCTTGGTTGGAGTAGATTATGTGTCTAAGTGGTGTTAATGGTTATGCCCTAGGCCATACATTTTGTTTTTTTATGTAATGTCACATATCATTTTATAAAATTGGATTTTCTTCATGTCATTATATTTTGGCATGTTAGAATATAATAATGTTTATAAATAACACTTTAATGTTATTTTTGGATATTCCTAGTCATTTATCATTAAAGGAATAATGACAAATAAAGAATAGTATGAGTTCGATTGATAATCATAGGATGATTATATATGGTGATATAAATCAAACTTGTAGGTACTTGTTGGAGAACAGGGTACTAGATAGACCCATTATGAGATACTATATAGGTTAGTGTCATTAGTGATCTCATAATAGTTACGTTATCGATTCTTAGACCTGAGATTATCATAGTATCCTACATGAGAAACATTATGTTTTGACATAAACAAATATTATCTTTAATTGGATAATAATAAAGGTTATATAATTGGATATGATGAGAATCATACAGAGGATGGTTAATAATCAAGATGGAATTTGTCCCTCTTGTATAAGAGAGATATCTATTAGGCCCTTTGATAAGTAGGACTAAGAAATGCATGGCCAAGCTTAAATGAATTAATGGAGAAATCAAATTCATTTGATATTATCAATGTACTTAGTGATCGAGAAATTATATATTTGGACTATATAAGTTTGACATGGACCATGACGTATGTTCAAATAAGATATCATATGACACAGGGATTATAACATATTCTAGTAGGTTAAAATTGAATTATAGATATTCATAATATTTGGATAGTTATAATGTCTTGCTAGAGGCCACTTATAACTTATGGACCCATGATAGGATTGAGGCCCACTGCCAACATAATATGAACCTATTACATCACACACATAGATTTTGATGAATGGACTAATGTTAATTCAGGCATTTTGAATTTTATTTTGTGCCAAATTAAAATTTGAAATAAATAAATAAATAAATAAAATATTAATTAAGATTAATGTGATAATTCTTATTTTCAATAAGAAATAAAGTATTTCTTATTTTAATAAGAAATGTTAGCCTAAAATTCTCTCTCTCTCTCTCTTAATTAGGGTTAGGTCACCTATATATATATATATATATATATATATATATATGGTTTGAAAATCCTAACTAGACACAGTTTAAAAAGTGAGCCATCATCTTTGAGAGGGTGAAAATCATAATTTTTTCATACCCTTAGCCGCCAAGGAAGGGAGCTAGCACCTTGGGTGAATTTATTCATTGTGTTTGCATGTGGATACTTATAGAGGGTGTTTCATTTCGTGTGAGTCAGCACCTACAAAACAATTTTACTCTTCAAGAGGTTAGTAATCGTTAATTTTTCTTCATTTAATCAATTGGATCATATGGATCCTGGTGGGTTTCTTTTATCCGTTGCAATTTTGTTTTTATTTTTCCTTTCAAAACCCAACATGTGGGTCAAAGCTAAGGCAACACCAACCAATGATTCAAAGGTTATTTTAAAGTTTTTAAATAAGCTTTTCTCAAGGTTTGAAGTGCCTCGGGCCATAATAAGTGATGAAGGTATGCATTTTCTAAACCAATCTTTCACATCTTTGTTGCATAAGTTTGGGGTGCATCATAAAGTAGCTACACCTTATCACCCACAATTAAGTGGTCAAGTTGAGGTATCCAATAGGGAATTGAAATGGATCATTGAGAAAACGGTTTCTAGTTTAAGGAAAGATTGGGCGTATAAATTGGATGATGCTCTTTGGACATATCGCACTGCATTTTAAATACCCATTGGTATGTTACCATATTTGCTAGTTTTTGGCAAGGCATGTCATTTACTTGTTGAGTTAGAGCATAAAGCTTATTAGGCTATTAGAGCTTTGAATTATGACCTAAAATAGGCTAGTTTTAAAAGACATGTGCAACTTGGTGAATTATATGAGTTATGCCTTAGTTCGGATGAAAATGCAAGAATTAATAAGGAACGAACTAAGAAATGGCATGATGCACACATAAGGCATAAAAGTTTTAAAGTGGGAGACAAAGTGCTTTCATTTAACTTTAGGTTGAAATTATTTCGTAGAAAACTTAGATCTCGTTAGAGTGGGCCATTTGAGGTAACTCAAGTGTTTAACCACGGGTATTTAGAGCTTAAAAATGACAAAGATGAATTATTTAAAGCTAATGGTCAAAGGTCTAAAGTATATTTGAAGGGGAACTATAATGGTAGAGAGGTCTCTAATATCTATTTTTGTTTGGTTTAGAAATTGCTTAATTAATTTTTTTTATTTTCATTATTTGTTCATTTTTATGTTATGCAAAATGATGTTTTATGTTTACTAATTAATTTCTTATATGTTCCACAGGCTTAGTGTGTCTTTAGTTATATTTCCATAGTTTAGCATGTTGATTTTTCAAAGTATAAAATTTATGCTTGAAATTTTAGTCTTTGTCCAAGCATGACATTGGTCGTGAGTGCGACAATTCAAAGGGATTTTGTTGGTTTGCTTTGGTCACGAGCGTGACAGTAATCGCAGGCACAACAAAAGCCAAAATTTGAATTCTAAGGGAAAATTCTAACCATTGCACCTTTTTCAAATTCCTTAAAAATAGTTTTTTAAGCTCTAACTTCCCATTTTCAATCATTTTTTAGAATTTCTCTATAGGGTTTTATAATTTCTCTCCAATTTTCTTCTTTTTCTACTCTTTTTCTGGTTTTTTTTTTGTTTCTATTTTTTGGTTTTTACTTATTTAATTTTCAATTTTAGCATGCTTTTGATTTTTTATGTTGTGATTATCACTATGGTTTGCCAAAAGTTTATGGGGACTAAGGAGAAAAGGACTGCTTTCGGATCTTCCTCTCAAGCTTCTGACACAACATGCTTCCAAGATATGCATGATTGTCCATTTCCTATCTTATCTAAGGATAAAGGTTAGAAATATCAAGCCTTTTCTAAAAAGATTATTGTTGGCTCTTGGAATTTTAATTTTGAATTGCTAAAAACTTTGGGGCTAAATAGTGAAATTAACAAATACCTAAATTACATAAGTTTGTTACAATGTATTTACCTGTTAGATGGGATTGGGATTTAGAGTTTTTTATGACTTTGAAGTATGTTGATGATAGGAAAATTAACATGCAATTTAGGCATAATGGCATTAAACATGTGTTTGGTTTTTATGACATGAATACGTGGTTTGGATTTCTATTGAATGGCACTCATTTTATTCCCTAACATTTTGTTGCACATGTTTGTGGAAGCATTTTACTGTAATTAGTCAATTTGATACTAAAAATTCAACTAATCACTTAATTAAGAATGAGATTACAAGGACCAAAGGTTGTCCTAAAGCTAATGCACTCTTGAGCTCTCTTGTTCTCACATAAAAATTCTATTTTTGTTGTCCCTTTGCTTGTTTTCACTCACCAATGGGCCATTTATTGGGTTTATTTCTTTTCTGGCCTCTTTTCCCCCTTTCATTTCTTTTTCTCTCTCTTCACCCTTGGGCTCAACCCTCTCTTCCTTTTCTCTTTTGGAAAAAGTCTCTTTCTCTCTCTCATATAATTTCTTTTGAACTTCATAAATCTTTTGAGGAGATAATGGGAATAAAATAACCTTTTTTACCTTCATAAGAAAAAGAAAATTTGTTAGTGTACCCATTATGTATAACTTATCTATCAAACTGCCAAGGCCATCCTAAAAGCACATGGCCTACCTGCATGGGTACAACATCATATAAAACTTCATCTTTGTACCATCCAATTGAAAATGGTACCTTAACCTGGCGTGTGACCATAACCTCTCCACTATTTTTTAACCATTGCAATCTATAAGGTCTATAATGCTTTTCACATTCCAATTTCATCTTCTCAACCATACACACACTAGCTACATTGGTGAAACTCCCCTCATCAATAATGATCATGCACACTCTTCCATTAACTAAAAGTTTGCTATGAAATATGTTTTCTAGGTTGTCCTTCTTAACATTCAAGTTTAAAGCTCTCCTAACAACTAAAAATCTCCCATTTTCAGCAACTAACAACTCTCTCTCACTATCATAATCACTATAATCTTTTAAAGGAGACATTTTATTGTCACTATGTTTTGATTTAGAAGTAATTTTCCCATCATCCCTAGCTATTATTAACCTTTTATTAGGACATTCACGTGCCATATGCCCTTTTCCCAAACATTTAAAGCATTTAATCTCTCTACTACGGGTTGGAGTATTAGAATTACCTTTAGCACCTTTAGATGGGATTTGGGTAGTCCTTATTTCTTTGGAACCTAAAATTTTTCCATAGGGTTTAGATATCCTAAAGTCTTTCTTCTCCTCCTTTTTACTCAATTTAAAGCCCAAAGTGTTGTTTGAGTTGTTGCTGTTCTTATTGAAACTTTTACTGCTCTTTTATTTTTCAATCTTCATTGCCATATTAAACATCTCCTCCATAGAATCATATCTATATAACTCAATGGCATCAATAATCTCCTTGTTTAAACCTTCTAGGAATCGAGCCATGGTGACCTCCTCATCTTCCTCAATGGTTGCTCTTACCATGCACATTTCCATATCGTTATGGTAATCCTCCACCGATCTTCCTCCTTGTACAAGACTATGCAACTTCTGATGTAATTCTCTAAAATAGTATGAAGGAACAAACCTTTTTCTCATAGCTTTATTCATATCCTCCCAGTTATTAATGAAATTTCTCCCCACCTTTCTTCTGCTCATATTGGTCTAATCCCACCAAAACATTGCATAATTAGTGAATTCTACAGCTGCAATCTTCACCTTCTTTTCCTATGAATATCTATTGCACTCAAAGATCATCTCAACCTTTCTTTCCCACTCCAAGTACTCCTCAGCACTATTTCAACCTTTGAATAGAGGAATTTTGAATTTGATGTTGCCTAAGTTCCCATCCGCCTTTGCACTACTTTCTTTTTCATCTTCATCATCAAAATTATGCACCACATGCTCTTCAATAATTTGACCTCTCTTTGCTGCCATTCTAAGTACATTAGATGTACTTCCTTCAAGCCTCTCTTCCATCTTATCCAGTCTAAAGGATAACTTTCAAAATTCACTAATGAATGCTTGATATAACATCTTATTATCTGGTATATTTACATCTTCATCTCGGGATATTCCCTTCCACTAGTTTCTTCAGTCATGATGTATACCTGCAAAAGATGTTAAATAATAGCCTAACAAGCACTCCCTCATGTGTTTACACTTAAAGAATGCCACTCCTTTCGTGTTTCTTACAATTAAGGCTTTTACCCTCTTAATGCCCTCACACTCTCTTGCCTTTTTCCACTCAAGCTTGCAACTTTAAAATTGCAGTTCAGAGTTCAATCCACAAACCAATATTCTGGATCACGTTTAAGAAAGCAAAGAAGACAAGCACTAAGAATAAAAGATAGTTCAAAACTAGAAAAGAAGACACTAGACACAATGGAGGTGATACACGACCAAGAATGGTATACCACTTAATGATAAGAAAATTAGAGTATTAGACAAGCAAAGATACTCTATCAATGTAAAATGAACAAAAGCAAGCTTAAAATAAAGAAATAAGCAACTAGAATCATGAAAATGACAATATGGATAAAATATATGAATTTGATCCACTACAAAGTAAATCAAATATAGAACCTAAATATTTTACCCAGCAAAGCAAGAAATCAACAAAGAGACCTAATTAAACTAATTAGAGTAGATTGCATGCAAAATAATTCAATTTGGAGCTAAAATTATCACTAGGCCAAATGGTGCAACAAGCTTGATTAGTGTGTCAAGTTGTGTGAAAAATGTTGGCAAAGTGGTGGTAAAAAGATGGCAAAATGATAGAAAAATGATTGCAAAAATGATAGCAAATGATGCCAAAATGGTAACAAAATGGTGGCAAATGATTGAAAAATGATGACAAAATGACACCAAAATGGTAGCACAAATGATAGCAAATGGTTCCAAAAATTGTAACATAAGTGATGGCAAATTATACCAAAAATGCATAACAAATGATAGCACAAATGGTATAACAAAGATTGCAAAGTAAATCCTTGCCTAAGTTGGATTAGGATTGTAATTCAAATTCAAGTATGGATTAGGATTTTGAAAGCCTAAACCCAAAGAAAAAAGGATTTTTTTTTCTTATCCCTTAAAGGATTCCTAATCCCCAAGCAATATGGATTAATTTTTTCCACACCCTTAAATGATTCCTAATGCCTAATTAATTTGGATTAACTTTTTCCCACCTATTAAAGGATTTGGATTCCCTTTGGCAATATAAACTACCCTTGTCGAATTGCTCCTTAATTCTTTTCTTCTTCTATATTTCTTCTATTTCATATATTTTTCTCTATTCTTTCTTCTTTTTTTTCATGAACAGTACCGTGAACAGTAGTAAATAGCACCGTGAACTGTACAATAAACAATACCGTAATTTTTTTCTTCTTCTTTTCTTTTTTCTTAATCAATAACTAATCTAAGTCTACTTCTACTAGGATTCAGTTTTCATGCCAAGGATTCAAGGTTCAAGTTTCAATTTTCTAAGGCTTTATTTTTTTTTCTAAGAATCAAAATAAAAGGTAATGAAAAAAAAGGCTAAATTTAACATACAAAAAGCACAAAAATCAGAATTCTTGCTACTATTAATTTTGGCACATGCATAAAGAAAACAAAGTAATGAAAACACAAACCTAACACTAAGATAAGTAGGAATTTATCTTAAATTTTGCTCTGATACCAAATGATGCAGAACCCCAAGGTTAAAAAAACCCAAAACCTGTTGAACATACACTTTGATGGCAAAGAACAAATCAGATAAAAACCCTCCCTATTAAACCCCCAAACAACAAGTGAATCGAAATGCAAATAATTGGGACAAAAAAAGAAGATGAAAATGCCACAATCAAGACAATTGATAAGTGATCAAATTCTACATGCAATAGAAAAGAAAAGCAAGCAACCTCACAATTCTCTCAAAAGAATTCAACTAAGCCTTAAAGAGAAACCTCTCAATGTTTTTAATTCATCAAAATCTTCAATTTACAACCTATGTTAGCCTATTTATAAGGGGGCTAACCCTAATTCACTCTTAAAACCCTAATTCACTCTTAAAACCCTAATCAAACACTAATAAGGCCTTAAACATGGTGTGGCTGAAATTCATTGGGCTTTTATAAGTTAAATAAGCCCAAATTGATAAGTTTTAAAACACACTTAAAACAAAACTAATTAATAAATCTTATAGGTTGAAAATGAAAGCCTAAAAGAAAGACTAGTTAAAACCCAAAGTAACCAAAATAAACCTAACCTAAAAGGCCTGCATGCTTAGCCTATTAAAATACAACTTAAATAAGGCATGTGACCTTTTAAATGAAGCACCTGACTTGTACAATTAAAGCCCAAAATTATATAAGCCCTTGATGGCTTAAATTGGCCCAATTCCTTCACTTGATTCCCAAAGGCTAAGTATTTTATTTTGGCCTTTAAGCTCTCCATAGCATTTCTCAAAGGCTTCTTTATGAAGTTCTTAAGTCACACTAACAGTTTGATAGATAAGTTATACATAATGGGTACACTTATGACGCCCCTAACATGACCCTAATTGGAATTTCATGTTTTAAGTAGGATTTTATTTGATTAAGATCAAATTCAAATGAAAATTTCATATAAGGTATGGGTCAAGTGATAAATTCTTTTATTATATTAATTGTATGAAAGAAATTAAATTATTATTTTGGTTTAATAATGGTCAAGGGTGTACTTGAAGTATGATGTATTTAATTAGGGGTTAATTTATAAATATGGCATTTTAAAGGTCAAATGTGAAAAAAAAGAATGTTTGAGAGGTTGATTTAAGGGAAGGAATAAATGGGGAGGTCAATGTATCATATGCAAAAATTATAGAGAGATTTGTGGGACATGCAATTTTTAGAAGGACAAAAAAAGAACTTTTCACTCATTTATAAAGGCTTAACTCTTGCATGTAAGAGAGAGAAATGCAAGAAAAGGTTGGATTAGTGAGTGGGACAACATAGGGAGGAAAAAATTTCAGATTTTTGTTTCTTCTCTCACCTCTCATTTCTCTCTTGTTAATCCTTCATCTTGAATCTTTAAATTTTTCAAGAGAAACACTTTGCATGTGGGTTGTTCAAGAAAATAGTGATGTAAATTATTGAGGTATGGTTTTAATTTTTGGTTATCATATTTTTCTTCTTCTTCTTCTTCTTCTTCTTCTTCTTCTTCCTCTATTTGGATTTTGGTTTGGAAAAAAAAAGAGAAATAATGAAAATGTTTGATTAGAGAACTAATTAAATTGTAGATAAAGAAGGAGAAGGTAGAAGAGACAAATGAAAAGGTCTGGCAAAGGATTAATTGGCTAAGGGAAATTCAGCCAAGGTATGGGAATTAGGATTTTCATACTTCCATGTAGATAAATTAGAGTTGAAATGATGATTTCAATGTTGGGTATGATTAATTGAAAAGAGAAATAATTTTAGAAAGTGTTACAACAAGTGAAGACATGAAAAACCTTATGGAGTAATGGCTGTAATTTTATCATAAACTGAGTTAGAAAACTCTAATTGATGCCATTCTAGTTCTTAAGGTCATATAAGAGATATGTCTACAAATTTTTAAAAGGGACTTAGCACTAAAGATGCCCTTAAGCCATTTTAATATTAAATTGAAATGCATGAGAGCTTTTGTTTGTGATTCTAGAACAGTTTGTAGAAATTATAGTACATTTTCTTGTACAGTGGTTGTATTGCTATGAGGTTAGATTCTTTAAAAAATATACTTTGAATTAAACATTTCATATGAAGAAAGTAATGCCAAATTTTATTTCCAAGCATGTCAAATATTAGCATGAAATTCGTTTAATTTGTTTGTACTGTTAAGGTACAGATTTTGGTATTTTGAGCATAAGTATTAGTAGAAAAGTCAAAATGTTATGATGTAAAATTATGGGTAAACTAGATACCTAGGAGCACGTTTTTGTTGTAGGAATGATTGCCAAATTCTGTTCTCATTTTATTCTATGAATTTTATGATTTGGTGATAAAATAAAAATAACATTGGTTTTGGTAGTTTGAAGAGCCTATGATGTTTCTAAGATATCTCGAGTTACAGATGTTCTATTGAGATGAATATTGATGTTTTGGAAACAGGATATATAGGGGAATAAGTTTGTAGAAGACCATTTGGCTTAAAATTGATTTTTTCTAAATCAAAAATGACATGTGATTTTGATCCAAAATTCTGCCCTATGCAGAATTTTGTAAATAGAATTTTTAATGTGTTTTTCTATTAAGGTTTAAATGTGACTATGCTAAATATGTAACTATATGAAAATATACTGAACTATATATGGCATATAATATGATTTTTGATAAAGGTTTACATAAATAGTCTTATATATATATATATATATATATATATATATATATATATATATATATATATATATATAAGTAAAGAGTAATGTTAATGATATAAAATAATTATACATGATTAATCATGTGTATATGATTGTTTTATGCAATTAATCTTACATATTCATACTCTAATGATAGAGTGAATTATATTTGAACCTGCACTTATACTGTGAAATAAGAAATACTATGTATGACTATGTTCATGTGTGGTGCTTGAATGATAACATAATAAAGTATATTATTATGATGTTATATGTTCAATTTTTGATGCTCGTATCGTTATATGACTATGAATAATTGGGTGTGTGTATATATATATTAATATTCACTAGGGATTATGTATTTGTATACATGATTACGTATATACGATATGATATATTGTAAAGTTTTAAGAATGAGCACTTGAATAGGTATGATGCATTACTTGATTGACATATCATGATTATGCTAATATGAGATATCTTATGATGGTATGTAAAAAATAATTGCATCATTAAATGAACTTACATATGCAGTTATGTTATAGTAACAATATAGCTATCATATGATTATACATGTGTAAAATGAATAATATAAGTGCAAGCATGATATATGAAAAGAAAGATTATATAGAGTTTTGCCTGCAATTAGAGTTCAATTGTGGATAGATATGCGCCTATAGGGAATTGCAGCTTCCACAGTCGAGCTTTTTAGGTCCATAGTATAGTTGATCCTGCTGGATCTTGCAAAGCCCTTTTGGGTTGTTCCTTGACCCCATTTGGGTCCTTCATCGGTCCACTGTATAGTTGGCCTTGATTGGGTCCATAGTTTTTATATCTTCGGATATCCACTATTTTGATACCCTCGGGTATCCACCGATCCCGTTATCCACCTTTAGAACTTAAGCAGGCTAAATTAAAAATATAAATGTTTCACAATTAAATCACAGTATGATTTGGGCATATGATATATGGATTATCTTGTTTAACTGTGGTTTCAAGTACATGTATGGATATTTATTTATATTATGTATAGATCATCTATAAACTATTTAGATTCAAATATGTTGAATTTTGATGAAGAGTTACATTGTTGCTAAGATATTGTGCTTTGTTTTATACTTATTTTTATTATGTAAACTATATTATTTTCCATTTTTTTTGTATATTAAATATTTCTATCGACCACTGTGAGTAGTGGTCTTTCATGTTTAGTTTTTCCCCACTAAGCTTTATAGCTTAGCGTAGGTTATTTAATCCGTGTAGGTACTGTTGTAAAAGCTTTTGCTTAGGAACGATCTCTGCATTAGGACAGGCCAACACCCAAGTCATAGAAGTTGATGTAGGATTCTTTTTGGTTATGTTTGGTACAAGTTCTTTTGCACGTTTAATATGTATAAAAAAGGCTATTATATATATATATATATAATATGAAGTAAGTGATGTAATTAAGTTTAGTAAAAGAATGCTAAAGTTTGCATGCATATAGTAGCTAAAATGCTTAGTCATATATATGCTAGATCAATTGATAAATGTTATGCATGATAAGATACAAAGTTAGATAGTTATAACTAACATGAAAATGATGAGTATGTTACAGAATAAGCCATTATGCTTACGTAATTAATAGATTGAAGTTGTGGGAAACACCTAATTGATGCATAGGACACCTACATAAATAGACTATTTGATATGATAAATGTATACCACTTTGGGTTAATAACCTACTATAATGTGATTGAAAGGTATAACATGATACATGATACAAGCATTAGATTAGGGTGTTTCAATTTGGTATCAGAGCCAAGTTTTGTCTTTTCTTGGTAATTTGAGTATAGAATTCTATTATATGAGATAGTGTTGTGTTGGCCTAATGCAGAAGTTCTTGTTTTCTTATAGATTAAAGATGGAGAATTCCTCTAGGGATGCTATAGAAGAATTGGCGTAAAGTAATTTTCCTGTTAGATTAAATCCTTCTATTCCATTGACTTCATCATCACATCAAAATGAAATTCCTATTGTGGTTCCTGGAGAAGCCTAGTTGAAAATTTCTCAGGATATGGCCCAGATTCTGTAAAGAATGACTATGCCTAAAGCTCCAATATCTGAAATTAAGAAGCATGGGGCACAAGAATTTATGGGCACTAATTTAGAACAATCTGAAGAAGCTGAGTTCTGGTTGGAAAGGTTGGATAGGATATTTGATGAAATTAACTGCCCTATAAATCACAAGATATCTTGTACTGTGTCTTTACTTCAAGGCATGGCTTATGATTGGTGAAAGCTGATATTAAGACAACCTCAGTTACCTGATCCCCTCACTTGGGAATTCTTTGAAGGGAAGTTTAGAAAGAAATATGTTACTGAGGCTTACAAAGAGGAAAAATTGAAACAGTTTTTGAATTTGAGATAAAAAGCTCTATCTGTGGCTGAATGTGAAAAAGAATTTAGCTGGTTATGCAAGTATTTTCCCAAGGAGATGTTGACAGGAGTCTTTAAATGCAGACATTTTAAAGATGGGCTAAATGATCGAATCAAAGAAAAACTGTTTGGATTTACATCTTTGAATGTGGTAGATTTTAATCAACTGGTTATGACTACCATAAAAGTTGAAAAGCATGAGATAACTAAAAGAGAAAGGGAACACAAGAGAAGTTGTTCTAGAGGAGGATTTTCCATAGAAAAAGATTTAGAGGAGCTCAAGGAGGTAAGCCTGTAGAGTCTATTTTTAGTTCTGCAAATAAAGGAAAGAAACAAGAATCCTCTGCCAAATTTAAATCTAAGAAGGAAGCTTCAAAAAGACAGAGTAAGGGTTAAGCGCCAGAATGTCCACATTATTTTAGGCACCATTGGGGTAACTGCATGAAGTTGGTAGGAGAATGCTTTAGGTGTGGCAGTGCAGACCATTTTATGGCAAATTGTCCTTTGAAAAGGGATCAAGGTTTTAAGCAATAGGGTAGTAGGTGAGCTCCTAATGCACCCCCATCTAGTAGAGGTAGAGGCAGAGGAAGTGGTTGATCAACTCATCATGGATCCCAATCTCAAAATGTGTCTGAATCAGTTGATAGACCTCCTACACAAATGGTTTCTATCCGGGCTTATGCAATGAAAGCTCGTGAAGAACATAATGCTTTAAAAGTTATAGCTGGTACTTTTTCTCTTTATAACTATGACATTCATGTGCTTATTGATCTTGGTTCTACTTATTCTTATATTTGTACTGGGGATTTGGGTAGAGATATGTCTAAAATACAACAGTTAGATTTTGATGTATGTGTGACTAGTCCTTTGGGACATAGTGTAATTGTTAATAAAGTGTGTAAAGACTGTCCTATAGTAGTTCAGGGAAAAGAGTTTCAAACAGATTTGATTGTATTGCCTTTTCATGAGTTTGATGTAATTCTGTGAATGGATTGGTTATCCAAACACCATGCAGTGGTGAATTGTGAAATGAAAATAGTAACTCTCAGGGATGAAGAAGGAAAGGAGGTAGTGATAGAAAGCTGTTGTTCTAATCCTCTAACTAATATTATATCAGCAATACAGGCTAGACGTTGTCTTAGAAAAGGATGTGAAGAATTTTTAGCTTTAGTCCTTGATTCAAAAAGAGATACTGTGAAGCTTGAGAATATACCTATTGTAAAAGAATTTCCAGAAGTATTTCTTGAGGAATTGCCTGGTTTTCCTCCAGAAAGAGATATGGAGTTGTCTATTGATTTGTTACCTGGTACAGCCCTGATTTCTATGGCACTATATAGAATGGCTCCATCTGAATTGAAAGAGTTAAAAGTTCAATTACAGGAATTGTTAGACAAAGGTTTCATCAGACCTAGTGTGTCACCTTAGGGTGTTCTGGTTTTATTTGTTACGAAGAAAGGCGAGTCTATGAGAATGTGTATCGAGTTTAGACAGTTGAACAAAGTGACAGTGCAGAACAAATAACCTTTGCCTCGAATTGAGGATTTGTTTGATCAGTTGATTGGTGCTGGTGTGTTTTCAAAGATAGACTTATGATCGGGTTATTATCAGCTCAGAGTAAAGGATGGGGATGTTTCTAGAACTGCATTTAGAACCCGATATGTACATTATGAATTCCTAGTTATGCCATTCGGGTTGACTAATGCACCTGCTGCATTCATGGATCTCATGAATAGGGTATTCAAACCCTACTTGGATCGATTTATTGTAGTGTTTATTGATGACATATTGATTTACTCCGGAAATAAAGCTGAGCATGCTGAACATCTAAGGATTGTGTTGCAAACTTTGAAAGAAAATCAGTTGTATGCCAAATTAAGTAAATGTGATTTCTGGCTTAAGGAAGTTTCTTTCCTAGGTCATGTTGTATCTGCTGAAGGTATTAGGGTTGATCCAAATAAAATTGAAGCTATTGTTATTTGTTGACCACCCAGGAATGTACATGAAATTAGAAGTTTTCTCGGGTTGGCAGGTTACTATCGTCATTTTTCAAGGGTTTTTCTGTCATTGCTTCACCCCTTACTAAGCTGTTAAGGAAGAATATTAAGTTTGAGTGGTTAGATCATTGTCAAGCAAGCATTGAACGGTTAAAGAAGATCTTGACTGAAGCTCCAATGTTAACTCAACCTGTGTCAGGGAGAGAGTATGCAATATAAAGTGATGCCTCTAAAGTTTTTTTGGGGTGTGTATTAATGCAAGATGGTAAAGTTGTAGCTTATGCATCTAGACAATTGAAACCACATGAGCAGAACTATCCGACTCATGATCTAAAATTGGCAGCTGTGGTTTTTTGCTTTAAAGATTTGACGACACTACTTGTATGGGGAAAAATGCAGGATTTATACTGATCACAAAAGCCTCAAATACTTGCTTACTCAGAAAGAACTTAATTTGAGGCAGAGAAGATGGTTGGAATTATTCAAAGATTATGATTGTATTGTTGACTACCATCCAGGAAAAGCAAATGTTGTTGATGATGCTTTGAGTCATAAGACAATTGCAATATTGATGTTAAAACAGTGCAGATGGAAATTTACATCAGATGGAGCATTGCTAGCACAGCTTAAAGCTAGGCCTATGGTTAGGTAGACAGTGATAGATGCTCATAAGGATGATGAAAAGTTACAGCAGATTGTCAAAGTAGTTTGTGAAGGAGATCAATCAGATTTTTCAGTGAAAGAAGATGGTGGTGTCTACAACCATAGTAGGTTGTGTGTTCCTGATGACAAAGATGTAAAAAGAATATTGTTGCATGAAGCACATAATATTGCATTTACTATACATCCAGGTGGAAATAAAATGTATCAAGAGTTGAAATAGTTTTATTGGTGGCCTGGCATAAAGAAGGATATTGTTGAATATGTTTCTAAATGTTTAACATGTCAGCAAGAGAAAGCAAAACATCAATTTCCTTCAGGTCTTTTGAATCCCATTCCGGTTCCATAGTGGAAGTGGGAAGACATTACCATGGACTTTGTTACCGTTTTACCTCTTACTCAAAGAAAATATGATGTTGTCTGGGTGATAGTGGATAAGTTAACAAAAGTAGCTCACTTTTTACCAGTTCGAATAGATGTTTCAATGGATAAGCTTGCAGAATTATATATGAATGAGATTGTACGATTACACGGTATACCGGTATCCATAATTTTTTATTGGGATCTAAGGTTTACATCGAGATTTTGGCAGAGTCTACAGCAAGCTTTGGGAACACAGCTCAAGTACAGTACAGCTTTTCATCCTCAAACGGATGGACAATCCGAAAGGGTTATTCAGGTTCTAGAAGATATGATGAGGGGATGTGCTTTGGAGTTTTCTGGACGTTGGGACCAATATGTGGCCTTAATGAAATTTGCCTACAATTATAGTTATTAGAAGAGTATTCAGATAGCCCCATATGAGGATTGATATGGTAGAAAATGTAGAACTCCAGTCTATTGGACTAAGCTAACTGAAGGTAGAATAATCAGTTCTGACCTTGTTAGAGATACAAAGGAAAAATTTCAAGTTATCAAACAGAGGCTAAAAGAAGCTAGTGATCGACAGAAATCTTATGTTGACTTGAAAAGAAAGGATATCGAGTATCAAGTGGGTGACAAGGTGTTTTTAAAGGTATCTCCATGGAGAAAAGTGCTTAGGTTTGGTAAAAAAGAGAAACTCGATCCAAGATTCATTGGTCCATATGAAATTCTACAAAGAGTAGGACCAATAGCCTATAAGTTGGCTCTTCCTGTGGAATTAGCCAAACTTCATGATGTGTTTCATGTATCCATGCTTCGAAGATATCACTTTGATGAATCTTATAAGTTACAAGTTCAAGATATTCAAGTACAGTCGGATTTCATGTATGATGAGGAGCCAAAGGAAATCCTAGCTAGGGAAATTAGATAATTGAGGAACAAGCATATCTCTCGTGTCAAAGTACTCTGACAACATCATGGTATACAAGAAGTAACTTGGGAACTAGAAGCAATCATGAGGGAGCAATATCCTCAACTGTTTGAATCAAGTACAAATTTTAAGTACTAAATTCTTTAAGGGGGAGAGATTTGTGACGCCCCTAACATGACCCTAATTGGAATTTCATGTTTTAAGTTGGATTTTATTTGACTAAGATAAAATTCAAATGAAAATTTCATATAAGGTATGGGTCAAGTGATAAATTATTTTATTATATTAATCATATGAAAGAAATTAAATTATTATTTTGGTTTAATAATGGTCAAAGGTGTAATTGAAGCATGAAGTATTTAATTAGGGGTTAATTTATAAATATGGCATTTTAAAGGTCAAATGTGAATAAAAGAATGTTTGAGAGGTTGATTTAAGGGAAGGACTAAATGGAGAGGTCAATGTATCACATGTAAAAATTATAGAGAGGTTTGTGGGACATGCAATTTTTAGGAGGACCAAAAGAGAACATTTCACTCATTTATAAAGGCTTAACTCTTGCATGTAAGAGAGAGAAATGCAAGAATTGGTTGGATTAGTGAGTGGGACGGCATAGGGAGGAAAAATTTTCATATTTTTGTTTCTTATCTCACCTCTCATTTCTCTCTTGTTAATCCTTCATCTTGAATCTTTAAATTTTTCAAGAGAAACACTTTGCATGTGTGTTGTTCAAGAGAATAGTAATGTAAATTACTAAGGTATGGTTTTAATTTTTGGTTATCATCTTTTTATTCTTCTTCTTCTTCCTCTATTTGGATTTTGGTTTGGAAAAAAAAAAGAGAAATTCTGAAAATGCTTGATTAGAGAACTAATTAAATTGTAGATAAAGAAGGAGAAGGTAGAAGAGACAAAGGAAAAGGTCTTGCAAAGGATTAATTGGCTAAGGGAAATTCAGCCAAGGTATGGAAATTAGGATTTGCATACTTCCATGTAGATAAATTAGAGTTGAAATGATGATTTCAATGTTGGGTATGATTAATTGAAAAGAGAAATAATTTTAGAAAGTGTTACAACAAGTGAAGACATGAAAAACCTTATGGAGTAATGGTTGTAATTTTATCATAAATTAAGTTAGAAAACTCTAATTGATGCCATTCTAGTTCCTAAGGTTATATAAGAGATATGTCTACAAATTTGTAGGAGGGACTTAGCACTAAATTTTCCTTTAAGCCATTCTAATATTTACTTGAAATGCATGAGAGCTGTTGTTTGTGATTCTCGAATAGTTTGTAGCAATTATAGTGTATTTTTGTGTACAGTGGTTGGATTGCTATGAGGTTAGATTCTTTGAAAAGTATACTTCTAATTATACATTTCATATGAAGGAAGTAATGCCTAATTTTATTTCCAAGCATGTCAAATATTAGCATGAAATTCGTTGAATCTGTTTGTACTGTTAAGGTACAGATTTTGGTATTTGTGGCATAAGTATTAGTAGAGAAGTCAAAATGTTATGCTATAAAATTTTGGGTAAACTAGATACCAAGGATCACGCTTTTGATGAAGGAATGATGGCCAAATTTTGTTCTCATTTTATTCTATGAATTTTATGATTTGGTGATAAAAGAAAAATAATAGTGGATTTGGTAGCTTGAAGAGCCTATGATGTTTCTCAGATATCTCGAGTTACAGATGTGCTATTGAGATTAATCTTGATATTTTGGAAACTAGATACATAGGTGAATAAGTTTCTAGAAGACCATTTGGCTTAAAAATAATGTTTTCTAAATCAAAAATGACATGCAAGTTGGATCCAAAATTCTGCCCTGTGCAGAATTTTGTATATAGAATTTTTAATGTATTTTTCTATTAAGGTTTAAATGTGCCTATGCTAAATATGTAACTATATGAAAATATACTAAACTATATATGGCATATAATATGATTTTTGATAAAGGTTTACATAAATAGTATTATATATATATATATATATATATATATACACACACACACACACATAAGTAAAGAGTAATGTTAATGATATAAAATAATTATACATTATTAATCTTGTGTACATGATTGTTTTATGAAATTAATCTTACATATTCATACTCTAATGATAGAGTGAATTATATTTGAAGCTGCACTTATACTATGAAATAAGAAATACTATGTATGACTATGTTCATGTGTGGTGCCTGAATGATAACATAATAAAGTATATTATTATGATGTTATATGTTCAATTTTTTATGCTCGTATCGTTATATGACTATGAATAATTAGGTGTGTGTATATAAATATTCATATTCACTAGGGATTATGTATTTGTATACATGATCACGTATATACGATATGCTATATTGTAAAGTTTTAAGAATGAGTACTTGAATAGGTATGATGCATTACTTGATTAACATATCATGATTATGCTAAAATGAGATATCTAATGATGGTATGTAAAAAGTAACTGTATCATTAAATTAACTTACATATGCAGTTATGTTATAGTAACAATATTGCTATCATATGATTATACATGTGCAAAATAAATAATATAAGTGCAAGCATGATATATGAAAAGAAAGATTATATAGAGTTTTGCCTGCAATTAGAGTTCAATTATGGATAGATAGGCGCCTATAGGGAATTGTAGCTGCCACAGTCGACCTTTTTAGGTCCACAGTATAGTTGAACCAGCTGGATCTTGTACAGCCCATTTGAGTTATTCCTTGACCCCATTTGGGTCCTTGACCGGTCCACCATACATTTGGCCCTGATTGGGTCTATAATTTTGATATCTTTGAATATCCACCATTTTGATACCCTCGAGTATCCATTGATCCCGTTATCTACCTTTAGAACTTAAGCAGGCTAAATTAAAAATATAAATGTTTCATAGTTAAATCACAGTATGATTTGTGCATATGATATATGGATTATCATGTTTAACTGTGATTTCAAGTACAAGTATGGATATTTATTTATATTATGTACAGATCATCTATAAACTATTTAGATTCAAATATGCTGAATTTTGATGAAGAGTTACATCGTTGCTAAGATGTTGTGCTTTGTTTTATACTTATTTCTATTATGTAAACTATATTATTTTCTATTTTTTTGTATATTAAATTTTTTTGTCGACCACTGTGAGTAGTGGTCTTTCATGTTTAGTTTTTCTCCACTAAGCTTTATAGCTTAGCACGGGTTATTTAATCCGTGTAGGTGTTGCTGTAAAAGCTTTTGCTCAGGAAAGATCTCTGCATCAGGACAGGCCAACACCCAAGTCATTGAAGTTGATGTAGGATTCTTGTTGGTTATGTTTGGTGTAAGTTCTTTTGCACGTTTAATATGTATAAAAAGGGCTATTATATATATGTGTGTAATTTGAAGTAAGTGATGTAATTAAGTTTAGTAAAAGAATGCTAAAGCATGCATGCATATAGTAGCTAAAATGATTTGTTATATATATGCTAGATCAATTGATAAATGTTATGCATGATAAGATATGAAGTTAAGATAGTTATAACTAAAATGAAAATGATGTGTATGTTACAGAATAAGCCATTATGCTTACGTAATTAAGAGATTGAAGTTGTGGGAAACACCTAATTGATGCATAGGATACCTACATGAATAGACTATTTGATATTATAAATGTATACCACTTTGGGTTAATAACCTACTATAATGTGATTGAAAGGTATAACATGATACATGATAAAGGCATTAGATTAGGGTGTTTCAACACTAACATATTTTATTTTTCTTATGAAGGTAAAAGGGTTATTTTAGCCCCATTATCTCCTCAAGAGATTTATGAAGATCAAAAGAAAATATATGAGAGGGAGAAAAAGGCTTCGGCCAAAAGAGAAAAAGGGAGAGAGGGTTCGACCCAATAGGTGAGAGAGAGAAAAAGAAAAGAAAGGGGACAAAGAGGCCATAAAAGAAACAAAACCAATAAATGGCCCATTGGTGAGTGAAAACAAACAAGGGGGCAGCAAAAATAGATTTTTTATATGAGAACAAGAGAGTTCAAAAGTGAATTAGCTTTAGGACAACCTTTGGTCCTTGTAATTTATAAGGAAGTTTTATTTTCTGACACTAACCCTAATCTTGATTCTTTTCCTCTTAGTTTTAATTTAATGTTCCAGGAGTATTCTGATGTTTTTCCTAATAAGTTGCCAGATGGGTTACCACCATTGAGGGGGATAGAACATCATATTGATTTTGTGCCAGGATCTACCATTTCTAATAGACTAGCCTATAAAAGCAATCCTATGGAAACTAAAGAGATGCAAAGGCAAGTGGAAGAACTCATGGAGAAGGGATTGGTGAGAGAAAGTATAAGTCCATGCGCAGTGCCAGTTCTTTTGGTGCCTATAAAGGATGGAACATAGAGGATGTATGTTGATTGTAGTGTAGTCAACAAAATCACTGTAAATTATAAACATATGTTGCATGAATTATATGGTGCTGTGTATTTTACTAAAATTGATTTAATGAGTAGGTATCATCAAATTAGAATGAAACCTGGTGATGAATGGAAAATAGCTTTCAAAACTAAATATGGTTTGTATGAGTAGTTAGTAATACCAGTTGGGCTATCGAATGCCCCAAACACTTTTATGAGACTTATGAACCATGTGTTGCGTGCCTATTTAGGAAAGTTTGTTATTGTATACTTTGATGATATACTCATTTATAATAAGTCTTATAAAGAGCATATTGAGCATGTTAAGTTAGTTTTACAAGCTTTAAGATCTGAAAAGTTGCATGCTAAACTTAAGAAATGCACATTTTGTATTGATCGCCTTGTGTTTCTTGGTTTTGTGGTGAGTGCATAGGGAATTAAAGTAGATGAAGAGAAAATAAAGGCCATTAAAGAATGGCCCACACCTAAGACTACTTTAGATGTGTGAAGTTTCCATGGCTTGGCAATCTTTTATAGGCATTTTGTGTAGGATTTCTCTTCCATTGCTACACCATTTTGAGGAATTAAGAAGAAGGAAGTTAAGTTTAAGTGGGGAGAAACACAGCAAAAGGCATTTAAAACTTTGAAAGGGAAGTTGTGTTCTTCTCCTATTTTATCTTTACCTAACTTTGATAAGACATTTGAAATAGAGTGTGATTTTTCTGGTGTAGGTATTAGGGTTGTTTTGATGCATGAAAAGAAGCCAATTACCTATTTTAGTGAGAAGCTTCATGGAGCCTAACTCAATTATTCAACCAATGACAAGGAGTTATATACCTTAGTGAGTGCCTTAGACATGTGGCAACACTACTTCCTTCCTAAGGAGTTTATCATTCACACTGATCATGAGTCCTTTATACATTTGAAGGGATAATGTAAGTTGAATAAAAGGCATGCTAAATGGGTTGAATTTATTATACAATTTCCTTATGTTATTTAATACAAGCATGGTAAACATAACATTATTGTTGATGCTTTATCAATAAGATATGCTTTAATTTCTACACTTAGTTCTCAGTTGCTTGGTTTTGAACATTTTAAAGAACTATAAGTGAGTGATCTTGATTTTGGTAATGTGTATGTCGCATCTAAGCATTAGGCTTTTGATAAATTTTATAGGCATGAAGGATTTCTACTTAAGGGCAGTAAGCTTTGTTTTTCTTAGTGTTTTATGTGTGAATTGCTTGTATTAGAATCTCATTATAGGGGATTGATGGAACATTTTAGGGTGTATAAGACTTATGACATGTTAAATAAGCATTTTTATTGGTCTCATATGCATAGGGATGTGGAAAAAATGTCTAAATCATGTGTTGAATGTAAGCAAGCTATGTCTAAGACTATGCCCCATGGTTTTTATATGCCTTTACCTGTGCCTAGTGTTAGTGTAAGCCCTAGCCCCAATGCATTATTATAAAACACTTAAATTAATAAATGAGGCATTTATTTTATCTATTGTATTCCTATGCATATCAATTAATAGAACTATCCAAGAATTTTATTTCAGTTTAAGTTATCATGTGTAAGGCACATGGTTGTAAGACCTTGAAATAATAAAGACTTCATTCTAAATATCCCTAGTCAGTCATTGTTATAGGAATAACAAATGAATTAAGACTAGTATGCTCTCTCTGAAAATATGAGTTCTTTCTTACGGCTCATAAGGATAAGAGTGCCAACTAGAGATCATAGATTTTAGAACATGGTATCTAGATTCGATCCGTTCATGAGAACACTGCATGGTACTAGTCATAAGTATTTCTCATGTGTAAGTTTTACATCGGTGATCTTAGACCTAAAATCTCTATGAAACTCTTTATGAATTACTGTGTACTTTGACATACACCTAACATACTCATAATAGGGTAACAAGTATGGGTATGCTTGGGTATGCACTAATTCATGTTAGAGAGCATGAGAGAAGTAAAGGGATTACCACTCTCAATAAGAGAGAAAATATCATCGACCACTTGATTAGTGAACTGAGAAGTTTATGGCCATGCCGAGATGAAATAATGAGTAATCATTATTTATCTGAGAGTTCAGTGTCACTGGAATATCAAGAAAATCAATTAGTATATATAAGGATGACTAGTTTCATGCATTATATTAATTCTGATATTTAAGGGTAAGGGACTATGCAAAATTGCATTAGGTCACTAAATGCCATTTGCATTTTCATTTAATTTGGAATGTTATAATATCTTGCAAGAAAATATATATAGCCTTTGAATTAATTCATTAATTCATTGCCAATATTAAATGGACATATAAGATCGCACACAAAGCATTGGGCTTAAAATATTTAAATAGAATATTAGGCATTAATTTGGGCTTTTATTTAAAGTCAAATTAATGTATGTAATGGGTATTAAAATTGCTAAATGGACCTTGGTCCATGAGAGAGGAAATTTCGGCCTATGTAGATTTAATTTTAATTAATTAATTATCTTAGATTAATTAAGTTAATTGAGTATTAAATCCTAATAACATTTGAATCAAAATAAAATACTTAAATAGGAGAGAGAGTGTCCGAAATTCAAAGATAAAATCATAGTGAATTTCGGCACATGTATATCCTAAATAAGTGATTTATTTTGATTAAATGTCTTATGTTTATTTTAAATTAATTTGAATTTAAAATTTAAAGGAATTTGAATTAATATATGTCACTTAATTAGGAAGTGATGGGGGCTGAATTTACTACCTAAAGATAGTAAATTTTGACAATCACACTTGACCTAAACAAGTGATATATATTAATGAATTAAAAGGAAGACTAACCCTAACCGTTTTTGCTCTCTCTCTCTCTCTCTCTTGGCCGAAATACATAAGGGGAAAGAATTCTTTCTTGTTCTCTTGTGTTCTTTGGCAGCAAAAGCAACCTAAAAGAAGAACAAGATCAGATCTTGTGGCTTCAATCCATTCCCATTGCCAAATATTCAAACATAGAGCTAGCACTCTCGGTTTTAAGCCATCTTTGCAAGTGTGTCTGTGAGAATAGAGAGGAGTGGTGTAAAGGCAGCTCCTTGGCATTGATGTTCCAGATATGAAGTATATAAGTTCATCTTATATATTTTCCATTTCAAAATTCAAGTTTTGAAGAGCATCCAAACTTGTAAGTTTTAAAAAACCCTAAAATTGCATGTTTCGATTCTATGTCGTATATTGCATGGCATGAATGATCAATATTTTTTATTTTTCTGCTGCATGATCTTCATGTATTTGCCATGTGATATCCCATCAGTGGTATCAGAGCCTAAACATGCTTATTTTAGTGCTTTGGATGCATGATATCTTGATTAAAAATCATTTGTTTAAAAACATGCAATGCTGAAATTTTATGTTTTGAGTTTTTTGCAATGTTTTAGTGTAAAAATGATTTTAAATATTTTATTAGGTATTATAATTATTATGAAATGTTTATATACTGTCCTAAAATGTTCTTAGAGTTGTTCATGGTCAGATTTAATTATAGATACCTGATGGTACATGTTAATCTTGAAACTAGGTGCTAGTTTGCATGATATGTGTTTGTTTAACAACTAGTTTTCAAAATTAAATGTATAAACATGTTTGACATGTTTGTAAGTGATTTTTAAATATTAATAACAGGTCTAGATGTATTTTAAAATTGGTTTTAATTCTGGTCCATGATAATTTAATTGATTAATTTTAAAATCACTTAAAACTATGACTAGTTTGTGTTTGTTGCATGTTTAATCAACATTGTTTGTTTTATTTTGATTAAAATGGCAAAAATGCATTTATATCAGATCTGAAAAGAACCTTAACTAAATTTTTATGACCTTATTTAAATTATTAAATGGCTCATAAAATCATTTTAAGTGTTTGTGCATTTTTGTGGCATTATATGAGCATTAAACAACTAGTTTCATTGTTGTTTGTTTGTTTTTGTATGAATACCGTGTATGATATATATTCTTCATGATTTTATGTTTTAATTCATGTTGGAACATATTATATATATTTTTAATGTTTATGGGTTGTATGACATAAAATTAAAAAATGGCAAAAAAATTGGAAATTATACTAGACTTGATTTATGGCACAAATCTAACTAGTTTGTGTTTTGGACTTTTAAGAGAACTTATTCAATAAGTGCATTTAGTCCATTGGGCTTCGGCCCAAACCCATCATGGGATCTTCTCTTCAAAGTTCAATTACACAATTTTGATTAATGGGCTTAGCTAAATTAATTAAAATTGGACTTTATTTTATCCATGAATATTATGTATATTTATTTGCTTGTTTTGTGTGATGAATGGATATGCATGGTGCATCATGGGCCCTGGGTTTTTATAATTAAATAAGTCTTGCATGCCATTATGTATTATTGTAAAAGTTTCATTTATTTCTTAGTATATAATTTATTTGAAGACTTTGTAAATCGAGACGAAGCCCACCGGAGTGGAGAAGCCCAACTTGAAGATTCTTATGTAATAGTATAGAATCTTAGTTGTAGATTTTTGGGCCCATATTTGTCACGCTTTACTTTATGCAATTATATATACATGCAAGCTATGAATGGATGACAAAGCGTATGCCATGTAAGCCGTAATAAAATGAATCCCTAAAATAGTAAGTCACAAAGTTGCCTTCCTAATTCAAAACATGCCAAGGCATCGTTCATCGGTCACGTAGACTAGGAGTCCTAGATGCGCCCGATTATCTTTGTGAGGCATGGGTTGTGAATGTAGGTTGGACTTAACATGGAAAGTGATGCCCAGACCTAGGCAACTAATAAATGGGTTTGTGCTATAACATCTTAAGATATTAGCCCATTTGATCCAAGAGTCATATACGAGACATAATTGGAGTTTTCCTACCTAAGTAACTTAACTTGTTAGGTGTACAAGCTCAACTTGACTAATAAGTTGTTGTGAAAAGTAGATCGTGGCCCACATTAAATCACTAACGCGAATTATTTAAAGGGATATTAATTCGATTTATGGGATTATAAAAAAGACCTCACTTAATCTTGCTAAGTTTTTATTGTAGATTGAAAATGGCTTCTTCAAACAATAACTTTTCATTGTGATCGGTCCTAGAAAAGGATAAACTGAATGACACCAATTTCATAGACTGGTCTCGAAACTTGAGAATTATTCTTAAGTAAGAGAAGAAGTCGTATGTTTTGGATGCACCCTTGCCTGAAGAACCTACTAGGAATGCCTCTACGGTTCAAAAGGAAACTTTTGAGACCAAGAAGAGCGACTCCAATGATGTGACCTATCTGATGTTGGCCACTATGGTGCCTGACTTGCAAAAGCAATTCATGGACCAAGAGGCTTATGTGATCATGGTGTACCTCAAGGAGATGTTCTAAGAGCAAGCTCGTCAGGAGAGATTCGTGACAACAAAGCCCTTAATTTCTTGTAAGATGACTGTAGGTACTCCTATTATTACCTATGTACTCAAAATGAAAGGGTATCTTGATACTCTTGAGAAGCTTGAGGTACAAGTCCCGAAGGAATTGGCCACTGAATTGATCTTAGGTTCATTGATTGATGATTATGATCCATTTGTTATGAATTATAACATGCATGCAATGAACAAGGTAGTCACCGAGCTTCATGGGATGCTTAAGAATGCTGAAGATGAAAGACCAATCCCGTACTTATGGTTCAAGGGGGCATTAAGAAGGGACCCGCTAAGGGAAAGGGAAAGGGAAAGGTAAAACCCAAGTATGACCTAGCTCGGCTTAAGTCAAATAGGAGTGCACCTCAGGCCCAACCCAAGCCCAAGGCACAAAAGCTCAAGGAGAGTGAGAGCACATGCTTTCATTGCAACAAATTAGGGCATTGGAGGAAGAATTGTGCTCTCTTCAAGGAAGAACAAAAGAAGAATGGAGCCAAGGCGTCCAGTTCTGGTATTTTTGTTGTTGAAATTAACCTTTCTATTTCTACCACTTGGGTATTGGATACCGGTTGTGGTTCTCACATTTTTTCAAATGTGCAGGGGTTAAGAAATAGCCGGTTGCTTAGGAAGAATAAAGTGGACCTCCGTGTGGGGAATGGAGCACGAGTTATTGCCAAGGAGATTGGCGACTATCAACTCACTTTACCTTCAGGACTTTGTTTAGAATTGAAAATTTGTTATTATGTGCCTGCTATAAGCAGAAACATTATTTCAGTTTCTTGTTTGGATATGGATGGATTTGATTTTGTTATTAATAATGGCAATATTCATATTCATCACCAAGGTATTTCATATGGCAATTCCATGCTACAAAATGGCCTTTATATCCTTGATCTACAAAACAAAGAGTCCATATACAACATTAATACAAAGAGGATTAAATCAAATGAATTGAACCCTACTTACTTCTGGCATTGTCATTTAGGGCATGCAAACAAAAAATGCATTTCAAGACTCCATAAATATGAAGTGCTTGGGTCATTCGACTTAGAATCTTATGATACGTGCGAGCCTTGTTTGCATGGAAAGATGACAAAGAGTCTTTTTAACAGGAAATGTGAGAGGACTGGTGACTTATTAGAACTAATACATACCAATGTATGTGAACCATTAAGTACACAAGCTAGAGGTGGTTTTAGCTACTTCGTGGCATTCACAGATGACTTCAGTAGATATGGGTATGTCTATCTAATGAAGCACAAATCTGAAACTTTTGAGAAATTCAAAGAGTTTAAGAATGAAGTAGAAAACCAACTTGAAAAAAGTATAAAAGCCATTCGATCAGATCGAGGTGGTGAATACTTAGGCCAAGAGTTTGACAGTCATCTGAAGGAGTGTGGAATTATTTCACAACTCACTCCTCCTAGAACACCACAATGGAATGGTGTGTCTGAAAGGAGAAATCGAACTCTGTTGGACATGGTTGGATCGATGATGAGCCAAGCTAATCTTTCCATCTCCTTTTGGGGTTATGCAATAGAAACTATTGCATTTCTACTGAACCGTACTCCAACTAAAGCAGTTGAGAAAACACCATACGAGGTATGGACTGGGAAAGAACCTAATATGTCATTTCTCAGGATTTAGGGCTGTGAAGCACATGTTAAGAAATTAACATCTGACAAACTAGAGTCCAAATCCACTGTATGTTTATTTGTGGGTTATCCCAAAGAAACAAAGGGATACTACTTTTACTCACAAGCCGAGAACAAAGTATTTGTTGCTCGCAAGGCTATTTTCTTGAAAAAGGAATTCCTTCTCAAGAAAGACAGTGGGAGTAAAGTAGAACTTGGAGAAATTCAAGTGCCACAAACTCTTGCAGAGGATAAGTTAGAAATGGGATCAAGCTCACAACCAGTTGTGGAACAAGAACCCATTGCACAAGAACCTAGAAGGTCCAGTAGGGTACGTCGGGAGATTGAGAGATACAGATTTCTAATCATCGATAGTGACACTATTAAGTTAGTGGATCATGAGGATCCAACTACCTACCGAGAAGCTATTGAGAGCCCTGACTCAAAAAAATGGCTTGAAGCAATGAAATTCGAGATGCAATCAATGTACGATAACCAGGTTTGGACCTTGGTTGATCCACCGGAAGGTGCTAAGGTAATTGAATGCAAGTGTTATTTAAACTCAAAGCTGATAAGACCTACAAAGGTAGACTAGTAGCAAAAGGTTTTCGACAAACTGATGGTGTAGACTATGATAAGATCTTTTCGCCTGTAGTCATGCTCAAGTCCATTAGGATCTTCCTTGCCATAGCTGCATATCATGATTTTGAGATATGGCAAATGGATGTTAAAACTGCTTTCCTCAATGAAAATTTACTTGAGGATGTGTATATGACACAGCCTAAGGGTTTTGTCAATCCCAAGCATCCTAAGAAGGTTTGTAAGCTTTAAAAATCCATTTATGGATTAAAGCAAGCATCCCGAAGTTGGAATCTTCGTTTTGATAAAGCGGTCAAGAATTTTGACTTTGTCAAGAATGAATATGAGCCTTGTGTGTACAAGAAGGTTAGTGGGAGCATAATATTATTTTTGATCCAATATGTGGACGACATCCTTCTCATTGGAAATGACATTCTAACATTGCAAAAGGTTAAGCAATGGTTGGGGTAGTGTTTCTCAATGAAAGACTTAGGTGAAGCCAAGACATTACTTGGTATTCGAATCTATAGAGATAGATCGAACTTACTTTAGGGACTAATTCAAGAAAAGTACATAGACAAAGTACTAAAGCATTTTAGTATGGGAGTCTCAAAGAAAGGGTATATACCTTTGGCTTTGGGAGTTCCTTTGACTAAAGAACAATGTCCTAAAACTAAAGAGGAGAGGGACAACATGAGTAGAATCCCATATGCATCTGCTATTGGATCTATCATGTATGCTATGTTATGTCCTAGGTTGGATGTTGCTCATACACTTAGTATAACCAGTAGGTTTCAGCAAGACCCTGGCAAAAGCACTAGTCTGCTGTAAAAGGGATTCTAAAGTAGCAGCAAAGGACTAAGGATCACTTCTTGGTGTATGGTGGTCAAGAAGAGCTCGTCATATAAGGTAATGCCGATGCTGCTTTTTAAACCAGCACTTAGGAGTCAAGATCGCAATCTAGATTTGTTTTTGTATTGAACGGTGGTGCTGTCAGCTGGAGAAGCTTAAAGCAAGAGACCATTGCCGACTCAACTATATAATCTGAGTATATTGCAGCAAGTGAGGCTGCAAAAGAGGTTGTTTGGATTAGAAATTTCATTTTTGGATTTGGAGTGGTCCCAAGCATCCTAGATCCATTAGAAATTTTTTGTGACAATAACGGGGCCATCGCACAGGCAAAGGAGTCCCGGTCACACCAGAAATACAAACACATACTCAGAAGGTATCACCTGATTACAGAAATCATTGATCGTAGGGACGTCAAGATTAGCAAGATAGCAAGTGAAAATAATGTAGCAGATCCATTGATGAAACAGTTGCAGCCAAATCTGTACGAATCTCATTTGAGAGCATTCGGCTTGAGGGCTATGCCCAATTAGGACTAGTGCTAGTGGAAGATTATTAGTGTAAGCCCTAACCCTAATGCATTGTTATAAAAACACTTAAATTAATAAATGAGGTATTTTTTTTATCTATTGTATTCCTATGCATATCAATTGATAGAACTATCCAAGAATGTTATTTCAGTTTAAGTTATCATATGTAAGGCACATGGTTGTAAGACCTTGAAACAATAGAGAGTTCATTCTAAATATCCCTACTCAGTCATTGTTATGGGAATAACAAATTAATTAAGACTAGTATGCTCTCTCTAAAAAGATGAGTTCTATCTTACGGATCATAAGGACAAGAGTATCAATCAGAGATCATAGATACATGTTTAGAACATGGTATCTAGATTTGATCCGTTCATGAGAACACTATATGGTACTAGTCATAAGTGTTTCTCATGTGCAAGTTTTGCATCGGAGTTCTTAGACTTAAAATCTCTATGAAACTCTTTATGAATTACTGTGTACTTTGACATACACCTAACGTAGTCGTAACAGGGTGACAAGTATGGGCATGCTTGGATATGCACTAATTCATGTTAGAGAGCATGAGAGAAGTAAAGGGATTACCCCTCTCAATAAAAGAGAAAATATCATCGGCCACTTGATCAATGAACTTTGAAGTGTATGGCCATATCGAGATGAAATAATGAGTAATCATTATTTATCTGAGAGTTCAGTGTCACTGGAATATCAAGAAAAGAAATTAGTATATATAAGGATGACTAGTTCCATGACTTATATTAATTCTGATATTTAAGGGTAAGGGACTATGCACAATTGCATTAGGTCACTAAATGCCATTTGCATTTTCACTTAATTTGGAATACTATAATATCTTGCTAGAGAATATATATAGCCTTTGAATTAATTCATTAATTCATTGCCAATATTAAATGGACCTACAGGATCGCACACAAAGCATTGGGCTTAAAATATTTAAATAGAATATTGGACATTTATTTGGGCTTTTATTTAAAGTCAAATTAATGTATGTAATGGGTATTAAAATTGCTAAATGGACCTTGGTCCATGAGAGAGGGAATTTCGGCCTATGTAGATTTAATTTCAATTAATTAATTATCTTGGGTTAATTAAGTTAATTGAGTATTAAATCCTTATAACATTTGAATCAAAATAAAACACTTAAATAGGAGAGAGAGTTGTCGAAATTCAAAGATAAAATCATAGTGAATTTCGGCACATGTATATCCTAAATAAGTGATTTATTTTGATTAAATGTCTTATGTTTATTTTAAATTAATTTGAATTTAAAATTTAAAGGAATTTGAATTAATATATGTCACTTAATTAGGAAGTGATGGGGGCTGAATTAACTACCTAAAGATTGATGGGATATAACATGGCATATCAATGATGATCACACAACGGAAAAATAAAAATATTGATCATACATACCACGCAATCCACAACAAGAATCGATAATGTGCAATTTTAGGATTTTAAAACTTACAATCTTAGATGCAATTCAAATCTTGATTTTGATGATGACCAGAAAATAGGATGAACTTATATGCTTTAGATCTTGATCACTAATGCCAAAAAAATAGCCTTTATGTCACTGCTCTCTATGCTCTCACACACATAATTGCAAGGAGGACCTAAAACTTAGAGTGCTAGCTCTAATCTTTGTGTATTTGGCAATGGGTATTAAACTAAAGACACAAGACCTAATCTTATTCTTTCTAAGGTTTTCTAAAGGTTGCCCAAAATCCAAGAGAAGAAGGAAGAGTCCTTTCCCCTTGAGAGAGGCGGCTTAGAGAGAGAAAAAAGCTAACCTTGAAAGATCATCTCATTAATTTATATCACTTGGCTTAGGAAATATTGTGGATGCCGAAATCCCCTTGAATTAGGTAGTATTTTCAGCCTCCATCACTTCCTAATTAAGTGATTCAAATTAATTCAAATTCCTTTAGGTTTTAAATTCAAATTAATTTAAAATGGTATAATACATTTAATCAAAATCCACCACTAATTTAGGAATTGTGCACATGCCGAAATCTACTAGGATTTTTCCTATAAATTTTGGCTACACTCTCTCCTAATTAGGTGTTTCATTTTTATTCAAATGCTATTACGATTTAATACTCAATTAATTTAATTAATCCAAGATAATTAATTAGTTGAAATTAAACCTTGTGGGCTGAATTTCTCTCTCTCATGGACCAAGGTGCAATTAGCATTTTAATATCCATTACATACATTAATTTGACTTTAATTAAAAGCCCAAATTAATGCCCAACACACTATTTAAATATTTTAAGCCCAATGCTTTGTGTGCGATCCTATAGGTCCATTTAATATTGGCAATGAATTAATAAATTAATTCAAAGGCTATATATATTCTCTAGCAAGATATTATAGCATTCCAAATTAAATGAAAATGCAAATGGCATTTAGTGACCTAATGCAATTTTGCATAGTCCCTTACAGTTAAATATCAAAATTAATATAAGGCATGCAACTAGTCATCCTTATATATACTAATTCCTTTTTTGATATTCCAGTGACACTGAACTCTCAGATAAATAATGATTACTCATTATTTCATCTCGGTATGGCCATACACTTCTTAGTTCACTGATCAAGTGGCCAATGATATTTTCTCTCTTATTGAGAGGGGTAATCCCTTTACTTCTCCCATGCTCTCTAAGATGAATTAGTGGATACCCAAGCATACCCATACTTGTCACCCTATTACGAGTACGTTAGGTGTATGTCAAAGTATGCAATAATTCATAAAGAGTTTCATAGAGATTTTAGGTCTAAGAACTCCGATGCAAAACTTACACATGAGAAAACTTATGACTAGTACCATGCAGTGCTCTCATGAACTGATCGAATCTAGATACTATGTTCTAAACATGTATCTATAATCTCAGATTGACACTCTTGTCCTTATGATCCGTAAGACATAAATCATCTTATCAGAGAGAGCATACTAGTCTTAATTCATTGTTATTCCCATAAAAATGACTGAGTAGGGATATTTAGAATGAAGTCTCTTATTATTTCAAGGTCTTACAATCATGTGCCTCACACATGATAACTTAAACTGAAACTACATTCTTGGATAGTTCTATCAATTGATATGCACAGGAATACAATAGATAAAACAAATGCCTCATTTATTAATTTAAGAGTTTTATAACAATGCATTGGGGCTAGGGCTACCACTAACAATCTCCCACTAGCACTAGCCGAATTAGGCATAGCCCTCAAACCGAACGCTCTCAAATGAGCTTTGTGCAAATTTGGACACAACTATTTCATCAATGGATCTGCTACATTGTTTTCACTTGCTATCTTGCTATCTTGCTAATCTTGACGTCCCTACGATCAATGATTTCTCTGATCAGGTGATAACTTTTAAGTATGTGTTTTGATTTCTAGTGTGGCCGGGGCTCCTTTGCCTGTGCGATGGCCTCATTATTGTCACAGAAAATTTCTAATAAATCCAGGATGTTTGGGACCACTCTTAATTCAGAAATGAAATTTCTAATCCAAATAGCCTCTTTTACAGCCTCACTTGCTGTAATATACTCAGATTCTGTAGTTGAGTCGGCAACAGTCTCTTGCTTTGAGCTTCTCCAATTGACAACACCACCATTCAAAAAAAACAAATCCAGATTACGATCTTATGTCCTAAGTGTTGGTTTGAAAAGCATCATCAGCATAACCTTGTATGACGAGCTCTTTTTGACCACCATACACCAAAAAATTATCCTTAGTCCTTCATAGGTACTTTAGAATCTCCTTTACAGCAGACCAATGCTTTTCACCAGGGTCTTGTAGAAACCTACTTGTTATACTCAGTGCATGAGCAACATCCAACCTAGTACATAACATAGCATACATGATAGATCCAATAGCAGATGCATATGGGATTCTACTTATATTGTCCCTCTCCTCTTTATTTTTAGGACATTATTCTTTAGTCAAAGGAACTCCCAAAGCCAAAGGTATATACCCTTTCTTTGAGTCTCCCATACTAAAACACTTTAGTACTTTGTCTATGTACTTTTCTTGACTTAGTCCTAAAATCCAGTTCGATCTATCTCTATAGATCCAAATACCAAGTATTATCTCAGCTTCACCTAAGTCTTTTAATGAGAAACACTTCCCCAACCATTGCTTAACCTTTTGCAACGTTGGAATGTCATTCCCAATGAGAAGGATGTCATCCACATATTGGACTAAAAATACTATTATGCTCCCACTAACCTTTTTGTACACATAAGGCTCATCTTCATTCTTGACAAAGTCAAAATTCTTGATCGCTTCATCAAAATGAAGATTCCAACTTCGGGATGTTTTCTTTAATCCATAAATGGATTTTTTAAGCTTGTAAACCTCGTTAGGATGCTTGGGATTGACAAAACCCTCAAGCTGTGTCATATACACATCCTCAAGTAAATATTCATTGAGGAAAGCAGTTTTAACATCCATTTGCCATATCTCATAATCATGATATTCATCTATGGCAAGCAAGATCCTAATGGACTTGAGCATGACTACAGGTGAAAAGGTCTCATCATAGTCTACACCATGAGTTTGTCGAAAAACTTTTGCTACTAGTATACCTTTATAGGTCTTGTCAGCTTTGAGTTTAAATAGTAACTTGCATTCAATTACCTTAGCACCTTCCGGTGGATCAACCAAGTTCCAAACCTGGTTATCGTACATTGATTGCATCTTGAATTTAATTGCTTCAAGCCAATTTTCCGAGTCAAGGCTCTCAATAGCTTCTTGGTAGGTAGTTGGATCCTCACGAACCACTAACTCAATAGTGTCACTATCGGTGATTAGAAATCCATATCTCTCAATCTCCCGACGTGCCCTATCAGACCTTCTAGGTTCTTGTGCAATGGGTTCTGGTTCCACAACTAGTTATGAGATTGATCCTATTTCCAACTCATCCTCTATAGGAGTTTGTGGCACTTGAATTTCTACAAGTTCTACTGTACTCCCACTGTCTTTCTTGAGAAGGAATTCCTTTTCCAAGAAAACAGCCTTGCGAGTAACAAATACTTTGTTCTCAGCTTGTGAGTAAAAGTAGTATCACTTTGTTTCTTTGGGATAACCCATAAATAAGTAGACAGTGGATTTAGACTCTAGTTTTTCAAATGTTAATTTCTTAACATGTGCTTCACAGCCTTAAATCCTGAAAATGACATATTAGGGTCTTTCTCAGTCCATACCTCGTATGGTGTCTTCTCAACTGCTTTAGATGGAGTACGGTTCAATAGAAACGCAGCAGTTTCTAATGCATAACCCCAAAAAGAGATAGCAAGAATAGCTTGGCTCATCATCAATCGAACCATGTCCAACAGAGTTCGATTTCTCCTTTCAGACACACCATTCCATTATGGTGTTCTAGGAGGAGTAAGTTGTGAAATAATTCCACACTCCTTCAGATGACTGTTAAACTCTTAGCTTAAGTATTTGCCACCTTGATCTGATCGAATGGCTTTTATACTTTTGCCATGTTGGTTTTCTGCTTCGTTCTTAAACTCTTTGAATTTCTCAAAAGTTTCAGATTTATGCTTCATTAGATAGATGTAGCATATCTATTGAAGTCATCTATGAACGTCATGATGTAGCTAAAACCACCTCTAGCTTGTGTAGTTAATGGTCCACATACATTGGTATGTATTAGTTCCAATAAGTCACAAGTCCTTTCACCTTTCTTGTTAAAAGGACTCTTTGTCATCTTTCCATGCACACATGGCTCGTATGTGTCATAAGATTCTAAGTCGAATGACCCAAACACTCCAGATTTATAGTCTTGAAATGCATTTTTCATTTGCATGTCCTCAACGACAATGCCAGAAGTAAGTAGGGTTCAGTTCGTTTGATTTAACCATCTTTGTATTAATGTTGTATATGGACTTTTTGTTTTGTATATTAAGGATATAAAGGCCATTTTGTAACATGGCATTTCCATATGAAATGCCTTGGCAACGAATATGAATATTGCCATTATTAATTAGAAAATCAAATCCATCCATACCCAAACAAGAAATTGAAATAATGTTTCTGCTCATAGCAGGCACATTATAACAATTTTTCAATTCTAAACAAAGTCTGGAAAGTAAAGTGAGTTGATAGTCGCCTATCTCCATGGCAGCAACTTGTGCTCCATTCCCCACATGGAGGTCCACTTCATTCTTCCCAAGTAACCGCCTATTTCTTAACCCCTACACATTTAACAAATATGAGAACCACAACTGGTATCCAATACCCAAGTGGTAGAAATAGAAAGGTTAATTTCAACAACAAAAATACCAGAACTGGATGCCTTGGCTCCATTTTTCTTTTGTTCTTCCTTGAAGAGAGCGTAATTCTTCCTCCAATGCCCTAATTTGTTGCAATGGAAGCATGTTCTCTCGCTCTCCTTGAGCTTTTGTGCCTAGGGCTTGGGTTGGGCCTGTGGTGCACTCCCATTTGACTTGAGCCAAGCCAGGTCATACTTGGGCTTTCCCTTTCCTTTTCCCTTTCCCTTAGCAGGTCCCTTCTTAATGCCCCCTTGAACCATAAGTACTGGATTGGTCTTTTGAATGTTCTCTTCAGCATTCTTAAGCATCCCATGAAGCTTGGTGACTGTCTTATTCATTGTATACATGTTATAATTCTAAAAAAATGGATCATAATCATCACTCAATGAACCTATATGGATTGAAGCAGGCATATTGGAACTAGAACATCTAATTTAATGAGAAATCAAAGAGATTGGTCTCTCATAAAATGAGGACGAAGGAAGGTTATTATTTTCCTTGTTCAATATGTGGATGAAATATTGATCATAGGAAATGATGTTTCAGTCCTTGAGTTGATTAATATTTTGTTATCCAAACAATTCTCCATGAAAGACCTTGGAGAAGCTTTCTATATTCTTAGAATTAGGATCTATAAAGATAGATCAAATAGATTGCTAGTGTTAGTGTAAGCCCTAGCCCCAATACATTGTTATAAAACATTTAATTTAATAAATGAGGCATTTGTTTTATCTATTGTATTCCTGTGCATATCAATTAATAAAACTATCCAAGAATGTTTTTTCAGTTTAAGTTATTATGTATGAGGCACATGGTTGTAAGACCTTAAAATAACAGAGACTTCATTATGAATATACCTAGTCAGTCATTATTATGGGAATAACAAATGAATTAAGGCTAGTATGCTCTCTCTGATAAGTTGAGTTCTATCTTACGGATCATAAGGACAAGAGTGTCAATCAGAGATCATAGATACATGTTTATAACATGGTATCTGGATTCGATCCGTTCATGAGAACACTACATGGTATAAGTCATAAGTGTTTCTCATGTGCAAGTTTTGCATCATAGTTCTTAGACCTAAAATCTCTATGAAACTCTTTATGAATTACTGTGTACTTTGACATACACCTAACATGCTCATAACAGGGTGACAAGTATGGGTATGCTTGGGTATGCACTGATCCATGTTAGAGAGCATGAGAGAAGTGAAGGGATTACCCCTCTCGATAAGAAAGAAAATATAACCGGCCACTTGATCAGTGAACTGAGAAGTGTATGGCCATACCGAGATGAAATAATGAGTAATCATTATTTATCTGAGAGTTCAGTGTCACTGGAATATCAAGAAAGAAATTAATATATATATATATATAAGGATGACTAGTTCCATGCCTTATATTAATTTTGATATTTAAGGGTAAGAGACTATGCAAAATTGCATTAGGTCACTAGATGCCATTTGCATTTTCATTTAATTTGGAATGCTATAATATCTTGCTATAGAATATATATAGCCTTTGGATTAATTTATTAATTCATTGCCAATATTAAATGGACCTATAGGATCGCACATAAAGCATTGGGCTTAAAATATTTAAATAAAGTATTGGGCATTAATTTGGGCTTTTAATTAAAGTCAAATTAATGTATGTAATGGGTATTAAAATTGCTAAATGGACCTTGGTCCATGAAAGAAAAATTTGGCCCACAAGGATTAATTTTAATTAATTAATTATCTTGGATTAATTAAGTTAATTAAGTATTAAAGCCTAATAGCATTTAAATCAAAATAAAACACTTAAATAGGAAAGAGATTGGCCGAAATTCAAAGATAAAATAATTGTGAATTTCGGCACATGTGTATATCCTAATTAAGTGGTAGTTTTTTATTAAATGTCTTATGCCATTTTAAATTAATTTGAATTTAAATTTTAATAGAATTTGAACTAATTTAAATCAATTGATTAGGAAGTGATGGAGGCTGAATATAAGACCTAATTCTAAGGGATTTCAGCAACCATAAAGCTTTCCTAATCTAGTGATATAAATAAGTTAAGTTTATTTGACCTAGTTAAGTTTTTCTCTCTCTAAGCCGCCACTCTCAAGGGGAAAGGACTCTTCCTTCTTCTCTTGGATTTTGGGCAGCATTTAAGCAACCTTAGGAAGAGCAAGATCAGGTCTTGTGTCTTTAGTTCAATACCCATTGCCATATACACAAAGATTAGAGCTAGCACTCTAAGTTTTAAGCCTTCCTTGCAATTGTGTGTGTGAACATAGAAAGGAGTGGCGTAAAGGCTATTTCTTTGGCATTGGTGATCAAGATCTAAAGCATATAAGTGATGCTATTTGCTGGTCATCATCAAAATCAAGATTTAATGTGCATCCAAGATTGTAAGTTTCAAAACCCTAAAATTGCATATTTTCAATTCTTGTTATGGATTATGTTGTATGTATGATCAATTTTATTATTTTTCTACTACGTGATCATCATGTATATGACATGTTATATTCCAACAGCTAGGTCTTTCATAATCTACATACATAGATAAAATATTGAAAATGTTCAATATGGATCTCTTTAAGAAAGGGTTTACACCTATGATATATGGGAAAAACCTTTCGAAGTTTATGTGTCCCAAGAAATGAAAGGATAGAGAGAACATGAATAGAATACCATATGCATCTACAATTGGTTTTATCATGTATACTATGTTATGTATGTATCTAGATGTAGCATTTGAATGTATGCCCAAGAACCTATGTAGAATAAGGAATTTTATGTATATAAACTCATTTATTATTAATGAGAAGGCATTATTCATTTAATACATTTTGTTTTATTAATATCTTACTTTAATAAATGAAATCATTGGTATTATAAACATGGTGCAAAGGCAATTATAAAAGTGTTCATAAAGTGAGATGCTTATTACATGCAAATGTGTTAATACCTAAATATCCCTAGTCATAATGTTAACAAGATAGGATATTTTTAATACCGATAGACATTGTTAATACAGATAGATTGGCATATGTTAAGCTTCTTAAAAAGCTCAAGTAGTTATTCTCATAGCTGTGGTCATGGAGATGATCAAAGATGACATATGGATGATAGTTAAAAGAAAAAGTATATTGGAGACCTACCAAGAGAATCTTGATATGTATATTAAATCTATATCAATAAGGAATCTCTTCATAGCAGTGGTATAAGTATCCTAGGACTTGAGATCACCAAAATTATCTTAAGTAGTGAGTGATAGTGAGTGATATACTTTGACTTCATAATTGTTTACCTTCTTTGAAAAGTGAATAGAGTTAAGAGGTTCAGTATATCATAATCTACTTGAAGATAGTCAAGTGATCAATAAAGGATTCACCATCAATGATTTATTAAGGTAATTGTATCTTTGTTTAGTAAATCTCTAGCTAGAGTGAAATGCAAAGGGTATTTTTGGAACAAAAATATTATTACTAGAACAACCACATTTAGGTTTATGTAAGTTGAAATTAATCCATACTCAAAACCAAAATGAGAACTAAGGTGAAAAGAGTAATTGCACGATAACTATTCTATGAAAAAGGTTCAATCAAACCACTTGACTTGTCTATCACTTTGGTAATTGTGATGTTTTACTAGAAGTCTCTCATGATATGTACATAAACATAAATATAATTATGTATAGAGTTTAAATCATGCAATTCTTTAATTTCAATTATTTCTGTATTGCTAAGTTGAACAAAAAACCTAATGGGTCACACACCTATAGAGAAAAGTTATTTTGGAAAAATGCCATAAATGATAATAATATTTGATATTATGATGGAACGAGTGATTAGCTCTAGTGCAAATGGGAGATTGTTGCATATTTGTACTAGAGTCCTGCTACATATTTGTACAAGAGTCTTAATCCTTCCAGGAGTGTCCTAATCCTATTAGGAAAGGGATATTTTAACCTAGGTGTAAAGTCCTAATCCTATTAGGAAAGTGCATTTTTAACTCAGGTATAAAAGGCTCATTATGGTGAAATTAATTAATTAATTAATTTTTCTTTTCTCTTCCTTAACCCAATTCTCTTGCTAACATTAAGAGAAGTTCGAAAACCCCTCTGTAACAAAAATATTGGTTCTTTTGCCTTTTCTCTTGTGTGGATAATGCATTTGAGGTGTTCACCATTAGACAATGTGGTTTGCTACCACTCGATGAAAAGTAATCAAATATTAAACAAATCCCAAAGGTGATTTTTGAATTCTCTTTGTTAGGATTTGTACATTTCATGGCAAGATCTTTAGATTAAGTATTTAAATTTTTAATTTTTCCACCTTGTATATGATGTATGTACCTGTTTAATCTAATAGCAGGAAAACTAAGTAGAAATCACAGGCAAAATATTTTAAGTTTATCGAAGCATACATTAAGTATTAAAACATGGTAGATCTAATCTATAACATTAAAACACACTTAGATCATGCAAAATAGTTAAATTAATTAATAAAAAACTCAAGTGTGATAACCAAACATGAAATAATGGTGGATTTAAGTTTAGAACAAGACATTCTATCTACTTGATCACATACAGAATATTCATGGCATTATGAAGATCACAAATGCATTACAAATTATTCTAATAACAATTAAAATATAGAGCATTGCATCAAACTTAAATAAAATCAAATTCAACATGTTTTATGGTATGATACAGAGAGGGAAAAAAGGGTCAAGAATATTAACCTCAGAAGATAATTTATATTTTGTTACTGTGGAAAGCTTGCAGTCCAAGTCCAAATCCAATGATCCTTACATTTAAAATCAGAATGTGTTTGTGTGGTTTGGCAGAAAATAATGTGTGAGAGCTTCTATGTTTTTAGGAGCAAAAAACAATTCTTTATATCTCAAGAATGTGCCTCTTTTTAGAATGTTTTCACCTCTTTGAAAAAACCCTAAATTTTGTTTAAATATGGAGGAAAGAATTTGAGATAATTCAAACTTTTTAACTCCTGAAAATCTACCTCTAATATGCCCTAATATTTGTGAAAATCCTGATCTTTCAAAAATAGATTCGAGATTCTAAAAAATTTGAGAATTGAAGAAAAAACCCCCCACAGATGGGCGTTTGTAAGTGATAGATAGGCGTCTATGAAAAAACATTGACGTAATGATATGTAGCCATCCACCAAGAGATGGTCAGGCAGAAAATAGCCATAAATGGTTGTCTATCAATGATAAATGGCCATTTGTCATAGAAGAAAACCAAAAATAATATTTTTCATAATCTTTAATATACCCTATACAAGGTTAAACTCACAAAAATATTTTAAAAAATTGTGAAAATCATGGATGGAGCTTAGAGTTTACATTTTCCATTTAAAATATGAATTTTCCTCATTATTGGATAAATTTGATATAGGCTGCCTTAAGACTTGATGTCTACAACAGCACTAGTACTAGCAGCAGCAATAGTAGGATTAGTAATAAGAAGAGTAGTAATAGTAGTAGCAATAGTTACAACAATAGTAGTAGAATCAATAATAGTAGGGTGGGTAGTAGTAGTAGTAGTAGTAGTAGTAGTAGTAGTAGTAGTAGTACTAGGAGAAGTAGTAAGAGTAGTAATAGAAGCAATAATAGGAGTAGCAGTAACACTAGTAGTTGTAGCAGCAGTAGTTGTAGTAGCAATAGCTGCAAGAGTAGCAATAATAACAAAAACATCCTCAAAGGTAGTGGTAGCAGCATTAGTAGCAAAACTAGTAGTAGTAGTAGTAGTAAAAGAAGCAACAATAGTACTTGTAGTAATAGCAGCAGTTGTAGTAGTAGTAGGAGTAGCAATAGTTGTAATAGTATCAATAGCAGTAGTAAGAGCTATAAGAGCAGCAGTATAAGCAGCAGCAAAACCTGTAGCAACAATAGCGATGCTAATAGGAGTAGTAGTAGGAGGAGCAACAACAATAATGGTTATAGTAGCAACAATAGTAGAAAAGTAGCAGCAGTAATAGTAAGAGGAGAAGGATGAGGAAAATAAAGAGTAGCAGTAGCAGTAGCAACAATAGTAGCAGCAGTAGGAGGAGGAGGAGTATTAGCAGTAGCAATAATAGCAGTAGTAGTACTAGCAGTAGTAAGAGCAATAGCAATAGGAGGAAGAGGAGGAGGAGTAGGAGCAGTAATAATAATTACAGCAGTAGCAGCAGTAGAAGCAGTAGATGTAGTAGTAGGAGTAGTAGTATTAGGAGCATTTGTAGGTGTGACACTCTATGCTCGAACATAGGTCCTAACATCGATGTACTATTATGGCTAAACACACATGGTTATTTTAAGCTATTTATTTCCTTATCAATGAAAACATACAATTTTAGCTTAGGTTAAAAGCCTAATTAACTTTAATGTCGAAATGGTACTATTTATTTGGTGAAAATTTGGACAACATAATGGATACAAAATCATGCTACCCAAATCTTCAAAGTGTAAAAATCATACTCCCAATATTCAATCGCCTTCTCCAATACTTCAACAACAACATAGACACTTCTAACGATAAATTCATAGGACATTAATACAATATTGATTTACATAATTATAACTCAAATACAATATTATTATTTATAATCACATGTTCATTATTACTTAAATTCATTGTGTCATGTTACATGCTTCAAATGATTAGTGTAATAGACACATTCGACCTACACATCTACCTAAGTCACACGGGTACATGCCATTTGAGTCGCTCCTTCTTTTTATCCTTAGTTACCTATCCCCTGCATGCAGTCAAACAAAACCACATGCTAAGTAACAAGGTTTCCCAATGGTGGATACATTACACCAAATTTCATTCACACAAATAGTATTCATAAAATTACCATTTTGCCAATAGATGATATTTATTTCCTTTTGGCTCCTATTATACCTTAAATTTCTTAAAAATTCCATTTAGCCCTTACCAACACTTATTGTTGCCTTTTCTTACTTATTGCTCGATTTAGGTGGCAAATTACTATTTGGTCCCTAAACTTGCATTTACACACATATTGCTCTATTTCTCCACCAATTCCAGTCCTTTTGCTTTCTTTTAATCCTTATTTCACATTAATCTCAAAAATTAAATTTTAGTCCTTATATTGCTTTCTTTTAATCCTTAATTCACATTAATCTCAAAATTTATATTTTAGTCCTTATATTCACTAATGTGATGGAAAATTATAGTTTGATCCCTCAAGTTTTCTCTTATTTATATTTTTTACCCTTTTAGCTAATTTATTTCTCATGGTCACACCCCTAACACGAAATTTATGGTTTACCCCAAATAATCGTTTAATCACATTTTTCATCATATTCACTACGTTATCACATATCTGACATCTCTTTACACATAATTCACTATTTATGTTCACCATTTATACATTCGTGACATACACATAAAAGATTATTCAAATAAGTTTGAAATATACCATTTACACATGAAATACCATTTGGCCACATCAAATATACATACATCCATTATGTTTCCTCACACATAATCATGATTCACAACTTTTCTTGTTCATTTTGAACTTTCGTATAATGATATGCAATTGAATTCCATTAATATCTATGCAATACACTTATGATCATCATTATGTCCACTTAGCCATTATTAGGTACATATATAAATTGAATGTTCTAATCATTCATCACACATATATTCATAATAAACATACATAATATCATCCAAACTTAATAAGAACATGTCATTTATACAAGGTACCACATTTGGGCACCACATGTGCATAAGTATCCACCATATTTTCATGCTTTATCATGTCACATGTGTTCCTTCAACCACTTTAAGCTCTCATATAAAGGTATACATTCAAATTATATATATAACCATTTAACACATATTTGTTCACCATTATGTACAACTTAGATACATTATGTGCATATGTGATTTAAGGTTTTGATTACTCATATTATATCTACTTATCATTATAATGTCTAAATCATACTCCATCTTCCATGAATTGTTTAATTATGACATGGTACTCATAAATGCATCATTCGGCCACCTTATGATTCATCTCTCTTTGATTGTTTTCTTTATTAATTCCTTGTTATTATATGTTGTCGTACCATTTTACTAACATATCTCAAATTATTTCATATTTATACCTAAATTACCATAGTTATATAATGTGAATTTATGCAAAATTCAAGGGAATTCAATGAAATAAAGTGTAAGATTGTATCCACTTACCTCAAAATGACTTGACATCACTTATTTTACCTTTTTCCTTGCATTTCCCTTCCTAGCTCTCTTTCTCTCCTTGAAATTCTATTTAGGTCAAATTTCTCTCATTAAAATTCCAAACTTTCAAAGCTTCTTTTTGCTTTAATCTTGTTGCTATCTTGAAGAGGATAATTTATAGTGTATCTAGGTTAAATTTGAGCTTGAGTTATGATGGGAATTGGAAGGAGGAAGAAAATAAATTGCGAAAGGGAGAAAAAAATGGTATAATTTCATTAGATTTTTTGTTTTTATTTTTGGAGGAGAAGGAGAGCTTCTTTTTATTCTGGTTCTTGTCCAAAACTTTTTGGGGTTTGGGTGAATATTCTACCCAAAAATCAGTTGTTTGAAGGGTGGACAGATCAAACCACTTTATGTTGATATAATTGTGCCACTTGTCAATTTCTCATTGGCTCATCCATCCTTATATTATTTCCCACAAAAATTATTAAATTTCCTAAATATTATAATTAAAATGTGTTTAAAATTTCACATTAACTAGAGTTCATTTTGATAGATTTTAGAACACCGAAGCATTTTCAGTTGGTATGAAAACTCGATCTTTTTCCCTTCTTCAGATTTCAATGTTCCCATCATCATAATTCTCTAAAAAATTTTCCAAAGTGCAGAAATATATTCATTATTGTGTCTAGTCCGAAACCCAAAAATTCAACACTATCAGAATTTTTAATTTTCACTTCCAAATATTAATTTGAATTATTTCTAGTAGATTGGAGAAATGAAATCATTTTTGGAAGTATATGCAATATTTTTGGGCCAGTCAAAGTTTGATCAAATTTTTTACGGTCCGGGAAAATTCTTCACTGTCTATTTTGGAAACCTATCTGAGCTCAATTTTTTCTCAAATTTATCATTTGACTCCATTTAACTCACATTTTCTCATCCAATGGTTAACTACCAACTTCCCTGTAGGTCACCCGTCCTCAAATTTTTCTGGCTCTTACACTTCAACACTCAATTTCTTATAAGTTCTACTATACCAGGCTAATGTAATCATACCAAATATGATTCATACCAGATGAAATTTTAGGGCATTATAGTAGAAGCAGTAATGGAAAAAGTATATTAGTAGCGATAAAAGGAGCAGTAGCAGGAATAGGAGTGGCAATAGCAATGGTAGCACCAGCAGGAACATGAGCAATGGTAGGAGCAGAAGTAGTAGCAAGAGCAGCAACTGTAAGAGTACCGGTAGTAGTAGTAGTAGTTGCAGTAGAAATAGTAAGGGTAGTAGTCAGAAGTAAGAGCAGCGGCAGCAACATCAGATGCAATAGTAGTAGCAATAGTAAGAACAACAATAGTTTGAAATTTTAGTATAACTACTTTCATTAAATATTTACTTTTGCAGTTCAAAATTTTAGCTGGTAAATTTTCTGTCTCTAAATATTTTTAATTTGTTTCTTGTTATATACTAGTATAAGAGTTTTAGGATAGAAAAGAGTGGTCGCTAATTTTGTGGCTAAATGTGGCGCTACAATTCGTTGCCACAATTAGTGATGTTTCCATCATTATTTTTTCCAATTTTAAAATTTACATTTGGGGACAAATACACAAAACCGTTGCCTTTAGTAGCTAATCAACGATGGCATTTTTTGTCGCTAAATAACTATTTGATTGTAGTGTTTTGATGGAGATCATGATATTAATAGTCAAGCCTTTAACAATTTAATATAATTTATTTTTTATCGTATTATCATTAAAGTATAAAATAAATGATCCAGTTAGATTAATATATATGTAGCTGTCTCTATCAAATAGAGATTAGTTGATATAACTAACTAAATCACATATATAAATGATGTATTTAGAGATATAATTATTAAATTGACTCAATGGAGAATATTTAATGGTTAGACTTCCCATTATATGTCAATAAAATATCGTTTCGAAAAATAAGATGCAAGAGTATCCTTCAATTTGATCTCATCATGGTAATTAACAAGTTATGGTATTATTTATTATAGTTTGATACCAAAGAAACGATATTCGATATGATTAAGTATTTGTAAAATTAATGATTGAATTAGATGGAATATGTCATCATTTTGATAATTAGTTTAAACTCAATGTTGTCATTAATTATAAATGACTAAACTAAAGTCTTGGCCAAAGCAATTGAATGGAAGAAGAAAAAAAAAATTCTTAAGTTATTCATTGGTAGATTATAATTAACATGGAAACTTAGTTGATCAATAATAGGTATCTGACAATTAAATCATATGCTAAGGAGTCCTGAGCTATAAAGATGGAAGAAAATGCTACTTTATTTTTCTACTGGTTCTTCAGAGTAATTGTACATGTCATGCTATGGATTGACCAACTGCCAGCGGTTTAGTATTGCACTGATGGGATCGCAAACTAGTGATTGTTATCATCTTCGCCAGAGGATTAATTATTTTATTAATCAAATAAAAGAAATTTTTAATCCGAATGGAACATTATCATTTTTTTTTTGCTAGCACAGAGAATAAAATTAATATTAAGGAAAATTTGAATTTTTCTATCTGATATAGAAAATTAAATTATATTTTTTGGTTAATTTTTAGATAAAATAATTATCAAAATATATGTATGTGTTGGTGCACTAGTTATAATTAATATTTTTTTATTTATAAGAATATATGTGTAAATATTAATAAAAAGCTTAATTGCAAGATAATTCAACTGGGAATTGGATCAAAGAGCAAAATACAATTAAGTTCATTAAAAAGTGGTTCACGCTGGCGCACTGTGCAATGTGAATTGATTTGGAAAATGCCATTTAGATATGGAATTGTACCAACTCTTATATTCCAATTCAAGATTGGAACATTAAGCTGGAAATAGTTATAGCTTGTATTCAGTGATGTGCAAAAGAAATAGAAGTCACAAAAAATGGTTAATTAAGTAGGTTGTTATTGAATTTTTGAAATTGTAACTAAATGATTATAATAAAATAATTTTTAATAGAAAAATTATCAAAATTCTATTTTATTTTAATTGAATTAAAAATGACTGGAAATTTAGTTTTTTATATCATCGTAGTGACTGTTAAGTATATCACGTATGATTATCACGTTATTTTAAGACCAATAACCTTTGTAAATTAAACCATCAGATGAAAAAAGTTTTACATCATCATGTAAATATGATAAAATGATGTGTACTGAAAACAAAAAAAAAATAAACTCAAGTAACTAATCATGATCTATTGGTAGAGTTAATTGGTGTTAAAATGATATGTCAATTATATATAGTCTGCTTAATTGTTACTTTGATGATATAAACAAAATTAATTTTTATATTATTTTTACTTTAATCGAAACAAAATAGAATTTTGATGATTTTTGTGTTACAAATTATTTTATTATGACAAATTTAATTATAAGTCGCAAATTCGATGACCACATAAGTAATTAAACATCACAAAAAAAAATGAAAATTATCCCGAAAGAAAATATATCATTTCTTCTGTCTCATGAATTTTATCCACATTTTATTTTCATATTTATTAAAAAAATTTAATTATTATGGTTAAGAGACAATATTAATGGATAAAACCATAATATAGACAACTTAAGGTTTAAAAAAATAAAAAATAAAAAAAAATTTAATGTTAGACATTGATATTATAATGAGGTTGAAGTAAAATATAACCTTTTCTTATTTTGATTTTTGTTAAATGGCTCTTGTCGTAAACAACAATGTAATACCTTCGGGGGAAATATCGTAGAAATTTCTGCATTGTTTGATTTTTTCATACGAAACCATTGCTAATATTAAGCTTTCAAAGAGCTAACACGACAAAAAATTTATATAATATAAGAATATCTTTCGTATGATATTTTTAAATAGCATTATTATAGCAGAAGACTTTAATACTTATTTCGTTCTCTTTTGTGTATCATTTTTATCAAAATCTAAATTTTATTTATTTGTAATTTTTAAATTTTTAATATAATTTAATTTAATTTTTTAATTTATTTTTATTTTCCAATAAAATTTAAAAAAAATTAGACTTAATAATTTAATTTTTATCATATAATTTAATATTAAATTTAAATGTATTTATTATTTTTTAATTATAGTTAAAATAATAAAAATGACATAAAAAAATTAGAGTAATATATATATTGAAAATCGTTAATAAAAGCATCTAAATAGTGTCACTAATTTATTCACTTGAGGACGCCTTTTAATAAATGCCGTTAATTTATAAAATTAGACCGCGCTTTTTTAGAAAACACAAATTTTATAAAATGTCATATTCTATGTAATAAAAATGCACAAATTCTTATTTACTCTTAACTAAAAAATATTTTCTCCAAAAATAAAATTTAAAAATATTTAATGTAATTATTATGGTTGGAGTTCTTTAATTTATTATCTTAATTCTTAGTCTTCATACACTATAGTTTTAAACCTAATAATTAATTGATTTTTGAACAATAAGATATATATACACATTAAATACTTTGTTAGTAGTAAGATATTATATAGTCTAAAATAAATAAATAGTTAATCAATCTAGATTGATGAAAAAAGGCTCTATAATCGACTATCAATTGTTGATTTAAAAAGGTTTCACCAAACACCTTTTTTTTTTTTTTTTTTTTACGCAGATGGATGTAACACAATTTCTATCAGTTATCCTAATTATCTGAAACTAATTGCAGCAAATTTATCCCATAAGCTCTTGCTCTTAGTTGTAAGAGAAAGTGGTTGGAATGTTCCTAATGACCCACAAGAAGACAACATCTTTCAAGATTGACATTAAAGTGATGAAACATTTTCAATTCATTGTTACTATAAAAAGAAGTACTACTAGTTATGTGGTTCATACACACACAAGAGAGAAGAAAGAAATTAAAGTGTTTAAAGAGGGAAAATGAGAATGGAGATTGAAGAAGTGAGCAGTTATGAGGCATTGCCACTTCTTTCGTTGAATCATGTATCTTTGTTGTGCAGATCAGTTTTGAGTTCTGTTAGGTTTTATAAAGATGTTTTGGGCTTTATTCTCATCAAGCGTCCTTCTTCTTTCAATTTCAATGGAGCTTGGTTAGTAATTCTTTTATATATGAAGAAAAAAGTAATTTTTTATATGGATTGAATTTTCCATAAAAATATTATTACAAAATTAAATTGCTTTGATACAGGTTATACAATTATGGTATTGGGATACATCTGATTGAGAATCCTGAACTTGATGAATTTGAACCCATTATTGAACTGTGTCCCATTAATCCCAAGGATAATCACATATCCTTTCAGGTAAAATTATCCTCTCAATTTTTTTTTTATTATTTCTGTTCAAATTTAAATTTATTTTATTTTTTTCTATTGAACAGTGTACTGATTTTGGGCTTGTAAAGAGGAGGCTGCAAGATATTGGAATAAGATATGTGAGTGCAGTAGTGGAAGATGAAGGAAACAAAGTGGATCAAGTGTTCTTTCATGACCCAGATGGGTACATGATTGAAATTTGCAACTGTGAAAATATTCCAATTATTCCGCTTTCACCACTCCCTTTCAGCTCCACAATCATTGGAAGCTCCAACAATTGTGGCTTCATGGAGAATGTGATGATGGAGAGCTTAAGCATGGATATATTGAACATCTCATTCTGAGATATTTCACAATATCAAGAAAATTGAAAAGTTTATTTTCTTTTATCTACTGAGCAAATACCATCAATTGTTTTTGTATTTTGCAAAGGGCTATATAATCGTTCAAGAAAATAAAGAAGTTTGCATTTGATCCTTTATTATTTGTAATACTAAGGTTGTATTGTATCCGTAAATACCCTAAAGCCAGATACGTGGCTTTTAAATTCTGTCAAAAGTGGCGGAGGAGTGGCTTTGGTTTTTGGGTCTTGATTTTGGGCTTCCTCTGTCGGTCCAGAGTTGTATGATGACGTGGTGTTTTTATTGTATAACTGAGAACTACAATGTAAATTTTGTGTTTGATGGCCATATTTTGGGTTATAATATAAAAATACAATTAAAAGAAAAAAAATGTAATGTAAGATTTGAGAGGATATTTTTTTTAAATAATGTATTTTAAATAATTATTTATGAAATTGATGTGTGTCAGAAAATATTTATATAATTGGGGTGTTATTCTGAAATCGCTGGCACATGAAGTGATTTTGTCAATGGATGTTGGAGCGTGTGGGGGACAAAAATCTATAGAATCTGAAACCGTTGTAGACTGCAGCGGTTTCAGACTCTGAAACCGCTACAGTCTGCAGCGGTTTCAAACGCTGCAGATTTTTCTCCTAAGACCACGTGAAATATCATATTTGGTCCTCCTAGTCCGTGACTCCCAAAAAAAATTTTTTTATTGGAAATTTTGTAGGGCAAATGCTCTCTCCATCTCCTCTCCAAGTTGGTTTTTGCAGCCCTTCAAGCGTTCAGGTAAGCTCCTACAATTATAAATTTTATTTTTTTATTTAATATATAAATTAAAAATTAATATATACACTTATTATAAATCAAGAAATTATAATGTTTTTAGTTATTTTGTATTTATAATGTAGAATTTTTTACTATATTGTTGTACTTGATTTAAGTAAATTAGTGAAATATTAATAATAAAAAGTTAATAGGATAATTAGACTTGTTTGAAAATTTTATAATAATAGAAAATTATTTAATATTATTTTTAAAATTGATTAAATGAATTAAATTGTTATGTTAGTAAAAGTTGCTACGAAAAAAAAAATTGTTGCATAAATTAATTGTTATAATGTTAAGAATTTTTAGTATTTTATTAATTTATATTTGACAAGTGTTATATATTAGATTATTTTGTGATATGCGAAAAAGGCAAGTTAATATATAATGTTAAAAATTAAAAATATAGTATAAAAAGAAAAATAAAATAATATGTTAAAACAATAATTAAACTGTCAACTTATTATTTAATTTATTATTACAATTATTATAATTTTTTTAATATTATTATTATTATTTTTATTATTATTAATGTTGTTAATATTATTAATATTATTGTCACATATAATGTAGTGTATTAAAATTATTTGCACTGTATTGTTTTTAATTTATTATTGATTTTTATCAAAAATTGAATAGAAATTAAAAAATATCGTATATTAGTCATATAGGTCTATACAAAAATGGAATAATTTAAAAATCAGGAACATATTAAAAGCGCAAAAATCAAGCGGATGCTGTTTGGAATAGAACGGTAAATGTATTTTATAGCTAAAAATAATTTATCGTAGTTTATCATGGATAAATTACTAATAATTTATATTTTTATTAGGTTCACCATAATGTACTGCCAGCCTGCTGAGCCAGCTGGGCAGTCATTACAGAAATATTGACGAGCAAATTATTTCACATTTAAGAATAACGGGTTTTTTTGGAGTATCACAAATTGGGAGCATGCAGGTTAACTCTGAATTAATAACATCACTTGTTAAGAGGTGGTGACTAGAGATGCACACATTTCATCTTGCTGTAGGTGAAGCCACAATCACTCTTCAGGATATTGTTGTACTCATCGGGTTACCCATAGAAGGACATGTTATGATCGGGCATTTATACCATAATTGGCATGAGTTTTGCGACCGTCTTTTAGGTCATGTTCCTGAGGAAAATGATTTAAGAGGGAACACTGTTAAATTGACATGGCTGTCCAGATATTTTAATACGATGCCTGTCGATGTATCTGAGTACCAGATACAATATTTTACTCGAGCGTGGATTCTTCATTGTATAGGAGGTTTATTGTCTGGGACAGTCTAATAATCGTATACATTTGATGTGGCTCCCCTTGTTGGAAAATTTAGAAGTTGTTGGTGAGTATAGTTGGGGTTTCGCAGTCCTCACATGGTTGTATAGAGAGCTATGTCGTGCTACGAAATCGAATGCAAATTCAGTTGGCGGCTACCTTTAATTATTACAAATGTGGGCTTGGGAAAGGCTACCTCATATTCGGCCATTATTTGTCCACCCTTATATTTTGGATCAGTCAATGCCTTATGGGTATAGGTAAATTTTATTCTATATTTATGAACTAAATATATTAATAAGTTTATTTTAGCTTTCTAAATTATTTTTGATGAAATGGAGATCACAATTAGATCTCAGCAAAAATAATAGTAAACATATATTCGAGTACCGTCTAGATTTTGATATTCAGCATGACGATCAGGTTTGTATGTAGTAATAAATTTTAATTATATTTTTTGATAATTCGTATAATATTACATATCAAAGTTTTTTTTTGTAGATGGAATGGGAGTCGTACAAGTTAGTGATAAACTTGTTACTAGAATTTTGTAAAAATGGCAATGGTATTTGGACATCAGTTGTGCCACTTGTATGTTTTAATATTATTGAGTGGCACTAGCCCGATTGATGTTTAAGACAATTTGGAATGGACCAATCGATACGAGAGGCAACCCAATTTAATGATAATGTGCACATGATCGATTTACGAGGGTATACTGATCATAATTAGCCTGAGAAATTTTCTAGTTTTATTCATCAGTGGAATAATCAGCATAGTCGCTGCATTATGGGTCCTCCTCTTTATGCTCCCTTACATCGCAAGTCACAATATATACAGTGGTATACGTCACGCACGAGACAGTGGATAACCCCGATTTGAGCCTCCATCGATGCATCGGTATGATTAAATATAAATTTTTGAAATATTTGACTAATAATATTGAAAAATATTAATAACGTCAACATTTTTTGCATATAGGCTGATCACACTGAACAAATCAGACACACCAATATTGGTTCATCATCTACTGCAGAATTTGGTATTCGTATGGCAGCAGAAAATATATTGGGTGTTGTTGGTGCATTTGATAGACGGTTGACTGATTATTCCAGGCAGCCTATTCCCGAGACAATACAAATCCCACCGATGACCCATGCATTTGAGGATTTTCATCATTCAAGCCGTAACAGGAGAGGAATGGGAGAAAGACATCCAACAATTGAATCTAATATAACTGGACTTCAGTATGGTCTTAGACCTATGCAGTGGCCATATATTTATGATGACAGTTCTACTTCTTACAATTGGCAACCAGAAAGTCATCATCAGTTATTTGATAGTGCAGGTGGATCACACAGATGTAATGACTTTGAAGCTAGGCCATCTAGATTGAATGTTGATCTGAATATCAGTTTGTCTTCAGCAGATCAACAACAATTTGATGTGCTTACACAGACGGGTCCATCACTTCCATACGAGTCCATACCATATGACCAAATGGGGCTACCTTTTCAATATCGTTCTAATCCAATTACCCAGGCTAGCCCATCTATGGAGCAAGATGATTTTTTTAATGAATTATTTAGTGGTACAAATCTTGTCAATACACAGGGCTTAGTTGACTAGCCATTATACGGTGGTGGTTATAGTGATGTTATGCTAGATCCTTAATATCCAAATTTTGATGATACGAATAGTCAAACAGATATACATAGCAGTTCGAGTCGAAGTAGAAGGTTTTGACAATTGTACTATATGTGAATAAATATGAACAAAAAGTTTTGTTTTTTTTCTCGGACCCTTAGGAACAAATTTATATTATTATCATTAATTCGTAAATATTATAAGCACGTAGTAAATTATTTATTTGTACATAAAATTAAAACAATAATACAATTTTATAACTAAAATCAATCATATAATTATGAACCCCTAAAATATTGACTCAATGATCCAATTTCTATTCTGCACGTTTTTTTGTTATGCCCCACTTGACCACACTTGCTACAATGAGTACCTGATCCCTTTTCTCGACGGTCCATTTCATTTCGAATGCGAGATGTTTTTGGTCGACCTTTTTTTCTTTGCAACTCCATATCAGGAACAAATTTAGGTCCTCTATATTCAGGCCAGTATGCTTTGTATCCTATAGGTTGGAATTGGCCATCATAACATTTCAATGCCTCAGTGATGGAATAACAATTATCAACAAATTGAAACATATCAAGATGCCTGTGCATGCAAGCTGCTATTGCATGTGAACATGACATTTTTGTTCCCTGAAACTTACCACACTCGCATGCACGTTTTTCGAGACTAACCATATATGTATTTGGCTCAACGTTTACCTCTGGTGCTCTGCAAGATATTATCTTGTACAACTTGAAATGGTTGTCACAATCAATGACAATGTGAGAACGAGCCTTGATAAGTGTAATTGTATATAGTTTTTAATATGTTTTAAGTTTTGTTATTTAGTTATTTTGGTATTATTTAGGTTAAAATAGAGTTAAATTGTAATTTATATGTTTTTAAGGTTAATCCAATGTTTTGTTTGGTTTTTGAGTTTAAATTGTTAACAAAGGGCTTAAATTGCAAAAAAGGCAAAGATTGGGGCCAAAACTGCAAATATGAGAAACTTATGCTAACGTGACCACGTGAATTATACGAAGAGAACTATACGTGGCCACGTAAAGGATTGAACTTAAGAATGCATGGCCACGTGAAAAGCAAGGGAGAATTTGTGCATGGCCACGTGAGAAGAAAGAAGGAGGAGCAAGTAGGTAACATGTGAGCACGGGTGACACAAGGTTAGTCCACACGTGACCACGTGTGAGGAAGGCTTAATGGGACACGTGACCACATGTAAAAATGCAATGGGAAATGCGTGGCCACGTGCTGAAGACTCCTACTTCGCGAAGGATTTTCTCGAGCTTCCTGATTTAGCAGAGTTCACTTCCCATTTGATGTCTGGAGTTTAAGAATGAATCTACTACGTTTTTGCCCTATAAATAGTAGTCTAAAACACCAGAGAAAGGGGGATGAATCTTAGAATTAAGCTTAGTTTATTTTACGTTGCTTTCGTTTACACTGTTTTTCTTCAACACTTTGTTTTAATTTTAAGTATGTCTTGTGAGTAGTTTTCTTCAACTTTTGCTAAAGGATACTTGAATCCTTAACTTTTATTGTTATGACTTAAGTTTGATCTTCAATTTAATGCAAGTTGATTATTTCTTAGTTCTTAAATGTAGTCTTATCTTTATTCAATTTTAAATTGATTTTTAACTTGATTAACATTGGTTAAGTAATTGATTTAAGTTGATTATTGATTTGCATGTTCTTGGGTTAATTTATTGAGGTTAATGCATGATTATAATCTGAATAAGCTATAATTGTGTGTTGATTTGAGTAAGTTAAGATTAAGAAAAGTGTAACTAAGAATAGGTGAAAGTTAAATCTCTTGAAAAAGGCTTTAATAGACATCTAGGAGAATTACTTCAGGTATTTATGTTAAGTATTAAACTTTTCTGAATAAGGAAATTTTAATGCTTGGAATTATAATCTTGAATAAAGTTATCTAGGCTTATTAAACTGAATTCTTCATAATCACTTGTATGTTTTCTTTTGTTTAAGTCATAGCAATATTTGTTAAGGTGGATAGTCCTTTAGTGAAAGTTGTTTTTAATATTGATTTTTACCTCACTCAATTTACTTGCTTTCATTAGACCTTTATTTATTTTAACTCTTTGTTTTTTTTTAGTTTGTTTTTAGTTTTAAATCCTCAATCATCACAACTTTGGCATTTCTCTTCGTTCTTTTACACACAAAATTGGTTTTGAAATTGAAATAGCACATACAAGCACAAGTTTCCCTTGGTTTCGATATTTTGGGTCATAATTATATTTTCCTATATTACTTAGCCGATCTAGTACACTTGCTAGATACTGGTCAAGTTTTTGGCGCCGTTGCTGGGGAATACATTGGCGTTTGTTTATTTATTTTGATTTTAAAGTGATTTTTGTGTGTTTTCTTCTCTTCTTCACCTATTCTCAGTTTTTCTTTTTAGGTGACTAGTGGTTTATGGTGAGAAACAACCCCATCCTACCATTAGTCCCTAAAATTGAAATGACATTTCATAGGATTAGAAGGCTAAGAGGCAACATGAATGAACCAGAAATAGAACAACCTATGAATGATCCACCACCTAGGATCGAAGAGCAAAACATACCCCACCAAGCTCCCGGGAATGGGTATAGACCTAGAACCATTAGGGATTATGCTATTTATAGGTGGAATGAATAACATATAACCATTAGGATTCCTCACCACCAGCCTTTTGAGATTAAACCCGCTACCATGACAATGGTACAAAGAAACCAATTTTCGGGTTCGGACATAGAGGATCCTGTACAATATTTGGATATGTTCTTAGAAGTTAGTGACACTGTGCAAATTCCTAATGTATCAACTGATGCAATTAGGTTTAAACTCTTTCCATTCACCCTCATAGGAATAGCTAGGGATTGGCTACAAATGCTACCAAATCAATCCATCCATTATTGGCAACAAATGCAAGAAAAATTCCTATGCAAATTCTTTCCACCTATTAAGACTGCCCTTATTAGAAAACAAATTAGTAATTTCCAGCAATTTTATGAGGAGCCATTTCATGAAGCATGGAAAAGATTTAGGAGACTTTTAAAAAGTTGTCCTCATCATGAGGTTCCTATTTATCAACTAATGCACATTTTCTATGCAGGTGCCCATCCATCAACAAGGTCTTTGTTGGACGCAGCCTCAAATGGTAGTTTCATGAACCAATTCCCGAAGATGCATTTTTGCTTCTTGATAGATGGCTACCAATGATGCTCAATGGGCAACCTCTAGAGCAACTCAAAAGAAATAGGGAGTTCATAATATTGATAAAGTAGCTATGTTGAAAGCTCAATTAGAATTAATGGAAAAAAGGCATTTAAAAGAAATAAATGAGCTTAAAGCTAAAAATATTTTTATGTTATCTAATGAAGTTGATTCTTATGCAGGAATTCCAAGACCTTTGGGAATGAAGAATAATGAAGGTATGGTAGAAGAAGTAAATGCCTTGAACCCCGTATAGTACCACTTATAACCAGGGATGGAGAAACCATCCAAATTTTTCATGGAGTGAAGGTAATCAAGGTTCTTCTTCTAACCCTAATCATAGACCTCAATTTAACCATAATCAACCTCCCAATAATCAACTTCCATACCAAAACCAAGCTCCACCACATTACCCAAACCAATACCCATCACATTACCCAAACCAATACCCATCACAATCATACCGCCAACCATCCGATTTTCGAAAACCTCAACCTCCCCCTCCTCAAGAAAAGAAATCCAACATTGAAGAAATGATTGCAAACTTAATTGCCTCCCAAAACTCAATTTTAGCTAGCCAAGATGCTAGATGAAAATCGCAAGATATTTGGATGAGGAACCAAGAGACATCCATTAGAAATCTAGAAAACCAAATGGGGAAACTTGCTAGTTCATTATCAAACCGTATTTAAGGGACATTTCCATCCAATGTAGATTGAAATCCAAAAAAGGAAGCCAAAGCAATCACTTTAAGGAGTGGCAAAGAGTTGGAGAAAACTGAAATTGGTAAGAATTCTTCCCCAAGGGTGGAACCGACAATGGAGGTAAGTGTTTCTAACTATGAAAATAATGAAAAAATGCCTCCTACGGTGGAGAAGGGTAAAGGTAAAGAAAAACTTGTTTCCACCATTCTTAATGAATCTCAATTACTATTTCCTATTATAGCTAGAAAAAAAAGATAAAATGAGTAATTAAGTATATTTTTAGACATGTTTAAGAAGCTACATCTAAATTTACCATTTGCTGAAGCTTTATTATACATGCCTAAATATGCTAAATTTATAAAGGAATTGTGCACTAATAAGAAAAAGCTAGAAGGTACAGGAACGGTTCAATTATCCGGTAATTGTAGTGCCATATTAACCAATAAAATTCCTGAAAAATTAGAAGATCCTGGTAGTTTTACATTACCTTGTGAACTAGGAGATAATTTTGTTGGGCATGTTTTATGTGATTTGGGTGCTAGTATTAACTTGATGCCTTATTCGATTTGCAGGAAATTGAACTTAGATGACTTAAAGAAGACCCGAATAATACTACAATTGGCGAATAGATCGGTGAAGAAACCAAAAGGAATCATTGAGGACCTATTGGTAAAAGTAGGAAATTTCATCTTTTAGGTTAATTTTGTGGTCATGGACATGGAGGAAGATAGAAAGGTGCCATTAATAGTGGGTAGGCCATTTTTAAATACAGCAAGAGCCTTAATTAATGTTCATGGACAAACGGTCACTTTGAGATTCAATGAGGAGGAAATGATTTTTAATGTCAATAAAATTTTAAAACACCCCTCGTATGATTTTGAAGAGTCCATTTATTTTATCGATGAAATTCAAGATTGTGCCAACATAAAGCAAGAGGAAATCATTCTCAATGATGAGCTTTAAAGTTGTTTAATGTATCCCAAGGGAATGGAAGAGTTGGAATCAAAGGAGAAGAAGTTGGTACAAAATTTGGAAAAAGAGCACAGTGAACATGATAAAATGAAGGATGAATCGTCCCCTCCTAAAGGAGATTCTGAACTTAAAACACTTCCATCTCATTTGAAATACGTATTTTTAAACGATAATGTTGAACCAGTAATTATTTCATCTTTATTGACAGATTTGGAAGAAGAAATGCTCATTGAAGTCCTCAAGAAGCACAAGGGAGCAATTGGTTGGGCAACATCTGACTTAAAAGGGATTAGCCCCAAATATTGTACACATTGTATACCCATGGAGGATAACTTTAAGTCGATCGTGCAACCCCAACGAAGGCTCAACCCAACTATGCAAGAGATAGTGAAAAAGGAAGTATTGAAATTACTTGATGTAGGTATTATCTATCCTATTTCTGATAGTAATTGGATAAGTCCTGTTCAATGTGTGCCTAAAAAGGGGGAATTACTGTAGTGATTAACAAAAATAATGAATTAATTCCTACACGCACTGTAACGGATAGAGAGTATGCATTGACTATAGGAGGTTGAACAATGCCACTAGAAAAGACCATTTTTCATTGCCTTTTTATTGACCAAATGTTAGAAAGATTGGCAGGAAATAGATTTTATTGTTTCTTAGATGGATATTAGAGGTATATGCAAATACCTATAGCCCCGGAAGGAAATAGAAAAGACCATATTTACATGTCCATATGGAACATTTGCATATAGAATACATGATGGCCATATTTTATGATTTTATTGAGAAATTTATGGAGGTTTTCATGGATGATTTTACTATTTATGGTCATGACTTTGAATCTTGTTTGAATAATCTTGCATTGGTCTTAAAAAGGTATCAAAAAACTAACCTTGTTCTAAATTGGGAAAAATGTCATTTCATGGTTAGAGAAGGCATTGTCTTAGGGCATAAAATTTCTAAAAAAGGCATTGAGGTTGATAAAGAAAAAGTTAATGTGATAGAAAAACTACCTCTACCAACTAGTGTTAAAGGCATTAGGAGTTTCCTTGGTCATGCCGGGTTTTATAGTCGGTTTATTAAGGACCTTTTTAAAATTGCAAAACCACTTTCTAATTTATTGCTTAAAGATGCTGCATTTAATTTTGATGTTGAATGTTTGCAAGCTTTTAACCTATTGAAGCAAAAGTTAGTTAGTGCACCGGTCATTGCATCACCCGATTGGAGCTTACCATTTGAAATTATGTGTGATGCAAGTGATTATGCAGTTGGACCAGTCTTAGGACAGCAACAAGAGAAGATTTTCTACACTATTTACTATGCGAGCCATACACTTACCGGAGCCCAAGTTAGTTACACCACTACAGAGAAAGAACTCTTAGCAATAGTCTTTTCCTTCGAGAAATTCAGATCTTACCTCTTTGGATCCAAAATTACGGTGTAGTCGGACCATGCGGCATTGAGGCACCTTTTTGCAAAAAAGGATTCCAAATCGAGACTTATTCGATGGGTGTTACTACTTCAAGAATTTGATGTTGAAATCAAAGATAAGAAAGGAGCAAAAAATTTCGTAGCTGACCATCTATCTAGATTGGATCATGTTAGCATCGAAAAGGGAGAAATTTCTGACTTATTTCCCGATGAACATATTTGTGCTTGTTATACTTATGAAAATTAAGTTCCATGGTATGCTAATATAGCTAATTTTCTTGCAGGGGGCTATCTTCCTAAGGAGTTTACTTGGTAACAAAAGAAAAAGCTAAAAGCGGATGCCAAGCATTACCTTTGGGATGATCCATATCTTGTCAAAATTTATCCGGATCAAGTATTAAGAAGGTGTGTACCAGAATCGAAACAAAAAGCTGTCATGCAACAATGCCATGGAGGTAAAGTTAGAGGTCATCATGGACCAAATAGAATAGTTCAAAAAATACTTCAATCAGGTTTTTTCTGGCCTACTTTATTTGAAGATGTAAAATCTTTTATAGCAACTTGTGATAGATGCCAACGAGTAGGAAATATATCCAAAAGAGATGAGATGCCTATGAACAATATGCTAGAAGTAGAAATTTTTGATGTATGGGGTATAGATTTTATGGGACTCTTTCCAAATTCATTTGGGTTTGAGTATATCTTGGTAGCAGTGGATTATGTGAGTAAATGGGTAGAAGCAATAGCTACTAGGACTTGTGATGCAAAAATTATGCTTGAATTCATTAGGAAAAATATTTTCACTAGATTCAGAGCACCTAGAGCTATTATAAATGATGGAGGCAAACATTTTTTCAATCATCAATTCAAAACCTTGCTTAAGAAATTTGGTGTTAAGCACAAAATCACAACCCCTTACCACCCTCAAGCTAATGAACAAGCGGAAGTATCTAATAGGGAGTTGAAATCAATCTTAGAGAAAACGGTTAACAACTATAGAAAAGATTGGTCTCTTAGGTTAGATGAGGCTCTATGGGCTTATCGAACTACATTCAAAACCCCTATAGGTATGTTTCCCTTTAGAATTATTTTTGGAAAAGCATGTCACCTTCCAGTGGAATTAGAGCATAAAGCTTATTGGCCCATAAAATTTCTTAACTTTGATTTGAGAAATGCAGGAGAAAGGAGGAAATTGCAGCTCAATGAACTTGATGAAATTCGATAATGGTCATATGACAACGCTGCTCTTTATAAAGAAAAGACCAAACGATGGCATGACAAGCATTTAAGGGTAAAAGATTTTGTTTCAGGAATGCTAGTGCTCCTTTATAATAGTCATCTTCGTTTTTTTTCAGGAAAACTGAAATCGAAGTGGCTCAGACCATATCAAGTAATGTCAAGCAATAACTTTGGTGTAGTGACGATCAAAAGCTTAAAAGATGGACGTGAATTTATAGTCAATGGTCATCGACTCAAACCATACCAACTGGGACAACAAGAGGTTGCTGAAGCAACCTTGGTTCTTCAAGATATCTAAGAAATGGTGGATAGTCTAGCTGGAGACTTTAAAAGCTCATAACTTCTAATCTTTCTCTCTTTCATTTTTACAGTTAAGTTTTTGTGTTTTCATATTTTGTGTGTTTGTGTGTTTTGATTCATGAAAAGAGTAGGTAAACAAGGTTTTTAAAATAAGAAATATTTTCACTAGAAAAGAGTTCATGTTTTAAAAGCTTAAAATGGAAAAAATTACATTTAAGGAAGGTTAAAGAGGATTATTGTGCGTATGTGTTTCAAAAGATGCAAATAAAGCTAAAAAATTTACACATATAGGTGACCACGTGTGGTTTTCCCTTCGCCATCACGTGGCCATAGCTGGATCTACTGCCCCTTACACTAAAAATCACGTGACCACGTGTATTACAAAGGAGAACTTCACGTGGCCACGCATACTTCATGAATAAAAGCACATGTGACCACGTGTGGTTCCTCCCTTGGAATCATGTAGCCACGCAATTTGTTTCTGCCTCTTATAAAACACTTCCACGACCTTTTCTTTCTTCTTCTTCGTTTAGTTTGCTCTCACCCGTGGCCACGCCTCACAATCACCAAATTGATCCACGACAATGAATTTTCAATCACCACCATTCCTCACTAACTCCAACCACCGTTCTCCCTTTCCTTGTCTTTTTCTCTCTCTCCTACCCATCATCTCTTCCTTCTCCATATTTTCTCCATTATATTAGGGTTTTCACAACTCACAAACACCACTTCAACTTAGTGCTACATTTTGGTTCGGTTCTAAATTTCAAGTAAGTATCCACTCTCCTTGCTTCTTATTTATTGTTTCCATATCATCCATTGCTTTGTTTTGTGCCATTATTGCTTATGAATGTGTAGTTTTGAGGTTAATTTGCACTTAACATTTTGCTTTCATATTAATTCCTTTTGCCTCTTTGGATGATTATGAGTATTACATACATGTTATAGATGCTTGGTATGCAATTGGGTAATGAACAATCTTCATTATGATCTTTAAATTGATGCTCAAACTTGTGCCCATAACATGCTCGATGAAATGTCCCAATGAGTTTTTCTTTCAAATCATTTAATTTTCACTCTTTGGTTGGCATGTTCATGATTTGCATTGATGCAGTACAACCTAATTCACCTCTTGAAAGATTGGTTCATGACTCTATTCATGCATGTTAGGTATTATTTTTGACATATTCTTTGTGCCAACTTTTTAATCCATATTATGCCTAACATTTTGATCTCCACTCCTATATGGTGCATATATGCTATCAACATTTTTCATTTCATCCAATTGTATGTCATTTCATTCAATACATGTTCATGTACTTATACCTTCATATATTTTGGTTTATGAGTTGACACTTACATTATGTTTTTCTTTCTTTTTAGTGGCACCTAGAAGGACTAAGTATCCTGATGTGGCAAGCTCTTCTGGTGTACGCATCCCATCATATGTGGACAGGGCTAAGATCAATAAGTTTGATTACTTCAGTAAGTGTACATATGTCCAGCCCGCTTATTTAAGTCAATACTTCCTCAATAGTCCGGCTGGAAATCTGTGGGATCATGAGATAGAACCATTACTTCAAAATATTGGATGGATAAAATTCATTGAAAAGAAGCCTAAGGTATATCCGGATATGGCACGGGAATTTCTATACTCTTTTGAATGCTACTTTGAGAGAGATGCAGAGGACGAAACAGTTGGTTTCAAGTTTGGCAAGAAAGGTTACTCCTTGACTTTTAGTCAGTTTTTAGAAATTTTAGGATTTGTGCCCGATGCCCCAACAAAATTAGAGGATGCATCTCCTATGGAAAATTGGGATAGAATCAAAGATCTTGAGCTAGATGAGCCATGGGTAGGAGGACAATGTAAGGTACATGCTTTAAGAAATCATGCTTTAAAGATCATTCATCATTTTTTGGCTAAGAGCATGTATAACAATTTGAAAAATTCAAGCACTATTAGTGTTTCTCAAGCTATGGTACTCCGATGCATGATGGATGGCATAGCAATCAATGGAGCATGAATTATAGCAGCTCGAATTAAGGAATTGCAGAAAATGCCAGGACATATTGATAATATTTCCATTGGGTGGATAGCTACAGTGTTGGCAATTGCAGTTGAACATCCGGGTTATGGAGACCTACTTCCAGGAGATTTATCTTGCATTGATAATAAGATGCTCAAGCGGATGAAAATTCTGATTCTTAGGCCTCGTGGTCATTGGGCAACTCGAGAAGAATACTTAAGAGAGAACAACATTCGGATTGAGAAGTAGGAGGATGAGCCGAATGAGGAGTATGTTGCACCAGCTGCACCTTCTCCAATCAATGAGCCTGCAACACCTAAATGGAAAGGTCTATTTAATCAGTTAAGTAGTCGTTTGGATGCTCAGCAAATTCGGCTAGATCAAATGCAAGGACGACTATATACATTACGGGATACGGTGATGGAAGGTAATAGGACTGTTGAGCGCTTTATACACCAGTTTTAGTAGTGGTATCCTCCACCTCCGTCTTCACTGGAATAGTTCTTCATTTGCTGTGGACAACAAAATTTTGAGGAGGGGGTAGCCTCCTTTCAGGGAGATTGTCTTCAACCTTTCCTTTTCTTTTTCATGAACCGGGTTTTGTTATTTTGTGTTTTATTTTTTGTTATTTTGTTTTCTGTTATTTTGTTTTGTGTTTGTTTTGTTTGCTTTTTTAAGTTTGTAAAACATGTTGAATACTTATGTAATTCAGTTTTTCATTCAGTTTGCATGAGAACTTAGTTTTCCCCAGTTGCTTTCAAAACTTTGAACAAATTGAACTTGGATATAGGAATATGCATGTTTAGAGTCTTTGCTTAGCAAGAGAACAAATATGTTGTTTGATAAATCTTTAGATAGTTTAATCTTCAACTTGATAAATATTTGTTAGTTTCCAAATCCTTGAAAGCACTTAGACCAGTTTTTAACTTAGAAAAATCAAATACAATGAAGTAGTGAAGTAAGGAAATTTAAAGCACTAGAACCTTCCTCATCACCCTTCAAAGCATATGAACAACTCAAATAACTTAGAAAATGATCTAGGTAACAATTTTCTTGATAAACTTTCTTAAAGACTTTTTGTCCTACCTTGATGAAATTATCCTTTGTTAAGCCATTTTGAGCCTATAGGGTATGCTTAATGCGTACCATTAATATTTTCTTGTTACACCTAATATTTTAACCATATAACCTAAAAAGCATTTATCTCACCATATGGAATTGGCCACTTTAGGATTAAATGGATGTGTGAAAAGATTAAAGTTCTATTGGGTTTAGTAAGAAAATCTTATCAAGAGCCATTGATAAAGTCAAGTGAAAAATTTACCTTGTATTACCTTGAGTTTATTCAATTATTTTTGTGAATGCTAGCTTAAAAAAAAAATCTAGCAAAATTATGAAAAAATCTAAGTGTGGGGTAATACAAGTAGAAAAATAAAAATATGATGACTTCTTGATAAAAGGGCATAACATCTCTTAAAAGGAAGTTTGAAAGTGAGGCAAGAATAAGCAAAATATTTGTTGCTTAAGTTGTTGGGATTTAGTAATCTATTTTATCTTAGAGTGGCTATTCATTTTGATTATCTTTTATCCATTCTTTGATAACCATATCCTTAGCCCCATTACAACCCTTAAAAGACCTATGTGATTTTAAGCTTGTTTTGAGTTGTTTAACGGAGATGACCTTCGGGTTCCGGTGCTAAAGGAGAGGCTTATTGTGTTTTTAGAGTTTCAAGGGCGAAATCGATTGTATGCTTATGCATTCATATATTCTATGCTTCACTATCTAGTTGTGTTGATATTTTGATTTTCTAAAATTGCTTAAAATGATTTGGTTTTACACACACTCAAGGAAATTAACTTTTATTCTCTTGTTTGAAGTTGATCTATTTAGAGATTATATTAAGTACTTTTGTTAAAATGCTAAGTTTGGTTTTGAAATTGCATATCTTTGTACAAGTTTGATGGTTTTGAAGGTGGGATTGTTCTAAATTGCTTAAGGGCAAGCAAGGTTTAAGTGTGGGGTATTTGATAAGTGTGAATTATATATAGTTTTTAATATGTTTTAAGCTTTATTATTTAGTTATTTTGGTATTATTTAGGTTAAAATAGAGTTAAATTGTAATTTATATGTTTTTAAGGTTAATCCAATGTTTTGTTTGGTTTTCAAGTTTAAATTGTTAACAAAGGGCTTAAATTGCAAAAAAGGCAAAGATTGGGGCCAAAACTGTAAATATGAGAAATTTATGCGAGAAAGTAAGCGTCCAATCCAGAAGATTTTCACGTGACCACGTGAATTATACGAAGAGAACTATACGTGGCCACGTGAAGGATTGAACTTGAGAATGCATGGCCACGTGAAAAGCAAGGAAGAATTTGTGCATGGCCACATGAGAAGAAAAAAGGAGGAGCAAGTAGATAACATGTGACCACGTGTGACACAAGGTTAGTCCACACATGACCACATGTGAGGAAGGATTAATGGGACACGTGACCACGTGTAAAAATGCAATGGGAAAGGCGTGGCCAACTGCTAAAGACTCCCACTTCGCGAAGGATTTTCTCAAGCTTCCTGATTTAGCAGAGTTCACTTCCTATTTGATGTCTAGAGTTTAAGAATTAATCTACTACATTTTTTCCCTATAAATAGAAATCTAAAACACCAGAGAAAGGGGGATGAACCTTAGAATTAAGCTTAGTTTATTTTACGTTGCTTTTATTTTCACTGTTTTTCTTCAACACTTTGTTTTAATTTTAAGTATGTCTTGTGAGTAGTTTTCTTTAACTTTTGCTAAAAGATACTTGAATCCTTAACTTGTATTGTTATGACTTAAGTTTGATCTTCAATTTAATGCAAGTTGATTATTTCTTAGTTCTTAAACGTAATCTTATCTTTATTCAATTTCAAATTGATTTTTAACTTGATTAACATTGGTTAAGTAATTGGTTTAAGTTGATTATTGATTTGCATGTTCTTGGGTTAATTTATTGAGGTTAATGCATGATTATAATATGAATAAGCTATAATTGTGTGTTGAATTGAGTAAGTTAAGATTGAAAAAAGTGTAACTAAGAATAGGTGAAACTTAAATCTCTTGAAAAAGGCTTTAATAGATATCTAGGAGAATTAATTCAGGTATTTATGCTAAGTATTAAATTTTTCTGAATAAGGGAATTTTAATGCTTGGAATGATAATCTTGAATAAAGTTATCTAGGCTTATTAAACTGAATTCTCCATAATCACTTGTATGTTTTCTTTTGTTTAAGTCATAGCAATATTTGTTAAGGTGAATAGTCCTTTAGTGAAAGTTGTTTTTAATTTTAATTTTAATTTTTACCTCACTCAATTTACTTGCTTTCATTAAATCTTTATTTATTTTAACTATTTGTTTTGTTTTAGTTTGTTTTTAGTTTTAAATCCTCAATCATCACAACTTTGGGATTTCTCTTCTTTCTTTTACACACAAAATTGATTTTGAAATTGAAATAGCACATACAAGCACAAGTTTTCATTGGGTTCGATATTTTGGGTTATAATTATATTTTTCTATATTACTTAGCCGATCTACTACACTTGCTAGACACTTATCAAGCCTTATTTGCATGCTTTGTCATTATATCACAACAGCGAGGTGTGAACTGCAAGCCTTGCCCCATTTTAGCAATGTACATATCCCTTCACTGATTGAAAAAATTTACTAAGTGAGCAAAAACATGTTCAACGATGGCAGTAATTGGCATTATAGGAACACCCTTCAAAGCACTATTAACACTCTCAGCAATATTTGTAGTCATGTGCCCATATCGATAACCACCATCCTTAGATAGTGTCCAACGATCCAATGATATCCTCATTGCCCAGTTATGGAAATCTTCATTGAGTTCCTTGATATTGTCCATCAACTGCTTAAACTTGCGTCTTTGAAATTGGGCCCCTAAATAAATATGGAATATTTATATCATAAAATTAATTGATATGAATAAGATATGTTAAAATGCATAACTCTTACCAGCCTTGTAAAGAAGATTTTTTATTGTTCCGTTCCTGAAGTGTGTGTTGTAATTGCTGACGAAGTGCCGTAGACATAATCTATAGAATGATAGCAGTTCTTTCCATCTAGTTCTTTCATCTCTAAATACTGTCATTATCCTAGCATGTCGATCAGATATAATTGTAATGCCAACACATTGAGTGACATGCTTCCTAAGCATGGACATAAACCAAGCCCAGCTAGATTTATTTTTAGACTCAACAATAGCAAAGGCAACTGGGAACAACATGCTGTTACCATTAATGGAGCTTGCTATAAGCAGGGTTTGTTGAAATTTTCCAGTAAAAAATGTACCATCTATCAATAAAATGGGTTTACAGTGAACCAATCCATTTATGGATGGTTTAAAACTCCAAAAAAGCATTTGAAATTGCTTCACATTGGAGTCTTGTGCTTCATGAACCACAAACTCAAAAATAGTTCTGGGATTATAGGTTTGCAAAGCAATTAAAAAACTTGACAACTTTTCATATGATTCAACATAATTACCAAATATACACTATATTGCTCTCATCTTCGCATACCATGCCTTGCGGTATGATACTTCAAAATTATATTGTTGCTTAACAGCCACAATAATAACATCAATAGGTAGAGTGGGTTGTTTACTTACCATACCCATGATGTAATTGCGAATTATTTCAAAACCTAGTTGTTAATGATCCATTGATACATTGAAAGCAAGGCATGAATGTGGTCCCTGGAACATTGTGATAGTCCAAAAAAGACTATTTCCTGTTCTGGATGCTCTTAATCTCCATACACAGCCGTCATCCACCTGAGTGCACCGGACAACCCAATATCGCGACTTCGATTCTACAACTCTAAAATCCACATTCCTCATCATTGAATATTTTTACACACATGATTTTACTTCATCCTTATTGTGAAAAACCATTCTGATAGATAACTCAGACACACCATCCCAGGTCTTAAATTGGACATCTTCAGAAAGATCAACTTGGGATGCTTCAAAATTAATTTGTGAATAATGTTCCGATAGGAACACAAAATTATCCACGTTTGTCTCTTCAATTAGATGCATGGATGCTAATGGATTGATAAATTCAGTTTCATTAGAATTCTCGCCATCGCTATCCATTTGCATGTTGACAGTTTCAGCCTCTACATCATCGTTAGGTGCAACATAATCATTGAACATTGGAACATCTTCAATATCATCATCATCCCCTAAATGAATTAACAATTCATTTTCACCATCTACATTAATGGGATTATATCCTGTATCCTTATTTGCATCCATATTTTGAGTATTGCCAAAAATGTTATCACACAGTAAATCAACATCTCTTCTATTATAAGACTGTCGTTGCTGACTAGCACATACATCTGTAACCTGCTGAGTATAAGGCTATAGATTGATATCAAGAATATGGGATATAGAATGGCGTTGACTGTCATCATAAACATGCGAACTGGAATTTCGTTGACTATCAGCAGGTACATAGGAAATAAATTGCTGACGACTTACATCTGGGATATGGGGAATAGAACGCCTAGGTTCACTGTCGAGCTATGTAACATGACCTCGCTCTGCACCACTTATCTGAAAAAAATTTATTTCAATTGAACAACTTCCCCATCTATTTCCAAAAAGTAATTTACTATAAAAATCACCCACCCTTCGAGTAATTGACTACCTAGGTTGACTCATTCTTCCAGTAGGTACCTAACTAACTGATCATCGTAATTGACCTTCTCCTGAAGTTATGCTTGTCTGCATTCCAATTAAATCACCATCCCATCTATCATTATCTTGACAACTAATAGATTGTGTAGACTAACTAGGCAGAATTTCATTAAACAATTGATGATGACCTGCCTCAAAGTTTTTCCTCTCCAAAGCCTCACTTGTAAATTGATATCCGTGTTCATATATTAGTCTACTGGCTCCTGCACCCTCCTCACCAAATACAACAATTAATTCCACCAAATTGTAATCATCATATCTCTTTAAATTATCATAAATTATATTTATGTTATCGTCTTCCTCCAAATCAACCGACGTCCAACATAACGATCCTTGGTTGTACATTGGGCTCTTATACATAATTCTGGCAATCACGTCATTCATACCTAAATCCAATTTCACGTGAATTTTATGAATCAATTTCGGAAGAATCGGCCTATTTTTAGCTCTTATCCTCCTGGTAATAGCATTTGGACCAAATACGTCATATTGAAAATTCGATGCTCCAATACTAATTTTTCCTCCCGTGTGCACATAAAAATCAGTATATGCCGACATCTTTCAATAACCTACAGTTGAAATAATATTATAATATATATTTAAATAATAATAATAATAATAAATTTAATAACAATAATAATAATATTAATAATAAATTTAATATAAATAACAAATTTAATATCGACAGTAATAATAATAATAATAATAATAATAATAATAATAATAATAAATTTAATAACAATAATAATAATAATAATAATAATAATAATAATAATTTTAAAAAATTTAATAACAATAACAATATATTAACCTACAATAATTTCTATAATAATAATAATTATTATTATATTCTAACAATAACAAAATTAATTACTACACTAATATTAATAATAATAACAATAATAATATTAGGAAATTACTAACTAAACAAAATATATATAATATTAACAACAAAAAACGATAATAGTAATTATATCAACACATATTCATAATTTCTATAATAATTTTCTTAATATACATTATAAAAAATAAATATATTTAATTTATTAACTTACCTTATTTTGAGAGTACAATTGCAATTTTCGTAACTTGTTACTCTAACTTCTAAATTTAATTTTGCATTGCAGTTAATAAATTTAACAGTATTATACAAGCAACCTAAAATTAATAATATTAAATTATAAATTAAAATTTATTAAATTGTATTTATCTTTTAGAATATTGTCGAAAATATATTATTGACCTAAAAAAAATATTTTCGTAACATATTAAATGTATGATAAGAAATATAAATTTATAATCTGCAATTGAAAGCGATTGACAATATTTATATAGATACGGAGAAAATTTTCATTAAATCGTAGAATGGAAGGTGGATTCAATTTCAGGCTGAAAATGCTGGCTTCTGCAGCGATTTTAGAGTTTGAAATTACAATAATTTTCAGTGGTTTCAGACTCTAAAATCGATGCAGCAGCCAAAATTGCTCTATATGACAACGATTTCAAAATAACATCCTAAATATATAAATAAATTTTAACACACATCAATTACATAAATAATTATTTAAATCATATTATTTAAAAAAATATCCCGAATTTGAGCGAGTGAAGCAAAAACATGTTAATATATAATGTAAAAATGGCGAGGCATCGGGTGAGGTGGTTGCTTTAAAGCATGTAGGTGCAGGTAAAGCTAGAAAAAGCAAAGCTATAGCTTCTCTTTTTACAGTATCGGTAGAATAGTACGCATTGTCAGGCCCATATTAGACTTTGTTTTGTTTTTTATACCGAAAAAAACACCTCCAAGCACACGGCTCTATGCGGACGGGTCCTCACCTCTGCACTTTGCATTTAATGAATTCAATTTAAAAAATTTACCCTTTCTATCACCTGCAAACCCCTCATTTCCATTTTGCAACTCTCACACTCTTTCCATTTCTAAATATTTTAATTAAGCATTCACCTACAGCCTTCATTTTCGTTTCTTTTTTCTTTTTCCTAATATCAGTCAGATTTAATTATGAGCTTTTTTCGCATCAAATGTATACAGTTAAAAGGTTTGCTTTTAATTATAAATTCAATTTTTAATTAATTGATTTCATAAAATTAAAAAAAGTCATATGAAATAAGAGTAAGGGTAAAGACTAAAAAGAGAAAGCAATTGCATTATAAGGGAAAGAGAGTTTGAACTTTGAACAGTGTAAATATTTTAATTACGCATGCTTAGATGAAGCCGTCGATCTTTGCTTCTCTCTCATCGTGGTGGCCGCTAATGCCTCGATCGCCATGAAATATTAACTGTAAGTTCTCTTTCAGTTTAGTAGTTCGGTTGCTCTGTTCTTCCCCTATTTCTTTTGGTTTTCTTGCGTCAGTCTCATCCCATGGTCCAGATTCTCAGGGCGCAGTTTTGATTGGAGCTTGGAGGTTGGCGCTTTGGTGCGATGTCTGCTTCCATTTTATTTGCAGCCTCTCTGCTAAAATAGCAATGGGGGTTTTCGAATTCAGAAGGTTAAGAAGAAGAAGGGTATGAGAAGGTTGAGAAGGCTTTGTCACCGTGAGAGCTAAGTGGAAGAAAAAGCGTATGAGAAGGCTGAAGAGGAAGCACAGAAATATGAGATAGAGATCCAAGTAGTTTATTCCATTCTTTTAAGTTTTAAGTATCAAATTACTGTCGTTTTAGTTTATTTGTAGTTTTTTTTTTTGCTTTAATCAGTACTGCTTCAAGTAGTATTTTTGGTTTAATTTCATGTTTTATTGAGTACAACTTTTACTACTCTTTTCTATTCAATGGAAGTAGGATTTCGATTTTGCTTATTATAAAAAAAAAGAGTGAATGTATAATTCACATAATGTGTAATATTTGTAGGAGTAAGTAGTAGCTCCTTAATTGTGTCTGGGTTGATTTTGCTTTTTAATTGTGATTGGGTTGATTTTGCTTTTTAATTGTGTTTTGGCTGTTCCTGAGAGGGAAGTCTGTCGGGAGGAAGAAGGAAGAATATGAAGGGTTTTTTTCCATTGTAATCATCAATTTCTAATCAAATGGGAAATAGGTGTTTCACACTCCTCCAATGCGTGTTATACCACCCTCAAATGTTACATCGGCTGTATTTATCTAACATTGGACGTCCAGTCAGTATCAGGCGTTTATTGTTATTAAAAAAACAACTAAAGTGGCTAACTAGAAAATATTTAAGGGGCACGACGACAAAAGTGTACAAATTTAAGGAAGCCTATTAATTTTCCAAGGTTATAGTTTTTGCATCAAAATCCCTTGATAGGTGATAGGTACGTGATAGATACAGAAAGGAATATATATATATATATATATATATATATATATATATATATATATATATATATATATATATATATATATATATGTTAAGGACGTGAAATGATACATGATATATACCTTGTTTAGGGTGGATATCAAATTTACTTAATGTCCACCATCGACGTGGCAAATGTTTAATCTCAACCGTTAAATGAACTATCAAGGGAAGAGACCTTTTTTTTTTCACACCAAAGCTGGATTTTTTTTTTTCAAATAATACAATCTGTTTCAATGCGGTATGTCTTTCACCATCTCAACATTTTCTTTCCTTTCAAATTTATCATCTACATAAATGAATTTTTATGCAAAATCTATAGCCTTAAAAAAAATCTAGCAATAAGTAATTTAATTATTGTTTATATAATCATTTTACTTGAATTTGCATTGTTTTGCTATAAATTAAGATCACATATAAAAACAAATTTTTATAATTAGTTTATATCTCTAAAATAAAAATAATTTGTTTTACATTTCCATATATTATATTTCAATTTATAAATAAAGATATGAAGTATAATTGAACGCGTAAAATTCTTCTTATAAAAAAAAATTTAAGACTTGTCTAAATCAACCTATTTACAACGGCAAAAAATTAGCCCCAAAATCCATGCACAGGCCTTGGCAATATGGAAAAGATCACTTGTTTGGAAAAGGAATATTTCTTAGAATAAATATGAAAGTGGATTATTACGAAATCATGAATAATTATAAGTAGATTCTAACTTAATTAGGAGCCTTGTTAATTTGGCAATATGAGAATATTGTATCATCACCCTAATGTGGTTTCAAACTATTATTTTATTTATTTAAAAATTTTCTATTTATTTCATAGTTGATTATATGGTTAATTATACTGTTTTAATTGTTAAATTACTCTGAACTATTGTCAGTTCTCAGTCCGTTGTATACTATAATTATCATTCACTTAGTCACAGTGCTCAAACCACGCCTGTCCTACATGTTTTTGTTTTGCAATTTAGTAGTTATGTTTAGCTACTTCCAACTTTTATATTTCTGTTGGTAAGGAGCTTAATTTCATTTGCTATTGGATTTAAATTTGTTAATATTATGTTGCAACTAGCATGTTAGTGGAATTTTAGAATCTCAAATAATTTCTCTGTATTCTATAAAGACTATGTAGTTTAATTTTTGCATGTATTTGGAACTTATAGATTGGATTTTGAATCTTAGCACTTTAGCTTATCAAGTACTTTTATGAATTGAACGGCTTATGTAGTTTTGATAGTTCAATAAGATTAGCATGAATTATTATTTAGGTAGTTTATGCATCGATCATGACCGACTTTGGATCGCGACAAAGTTGGTATTAGAGTACGGTTTAATATTCCATAGAATGCAGAGTTAGGTTTCAAAACTTCCCTATATACATTCCTTCTTCTAGATATCTACATGACATAACATGTTACCTGATAGCTTTGAATTATAACTACAATTGCGTGTTTTTAGTGTGTTTAAGAGTTTTTCAAAGTTGAACTAATTGGTTTTATGTTTAAATTTTTTATTCTTTGTTTTGAGCTTGTTTAATTATGTTTTATGTATTTTGCAAGGATTTGTTGAAGAAATTGGTGAATCAACTCGATATGGTTGAAATCAACCCACCCTAGTTGCTTTAGGAGCAATTTTGTGCATGAAGTTTTAGTAGCAATCAACTCAACTGGGTTGATTTTCAACCCGACTGAGTGCCTGATGGAGTTTAAACAAAGATCAACATCTCGTTTGGGTTGATTTTTAACCCTACAGAGTCACTTATTCACATTCAAGAAGAACTCATCAACTCTGTTGGGTTGATTTCCTACCCAACCAAGATATGTGTTTAGAGTTATGATAAAAGTCTACTTTTCTCTATTCAAGGAAGTTTGGTGGTGGCTGGACTCTCCAATTTTAGGGTATTTAAGCATGCATAATATATGAACATGCTAAACATATGATATATGGAATACATGAATACATTATGATGAACGATACACAAACAAGATATACACATTTTCATGGCAAAATAATTAACATTAATCTTTTTACATTGTTGTATTAATTATCTTATTTGTCTGCACATAAAATAAAATGCACGCTCATGCTTAGAGGATTTACATGCTTTGTTTTTCATTTACATAGTAGATCGCGATTTATGCGAGCAAAAATTATAAATCAAGAGAAAAATCTATGCACACAAAACATGCATTTTTTTTAATTATTATTGGTAATTTACATTTAATTAGAAATGTATGTACATATATGTAGCATAGATAACAGCTTGCAAAAGAAAAGGAAAAACCTTCCTAACCTTATTACTCCTACATAGGAGGTCATGATATATTTTTACTAGGTGGGATTAGCTCACGAGTTAATAGGAAACCCGATTAATGTATATGATGCACAGTGGAAAATTGACACCATAACCTCTCTTTTTTTAAAGTAAATGCAAATGGATTTTTGCGATTGTATATTTAAATAATCCAAATAAACTAAAATGTGCCCACTAGGGCATAAAAGCCTTGATGGGTTAACATTTAAATTTATTACACTACAAGAAAATATGAAAATAGCAACGGAAAAATAGCAACGAAATTGATTTCTTTGCTAAATTAGCAACGGAAAATATATTCTATTACTAAATTTAGTTAAACATTGCAGATTTAGCAACGAAAATATATTTGGTTATTTTTCGTTGCTAAAAGTGGAGGAAATTATTAGCGCCAAAATTTAGCAACGAAACTCTTAAATCGTTGCTAAAAAGGCACCAACGTTTGGCGGATAAATTTTAGAACGAAAAATAGCAACGAAAAAATTTTTCCGTTGCTAAAATTGCAACCAAATTTAAATTTCGTTGCTATTTTTGCAACAAAAACTGAATTCGGTTGGTATTTTTGGTGCCAAGGAGGTGGAATAACTTTGAGTCTAAAAATACCAACGAAATTAATTTTTCGTTGCTAAAATAGCAACGAAATTAATTTTTCATTGGTAAAATAGCAACGGATTTTAAATTCGATTACAATTTTAGCAAACAAAAATTAATTCTGTTGGTATTTTGCGGTGCATGTGGAAAATCTTTGGGACTAAAAAAACCAACAAAATATTTTTTCATTGGTAAAATAGCAATGGATATTGATATCCGTTGCTATTTTACCAACGAAAAAAAATTCCGTTGGTATTCTGTTGCTAAATTACTGATTAGAAAAATTCAGTTCCAAATTAGCAACGAAAATTAGATTCCGTTGCTAATTTAGCAACCGAATAGAATTTCGTTGCTAATTGTTAAATTGCCTACAAAAATTTCATTCCGTAGGCAAAATAAATAAATTAAAAAATAGGTTTTTAATCTCTTTCCTGCTCATAATCAATTAGATCTCTTTCTTTAATTTAAACCCTAACAAATTGCTCTTCTTCATTCTCTCCATTTTGTTCATTCTCACCATCTTTCTCTCTCTCGATCTAGCAATCTTTCACATATGCCACTTATCTTTGCCATCCCTTTCTTTAACCTAAACCCTAAAAAAATTGCTCCCCTTGTCCCTCTTCTTCATTCTCTCCATTTTGTTCATTCTCACCATCTCTCTCTCTCGATCTACCAATCTTTCACATTCGCCACTTATATTTTGCATCCACCAACATTTTCTACCTCAACAACCAAAAATTTCTCTTATTTTATTAGATTGAAACCTAATTGGATGTTTTAGGGCAATGAAGGAAAGAATTCGTAATTTTCTATTCAAATCTTCATTTTTGGTAAGAGGCTAAATTCATCTCTTTATGTTTTGGGTTTTTGTTCTTTGAAATAATTTAGGTTAATTTATTGATCTTAATTTGTTATTTATTGACTTTCTTGAAATAATTTTATGTCGTATGGTTACGAAATGGTGAAATTGATTGTGAGCTTCTCAAGAGGTTTGCTCTTTCTAGGTTTCAAGATGTTCATTTTGTGAGTCTTCCTTCCTCTCTTTAATTTTTGATTTCAAATACTTAGTGATTGCACCTATATTCGATCCATCAGAAGTGATACATGTTACTTTCACCTAAATCATCACCTTAGTTTTCATTCCCTCTATATAGACTAGTTTTTCTTCCTCCAATACCCAGTTACTGTAGTGAAAAAATGCATCACGAATGAAATAATTTTAGCTCACTTCACATATTGAGGGAGTAAAGACTTTAAGCTTCCTTGTATCCTCCAATACCCAGTTACCTAATGATTTTGTTTTTTTTTACTTCATAATCACTCCTTCATTACTCTCTATAAAACCCCAGTCTAATCCTGTTTTTTCTTCTCCATTGGCATTGCCCATTTGTTTTTGATGGCGGATCTCAATCCTAAAACTGAGATTTCCTTCACTGAGATCTTTCTCTACAGTGCCTTCGCTGCTTGTTTTGTTGAGGTATTTAGTTTTTATGGTGGCTGGGAATATTAATTATGGGTTAAATTAGTTGTTGTCTACTTTTTTGGTTGGCAGTGATTTTGTTGGTGACATTCCCATATACCAAAAGATACTTGCATCATTAATAACAGGTGATCACATTTGGCAAATATATGACTGATATGATTTGTCTTTAAATGATGGTTACGACTTGCTCATCTTTTTCTACACTAAGTGGAGATTGGATAGTATTTTGTCAAACTCTTTAGAAAAACCCTCACGTTGAATAGAGCCATAGCAATCACCGTTACGAATCCAACTGACCTTGTTAAAGTTCGGCTGCAAGCTAAAGGAAAATCTCCAGTGGGGGTGCCTGGATGATATGCTGGAGCATTGGATGCTTATTTCACCATATCACGGCAGGTCAGTTTCCTGGGATGTAATAATCTTTCTGTTATTAGTAATTTAATGAATTTGTATTCTACTCTTTCTAATTAGGAAGGACTAAGGGCCTTGTGGATAGGAATTGGGCCAAATATAGCACGAATGCTATCATAAATGCTGCTGAATTAGCCAGTTATGATCAAGTGAAATAGGTAAATTCATAGCGTTTAATTCAAGTTGAATAGAATTTACTCATTACATGTTGTTTTCACTGTTGAAATGGCCAGTGGCTATATGATTCCAATATGATATCCTAATCTTTTTATATTAATACAGACAATTTTGCAAATTCCTGGATTCATGGACAATGTTTTTACTCATGTCTAGCTGGTCTTGGTGCAGGTTTTTTTTGTTGTATGTGTTGGTTCTCCCATTGATGTTATAAGTATAATTCATTTATTTGCTTGCTCTTTTTACTTATAAATAGTAAATTTGGAAGCTCAAACAATTATTTTGTTGTCTCCATTATCATCATCATCATTATCATTTTTATTAGTGCAGATAGCCATAAATTCTGCATTTTTTACGGGGCTTGATCCTTCTCATAAGATCATTATTAATAAGAAGCCTCTCAAATATGCATTGCTGCAAAAGTATTGAAAATATTTGGACGTCATTATATTTGGAATGATGATGAAACTGGAGAGATACACTATTATAGCATATCAACGGACCCATATTCAATAGCCATGGGCTACCCTATTTATCTTTTGCTTTTGGGATTATTGTCTTTTAGATGTAAATTCTGGAAATGCCTTTCATCATGTTCTGTTCAGTAGTTTTGTTATATGTTATTGTACCTTATTAAGGATCTATTTAAGTCATTGTGTTGGAAAGCAAAATCTAGTGATTTAACTATAGGTATGATTGTTTAAGTGGCTACAGCACTATGACAGTTAGCTTATAATCTCTTTTCTTTTAGGAAAGAAGTCTGTTACCTAACTATTTTATATTTTTCTCAAAGAAAGTTCTCTTTGCAAACCTTTTTCTTTGACCAATCAATGGGAGATCAAAATTTTATGAAGAATTTAACAATCAATTGGTGACTATGCTTCTATAAATAATGTCATTTTAAAATCGTGTATTAGGCTTTCATTCAACTTTTCCTGGGCATTTCATGAGAAAACAAAGGTTTTCATCTATTTTTCTGCTTAAATGCTTGTGGAATCCATCTGGTTTGCTGATGGCAATGAAGAACATTCTTAATTATTTGGTTATTACGGGTGAAAAAGATATTCACAAGGGAAGTATACTATGACTAGTCAGCGTTTGTGCACTAGAAATAAGGTTCACTCTGCTCCTTTTCTTTTCTAATTTGTTAGAAAGAAATATTGCCTTCATATGATAGATACGCAAGCTAAATTTAATGGAAGGTATCCTTTTGTGGGATCACAAGTTTCCTTCTTCCCCATCAATTTAAAAGTGACAATATATCCTTGCATATGTTATCTCAAATAATTTAACCTTTCATGGGCCATTTAAAGTTTAAACACGTACCATCCATTTTTTGTACAATTATTGTGCAGTGCTTGGTTGAGCTACTATTATATCCAGCGTGACTGCATTTGTAAAGAAACCGTTACGGTTAATTCATTTCTGTATTGATGTTTCATGCTGTTTTTATTGTATTTGTTTCTCATATCATTTTCTTCCTATTATCAGAGTTTACAAGAAAATCATGTTGGATTTTATCATTTATTATTTCTTTTTATATTTATCTTCTATGTTGCATAGATGTACAATTAGATGGAGTGCATAACTAAAACTACAAATATAACTAGTTCAATGTACTGGGGCTTGATAGATCCTTAAGATGTATACGTCTTCTGTTTTAGTGGAAAAAGGTAAAATAAATAAATAAATAAGTGATTTTTGTATTAGTTTATGTTTTCTTTATATTTGTTTTCTGGATTGAATGAAAACTACATCTTGTAATGCTGAGTAAGTATATTGCTGTAGGATAAAGTACTGAATAATTCATCCTTAATTTGGCAGATATATCAGATATTATTATAATAGATTTCATAATTGATCACTTTTTTGTTCCATATTTGTGAACTTACAGTTGATGTTGCTTCCTCTCTTTGCTTTTACTTGGAAAATAGACTGTCATTTTGAGATGCATTTGCCTCATTTTGGGACTGCAATTGTTTTATGAAATTTAAGCACTCTTTCTTACCTCCTTCCAAGAAACAAAAATACCAGAGAACTTGATACGGATGGTGCTCAGTATTGATTTTCTGGAGTTTTCTCCTCCATATATTATCATTGTCATCTGAAATTTTGCAAATGTTTTCATTATCTATATAATATTTTGCAATTTTTTTTGGAAAATATTGCATGTTTTGGTTCCTCAGCTCCATCTAAATTGTTTGGATGGATAACCCTTGCTGCTGCTGTTCATTTTTTTTCTTCCTATTGCTCTACTTTAGCATTTCATTGACGCCGTGCATTCATTTATTGGTTTGAATTGGAACATCATTTAACTTTCTTTCAGTTGTGGCTATTTTTTGATTGCAATATTGAGCTAACTGTGAAACATTATTCAAATTTCATTCAGCTGTGGCTGTTTTCTGATTGAAATTTTGGAATTTGCAAAGCATGAAGAGTCCCTTCAACCTCTCATCAAAATCAACAATCATTTAGTGACGGAATAGCGACAAAAATTTTGTCGCAATTTTTTTTATAATTTTGGCTGAATTTAGCAACCGAAACTTCAATTTGGTTGCTAGAAATATCGATGGAAACTAATTTTGGTTGCTAAATATAGCAACGGAAATTTATTTTTGTTGCTAAATATAGCAACAAAATTTTATTTCAGTTGCTAAATATAGCAATAGAAATTCTAATTCCTTGGTAAAAATAGCAACAGAAAATAATTTTCGTTGCTAAAAATACCAACCGCCAAATTTGCAACCGAATGTTCCGTTGCTATTTGTCGTTGCTAATTTTTATTAGCAACGGAAATTCAACAAATTTGGTTGCTAATTTTCATTGCTATTTGCTGATTTTCTTGTAGTGTTAAGGTGTATTTAATACATAAAAGCCCACATCACAGGCAATATGTTATGGTGCAAACCCCTTAGTGGAAGTATTTATGCCATTACATGGGCTTAAGTTTGGTGATACAGCTTTAGGGTTACCCAAGTATGGTCCCTACCAATGGGTCTAGCTTATCACGAGCATAATGACTGATCAGGTCACAATTTGATATACCAAAAGGTACAAAGCTTAGACTGGTGGTCCTCAATAATACTTACTTACATTGAGTGAATGTAGGGTGGTGCTTTGGGAATACACCAAGGATAAAATTGGGATGCCTAACTTAATTCTAAGGCTCTGGCATGAATGCAATGCAATTTATTTCGAAAAGAGATAGAACATTTTAGTCTTCAAACTCATTTATATTAAATTAACCAAAGGTACATTCAAAGAAAAATCTCATGGTCCCTAGTGGATTCGCCACTGTGATGTGCATTGAATCTCATGAACATTCAATATGTTCTCGAAAACCCACTTTTAGGGCTCGAGACTATATCAAGTTCATTATCTCATGAAGATTGATCACTTCACAATGGATGGAGATTCAACCCAATCCACAATGTCTCAAGCCTTAAAAAGTTATGGGATAGTGGCTGAGGGTATCCCTACTCATTTGCTAAGGATCGACCTATGAAGGTACTTGTTGGGTATACAAGGTAGGTATCATAAAGTCGCAAACTAATAAAATATTAGGAAATGAGTTTTAACCTTATGAGGCCGAAACACGAGATAGTTTGGAACCTCACTCCTTTTTATGCCTTTGTTTAATATTTTATAAGTGAGTTTTAATGATTAATATATTTCATCTTTTTTCTCACATGAGTTATTATGCTAGAAAAATAAAGACGCACTCAAGCACATTGAAATATCGGGTTCGGAAAAAATGGTGAAAATTTGAGGTTAAATTAATCAGTGGATTTAAAATTCATATAAGGGCATAATTATCATTTGGAATTGAGTTATAATTGTCTATATGCATCAACATAGCATTAAGATGTGTAGGAATCTTTGGAAGCTTGACAAGTGGCTTAAAAGTAAGCCACTGGATTCAATAGTAAATATATAAATCTTAGCCATTGATTTGGTGGTCTTAAGGGTAGTCTAGAGGGGTCTGGAATCCTTGACAATTCTGCCTAAAATTCTATAAATTTCCCCATTCTTCTTTGCAAAATATGAACCTTGCATTCTTTTCCCTTTTTACCTTTTTTTCTTAATTCTCTCTCCTTCCACCATATCTTAAGCTTTAATTTCACACACATATATATATTAGAAAGCCTCCTCTTCAGCATGGAAATCAATATATAGATCAAGGAAGCTTAGAGATGGAGAAATACTAGTGAGAGAAAAGTAACCTAATTAGGTAAGATATTATGTTTTTGTTAGAATTAAATTGAGAAATTATTATAGGCTTATAGAGCACCATAAGTAGGATTATCTAGTAGCAATTAGATGTTTAAATTCATAGCATAAACTTATTAATTCTTCCTTCCTAAATTTGTCCAAAAGAGGAAATTAAAGGAAAAAAGAAAAGTAAGGAGGAGAAAAGAAGGAAAAGGGAAGAATAAGGGATTAAAAGCCACCTAAAGGCTAGTGGATACAAACTACACTTTATTTCATTTAATTTTTAAATTTTGGTATGGAATTCATATTATGTAACTATATGAATTTAAAGAATAATGTGAAATAATTTAAGATAACATTACAAAATGATGTTTAAGATAGCAAGGAATAAAAAAGAAATCAATCTTAGAATAGGAGTCCTTGTAGAAACCAAATTGAACATCATGTTGTATAATGTGATAATTTGAAGTTATTTAACATTTCAAGCATGAAATCTATAATACTAGGTTGAATCAACATAACTTGATTAATTTGAATACAAAATGATATATGGATATAATGTTGATCATGTGAGTATAATGATGTATTATTATGTAACTGTATAAATTTGAGTAAAAATGTGAAATAAATGGTGATAACTTGATAAAAAGATAAATTAATATGATATAAATGTAAATTAGTGAAGAAAACAATTTATGAATGAGAAAGCTCATCATGGCTGAATTATATACTAAAGGATAACATAAGATATTTTGATAATTAATAGCATAAATAATATGAAATACCTAATATAATTTATAAAGAATGCAATAGAATTAAGTAGAGTTAGAAATAACAAGTAAACATAATGATGTAATTAAAGGTAACTTAAGAATTATAATTCAAATTAGATGTGTACTATCATATGGATGGTTAAAATGAGCACAGAAACATATATGGCACATGAATGGAGAAAGAATCATATTTTATGTATGAAAAATCAATGAGGCCGAATAGTACCCTTTATAAAAATGCCATATATTTATTATTTTTGGATAATATTTATCATGCATAGTATGGTTTTATATATAATATTGATGAATGCATGAAGAATGAGAAGTTATGGTATGATACATAATAAAAATTATATGAATAATTGTGTAAAAATATGACATAATGTGATATAATTAGTTACCCTTAGTGTATGGTGCGTAATCCAAGATTCTAGGATATAATTTATAGCCATAGGGACCATATATCGTGGTAGATTCATACAATAGATTTTCATTGAGGGATGACTGCACTCAAGTAGTCACCTCACATACAATCATACAATGCATTCATACAGTCATACAATCCTTGTTTTGTATGTTTGGTTCAATGATTTTTACTGGTCATCACTAGGGGTAAAATAGTAATTACGTAAAAATAAGAATTACTCAATAAATCACATATAAAGGAATGTCATAAAGTTGATTGAATAAGAAATAATGTGAAAAATGAGATTAACAATTCCAAAAAGGGGAAAATTGTAAATACATGAGAAAAAAGGATAAAATGGTAAAACATGCATTTAGGATGCCATTAAGTTAAATAAATAAGAAATAATGCGAGAAATATAGTTAACATTTCAAAAAGGGAAAAATAATAATTACATGAGAAAATAGGGAATAAAAAGCAAAATATATGTAAAAGAGATCATAAATGTGATGAAACGAGCAACAACGTGAAAAACCTGATTACTAGACTCAAAAAGGGCAAAAATATAATTACACGATAAATTAGGGGCAACACTATAATTTCGCATTAACAAAGTGATTAAAGAAATTAAGATGGTCAAATAAGTGAAAAAGGATAAAATCATGAATAATGAAAATTTGAGGAAGTAAAATGTAATTTACCAATTTATGAATAAATATACGGACCAAAATCCAAATTTTCCACTTAGAGAGGAATAAAAGTCAAAGGAAGCAAAAAGAGTCCGAATCGAGGTTAAACAAGGTCAAGTATAATGAATGAAAAGTTTAGGGGCCTAATTGCAATTTTACACTTAAGTAGAAATTATGTAAGCTTTAATAAGAAAAGAAAAATGAATATAAGAACGATTAAGAAAAAGGGTCAAAATTGAGGTCAAACCAAGTCCAAAATAACGAAATAAAAGTTTAGGTACTAAATTGAAATTTTACACTCAAGTGAGAATCATGTGAAGATTAATAATATAAAAATAAGCATCGAAAGAATCAAATAGCAAAATTATGTTAATCTGAGGATCAAATTGATTTAAATTAGTAAAAGTAACATAAAAGGATAAAATAGTAATTTACTATTGCATAAAGAAATGTTGAAGACTAAAATGTAAACTAAGGAGTAAAATGAAATAAAAGATATAAAAAGAGTGAATAAGGGTAAAGTGGACAATAGATAATAAAATTTTCAGGTGGGAAATGTAAAAAGGGAAATTGAACAAGTTTAGAAAGTGAAGGGTGAAATTGTAATTTAGCAAAAAAGTTGAGAAAATAGAAACAAGATTGTAAACCTAGCAAAGGAAGTAAATCCAAGGGGCTTAAAAGAAAGGAAATGAAATTTTATGGTGAAAAATATAAAAAGTATGGGGAAGAACATTCAAAAAGGAAAATAAGGGGTAAAATAGTAATTAAGGAAAAAAAGAAGAAAATAAATGTTAATTTTGTTAGAGATGAGACTTAGATATCAACATAGTTAAATACGAGATTTAAATATCATGTTAAGGTAGGATAAGGTTCAAACGTTATTTTCATAAAGGTTAAGGATCTAAACGAGATTTCGATGCAAGATGGAGGTTTAAGTATAATTTGGAAGAGAAAAATTGGAACCAACAAAGGATTAATAGTGAATCTATATCAAAATAAGAGCGATTAAGAGATTAGGATAGATGTGAGATAAAGTGTTATGTAATGAAACAAGGGAGAAATTTATATTGATATTGAGTTGGGGATATATAATCCCTATGTTTAATAAAGTTAAATTTTATCATTCTTAACAAGATTAGAGTTAAATAAAATAAGTAAGATAAATAAATACATTAAATAAGAAACAAGGACTATAATGTAATTAAAAATGAAAACGTAGGGGCATAAGTATAACATAATGTTGAAGATTATAAGTAACAGCAATTAGACGGCAAAAAAGGTGAAAATGTACTAACATAAAGTCAATAAAAACTAGACATTTTGAATACATGGTTAATAATGTAGTATGTTGTGTTGCGATACAATTTAATGGTGAATCTATTTATATGTATTAATACTTAAAGACATGTGTATGAAATTTTGTTATGGTGTTGCGATATGAATTGTTGATTGTTTTTAGAAGTGCAATGAATGTTTGGAGTATTGAAGGGGGAGGTTGCATTTTAAAAGGGTTTATTTGTCAATTTGCAGGTTTGGATAGCATGGTTTATAAGCCTTATGCTATCGAATTTTATACTTAATGAATAGTAATTATGCAATGTCATTATTTACAACATATAATATATGGAGACTATGAATGAACGTAGGGTGTTACACTCACAATGGTCATCACTAATCACACAATAAGTATAAGATATAATATTGCGTTCATAATAATTATAAAAGTAAAGTTCATAAAGAAGAAGAAGAAGAAGAAGAAGAAGAAGAACTAGAACTTTATTAATTTAAGTAGCATAATGTAAACATACAAGTTCATTGACAACATTTTTGTATTTTAGCTTTTGATACGTTCTTGTAATTTGCCTGCCAAAGTTCTATGGGTGTGGATAATAGAAACTATGGATATCTAAAGGTATCAGTAGTATAAATACTCGTAGATATTAAATTCTATGGATACCTGAATGTATCAAACCTGTTTACCCAATGGGTTCAAGACTATGGTCCTAAACGGGGATGACTGCAAACCCAAATGGGATCAAACTATAGCAATTATGACTTTACCCTATAGGCATGCCTATCTGTCCACATCTGAACTCTAACTACAGGCATTAAACCATTTTCATATACATTTCATTTATCATGTTTAAATACACACACACACACACACACACTTATAATCTTATATAATCATATGAATACCAGTAGATGTTGCAATACTGTAACTATAGTCAATCATATGATATCACAAAAGTATAAGCATCCATGCATACTTATACTATTACAATTAAACAATTAAAGTCATGTCTACTCATGTATAAATCATATGATTATATATTAACTTAAGTTAATTGATTGCTATAAATCATAGTACTATCATTCTTTCATGTGATTATAAAACATATTTTGCCCTTATTTTCTTGCTCAAATTGCTTTAAAATCATATAAATATCCATTGGTAACATTTTAGTAACAAAATATCATGTATAGAGGAGAACAAGGGAGGTTCACGGCTGAGACATAATGGTCTATTCCATGTGCCATAACTTATCTTTAGTACAAAATTGTGTATATGGTTGAGACCAATCTGTCTTTGCCATGAACAACTAAGCTGTTTTTATAAAGAAGGGTGTACACGGCTGAGGCAGAATGATATCTATTGTGTGCCCATCATTTTCTTCAAAACAGAAGGGTGTACACAACTGAGACCAAATTATCTCTGCCATGTACATCAGTTTGTCCCAAAAAATAATCAACTGCAGAATTCCAAACTTGAATTGTATATTGCCAAAACCTTAACAAAAGTTATTTTCTTTACAAGTTACTTCTAACATTATATTTCTCTATACATTTAATCATCAACTCAACTTGAAGTCACCTATTTAAAACTTTAAATTTCAAGAAATCATTAAAATAAAGCAATATGCTCTTAAAGAAAGATGAGAAGCAATGCTGCAAATTTAACATAGTTTCATTGATTTCCTTCAGAACAAAATTTAAACTTAAACTTCTTAAACAAGTGAATTAGCTTCCTTTTAATTGGCATTTCACAATTACAGTTCTATGGCTCTATTTTGAATAGTACCCTTGAAATCAAATTGACCTTGAGATTTTTACATATAGAATTTAATGTTCTAGCTCCCATATCCCATCTCTAATTTCATCTCAACACTAGAAATGATTATAGTTCCTATACCTCTAATTGCTGTTCCAAAAACTCTCCTTCAATCCTTCACAAATTCCTTCCCTTTGCTCCAACTTGCTCCACCTTCTACAAAGAACCACTTCAAACATAAATCTCCACTGTGATTCCATCAATTCAACAAAAAAAGATCAAAAATAAGAAAAAGTGGATGAAAAACCCATTACCTGAATCAACCAACAACCAATTCTATCTCCTCTCAAATACTTTAGTAGATTTTAGATGTTAGAGAGAGAAAAACCTAGTTTTTAGAGAGAGAAAGGAAGGTTTACCTCTTTTTCTCTTAGAGTCGAAGACCAAAACACTCCTTAAATACTTCCACTATTCTTTCTCTTTCTCATGAAAAATTTAGAGAGTCTAAATGGAGATGAAAATCTCACTTAGCCCCCTCAACTTTTTCCATTGTAAAATTTTCCCACCAATTTTTATTCTTCTTAATTTCTATCCCAAATTCTTACTTTATTTATTTCAATCACACCTTTAATTACCCTAATGCTGTAATTACACATATGTAGGTCATAATAGAAAATTACCAAATTACTTTTTTGGCCCTAAATTGTATTTCATTAATCAATTTAGTATTTATGAGCTATAAGTTACCATTTTGATCATACGTAATCTCTTAGGGCCTATGTTGGTACATAAGAAGAGAGGTTAGTTGAGAGACAACATTATGTTGAGATCACTTTTCTAGAGGCTCTATATCATCCTGATACAGTAAAGAGCATCGTGTTAGTCACCTAGGTCTTTTGATACATCTAGAGGGCTTTTTCTAATTCCTACATAAATCGCAAGAGCAGTCCTGGTTCAGTTAATGCCGTAGAGATATTGAGTTTATGGCCAATGAGTTTGTGGAAGTCATCAGGACCATAGTACATCCACTTATCGATCATCTACTAGTTCAAGTTCTATTGACCTTTAAACTCCAAAGGAGCTAGTAGTGTAATCTCAGCCTCAATCTCGACCTTCATCATCTCAGCCCTTATCTTCTTGACCTTTACTAGGATAAATGCCTCACTCATCACATAGGTCATCGGGATTGCCTAATTGCTCTCCTCTATAGTGCATATTTTGTTCAAGGAGATTTACTTTTGCATTTAATGTAGAGAATTTGATTTGATTGTATTTATACATATCTTTTCAATTTATCCTTATTTTATTTAGTTTATGAATACCATCAAGTAATCTGAAGAAAAGGAAAAGACAAAAATTAATGAAAAATAACATCAGTAACAAAATGAAAATAAGATTTATATTTGCCAAAATTAATTAATGCAATCAATTAACTAAATTTCTTATACATATAGGTAAGTGGTAATACTGCCCAATTCTTGAGATCTCGAGTATAACAAATTCTACAAGATTGAATGAAATGAATTCCTATAAGCAGAAATCATCAAACCTACGAAAAAAAAAGTTCAAGTCCTTTTAATAGTTATAAAGTCCTTTTGGTAGGAGTTAAGACCTTTTTATAGGCATGAAGTCCTTTTCACATGCGTGGAGTCCTTTTCATATGCATGAAGTACTATAGATAGGCACTAAAGTCAATTTCACAGGCAAATAAGTCATTTCAATATGCATCGAAATCCTTTCAACAGTAACCAATTCATCGTTATAGGTATCTAAATCCTTTCAATAGGCTACTCTTAACTTAAAATAGTAAGAAAGATTATGTGATATAGTTATCATTGACAAGTTGGCATGAATTGCTCTATCAATAATCTTTATTAAAGAGAAGATCATTGTCTCAAGTATGCATCTCTTTCCTCCACTTTGAATCTTGGCTTACCTAGGCACTAGTGCTCTAGCATTCCTAATTAGGGATAACTATAGACACTATATCCCAAGGCAGCTCATATCAAATTTACCAAATGAGGATATTGTTACTCATGTTATAGATATAGAATAAAAGTGTCGATCCTCATCCTTGGTTTTTGTACATTTTTAAAAGGGTTTTCTTAAGCTTTGCCCTTTTGTGTTTTTTTAGAACTAAATTGAGGTTTTAATGGAAAAATTTAAGTTTTTCTTGATAAATGCCCATTTGTCACCTATTTTTCTCTACCCACCTCTCGCTACCAGGCTTCTCCACCCTTTTATTTCTTGTCCATAACTCACCCTAAGTTTGCTTGTGGCTCATTGAGACATGGGCATAAGTCAGCCCAAGTCATAAAAAAGGGGTAGATTGGTAATTTGCTCTTCATAATCGGTGACACACATTTGTAGGGTCTTTTACATTTATTTTTCACATTTCTACAGCTAGAAGATAAGGGAAGAGGATGTTATTTCTCTTAATATGATCCTATAAAATAGATTTTATCAAGATATTTATTTGAATTTTAAATAGATTAGAAAAGATAGATAGGGACTTTGTGATGCCTTACATTTTGGTATTGGTTCGAATGTCAAAAAATCGTGACTGGTAGCATCTCTGGTTGTCCAATTATTTACTTACTTATCTATGATTGATAGCCATATACATTAATATATTAAATAAGCAATTTACAAATTAACAATAAGATCAGTATAAGAAAATCAAATAAGCAAATATTTATCAAATTAACAAAAAAAAAATTATTAACTAATTAAATTAATTGAGAAAATTAGTTAGCAAATTTACAACTAATTAACAATTAATTGCTAAATAGAAGAAATTAACAATATATTAAGATAGATCTACACAATTAACAAGAAAATACTCTAAAGAAATATTATTTACAATAATTTATTAAAACTAAATATTAGATTTATGGGTTTTTTGGGCTCGAGAATATTACCTTCATTTTAGTTCCATCACGGGGATGAGGATTCGGTACTCTATAAATTAAAATTTTGTATTTTTCATTAAAGAAGGAAAAGAAAAGCAAGAAGAAGATGAAGAAAGATTAGATAGCATTTAATGGGTTCAAAAACAAATAAAACCTATCCCATACGGGATAGGGATGAGGGGAAAAGATCCATAAGTTTTTCTCTCCTATTTTCAAGTGTATGGTGCATTTTTGAAGTGAGTCACCGGCTAAGTCACGGACCTTGTCCTTAAGTCAACATTGACTCTTGGACCGTTGACCAACTCGTTGAATTTTGCCATTTTCCTTCATTTTTCTTAGCTGGCTGACCTCTAAGTTGAAATATTTTACTAATTTAGGCTCGTAGATGACCTATTTTCGAGCAGGTGTTTTCTGGACATTTATTTCCCTATGTAATAGCTTTCTAATGAATTAAAATCACTTAATTTGAATTTACATTTTGGAATTTATGGCAAAAATGCTGATGACTACTTCTGGGAAATTTTCAAGGATAAAATTGGTATTTTGAATTTGAAAATTTATTGGTAATAATAGCTTCAGAATTAGGTCATGATATCTTTGTGAATGTTGCTCCAAAATGAGTATTATTTCTTTGAAAATTGGATTCATCTCAATATAAGCTCTATAGGGGGAGTTATTCCTAAAATACTATAGACTGGTCTAAGTGCAAGGAAAGATTTGAGTTATCTATGTTCAAGCCTAACTAAGAGAACCTTAAATGCTGAATTAGGTTTAGGTCTCATCATCAAAATTTATGATCTATGTCTTAAGATTTAAACAACATTAGAATCATCTAATTATAAGATTTATAGGCTGAGATAAAGCTAAAATACTCTAGATTGCTCAATGTTTTGAAACCTAATTTTCTTGTTTTGCATTGTTAATAGCGGGAAAAGAGGGAAAAGACCCCAAAAAGAACTTTTAAACATTTAAAACCCGTAAGAGAGTTCAAAAAGCATTTTAGAAACATAAAACCTAGGAAAAAAGCCTAGCACCTCTGCTCCTTATCCATTTATGGAAAACCATTTTCTCATCAGGTAACTCCAATCAGAAGCTATCTCAAGACCTAATGTCTATAGCTACCTCCAATTTTGAAAAACTTAGTACACTAGTTCCTAAATGAGCTAAAATTCAAAGTAAAGAGTTAGAAGATGCATACCTGAAGAGACAAGCTTCTTATTGCATTGAATAAGTAGCACTTAGGTATTAGTCTCAAGTTGGGTAGTTACCATTAGCTTATTGATGTGCTATCTCCCGATTAGTGCTAGCTTATAGATATACAAAATTAGGAATGGTGATTAGTTGATGCTAGCTTATAGGTATGTCAAACAATGTTAGGAAGAATTGATGCTAGCTTGTTAACATGTCAACTCTTCTTAGGGCTTTCTTGATTAGCGCCAGCTTATCGGCATGCAAAATCGAGATGAGTTGCTTATATCGAATTAGTGCTAGCTTATCGGCATGCAAAATCAAGAAAGGGGATTGGTTGATGCTAGCCTTTTGGCATGTCTAACCATGTTTTAAGAGGATCGATGCCAACTTGTCTGTATGTCAAATATTTTTAGAACTATCTGATTAGTGCTAGCTTATAGGCATGCAGAATCAAAATGAGTTATTTGTACCCGATTAGCATTAGCTTATTGGTATGTAGAATTGGGATGAGCTATAATGATTAATACCTCTTAAGAGAACTTTTAGTACCTGTGAAAAAATTAGATGTCACTGTGATTATAGTAAATGATGGTGATACCAAATTGGATTAAGGGGTTGTTTAGATGTGTGCAACAACAAAATGAGCGTGCATTCAGTATACTTAAAATAGAAGCTCAAGGGGTTGACAAGCAATTATGAAATCTGGATAGGAGGAAGTCATTTAAGAAGCTTTATATAGAAGGGCTACCTAAATCATTTTTTAGATTCTGTCTCACCCCGAGGTTGCTTTAACTGGTAATCAGAAAGGTTCTAGTGCTCTTATTGAGTTTTACCCGATCCCCTTGATTGCAAACAATATTTTTTCTTTTTAAAAATGGCACAAAGTGCTTAAGATTTGGAAACTACATAGTATAACAAGGGCTTTTATGCACTTCATCAGATAAAGATAAAGCATGACTATCTCCTATTTAGCTCATGTTTGAATGAAAGAGAAATTTTTCAAAATTGAGATCAAACTCATTCGCAGTTGAGAACAACCAGGATGAAATAAAATTTCAAATTGAAACTAAATTGATAAAAAGTAGTTATGCTAAAACTCTAAACACATTACTTGGCAAGATAAACTAAATTTAATCTATAAATTACTAAAGTAAGAATACTTCCTGTTTCATGAAAAGGGATGTGTCATGGTAGTGGTAATCATTTTAAATGCATTAGGAACATAATGGTCCTCAGGTCTGCATTCAGAGAGGATAAATGATCTCGAATTTGAAATAGACAAAAAATGATTATGTCAAAATCTTAGGATATAACCTAATAAGATAAATTAGGCTTAAGGCCCAAGCTATTTTAATAAGGGTACTCCCTAAGATTGGCAAAAGGATGGCACTGCAACATTCATCCTAAATGCATTGGGGAGGTAACAACCCTCGATCTATTTTCTTTTTGAGAAAGGGATGGCATCATGGCTATCTTTGAATGTATGAGGGAGATAATGATCATCAAACTCCCTAAAATTGGGAAAAGGATAGTACTATTATTATCATTAATACATCAGGGAAGTGAAGATCCTTAGACTTGCAAAATAAAATTATGTTAAAGTCTTAGCAAGACAAACTGAGTAAGGAATATTCCTTGAAGTTGGCAAAATAACGGTGCTATAATAGCCATTGCATTGATGTAGGAAATCTTTGAGTTTCTAGGCTATCATATATGAAGATCCAAGTAAATTTTTAAGGTAGAAATAGTAGAATTAGCTTTTATATTACCTGTAGAGTTATGCATACGACAACATATACAAAAAAATTATGTGCAAGGTGTATAAGAATGCATCTAAGCATGCAAAAATGTATGCATGAAATGCATCAGCCTACACCATAGGTGGTTAGAAGATTCCATCTCGAAAGCGAGGTGATTAATGATCCATGTATATCTTCTTTAATAACCCTGGTCTTTAGGCAAGCTTTCTTTTGTTATTTACCTTAGTTTTTTTTTTGTTTTGTCTTCTTTCTGACTTTTTTTTTAATATTTCAGAGGAAATGATCCATCTTATCCTCACCAAGGATAATATTCCCCATTCCAAATTGCACATAGCATCTGATGCCCCTAAGGACTTAGAAATTATGAAAGAAATTTTTGTCATATGAAGTGTTGCCATCACTGCCTTGGAATCAAGCCCACTTCAACATGTGTCTCCATGCATGCCATAGGCTTCTCTTGATAGGTTAACCATATGTCTAGCCCAAATTATGCACATTTTTTATTTGCATACATCATATAGAAATAACAATAGCCATGACCAGACATGTAATACAATAACACAGACCTTATTTTAATCTTAGGGTGTGACATCTTACTTTAATCCATCTCCTGTTGTCAATGATACCTTATATGTTTTTTTTTTTGGAATTTTAGATGAATCAATTTAGGGAAGTCAGGCTTGACATTTAGGCTAACATTTTAGGTGAGTTAAGCTTTTTATTTAGGAATACTATTTAGAAGTACAAAAATCAGATCCTGTAATGTTCTTATCTTCTCGTGGAGTGCCTTTATAGGGTTAGGTGAAGATTTAATTACTTTTATTTTATCATCTCAATACTCACCTCAGTAGCTAAAGGATGCACTTAAAGTGTCATTAAGCTCGAGATTGAGTAAAGATTCATATTTATTGAATCAATGTCTTAGAGATAAGCCATAATTATTGTTGTGCATGATGAAACAAAATAAGACATTGTATATATAAGAAAAGCTCATATTATTAACATGGTTAGAGAAATATATGTATAATTTTAGAGATACATTTTACATTGTCAAAAGGTGGATTATATTACATCTTTATCCACCATAGGCATACTCAGCAAAAGGTCTTTCAGAATCTCAGGCTCTCCTATCTTTGGATGGTACCCTTAAGATTGGTGATTTTATTTACATATTGTAACTCTTGTCATTTTAACTGAGCAAGTGATGTTATATACATATTGCAGCTCTTGTCATTGTAATTGATCAAGTAATGGCTAAATATTTACGTGCCATATGAGTATTGAGGCACATACAATTTTGATGAACCAAAGTTAAACCCAAACATGGATGGTAACATATTATTTTGGCTGCTCCTCCTCTTATTTTTCCCTTTCTAGATTTGATATCTTCTGGGTGTCAATTAGGTCTTGAATGTGATCTCTTAGAGGGCAACATTAGTCCATTTTATATCCCATATACTGATGATAGTTGCAGTATAAATCAATCTTATATCTCAGCTTCCTCTAGCTCTTAGCTAGCATAGGTGGCAGAGGTTGCAACTTCCCTTTCCAACTAAGATGAGTGAGGTACCATGATAACGACTTACCCATAATGGTATAATGATTCCCCTTTGCTCTTATGGCTAAAGCTTCAACAACTTCATCATTATCCCTACTTTGGTTTCCATTCTTTTGCTTACTTTTATGGCCGCCTCTTTCTATACTCTCCCAGTCTTTAAGCACATTCATTTCAAACCCTTTCGTAGCTAGTAAATTAGGTTCAATACTAGAGACAAAAGCTAGGTTGGCTGTAAGGTCGACAATGATCCTTTTTCAAGATCCTCAATCTTTTTATTAAAGGCGATTGTGAGTTATGTGACTGATGACATAACTCTCATTTCTAAGTCCTCAAGCCTCTTATCTAGGTCTTGGGAGACTGAGGTACCAGTTGGCTTTATTGGATCAAACATCTCTACTTTTTATGTGCTTTTTTATCTATTTTAGAATACCTATTAATAGTGTCACTTAGATTAACTTTTGAAGGCGATTGCCAAAACCTCTAAACCACCTAGGTAAACCTAAAATGGCTAAAAAAGGTTATAAGATTAGAGTGGTGTATGATATATGGACATGCTAAACATATGACATGGTACACATGTGATGCATGAACATGAATACATTATGATGTATGGCACATAAACAAGACATACACAATTTTATGTCAACGTAGATAAACATGCGTATTTTACATTGTTATATTAATTATCATTATTTGTTTGTACACAAAATATAATGCATGTTCACGCACAATCATACACATAAGATTTAGATGCTTCAACTTACACTTACATATTAGGTCATGATTTATGCAAGAAAAAATTATACACAAAGTAATATACGCATACATAAAGGAAAAAATTTATGCACATAAAACATACATATATTATTAGTTATTGTTATTTAGAAATGCATGTATATATATAAAAGATGGATAACTACATGCAAAAGAAAAGGAAATAAATGTTTCCAACCTTGTTGCTCCCACATAGGAAGTCATGCGGTCTCTTTCCTAGGTGGGATTAGCTCATGGGTTAACGAAAAGCCCGATGAATGCATATGATACATGGTAGAAAATTGGTAGCATAATCTCTCTTTATTGAAAGCATATACAAATGGATTTTGGTGATTGTGTATTGAAACAATCTAAAAACCTTGGTGAGCAAACAAGTTCACTAAATTTATTCAATACATAAAAACCCATATCACAAGCAAGGTATTATGGTGTATTCCCCCTAGTGATAGTGTTTATACCATTACATGGGCTTGGGTTTGGTGATACAACTTTAGCGCTACCCAAGCATGGTCCCTGCTAATGGGTCTGGCTCATCATTAGTATAACGACCAATTGAATCACCATTTGATATACCAAAAGGTACGAGAGACGGGGTGATGGTCCTCCTTAACACTTTTCCTGCATTGAGTGAAAGTAGGGTTGCATTTTGGGAATGCACCAGGGCTAAGAGAGGGATACCTAACTTAGTTCTAAGGCTTTAGCATGAATGTAATGCAATTTTTCGAAAAGAGATAAAATATTTTAATAACTAAACTCATTCATATTAAATCAACCAAAGGTACTTTTAGAGCAAAATCTCAGGGTCCTCAGTGGAGTCACAACTATGATGCGCGTCGAACCCCGTAGGCATTCGGTTTGCTATCAAAAACTAGCTTTTAGGGCTCAAGATTGGATTAAAGTCCATTTAGCTCATGAAAGGCAATCGTTTCATAATGGGTAGGGATTCAATCCAACAAGCAATGCTCTCGAGCCTCTAAAAGTCATAAGATAGCGCATTGGTGTATCCCTATCCATTTACTAGTGAACAATTTATGAGGCAGCTACTGAGCATCACAACATATAAATTTAAGAGTTACCACCCAATAGAACATTGGAAAAATTATTTTTTAATACCTTGTGATACCGAAACCAAAGAGAGTATGGATTTCACTCCTATTTATACCTTTGGTTAATGTTATATAAGCAGGTTTAATGATTACTATATGTTATCTCTGTTCTCACATGAGTTATTATACTAGAAAAAAGGCACACTTAAGCATGTTGAAAGTGATAAAGTATCTATAGAAAGCATTAAAGCATTTACGAATAAATAGAAAAGTAAATTCATACATAAATTAGGGAATGAATTGTGTTTGTGAGGACAATGGTCTTCGGATGCATGTATACAAAAGGTAGCATTTTAGGTGTATTAATGAAAAGGGGAGCATTAGTTCTCCCATAGCTTTTAAAACCATCACATCCAGTGTTTAATTTTAAGGTAGAAAACAATTTGGTGTATGTTTATATTATCGTTCAAAAGAATTAATATTTCATAATAAATAAAGACATAAAAAATAAAAATATAAGTAAATCATGCATAAATCGGATCATTAATTGAATTGGAAACTTTGGTTCTTTCATGTATATTTATAAAAAATTTTATGTGATTTTTGAAATAAAATAGGACATTGGTCCATTTTATGAGAAAAGTCCAATTAATTAAGGTAGAAATATTTTAAGTGAGTTTTCTTAGTTATCGTGTGTAAAAAACTATTTTTTTACTAACTATTACATATTTTTGAAAAATAAAAGGAAAATTTAATACAAGCCCAAATTAATAATAAACAAGCAAGTAAATTCTAAACTATCCTACTTCGCCACATTCTCCGACCCAATCCAGATGGGAGTTGTGCATTTAAAAAAAGAACATAAAATAACAATATGAGTTAATAATGAATTAAATAAAATAGTAGATAATAATAAAATGCAACAATTAAATCAATAGGTGAAATGGACTTCATAGTAGCAACAATGATAATAATGTGCTAATATTAATAATGACAATTATAAATGTTGGCATTAAAAATAAGAACGAAATACACAATACAAATATAATTGATTTAAATAAATTAAATAAGAAACATAATTGATATAAATGTAATATTAAAAATTAGATGAAAACAAATTAATAAATATGCTAAAATTATTAAATAAAATAAGCTAATACAACAAATATAATACCAATAAACAAATAATTATACACAAAAAATATATTAAAAGGAATAACATTTAAATCATTGATTAAATTCATTAAGAAATTAATAATAAATAATAAACTAAAATAACAAATAAACAATAAATGAAAGAATTAAAGTGGACATGTGCATTGAATGGAAAGAAAGCAATTGAATTGAAATTATAATTTTGGGTCAAAGCATAAAAGGACAAAAAAAATAAGGTAGGAACCTAAAAAGGGTGATTGACGAGGGGGAAAGTGACTGGGACATTTAGCGATGGAAGTTTTTGACTGTCGCCATAAACTTCTATCACTAAAGGTCCAAAATAGAAACAAAGGGAAATTAAAGGAGAAAATCCTTTAGCGACGTGAACTAGCAGGCTTCGCTAAAGGACCTGATGAGAAATTAAATAAAATACCAATTTTACTCCTAAAAAATATATAAATACTTTAAAAACAAACCAAAATTCATAAGAAATAAACAATTAAATATAAACATCAAATTAACAAATTAGGCTTTTACATTAATATATTAAATAAGCAATTTACAAATTAATAATAAGATTAATATAAGAAAATCAAATAATAAAATATTTATCAAATTAACAAAAATAAAACAATTAAATTATTAACTAATTAAATTAGTTGATAAAATTAGTTAGCAAATTTACAACTAATAATCAATTAATTGTAAACTCGAAGAAATTAACAATATATTAAAGTAGATCTATAAAATTAATAAGAAAATAAACTAAAAACATATTATTTACAATAGTAGATTTTTGGATTTTTAGGTCTTGAGAATATTACCTTTAGTTTGGTTTCGTCGTGAGACGAGAATTCAGTGTTTTACAAATTTTTTTGATTTTTAGGGGTTTTTTTTGTAAATTTTTGAAATTAAAATTTTGTATTTTTCATTGAAGTATGAAACGAAAAGAAGAAGAAGAAGAAGAAGAAGAAGAAGAAGAAAAAGATCAGATAGCATTTAATGGGATCGAAAACCTATAAACCTATCCTTAACGGGATAAGGATAAGGAGAAAAGATCCCAGATTTTTCTCCCCTATTTTCGGGCGAGTCACGGACTGTTGACCAGCCCATTGACTTTTTCCTTTTTCCTTCATTTTCTCAGCCAACTTACTTTTAATTTGAAATATTTTTTCATTTTTAGGCCCGAAGATGACCTTTTTACGACCATGTCTTTTAAAAATTTATTTCCATTTGTCTTAGCTTTCCAATGAATCAGCTATCACTAAATTTGGATTTATAGTTTGGGATTTATGGTCAAAATACGGATGAATGCTCTTGGTATATTTTTAAGGATAGAATTGGTGTTTTGGCTTTGAAAATTTAATAGGAACAATGGGTTCAAAATTATGTCATTCTATCTTCATGAAAGTTGCTCCAAAATAAGTTTATTTTCTATAAAAATTATATTCATCTCAATATGAGCTCTACAAAGGTAGTTATACCAAAAAATACTATAGATTAGTTTAAGTACAGGGATAGATTTAGGTTGACTCTCAAAGCTATAAAATATGCAATAAAATATTTTTTGAAAATGTAGTACTGGAGAAGGCCAAAGTGCCACTGCTTCTTGGTTGTTTCTAAATTATGAACACCCGTACTAAACTATATAGCTTAGTAGGGAATATAAATCAAGAAGATGACCTCTCACAGAAGTTGTCAATTGCACACACATATGAGCATAATATTAAGCAAGCAATAATTTAGTATTTTCAGCAAGTATTAAGTAATCAATCGTGTAATTCCTAATCATTATGTCATCAAGTAAACCTTAATCTGTTGGTTAATGGCATGCACACTAAGTTAAGTCACCTTTTTCAAACAATCCATCTTGTATACAAATTCATGTAGATTACATATTCGTATGCATTCACAATTTTCTTTTGGATTGTTACAAGTGATACTTATATTCAACTTCATCATCTACTACCACTTTGCTCACTTATTTAATTTCTTATTACTTTCAAGAAATGTTCATGTAACTCTTAAATGTATATAAATTTATTTAATTTACCTGGCTTCTATTCTTTATTCTTTCAAGTACATACACACATAACCTAGTTAATAATTAATTTTGAGCAACTTTTTACAGATGATTAAGCTAATTATCGGGGTCTATATGCATGCCTAATTAATTCATAAATTCTATATCAATCCTATATTTATTTTGTAACCCTGTGCATTTCTTCCATTTTTTCTTGGATATAGATGTGTTACTATTTCTATATCTTTTTCTTCATTTCACATGTGGGTTTCTACTTTATCAACATTTAATAGTCATAGATTGCATCCAATCCATAAATCACATCAAAGTTGCATATAAGGTTATAGATTCCTACCTTGAAGGTTCTTACAAACACTGAGTAGTAGTATTTCACAATTGGTCATGAGTCATAACAACTAATTAAATGTATTTATATATAACCTCTTACATTATGTGCATAAAACATTATGTAATAGTTACATACATGTGATACTATATAATACTTCATTTTTCATGTCAAAATATGACTTAAACCAATTTCAAGTTTTTGATTTACTATTCATGGATTCATATATGAGTAACATGTAGATCAAGTAATGAAATATTATGTGATTTCTATCATATTACTTCTTGTAATGCTTTACTTATATTCTATATTATGCTTGTTTCTCTATGGATAGAGATTGAAGCACCCTCAATGCAAAAACCCTATTACACATGTATCATGAATACTATTAATCATGCTTATACTACATGTTCATTTAATCATCATTTAGCCATTAATCTTGCCATATGGTTTCATATGCTTATATTCATGCTACAAGTCTATTCCTGTTTTCCATTTCATACCTATTATCATGCATACTAGACTGTCTGAATATTACTTTATGCACACATATTCTGTCTTAGCTTTACTACTAGTGAGTTACAGTATTCCACATAGGTTTTATACATATCATAAGATAACTGGCCATTATACAAAAACATAAGATAATTGTAATACAAAACATCCTATATAAAGGTTATCAGTCGATGGTTGGCCCTTCCTGATGCAGGGAACGTCCCTCAACAAAAGTCTTGCTATTTGTACCTACACGGATAAATAACCCGTGCTAAGCTATAAAGCTTAGTGGGGAACATCTACAGATGAATGACCACTCACACAGGTCATCAAAACATACATATACAATGTATATAATAAATAACATATACAACATATCATGTCATTAATAACAAATACTTTAAAGCATAACATATATTCTCATGTTCCTAATCATTGTACCCAGAAGAGTAACAAATATGCTCATATTCATAATTCACATAGACAGCAATTTCCCATGTAAACATATTCAAATAAAACATAATTCCTGTGGTAAACCAACATTATAATCCACAATATCAATCTTTAGTCAAATCACTTTAACTGTTTAATTTTGATCATTACTATGAATAACATTTAGCCTGCCTTAGCTTTATCGGTGGATAACGGGAACTATGGATACACATCGGTATCAAAGAAGGATATCCGAAGATATCAAATCTATAGACCCAAATAGGGCCAAACTGTACTGTGGACCGGTCAAGCATACCCAAACGGGGCTGATCATGATCCAAACGGGATCATATATACTATGGATCCAATCGGGCCAAACTATGGCAGCTGCAATTTCCCTATAGGCGCCTATCAATCCACATCTAAAACTCTATCGCAGGCAGAACTATATTCGTGTTCAATTCACATATTAATACTGTATTCATAGTATAATGTTGTGCACATATACATAGTCTTATATAACTATGAATTCTCTGGTGCATAATCAGGTATATGCACATTTCACATGCCAAGTTATACATCTGGCTTATTCAAATCTGTATGACTGTACAATTTACATCATAACATATAGGTATGACATTTAATTATCATATCATATACATAATCATAAATGTACATACCTGTGGGTACATTTGCATATAGTTGATTTATTCTTATGAGCATGTTTCCAACACATATATAAACCTTTATCATCATTCAAGTCATATGCTATATAACATATCAACATGTTTCCATATGGGCATACACACATGCCAAGGTCATACTATTATAGTCCCTATTTTATAGCATAGGTATACATTCATAGATAAATTTTCAATGTAAATGATACAAATTTATATACACACAAGTATATGACTCGTATACTTGCATTCAAGGTCTATTTTGTTCAGTCATATGTGCAACACATGGGGGTAGCCTAATATACTGATAAAGGAGGATAAAAAACATAGTTATGGGCCAAAATCATGCTGTCGCGCTCGCAACAGTATACTTGGCCATACGAGTTTTTCACCCTGATCCTAAAATCCTGCAAACTGCTTAATAATTTTATTTTGTACATCATTTTTGACACACTAAACGGCCTTTGTAGATATACATTCTTAGTTTCTAGAACATCAAAAATATTTTCAATATCATTTTTAGAACTCGAGATATGTTGAAATTACTAAAGACTGTTCATCATAGTAGGCAACACAGAATTTCCGATTTTCAAGTGAAAATAGGCAATGTTGTGGGCATTATTTGACTTTGTTTTCTTCATATAAATTGTAGGTTTTTAAGTCTCTTTTAAGTAGGAATTTACCTCATGTCAATATGAGCATTGTACAATCATTTATTAAGATTTTACCCAAGCTGTTCAATATTAGCATCAAAGATGCATCTAATATTCCATCAATGTAGGGATTAATTTAGAGCCCAACTTAGTGATATTTTTCAAATACACTTTTATACATATATCTCATATGGAAATATAAAAATTACCAAAGCTTTAAATTAAGATCCCTAGCTCATTTTATAGCTTAATTACAGTCAATAATTTCAGCAAATCTTCATGTAACACATACTGTAACATATTCTAAATTCATAACTCATCCCTATTATTTCATCTATCACACACATGCACCTTGATGATACAATCAAAAATCACATGCATGTAATGTGAGTACCATCCCATACCTTGGCTGACCCCTCTTCACCCTAGCATTCAATCCCTTGCAATATCTTTCCCTTTATCCTTTCTATCTCCTCCTTCTTTAACTACAACACAAGTCATCCCCAATCCATCATTTCCAGCAACCAAGCCCATCTGAAATTCACATTTGGAAATGAAGAAGAAGAAGAAGAAGAAGAAGAAGAAGAAGAAAAAGAAGAAGAAGAAGAAGGGGATGAAGATATCCCAAAATTATACCATACCTTTATAATCTTTATCAATATCTTCTTGATTAATTAACATGCATAAATTTTTCCTTAAGATTTCTTTGAGACATTGGTTATTCAAGTTTAAGGAAATAAGAACTCTCCCTCTTCATCAAACTCAGCCGACCAACTCATCACCATCTGCATTTTCTCTTTCCAACCACTACCTTTCAACCTATATAATAATAAGGCAAATTCCCCAAGTGATCCTTTCAAGTTTTTGCATGTTACCAAGACTTCCTACCAAATCTTGCATGTCACAATTCATTCCCACAAGTTAGTCTATTCATAATTCAACCCCACCAATTAACCTCTTATTTACATTAGCCTCTCCTCAATTCTTAAATTCTCAATTGACCCCATAAAATGTCATAATTACCAATTTACCCCAAATCAATAATTATACTCCAATTAAACCCTCAATTCAAATTACATCACACTAATCAATTTATTTTTCATGCCATCAAAATAATAAAAACGTCATTTATCCCTTAACAAATTATTTATACAAATTTCTCATTAAATTCTTAATCTTAATCAATTAAAACTCCTCTTAAAATATGAAATTTAATTAGGGTCATGTAAGGGGTCTCACAATTCTCTCCCTCTTAAGGAATTTCGTCATCGAAATTCATACCTGATTTAAATAATTGAGGATATTGCTTTCTCATAGCTGCCTCTGGCTCCCAAGTTACTTCTTGTACACCATGATGTTGCCAGAGTACTTTAACTAGAGGGATCTGCTTTCTCCTCAATTGTTTGATTTCCTTAGCCAGGATTTCCTTCGGTTCCTCATCATAAGTGAAATCCGGCTGCAACTGAATATCTTGAACTTGTAACTTGTGAGATTCATCTGAGCGATATCTTCGAAGCATAGATACATGAAACACGTCATGAAGCTTGGCCATTTCCATAGGAAGAGCCAATCTATAAGCTACTGGTCCGACTCTTTGAAGAATTTCATACGGACCAATGAATCTCGGACTAAGTTTTCCCTTTTTCCCAAATCTAAGCACTTTTCTCCAAGGAGATACCTTTAAAAATACTTTATCACCCACCTGGTACTCGATATCCCTTCTTTTAAGGTCAGCATATGACTTTTGCCTGTCACTTGCTTCTTTCAGCCTTTGCTTGATAACTTGAACCATTTCTTCTATATCTTTAACAAGGTCAGGACCAATTAACTTACATTCAGTCAACTCAGTCCAGCAGACTGGAGTTCTACATTTCCTGCCATACAAAGCCTCATATGGTGCCATTTGAATACTCTTCTGATAGCTGTTATTATAAGCAAATTCCATTAAGGCTACATATTTATCCCAACTTCCAGAAAACTCCAAAGCACATCCTCTCATCATATCTTCTAGAATCTTAATAACCCTTTCAGATTGCCCATCCGTTTGAGGATGAAAAGCTGTACTGTACTTGAGCTGTGTTCCCAAAGCTTGCTGTAAATTTTTCCAAAATCTCGATGTAAACCTTGGATCTCGATCCGAAATTATAGACAAAGGTATACCATGTAACCGTACAATCTCATTCACATACAATTCTGCAAGCCTATCCATAGAATAATCTGTTCGAACCGGTAAGAAGTGAGCTACTTTTGTTAACTTATCCACTATTACCCAAACAACATCATATTTTCTTTGAGTAAGAGGCAAACCAGTAACAAAATCCATGGTAATGTCTTCCCACTTCCACTGTGGAATTGGAATGGGATTTGGGAGACCTGAAGGAAACTGATGTTCTGCTTTCACTTGCTGACATGTTAGACATTTAGTAACATAATCAACAATATCCTTCTTCATGCCAGGCCACCAGTAAAACTGTTTCAACTCTTGATACATCTTGTTCCCACCAGGGTGCATAGTAAATACTGTATTGTGAGCCTCATTCAATACTGTTCTCTTTAATTCTTTGTCATCAGGAACATATAATCTATTCTGATAATACACACCCCCATCCTTTTTCACTGAGTACTCAGACTGGGTCCCTTCATGTGAAGACTTCAAAATCTGTTGTAACTTTTTATCATGTTTTTGTGCATCAATCACTGTTTGCCTCAAACAAGATCTAGCCTTCAACTGTGCTATTAAAGCATAATCATAAGCAAGGTTCCATCTACAGCGATGTGCAATCAAAGCAGCCATCATCTTACGGCCCAAGGCATCAGTTACGACATTAGCTTTACCTGGATGGTAATCCACTATACAATCATAATCTTTAAACAGTTCTAACCATCTTCGCTGTCTCAAGTTAAGTTCTTTTTGAGTGAGCAAATATTTGAGACTCTTGTGATCTGTATAGATTCTGCACTTTTCCCCATACAAATAATGTCGCCAAATTTTCAAGGCAAACACTACTGCTACTAACTCTAGGTCATGGGTTGGATAGTTTTGTTCATGTGGCTTCAACTGTCTAGATGCATAGGCAATTACTTTGCCATCTTGCATTAACACACAACCCAAGCCAACTCTAGAAGCATCACTATACATAGCATACTCCTTTCCTGTAACTGGTTGTGTCAAAATTGGAGCCTCTGTCAGAAATTTCTTCAATTGATCAAAACTTGCTTGACATCGATCAGTCCACTCAAACTTTATACCCTTTCTCAACAGTTTAGTGAGTGGTGCAGCTATAACTGAAAAGCCTTTCACAAAGCGACAGTAATAACCTGTTAAGCCCAGAAAACTTCTCACTTCTGTCACATTTCGAGGCGGCTTCCATTTCACTATAGCCTCTATTTTTGCTGGATCCACCCTAATGCCTTCAGAAGATACTACATGACCAAGGAAAGAAATTTCCTTAAACCAAAAATCACATTTGCTCAGCTTAGCATACAACTGATTCTCCCTCAGAATCTGTAAAACAATTCTCAAATGCTCAGCATGTTCCGCTTCATCCCTCGAATACACCAAAATTTCATCTATGAACACAACAACAAACTGATCCAAGTAGGGTCAAAAAACCCTATTTATAAGATCCATAAACGCAGCCGGTGCATTTGTTAACCCAAATGGCATCACCAGAAACTCATAATGCCCATATCGGGTTCTAAAGGCTGTTTTGGAAACATCTACATCCTTAACCCGAAGTTGATAATAACCCAAGCGCAAATCAATCTTGGAAAACACTCCAGCACCCTTCAACTGATCAAATAAATCTTCAATTCTTGGTAAAGGATACTTATTTTTGACTGTTACCCTGTTTAACTGTCTGTAGTCTATGCATATCCTCATAGACCCATCCTTTTTCTTCACAAATAAAACCGGTGCACCCCAGGGCGATGTACCATTTCTTTGAGTCTCCCATACTAAACCAATTTAGTACTTTGTCTATGTACTTTTCTTGACTTAGTCCCAAAAGCGGATTCGATCTATCTCTATATATCCGAATACCAAGTATTGTCTCGGCTTCACCTAAGTCTTTCATTGAGAAACATTTCCCCAACCATTGCTTAACCTTTTGCAATGTTGGAATGTCATTCCCAATGAGAAGGATGTCGTCCACATATAGGACTAGAAATACTACTATGCTCCCACTAACCTTCTTGTACACACAAAGCTCATCTTCGTTTTTGATGAAGTCAAATTCTTTGACTACCTCATCAAAACAAAGAATCCAACTTTGGGATGCTTGATTTAATCCATAAATGGATTTTTGAAGCTTGCAAACCTTCTTAGGATGTTTGGGATTGACAAAACCCTCAGGCTGTGTCATATACACATCCTCAAGTAAATTTTCGTTGAGGAAAGCAGTTTTGACATCCATTTGCCATATCTCATAATCATGATATGCAGCTATGGCAAGCAAGATCCTAATGGACTTGAGCATGACTACAGGCGAAAAGATCTCATCATAGTCTATACCATGAGTTTGTCGAAAACCTTTTGCTACTAGTCTACCTTTGTAGGTCTTATCAGCTTTGAGTTTGAATAGCCACTTGCATTCAATTACCTTAGCACCTTTCGGTGGATCAACCAAGGTCCAAACCTGGTTATCATACATTGATTACATCTCGGATTTCATGGCTTCAAGCCAATTTTTTGAGTCTGGGCTCTCAATAGCTTCTCGGTAGGTAGTAAGATCCTCACGATCTACTAACTCAATAGTGTCACTATCAGTGATTAGAAATCCATATCTCTCAATCACCTGACGTACCCTATCGGACCTTTTAGGTTCTTATGTAATGGGTTCTTATTCCACAACTGGTTGTGAACTTGATGCCATTTCCAACTCATCCTCTATAAGAGTTTGTGGTGCTTGAATTTCTCCAAGTTCTACTTTACTCCCACTATCTTTCTTGACAAGGAACTCCTTTTCCAAGAAAATAACCTTGTAAGCAAAAAATTCTTTGTTCTCAGCTTGTGAGTAAAAGTAGTATCCCTTTGTTTCTTTGGGATAACCTACAAACAAGCAGACAATGGATTTGGACTCTAGTTTGTAAGATGTTAATTTCTTACCATGTGCTTTACAGCCCCAAATCCTGAGAAATGACATATTGGGTTTTTTCCCATTCTATACCTTCGTATGGTGTCTTCTCAACTGCTTTAGTTGGAGTACGGTTTAGTAGAAACACAACAGTTTCTAATGCATAACCCCAAAAAGAGACAGGAAGATTTTCTTGACTCATCATAGATCGAACCATGTCCAACAGAGTTCAATTTCTCCTTTCAGACACACCATTCCATTGTGGTGTTCTAGGAGGAGTGAGCTGTGAAATAATACCACACTCTTTTAGATGACTGTCAAACTCTTGGCTTAAGTATTTGCCACCTCGATATGATCGAATGGCTTTTATACTTCTACCAAGTTGGTTTTCCACTTCGTTCTTAAACTCTTTGAATTTCTAAAAAGTTTCAGACTTGTACTTCATTAGATAGACATAGCCATATCTACTGAAGTAATCTGTGAACGTCACGAAGTAGTTAAAACCACCTCTAGCTTGTGTACTTAAAGGTCCACATACATCGATATGTATTAGTTCCAATAATTCATTAGTCCTCTCACCATTTTTGTTAAAAGGACTCTTTGTCATTTTTCCATGCAAACATGGCTCGCATATATCATAAGACTCTAAGTCGAATGATCCAAGTACTCCAGTTTTATGGAGTCTTGAAATGCATTTTTTGTTTGAATGCCCTAAACAACAATGCCAGAAGTAAGTAGGGTTAAATTCGTTTGATTTAACCCTCTTTGTATTAATGTTGTATATGGACTCTTTGTTTTGTAGATCAAGGATATAAAGGCCATTTTGCAACATGGCATTGCCATATGAAATGCCTTGGCGACGAATATGAGCATTGCAATTTTTAATAACAAAATCAAATTCATCCAAATCCAAACATGAAACTGAAATAATGTTTCTGCTCATAGCAGGCACATAATAACAATTTTTCAAAACTAAACAAAGTCCAGAAGGTAAAGTGAGTTGATAGTCGCCCATCTCTATGGCAGCAACTCGTGCTTCATTCCCCACATGGAGGTCCACTTCATTCTTCCCAAGTAACCACCTATTTCTTAGCCCTTACACATTTGAACAAATGTTAGAACCACAATCGGTATACAATACCCAAGTGGTAGAAATAGAAAGGTTAATTTCAACAACAAAAATACTAGAATTGGATGCCTTGGCTCCATTCTTCTTTTTTTCTTCCTTGAAGAGAGCGCAATTCTTCCTCCAATGCCCTATTTTGTTGTAGTGGAAGCAAGTGCTCTCACTCTGTTTGAGCTTTTATGCTTTGGGCATGGATTGGGCCTGAGGTACACTCCCATTTGACTTGAATCGAGCTAGGTCATTCTTGGGTTTTGCCTTTCCCTTTCCCTTTCCCTTAGCGGGTCCCTTCTTAATGTCCCCTTGAACCATAAGTACGGGATTGGTCTTTCGAATGTTCTCTTCAACATTCTTAAGCATCCCATGAAGCTCGGTGACTGACTTGTTCATTGCATGCATGTTAATTCATCACAAATGGATCATAATCATAAGTCAATGATCCTAAAATCAAGTTAGTGGCCAATTCCTTTGGTACTTGTACCTCAAGCTTCTCAAGAGTATCAAGATACCCTTTCATCTTGAGTACATAGGTACTAACAGGAGTACCCGCAGCCATCTTACAAGAAATTAAGGCCTTTGTTGTCACGAACCTCTCATGACGAGCTTGCTCTTGGAACATCTCTTTGAGGTGCACCATGATCGCATAAGTCTCTTGGTCCATAAATTGCTTTTGCAAGTTAGGCACCATAGTGGCTAGCATCAAACAGGTCACATCATTGGAGTTGCTCTTCTTGGTCTCAAAAGTTTCCTTTTGAACCACAGAGGCATTACTACCAGGTTCTTCAGGCAAGAGTGCATCCAAAACATACGACTTTTTCTCTTGCTTAAGAACTATTCTTAAGTTTCGAGACCAGTCTATGAAATTGGTGTCATTCAATTTGTCCTTTTCAAGGACCGATCGCAATGAGAAATTGTTTTTTTAAGATGCCATTTTCAATCTACAATAATAAAATTTATCAAGATTAAATGAGGTCTTATTTATAATCCCACAAACCGAATTAATATTCCTTTAAATAATTCACGTTAGTGATTTAATGTGGGCCAAGATCCACTTTTCACAACAACTTATTAGTCAAGCTGAGCTTGTACACCTAACAAGTTAAGTTACTTAGGTAGGAAAACTCCAATCATATCTCGTACATAACTCTTGGATCAAATGGGCTAACATCTTAAGATGTTATAGCACAAACCCATTTATTAGTTGCTTAGGTTCGGTCATCACTTTCCATATTAAGTCCAACCTACATTCACAACCCATGCCTCACAAAGATAATCGGCGCATCTAGGACTCCTAGTCTACGTGATCGATGATTGATGCCTTGACATGTTTCGAATTAGGAAGGCAACTTTGTGACTTACTATTTTAGGGATTCATTTTATTACGGCTTACATGGCACAAGCCTTGTCATCCATTCATGGCATGTATATATATATAATTGTATAAAGTAAAGCGTGACAAACATGGGCCCAAAAACCTACAACTAAGATTCTACACTATTACATAAGAATCTTTGAGTTGAGCTTCTCCACTCCGGTGGGCTTCGTCTTGATTTAAAAAGTCTTCAAGTAAATTCTATTCTAAGAAATAAATGAAACTTTTACAATAAAACATAATGGCACGTAGGCCATATTTAATTACAAAAACCCAGGGCCCATGAATGCACCATGCATATCCATTCATCACACCAAACGAGCAAATAAATATACATAAAATTCATGGATCAAAGAAAGTCTAATTTTAAATAATTTAGCCAAGCCCATTAATGGAAATTGTGTAATTGAACCTTTAAGAGAAGACCCCATGATGGGTCTGGGCCAAAGCCAAATGGACTAAATCCTCTTATTGAATAAGTTCTCTTAAAAGCCCAAAATACTAACTAGTTAGATTTGTGCCATAAATCAACTCTAGTATAATTTCTAATTTTGCCATTTTTAATTTTATGTCATTCAGCCCATAAACATTAAAAATACATATAATATGTAACAACATGAATTAAAACATATAATCATGAAGAACATATATATATAATACATGGCATTCATACAAAAACAAACAAACAACAATGAAACTAGTTGTTTAATGCGTATATGATGCCACAAAAAAATGCACAAACACTTAAATCAATTTTATGAGTCATTTAATGATTTAAATAAGGTCATAAATATTGAGTTAATGTTCTGTACCATTTTGATATAAATTTGTTTTTACCATTTTAATAAAAAAAAAACAACAAACAATGTTGATTAAACATGTAACAAACACAAACTAGTCATAGTTTTAAGTGATTTTAAAATTAATCAATTAAATTGTCATGGACCAGAATTAAAACCAAATTTAAAATATGTCTAGAACTGATATTTAATCTTTAAAAATCACTTACAAACATGCCAAAATCGTTTTACATTTAATTTTGAAAACTAGTTGTTAAACTAACACTTAACATGCCAACTAGCCCCTAGTTTCAAGATTAACATGTACCATCAGGTATTATCAATTAAATCCAACCATTAACAGCTCTAAGGACATCTTAGGATAGTATATTAACATTTCATATTAATTATAATACCTATCTAATCATTTAAAATCGTTTTTACACCAAAACAATGCAAAAAACTCAAAACAGAAAATTTCAGCATTGCATGTTTTTAGAATAACGATTTTTGATCAATTATTTCATGCATCTAAAGCACTAAAATAAGCATGTTTAGGCTCTGATACCACTGATGGAAAATGACATGGTATGTAAATGATAATCATGCAGCGAAAAAACAATAAAATTTGATCATACATAGTATACAATTCCATAACAAGAATTAAAGCATGCAATTTTAGGGTTTTAAAACTTACAACTTTAGATGCACTTCAAGATTTGATTTTGATGATAACCAGCAACCAAGAAGGATATGTCAGCCTTAGATCTTCACCACCAATGCCAAAGGAACAGCCTTTATGCCACTCCTCTCTATGTTCACACACAAAATTGCAAGCAAAGCTTAAAATCGAGATTGCTAGCTCTCGATTTAAGTATTGTGTAATGGCAATGGATTGAAGCTACAAGATTTGATCTTGCATTTTTTAGTTGCTATTGCTACCCAAGAACACAATAGAATGAGTAAGAATCCTTTCTCCTTATGAATTCAGCCAAGAGAATTTTGTGAGAGAGAGAGAGAGTTTTCACGCCACCACCACTAGGGTTTTATTTTTTTTCATTCAATATATATATGTCATTTGTTTTTAAGTGTTAATTCTGAAATCCACTACCTCAAGATAGTCAATTTAGCCTTAATCACTTCCTAAAATCAAGTGACATATATTAATTAAAACTCTTTTGAATTAATTTGAAATAAATCTAAGACATTTTAATCTAATAAATCACTTATTTTAAAACTTGTACATGTGTCAAAATTCCTTGATATTTATCTTGGAATTTCGGTCACTTCAATTTTCATTTAAGTGATTTAATTTGATTAATATTCTTTTAGGCTTTAATACTCAATTAATTAAATTAATACAAGATAATTAATTAATTGAAATTAAACCTTGTGGGCTGAATTTCTTTCTCTCATGGACCAAGGTCCAATAGCAATTTTAATACCCATTACATACATTAATTTGACTTTAATTAAAAGCCCAAATTAATGTCCAATACTTTATTTAAATATTTTAAGCCCAATGCTTTGTGTGCAATCCTATAGGTCCATTTAAAGTTGGCAATGAATTAATGAATTAATTCAAAGGCTATATATATTCTCTAGCAAGATATTATAGCATTCCAAATTAAATGAAAATGTATATGACATTTAGTGACCTAATGCAATTTTGCATAGTCCCTTACCCATAAATATCAGAATTAATATAAGGCATGGAACTAGTCATCCTTATATATATTAATTCCTTTCTTGATATTCTAGTGACACTAAACTCTCAGATAAATAACGATTACTAATTATTTCATCTCGGTATGGCCATACACTTTTCAGTTCACTGATCAAGTGGTCGATGATATTTTCTCTCTTATTGAGAGGGGTAATCCCTTCAATTCTCCCATGCTCTCTAACATGAATCAATGCATATCCAAGCATACCCATACTTGTCACTCTGTTACGAGCACGTTAGGTGTATGTCAAAGTACACAGTAATTCATAAAAGGTTTCATAGAGATTTTAGGTCTAAGAACTCTGATGCAAAACTTGCATATGAGACACACTTATGACTTATACCATGTAGTGTTCTCATGAACGAATTGAATCCAGATACCATGTTCTAAACATTTATGTATGATCTCTAATTGACACTCTTGTCCTTATGATCCGTAAGACAGAAGTCAACTTATCAAAGAGAGCATACTAGTCTTAATTCATTGTTATTCCCATAATAATGACTGACTACGGATATTTAGAATGAAGTCTCTATTGTTTCAAGGTCTTACAACCATGTGCCTCACACATGATAACTTAAACTGAAACAACATTCTTGGATAGTTCTATCAATTGATATGCACAAGAATACAATAGATAAAACAAATGCCTCATTTATTAACTAAAGTGTTTTATTACAATGTATTGGGGCTAGGGCTTACACTAACATCTAGATGGTGCAGTTTTATATAGGGTAGGTGAATATGTTTTAATTATTGGTGGGGAAGGTGATGCCTCGTATGATTGTGCACATAATGCTCCCCTTAATGGAAACCTGAGCCTTGGCAGCAACATGCCCTTCTTTCTCTTCTATGGCATAGCTTTAAACCTGAAATATATGAATTTGATTATTTCACATTAGAACAATATTAATTAAATATATGCAACAATATATTATTGATATAATAATAAATATAATCATATAATATTAAATTACTTACACCAATTAATTTCAAAAACTGATAAATAATAAATTAAATTTCAAAAATATTAACTGGTACAGTTAATTGCCATTATGAATGCATGTATACAAAATAATTGAAAGTTGATTACGAGGAAAAAAATAATAATAATAAACAGAGAGGACAAGTAATTCATGAAAATCATTAGAGGCCCATTATGTCATTTTCTTCGATTATCCACATGGCCCATTAAGTCAATATATATATACGTAAGGAAATACAATTGTTTAATTTCTATTTCTAATTTTGATTTTCATATCTATTAATAATAGAAAAATTCAAGTAAAATTTATCTTTAGTGTCGGATAATCTAAAAAAAAACATACAATAAAAAAGTATATTTATTCTACAAATAACACAAAAATACAATAAAAAAGAACATGCAGGAAAACATCAACATATCAATTAAAGTCCAACATCTTATTAGTAGTCAGGAAACCAATATATAATGTTAACCACACCATTCCAAAAATAGAAGTCCACAATCTCTAAGTTTTAAATTAACATATATAATGTCAACTACACCATTCCAAAAATAGGATCACTTTATGCAGTGAAATCTTCAATAAGAGTACAATAATCTAAACAAAAATAGAATAGAACAAACTAAAAGTAGAACCCCAGCAACCCGTGGTGCCGTATGAAAACTAATTAAAGAACTAAGTTATAACAACCAAAAAAGAAAAAGAAATGAAATAAATCTACTTAACAAAAAAGCTTTTTAATTAGAAATTAAAAGAAGCATGAGGAGCCTTACCTGGTGCCATATGAAGACAGAGAATATAGGAGGAGGATATGTTGAATAAATCACGTGCAGTACGTAATTTGTCTGCTAGTGCACAATTAATTTACCAATTAAGGCAGAGTAGAGCATTTCCATCATGAAAAATGTAACAACCAAATGAAAAAAATAAAAAGAAAAGAAGAAACAAGTTTGTGTCATATATAAGACAATTTTAGTAAAGCAAATGAGGACATGCTGCATGATGGAAAACTCGAGGAATAAAAGCTGCACCACATGAAGAAGTAATGACCACTAACAATTTTCACAAGCAATAATGCTAGCATGGTCAGAGATGCAGGCATTGCCATGTAGAGATCATAGCTTCAATTTTATTGGCATCGAGGTCAGAAAAATATAAGCCCATGCCAGCATAAAGAACAAAAAGCTAGTCGATGACCCATAAAAAAATCTTATGAAAATTAGGCAAGTGAAGACCAATTGCTCCTAAATGTAAAGCCATCAAAATGCAGAAACACTGAGGAGGGCAAAGGCCATTGCATATGAAAAGAAAAACAAAACATTTTCCATAAGGATGAAAATCCTATTAAGATATCTATAATGATGCCTATAACCATCATTACAAAATAATGAGTAGGAGTTAATAAATATGATTAAAGTTTCCTACCTTATATGCAACAAATAACTTCTTTAAAGCTCAAAGCGTACCACCACAAGAGACAAGGCAAATCTGTAGTAAAGATAAAGAAGATCTAAACCTTTTCTTAATATATTACTTCAAATACAAAATAATAATGATGATGATGATAAATAAATTTGGTCATCAAACTCCAATTCACAGAAAAGGAGAGTTAAGTTAGCATTGATTCTATATATATTCGTGAGTAGAGAGCAACCTCATAATTTTCAAAAACAAATGCAGTCCAGTAAATACAAACACGCGTGTGCATACATGTGCTCATAGTGGCATAATTAAACTGCCTATTTAGGGTACATAATTTTTTTGAGGTTTAAGTAAGATTCTGATAGAAACTGTAAATAACATGGTAATTACTCCAGGATTTCAGCCTTCTCTCGTAAAAGAACTTCTTATGCATCAATTAAGATTAAGACTTGGAGAGAGTGCTTTATTTAGTGACCGAGAAACTAGAAATTGATGAGTTTGCTACTACCATTAGAATAGTATATAATTCACCAATTTAACATCCCACATGTAGATACTACTCGCAGACTTCCTTTCCCAGCGGTTGATACTCAGCTTCCCTCAAAGCCAAGTCTGCCTTTTTCTTTTAACAGTATAAAATTATTTCTAGTTCCCTTTCATTTCCTTCATCAACACCAATAACACATTTTAATAATATTATTCTTATATCTTTTCTGTCTTCAACAAAAAAGGATCCACAATCACAAGTAATATAGACATAAGATAGCAATAATCAGGTGCATGTTATTTTATTTCCTTTAGCATTTGTCTTTTTAAATTCAACACACAATTCTCATGGTTTAATAAAGAAAAAACAACCCAATGTCAAGCCAAATAAACCCTAAAGAGATGAAAATTGACAAATGATGTCCGAAATTAAATTAAAAAGATAATCGAGAACTCAAAATCCATAACCTATCTAACCATTGGAATGACAAAAGTTCATTATGACCCAAGCCCTAAACAAATAACAAAGAAGCAAAAATGAAAATTAACGAAATAACAAAAGAAATGAAAATGCCAGCCATCGAAGAGATGAACTAGTAAAAAATAGCAAGCTAAACATGCAAAATTAGAGAAGTCGTGACTCATAATCGAAGAGAGAAGAGGAAACTACAACCGATCGGCTCCTACAGTGAGTTCGGTGACTATCCAAATCAAGAAAATATAGATGAGAAGAGTGGGACAAGAATGAAAAGCAGGATGTATAAAATATGAAAACTCAGTAAAGCACTTGAAAGTTAGATCTAACAATGAAGATTGAGATGACAAGCAGCAAAATGGCAGAGGCAGGTGGTGACGGTGAGAGAGATCGATGGATGTGAGATTGTAAGGGAGAGCAGTAGCTGGTGATATCGAGAGAGGAGAGCATAGAATTTGTGAGGGAGAGTGAGAGAGGTAAAAGAGAGGTTAGGCTTTTGAACTTTTTGGGTTTTTAATTATATATATATATATATATATATATATATATATATATATATATATATATATATATATATATATATATATATATATATATATATATATATATATATTTTGGAGTAAGTGTAATTTATTATTTTAATTTTCAAATAATTTACTCATATATCTACATTAATTATTTTTTATTTAAATACAATAAAAAGATTTTTTATATAAAAAATAAAAAATTCAAAATCTTCCAAAACATTAAAACTAGGGATGAGCATGAACCGGTTAACCGGTCCATTAACAATTTATTTAAACCAGTTCATTACTATCGGTTAACCACGATATCGGTTTCGATTTTTAACTCGGTTTTTCAAATTGGTTTATCGGTTAACCATTAAAAAATTTTAATATATAAATTTAATAAATTATACAATTTATAATATTATTTTTAATAGTTAAAAATTCTTTAAAAATGAAAAAATACAAATTAAATATAATAAACATTAAAATAATCAAAATAAAAATAAAATTTCCATAATTAATTATAAAAATTAAAAATATTCAATATAAAACTAACAACGAAACGCTAATTATGCACATAATTTTAATGTATATTTACTAAAAATATATATTTTACAAAATTATATATCATAATTTTTATAAATTATACAAAAATTGAAAACTATAAGTGTAAAGTTTATAATATATATATATATATATATATATATTCGGTTTCGGATCGGTTAACCACCAATTTTTAAAATATAAACCATAAACCTAAAATTTCAGTTCGGTTAACCTAAGAATAGGTTCGATTTCAGATCGGTTTTTCGGTTAACCATGCTCATCCCTAATTAAAACCATTACTTACTTTTAAAATATATATTTGTTGAATTTTTTACGTTTTTATTATTTACGTTTTTATTAATTAAATTTTTTATTATTTTTAAATATATAACTAAATTTTTAAAATAACATATTTTAAATTAATATGTTAACAAACTAAATTTGTCACTTTAATTAATTAATTAATTAATTAATTAATAATAATAATAATAATAATAATAATAATATTATTATTATTAATTAAATTATTTTATTATTTTTAAATATACTACTAAATGTTTAATAAATATTAATTCTAATTAACATATTTTAAATTAATATGTTAACATACTTAATTTGTCACAATTAATTAATAATAATAATAATAATAATAATAATAATAATAATAATAATAATAATAATAATAATAATAATAATAATAATAATAATAATTGTCATACTATAGTTGTTAATTTAAATATGGTAACCTGATAATACCAATACTCATTACATTAATATTATTATAATTATCATCCACATTTAAATCAGTTATACACCTCATAAAACTCCATCACTTTTTCCTTGGACTGAAATAACTACACGATAAGGTATTTACTATTAATAGCTTGCCGTTACACTAATAAATGGTTTGTTGTTTATAAAATAAACAGTTTACTGTAATATTAACTTTTTAGTTATTTTATTTATAGTCTATTAGATCATATTAACCAAGCTTAAACACTATTTAAAGGTCTTTCATAATTTAACAGCTTAGTTCGACTGCATCGTTATCTCTTGCTATTAACTAATTTTAACTTAAATAATTATATGCTAAACATTTAGTTCTTAAACTAATTAAAGAATAGTTCATTTACTAAATTATTGTGACTGAAACCTATCATCACAGGTTCCCAATTAAAATTAGCATGTTAACTACATAAGATCAAATTCATATAATTAAATGAGCTTATTCCAATACACACGCTAATCTTATTTTGAGATTAACTCCCATTTTAATATTTTCATACCCTAGCCCTATACTTCTCTACCAATATATCATGACCAAATAATATAAACATACTTATGTAGATACAATATTGCAAGTAAGTATTCAAGGTTAAACTTGCCCCTACTCACATCATAAGTTTTGAACCACTGCTGTCAATCAATGCTCATGTTGCTTGTTCACGTACTTACTATTTAAATATGTTCTTTTAACTCATATTAAATTTCACAATAGGGTACCTATATACCTTTATGTCTTTATATCACATATAAGCTAAGTCTTCATTGCTAATTTAATCATTAAACCTTTTGATTTCTCTTTTCTAATCTATTAAAATCACAAAGATATCTCATTATATGTCTTTTTAACAAGCATATTAGTTGAATCCTTAACTAACTTTGCAAAATAAATTAAATACTTTTTATGGAACTAGAAGGATAATCGCTCATCATTTAACTATTAAGCATTAAGTTAAATTCTTTGATAACCCACTAACTTACTTTAATAAAGGTTTATAGAGGAACCCATGTGTTAAATGAACATATTGTTTATTCCCTTATAATCAACTGTTGTACTTTATTTTGGGACATGCAACCAATCTTTAATGCTGAATTGTTCAAGATCTAGCCTATGACATGCCGTGGATTTGGTTTTCAACTGAATAACTCCTATAGCTTAATTAATTTAAAGGATGCTATTTTAAACTAAACTCTAACATAACATCAATGATGAATTTTTCTAGTAGAATTTAAAAGACATAAGCTATACCAATTAAACATACATGCCTTTAATTTCTCATATTTTTGCTTAATAGTTTAACCCTAAAATACATTTTTCAATAGTTCAAACCCAGAGTTTCAATTTCAGTAGTTCAAACCTAGTATTTCAATTTTAGAATATCCAGAATTTATCTTGCATGCCCTCAACAACTCAACGACATTTAATTTTTCCAACCATACATCTTTAGGATTTATATAATTCTTTACTTTCAAACATCATTCACTACAAGAAAATAGCCAAATAGCAACGGAATTCATTCTAGCAACGGAAAATAAATTCCATTGCTAAAATTGGTTGAAATTTTAGTGATTTAGCAATGGAATACAAAATGGTTGTATTCCGTTGCTAAAAAGGAGGGAGATTTTAGCACCAAAATATAGCAAAGGAAATTAGCAACGAAAAATAATTTTCGTTGCTAAAAATGGTGGCACTTGACAGCGGGAAAAATTTGGGATGAAAATTAGCAATGGAAATTAATTTCGTTGCAAAAATAGCAACGAAAGCAACGAAAATTAAATTTCGTTGCTATTTTTGCTAAAATAGCAACGAAATATAAATTCTGTTGCTATTTTATGTCAAATTTAGTTAAGGTATAAATAATAGCAATGAAATTTTTATTATGTTGCTATTTTATGTCGAATTTAGTGAAGTTATAAATAATAGCAACGGAATTATTTTTGTTGCTAAATTAAGTGCCAGGATGTGATGCTAAAATTTTGGATGAAAATTTAGGAACGAAATTTTATTTCCGTTGCTAAAATAGCAATGGAACCCAATTTCCATTGCTAATGTTAGAAAATAGCAACGGAAATTCAATTTTGGTTGCTAAAATTTTGGGGGAAAATTTAGCAACGGACTTCCATTTCCGTTGCTAAAATAAGATTATTCGAGAAAATTTTTTTTTCCAAAAAATAGTAATGGAATTCATTTTTCGTTGCTAATTTGAAAAATAGCAACGGTATTCATTTCCGTTGCTAAATTAAGATCATTCGGAAAAAAAATTGTCCCAAAAAATAGCAACGGAACTCATTTTCCGTTGCTAATTTGAAAATAACAACGGAATTCATTTTCCATTGCTAAATTAAGATCATTCGAGAAAAAATTTTGTCACAAAAAATAGCAACGAAATTCATTTTCCGTTGCTAATTTTAAAAATAGCAACAGAATTCCATTTCCGTTGCTAAATTAAGATTATTCAAGAAAAAAATTTTTTTCCAAAGAATAGCAACGAAATTCATTTTCCGTTGCTAATTTTAAAATAGTAACGAAATTCTAGTTCCGTTGCTAAATTAAGATCATTTGAGAAAAAAATTTTGTACCAAAATATAGCAACGAAACTCATTTTTCGTTGCTAATTTGAAAAATAGCAACGGAATCCATTTTCGTTGCTAAATTAAGATTATTTGAGAAAAAAAAATTTGTTCCAAAAAATAGCAACGGAATTCATTTTTTGTTGCTAATTTGAAAAATAGAAATGGAATTCATTTTTGTTGCTATTTTAGCAACGAAAATCTAATTCCGTTGCTAATTTGAAAAAATAGCTGCGATTTTCTTAGCCCTAAGTATAAAAGCCGCGATTTTCTTTGGCTCTATATTTTTCTGCCTCAAGCCTCTCTTTGTCTCTCTCTCTCTCTCTCTCTCGCTCTTCATCAAGGCCTCTTTCAATCTCATCTAAAGGTACTTATTTTTCTCCCAATTTTTCTTTTTTTGTTATTTTCTTTTTCTTGATTTCCTTTGATTTGATAATTTTATTTATCTTTAATTTTTTCTTTTGTTTCTTTGTTGTTTATTTGGGGTTAGATCTCCCAATCTAAGACTTACTTGACTCATTGTAAAGGGTAAAAGTGGGTTTGTCTCTAATGGAGTTTTGGGTTTGTCTGTTTCTCTTCTTTTGTGGATCTAAAGAATCTAAATTTCAAAGGTACGTTCTAACTCATATCTCTTTTTCTTCTTGGTTTGATTTTGGTTGATTTAATTTTGGATATTTGGATGCAAGTTTTGATTTGATTTTGAATCTTTGTATGATTTTTGCTTTTGAATTAATTTTGATGAATTGAGAGGTGTCTTATTGTAGTTGAAAATAGGAAATGGAGCTGCTGCTTTGGCTCTACAAATTTAGTTAATTTTTTATTGCTTGAGATCTTATGGGCCATATTTATTTTATTTTTTTATAGTTACAATTTCTAAAAATAGAGTGAAAATTAATTTCATTTGTATTACATGTGATTACCACAAATATTTGATTTAGTTCGTAATCTTCTATCACAATCTAAGTTCAAAATTTTTTGAGACCTTATAGGCCACAAATAGAAAAACTGAAAGTAATTTTGTAAATAATCAATAATATTTTAGTGACGGAAGAGAGACGAAAATTTTGTCACTTTTTTTTTTATAATACTGGCTGAAAATAGCAACAGAATTTTGATTTTCGTTGCTGAAAATAGCAACGAAAATTATTTTCCGTTGCTAAAAATTACAACGAAAATTAATGTCCATTTCTATTTTGATAATTTCACCGAATCTTACACTGGTTGGAATTAGCAATGAAATTCAAATTTCGTTGCTAATTTTAGCAACAGAATCATTTTCGTTGCTAAAAATAGCAATGGTGAAAATAGCAACCGATTTTTATCTTGCTAATTTTAATTAGCAATGGAAAATCAACAATTTCCGTTGCTATTTTTCGTTGCTATTTTAGAATTTTCTTGTAGTGATTTAACCTCAAATTCATTTTAATACTATAATTAAATTAGAAATTGCAGTAAGCAAAGCAACACACTCTTGAATTAAAATGAGAAACTATTCTCTAATTTTCACATGCTTTCCTCTATTTCATCAAACTCAAACATCCTAATAGATGAATTACGGTTCCCCCTCAAATTTACAAAACTAACCTAGTAATTCAAAGCTCTAATTTTGGAGAATTTACTCCATTATAATTAAATACACCTCATGATATTAACAAGCAGAGTTTGATGTTCTGCTAGTGCATTCATCTCTAAAATGTCATCTTGATCATTCATAAAATGAAAACATGCACAACTAGATTTAGGTATAATTCCTATAACTATTATTGTGCTTGTTGGAGGTTGACCGGCGCTTTGATAGCATGGTCCAGGAGTATCAGGAGGCAGCCAACATCAAGGGAATTTCGATGACATCGGTCACACACACCAACGCCCCTTTGTTTGGTCGAAAATCCCTTAGAACAGATGCAGTAACCCCTTCTTCGATCTATCGATTATCAGCAATTACGGAGGAAGAGAAGCTACCAAAATGATCACCTCACCCATGGGATCCCGTCCAGGCTGTGTGTGTCGTTGGTGGCCTTCACAACTAACCGGAGAAAGAGAAAAGAGGTTACAACAAGGGGAGTAAGATCGGGATTCAGACCGAACGATCAGGAATGCCATGGTAAAAATCGATGCCGACGGTGGAAGAGTCATGGTATGCATACGTCCTCACCCCTGACGGTGGCTGGCGATGATCGTTGATGGTACCGATCCACTCCATCTCCTTCTCTCGGTGCTCCTTTCTATTTTATTTATCTTGTCTCTCCACTTCTCCTCAATTATTTGGCCACTATATACTTTAAAGAAAATTCCCATATCAATCCTTCAATTATTTGCATGCAAAAAAAAGATTCTCCACACATTTTAATCTTTAGGAAATTGATAATGGTCATTTATATAGTGTTTTTAGTATGTTTTAATGTGTTTAATTAGGTTAGTTTTGTGGTAATTAGGTTAGATTTGAGTTTAATTTGTTAATTTTATGTTTTTGGAGTTAATTGTAAATTTTGGTGTTTTTTAGGCTTATTTTGCAAGAAAAAAGACTTAATTGTAAAAAGGGCAAAGATTTGGGCCAAAACTGCAAATATGAAAAATTTATGCAAGAAAGTGATCGTGAAGTCCAGAAGAACTAGGCGTGGCGACGTGAAGTTATAAGAGAATGAAGACATGGCCACGTGTGAGAAAGAAGAAAGTGAACAAGTGACCACGTGAAGAAAAGAATGCAAGAACACATGGCCACGTGATTTTCTTCACTAACCAACACATGGCCACGTGATGGCAATTCCCACTTCGTGAAGGATTCTCGAACTTCCTATTTTGGGCAGAAATTACTTCCTATTTGATTCTAAGAGTTTAAGAAGGAATCCACGACATCTTTTGCCTATAAATAGCAGTATGAAACACCAGAAAGAAGAGAATTAGAATCAATTAGTAGAATCAATTAGAGAAATCTTAGAATTAGGTTTAGTTATTTTATGTTGTTTTTATGTTTTCATTATTTTTCTTCAACTTTGTCTTTAGTTTTTAATTATGTTTAGGAAGTAATTCTTCTTCTTTTGCTAATGGATTCTTGAAATCTTATATTTTCATTGTTATGACTTTATTTTGAGCTTAATTTCAATATCGGTTGATTATTTCTTTGTTTTAAGCATATTCTAATCTTAGATTAAGTTGAGATTGATTGTTGGTTTATTGAATAAATAACAAAAAATTGGTTTTGACATAGTTAATGATTTGCATGTTCTTAGATTGAATCTTTAATGTTTATGCATGATTATTATCCGAAATATGAGATGATTATGTGTGAATTTTATTGGTTAATACTAAGAGAGGAGGAACTAAGAATAAATTGGAATTGAATCACTTGAGAAAGGCTTCAATGAAAGTTTAGGAAGTTGAAACTAGATTTGCATGCTAAGTATTAGATTTGTCTATGAGTTTAATACTAAGAATGATAGACTTGAATAAAGATATCTAACTTTATTACTAGTTTTTCCATAATCACTGGTATTTATATTGAATTTAAGTCATTACAATGAAAATTAAGGTGGATAGTTCCTTTAGCAAGAGAATTTCAGTTATTGCTTTGTTTTTAATTCATGTTTTAGCTTTTGTTTTGTTTTATTGTTTATTTTGTTTAATTTTTGCTTTTAAATTAAAAACATTTGGGAAACAATCTCGGATTAATTTAATTCATATATAGGTATTATCCTTAGCAATCCATGTTCCCTTGGGTACGATATTTTGGGGTCTTAATCTATATTTCCCTATATTACTAGCCGATCTAGTACACTTGCTAGACACCGGTCAAAAATCAACTTCATATCTACATATATATATATATATATATTCTTTTATAAATTCACCCATAACTTATACTATTTACGTTAATTATACCCTTGAACATTTTTATGTCAAATAATTTACATATAATTCATATAATTAAATAAAATTATCATTTACCCTATAACTTTAATTGAAATTCACATATTTAATTTAGTCTAAATCAAATAATCATTCATTAAGTCCTACAATTTTGACTAGGGTCACTTTTTGTGTCTTACAAATCTATCCCCCTTAAGAATTTCGTCCCTGAAATTCATACCTATAACCTTTACTCAAATACATCACCATTATTTTTATGCTTTTGTCTATATATATATATATATATATATATATATCAATTTATCTTCATTCAATACTGCCTCTATTAACTTTACTTATTCTTTAAATTATCACACTTACATTCTGTACTTTATCACACTTAAATTCTATCTAACTCTATCTCTTTATAACTGTAACATTCTCTTGATTCTTTCTTTTACTTTATTCGCTTCGCAAATAACCCTACTTCTAAATGAGGATAACCTTATCATATAATTATACCATTACTTTGTTCAAGGTATATCTTGTCAGTTTTCTTTTTCAGTTGGGGCCTGTACATGTGGTATGATGTTGTTCATGTTTTTTCAACTAATGTACAATGCTATGCGATGAATTTATGCTTTAATGTATGCAACAGAATATAGAGGTCTATTTTCATATTCTGTATATCTTATGCCCCTTCCCATATGAAATATTTGCCATTGGCCCATACCTATTAAGGAATGATTGACATATATACCGAGCACCGTAAACAACCTCAATTTCCTCATGACAACATCACATGTGATTGATTGTTTCTATAATACATAAACTCTTCTTCCTAACTCTTATTAAAACAATTTTCTGTATACTCCATTCACACATAATCGATATTCTCAAATACTATTCATATACACATATTATATACTATTTGATATGAATTTCAGATCCCAAGGAAAAGAATTTCATACATAAAGTTCATATCCTCAACATTAATCTTTCCATTTTGACTCACTTCAATACTGTCATAGTGAAACAGAGATATTTGCATTAGCCAACACACTATAACTTCCTATAACAGCTACTCTAAAAACTTATTGCCTAGGAATGGCTAAAACTTTGCTCTGATACCAATTGTAACATCCTAAACCTATATTTAACTAAAATGCCTTAAATTGAAATATTAAACCCACTTAGCTGCATTTTTAAGCCTAAATTTTTTTTGCCATTTAAAAAAACAACATATGGATTCTACAGTAAAACTTTTACACATAACTAAGTTTCTTTGGTCAATACAAACTTCACAAATAATACACATAGGTATAACCCCGACGAATAAAATCTTTTCTGGCAACCTATATGGATAAAACACCCAAGCTAAGCTATAAAGCTTAGTAGGAAACAAAAACATGTGAATGACTTCTCCCAGTAGTCATCGATGCATACACTCAAAATGTAGCAAATGAAATATAGAGTTATCATGAGAATACCATGATAATACTTTTAGTCATAACACATTATATATATAAAAACCATGAATTATCATAGCTTAACAATTCATTTAACATACATATATCATATAATTTCTCGGTAAGTTCTATAAATTTAAACTTGTGAAACAATTTCTATGATTAGAACCAATCATGAGCATTATTAATAATATAGGTTAATTATAATTTAATGCTTACACTGTACCTATACTTATAAAAATATAACATTTTCAATTAGCAATGTAATCCTACATTCAATTTAGTATCACAAATTTCTACTTTTCATATATTGATCTACATACATATATATAAGTATATGCATAAATATAATACTTGCATTAGAAAAAACCAGTTAAACATGATGTTCCATAAACATATACCTTACTATACTGAAATAGACTATGATGCAATTATACTGTAACTTAGCCTACTTAAGTTCTAAAGGTGGATAATGGGAACAGTGGACACCCGAGGGTATCAAAACAGTAGATATCCTAGGATATAAAAAACATGGACCTAAATAGGGTTAATTGTACAGTAGACCGATTAAGTGAGCCCAAACGGGGTCAAATCATAACCCAAATGGGGTTGTTTATGGTCTAATAGGATCATCTATGGCAGCTGCAATATCCTTATAGGCATGCCTATCTATCCACATTCTAGACCCTACCCAAGCATTTAAATTCCTTTACTTTATCTAACATTACTTTGCTTTACTGTATTTAATCAAATACATATATGTACATGTATACCCATGTACCGAGTAATCATAATCATACCTATGTTATTGAATAATAATGAGTAAAGTATCATGTATTACTTGCTCATATATCATGGTTACATAAATTAGATAGTTTATGCTTACCAAGTATAAATAATCAATATTCGATGACCTTATAAAGGCATATGCACAATTATACTTATGACAACCATAAACATTACGATATATATATTTATTCATTTGTAAACAATCTGTGACTCATGATCAAACTATAACTGTATTCAATTCAGAAGAATATATATATATACATACCAGATTGTCACCATTTAACATTTCAAGAACAGGTAGCTAAACATGTGATCATAATCATAACATAACACTCATCATCATGCTTACTACTCTTACTATCTTGATTGAACAATTCTTTATCATTTTATGAAAGCGTACCTGTTCCCAATTTATCAACATGTTTAACCAAGAGCATTCTGATTTATCAATAGAATAGGACGAAATACTTACCATATAATAATAATAATAATAATAATAATAATAATAATAATAATAATATGCATTTTTCACAAATGTATATGCACATAGGTATATACATGTGACTTGAGCACAACATCACATTTTCACTCAAGTATACACCATTTATAAACATGATAACATCTTCATATAATCATGTCCATACTTATAAATGGGAAAGTTGCAGATGGAAACTTTCATGAATAATATTATCATATATTTATAAAAACATACATATACTGCTCTCACTTGCTTAAACACTGTAATATATTACTCATCGGATTGTGGACACATCATTCAATTGCATTAAACTTCACTTAAATTCATAATTAGTTCACACAAAAATGTACCTTTGGAATTCTTCCTTGACTTACCTTCATATCCCTTAATAGTTAGGCATATCAATACATAATCATATAAAAAATAATACCTAGGCTTATATGATCAATATATTATAACCAACGAGATTATTTACACTCTCAAATAATCACCCATTGTGGTCATCACATAATGTTCATACTATAATTATTTAAAGGTTATACGTAAGCTATATTTTTAAAGGTAAAATTCTCTACCTTAGAATATTTATATTTGACAAGGTAAGGTTTCAAAATTGATTCAATGTATTTATATTTTAGTGGTTTTGAGGATCATTCAAAACAAAAAAAAAAAATTTGAGTTTAACTAACTAAGCACATTACATTATATTGTTGAAACTGTAGGTTTGAGTTTTCTTATTTGCTTCCATACTATAGTTGTTCATTTAAATATGGTGACCTGATCATACCAATACTCATTACATTAATATTATTATAATTATCATGTACATTTAAATTAGTTATACACCTCGTAAAACTCCATCACTTTTTCCTTTATGTGAAATAACTACACGATAAAGTATTTACTATTAATACCTTGCCGTTACACTAACAAATGGTTTGCTGTTTATAAAATAAACAGTTTGCTGTAATATTAAATTTTTAGTTATTTTATTTATAGTCTATTAGATCATATTAACCAAGCTTAAACATTGTTTAAAGGCTCTTTCATAATTTAACAGCTTAGTTCGACTACACCATTATCTCTTGCCATTAACTAATTTTAACTTAAATAATCATATGCTAAACATGTAGTTCTTAACTAATTAAAGAATAGTTCATTTGCTAAATTATTATGACTAAAACCTATCATCAAATGTTCCTATTTAAAATTAGCATGTTAACTACAGAAGATCAAATTCATATAATTAAATAAGCATAATCCAATACACACACTAATCTTATTTTGAGATTAACTCCCATTTTAATATTTTCATACCTTAGCCCTATACTTCTCTACCAATATATCATGACCAAATAATATAAACATACCTATGTAGATACAATATTACAAGTAAGTATTCAAGGTTAAACTTGCCCCTACTCACATCATAAGTTCTGAACCACTACTATCAATCAATGCTCATGTTGCTTTTTCATGTACTTACTATTTAAATATGTTCTTTTAACTCATATTAAATTTCACAATAGGGTACCTATATACCTTTATGTCTTCATATCACATATATGCTAACTTTTCATTGCTAAATTAATCATTAGATCTTTATATTTCTCTTTTCTAATCTATTAAAATCACAGAGATATCTCATTATATGTCTTTTTAACAAGCATATTAGTTTAATCCTTAGCTAACTTCGCAAAATGAATTAAATACTTTTCATGGAACTAAAGGATAATCACTCATCATTTAACTATTAAGCATTAAGTTAAATTCTTTGATAACCCACTAACTTACTTTAATAAAGGTTTATAGAGGAACCCATGTGTTAAATGAACATATTGTTTATTCCCTTATAATCAACTGTTGTACTTTATTTAGGGACATGCAATCATTCTTTACTTTCGAATTGTCCAAGTTCTATCCTATGGCATGTCATGTATTTGGTTTTCAACTGAATAACTCCTATACCTTAATTAATTTAAAGGATGCTATTTTAAACTAAACACTAACACAACATCAATGATGAATTTTTATAGTAGAATTTAAAAGACATAAGCTATACCAATTAAACATACATGCCTTTAATTTCTCATATTTTTGCTTAATAGTTTTACCCCAAAATATGACTTTCAACTGTTCAAACCCAAAGTTTCAATTTCAGCAGTTTAATCCTAGTATTTCATTTTCAGAATATCCAAAATTTATCTTACATGCCCTCAACAACTCAATGATAATTAATTTGTCAAGCCATATATCTTTAGGATTTATATAATTCTTTACTTTCAAACATCATTTAACCTTAAATTCATTTTAATACTGTAATTAATTTTGAAATTGTAGTAAGCAGAGCAACACTCTCTTGAATTAAAATGAGAAATCATTCTGTAATTTTCACATGCTTTCCTCTATTTCATCAAACTCAAACATCCTAATAGATAAATTTCGGTTCCCCCTCAAATTTACATAACTAACCTAGTAATTCAAAGCTCCAATTTTGGAGAATTTTCTCCATTATAATCAAATACACCTTATGATATTAACAAGCAGAGTTTGATGTTCTGCTAGTGTATTCATCTCTAAAATGTCATCTTGATCATTCATAAAATTAACACATGCACAACTAGATTTAGCTATAATCCCCATACCTATTATTGTGCTTGTCAGAGCTTGATCGGAGTTTTGACAGCATGGTCCAAGAGCATCGGGAGGCAGCCAACATCAAATGAAGTCCAATGACATCGGTCACAAGCCCCAATGCCCCTTTGTTTTGTCGAAAATCCCTTAGAACAGATGCAACAACCCGTTCTTTGATCTGTTGGTTGCCGGCCATTACTGAGGTAGAGAGGCTACCGAAATGATCACCACACCCATGAGAACCCGTTCGGGTTGTGCGTGTCATTGGTGGTCGTCACAGCTCACCAAAGAAAGAGAACAGAGGTTACGACAAAGGGAGAAAGATCAGGATTCATACAGGACGATCAAGCATGTAATGGTAAAAATAGTTGCCGATTGTGGAAGAGTCATGGTATGCATGTATCCTCACCCCTGACAGTGGCCGACGATGATCGTTGATGGTGCCGATCCACTTCGTCTCCCTCTCTCGGTGCTCCTTTTTATTTTATTTGTCATATCTCTCCACTTATCCTTAATTATTTGGCCACTATATACTCTAAAGAAAATTCCCATATCAATCCTACAATTATTTGTATGCAACAAAAAGATTCCCCACACATTTTAATCTTTAGGAAATCAACCCCACATCTACATACACACACACACACACACACATATATATATATTCTTTTATAAATTCACCCATAACTTATACTATTTACCTTAATTATACCCTTGAACATTTTTATGTGAAATAATTTACATTTAATTCATATAATTAAATAAAATTATCATTTTCCCTATAACTTTAATTTAAATTCACATATTTAATTTATTCTAAATTAAATAAGCATTCATTAAGTCTTGCAATTTTGACTAGGGTCACTTTTTGGATCTTACATTTTAAAATGACTTAGCTATCCTAAAAAAATCCTTAAGAAATCAATGATAAAAACAGGCATGACCAAGGAAACTCTAAATGCCTCTAACACTTATAGGGGGAGGTAATTTATTAATCAAATATAATTTTGTCCTATCAACTTAAATTCGTTTTTCAGATATTTTATGCCCTAGAACTATACCTTTCCTCATCATAAAATGGCATTTTTCTCAATTGAGGATAAGGTTAGTTACTTGATACCTTTCTAATACCAATGCAAAGTTAGACAAATAAGATTTAAAATCACGACCATACAAAGTAATGTCATCCATGAAAACTTCCATGATTTCTCAATAAAATTATGAAAAATGATCATCATAAACCTTTGAAAAGTGGAAAAGGGCATTACATAGACCAAAAGGCATCCTCCTATATGAAAATATGCCATAAGAGCATGTGAATGATGTCTTCTTTTGGTCTTCCGAGGCTATAATAATTTGCATATACTCTGAATTACCATCTAAAAAGCAATAAAATCTATTTCCAATCAACCTCTCTAACATTTGGTCAATAAAAGGTAAAAGAAAATGATCCTTATTAGTGGCATTGTTCAATATTCTATAATCAACACACATTCTCCATCCCATCATTGTTCGTGTTAGGATAAGTTCATTTTTCTAATTAGTAACAATTGTCATTCCCCCCTTTTTAGGCATATATTGGACTTGACTAACCAAACTACTATCAGAAATTGGATAAATAATACCTGTATCGAGCAACTTAAGTACCTCTTTCTTCACCACTTCATGCATTATAGGAGGGCCTTTGAGGTTGTACCACAAACTTGAAATCACTCTCCATAAGGATCCAGTGTGTACAAAAACTAGGCTTGATTCCTTTAAGATCAAATTTCTCCCAACTAATGGCTTCTTTAATACTTTTACAAGCATTTCTTCCTCCAAACCAGTCAAATGTGAGGAAATAATTATTGGTTTTACATTATCCTCTAAAATTACATATTTTAAATGTGAAGGAAGGGTTTTAAGTTTAGAATTATTTTCTCCCTTAGGAAAATCTAAATTATCCTTTATTGAGCCTTTTTCATCATGTCCTTTCTTTAGCTCCTTTATCAGCTGTTATTCTCTCTTTCCAACTTACTCCTTACTTTTTGGATGTATTAAACAATCCTGAAGCACATAATCTAATAGAATTTATTCTCGCTTCTCTTTTACACACTCTTGAACACCATATATGAAGTAAACGGACTCATCAAAGTCATAGAAAGGGTGCTTCATCACCTTGTTCACTTTAATGACCATCCCTTCCTTATTGAACTTTAAAGTCACCATTTGCCCATACACATCTATCAAAGTTTTAATCATGTTCAAAAATGGCTTCCCTACTATCAATGGTACCTTACGGTCCTCTTCCAAATCCATCACCATAAAATCCATCGAAAATATGAAATTTTCAACCATTACCAATAAATCCTCAATTATACCCTTTGGCCTCTTCACAGATCTATCCATCAATTATAGTATCATTCCCATTTCCTTGAAGTCGCCTAAGTTTAATTTCCTGCAAATTGAATAAGGCATCAAATTTATACTAGCACCCAAATCACATAAAACATGTACAACAAAATTCTATCCTAATTCACATAGTAATGTAAAACTATTGTGATCCTCTAATTCTTTAGAAATTTTGTTCATTAAAATAGAACTATAATTTTTAGATAATTAAACCGTTTCTACACCCTATAGCTTTTTTCTTGTTAGAATATAATTCTTTCATAAATTTAGCATACTTAGGCATGTGTAATAAAGCTTCAGCAAATGGTAAATTTACATGTAATTTTTTAAACATACCTAAAAATCAAGCTAATTGTTCATTGTGCTTTTCTTTCCTAGTTAAAGATGGGTAGGGCAACATAGACTCATTAATATTAGAAATAAGTATTTTCTTACCTTTACCTATTTCCACAATAGTAGGCATCTCATTAATAATTTTAGGTTCAAAAATACTTACCTTCATTGTCGATTCTATCATATGTGAATAATTCTTAAAATTTTCAACTTCTTTTACCTTTTTTCCACTTCTCAAGGTGATTGCCTTTGCTTTTTCATTTGGGTTTCGATCCATATTGGATGGAAAAGTACCATAGGCCATGTTGGAGAAAGAATTTGCAAGTTACCCTACTTGAGTCTTTAAGTTCTTAATAGAGGCATCTTCATTTCTCATCCAAACAACCTAAGACTTTCATATAGCATCTTGACTAGCCATGAATGTGTATTGAGTGGTCATAAAGCTATCAAACATCTCTTTTAAGTTATGTTTCCTATCTTTGTGGGGGTTATGGTTTTGGTTCGAATCCTAGTTAATAAGGTTGAGCTTGATATGTGGATAGGTAGTGTGTTTAGGTTTGAGCTTGGTATGCTTGATGGTTATTGCTATAAGGAGCTACATTTTGACAAAAAGGGGCCTTGGTTTGAGGATTAGATATAGATGCATGGTTTCCTTCTATCCATAAAAAGTTAGGGTGATTGCTCCACCCAGGATTATAGCTATTGCTATAAAGGTTTAGTGTATTCACTTCTTTCAATATTGCACCTATACCTTATTCAATCTTAGTTTCATGTGTCCTTTGTGTTCCTTCATATGTATGCTCCCTAAAGAAGACATATTTTACACCTTTAACAAATTTATCTCTTCCTTTATCAACTTTATTTATGCCCTAACCATGGCTACCTCATCTACACTATGTACTCCTTACTTCTTTTACGTGGATCTAGTATTTACCCATTAAGCATCATTTATGGCCATCTTATTAAAGAATAAGAAAGCTTCTTTAGGTATCTTATTTATGAAACTTCCATAAGAAGCTGCATTTATGAGAGACCTTATAGTTTGATTCACACTTGCATAAACTGTAGACATCAGTTGATGCACAACAATTTCTTGGTGTGGATAACTCTTTAATAGTCTCATAAATCTTTCCCAAACCTTATGAAATGGTTCCTCATAAAACTATTGGAAATTATGAATATTGTTCCTAATAGTGGCTATATGGTGGGTAGGAAGAATCGATATAAAAAGTTTCGTTGCATTTGCTCCCATTATCTAATGGATTGACTTGGTAGCATTTGCAATCAATCTCTTGCCTTACTAATGAGAGTAATAGGAAATAACTTATGCCTAATAGCATCCATAAAAACATTTGAAATTTGCACATTATCACTAATCTCTAGAAAATTATCTAAAATTTAAGCTAAATCCTCATGCCTTGCTCTCCAATCAAAGGTGGTAGATCATTTATAGGTGGGATATTAAGGTTATTATGTTCCAAATATTCTACACTTATATTGATTTCCTATAACCTCCTAATCTTATGAAATGTCCTATTAATTTCAAGGTCAATAGGCAAAATTAGATCATCTCTTACCATAAACTTTGACACCTGCAAAGAATAAAAGAATAAACTAAATAAAAGAATAGAAAAAAGAAGAAAAGTAATACAAAAATTCAACTTTGAAATTTAAAACACATAAACAAATGCCAATTCCCTAGCAACAGCACCGAAAACTTGACTGGTATATAGAAAGTGTACTAGATTAGCTAGTAATATAGGAAAATAATATTAAAACCCCAAATATCGAACCCAAGAAAAATGTGTAAGTGCTATGTATTTCAAATGTTAGAATGAGTGATGTGTGCAAAGAATTTCCCAAGTTTGAATGACATATAACTAATTAATTATAAAACAAAAACTTAAATAACTAATGAAACCAAGGCAAGTAAATAGAAATTTAAACAAATAAACCTAAACTAAAACAACATAAGATGTAAATGATGGTAAATTTTAATAATTAAAAGTACTTATGCTAAAGGACAATTAACCTCAACTAATATTACAATGACTAAATTAAAAATAACACAAGTGATTATACAAAACTAGTAATAAATTTAGATATCTAATTAAGAATATCATTATAAGCATTAAACCTTTTTACTAAGAACAATCCAACATTTAGAATAAAGATACGATTTATTAACTCCTAAACACCCATTAGACTCATTTTCAAGAAATTTAACTTCAATCTATTCTTAGTTTTAACTTTTCTCAATCTCAATCCACTATTACCAACACACAATTATCTCAAATTTCAGAATATAATAGTCTATTAATACAAGTGAATTAAATTGAAAACATGTATGCCATAAGTCATACTTGAAATTGATCATCAACCATTTATCAAATAAATCAATCATTAACTCAATAACAACCAAAGATAAGAATTTGCTCAAAAACTAAGAAATAACACACTTGGATTGAATTAAAGCTCAAATTAAAGTCATTACAATAAAAATATGAGGATTCAAGTATCCTTCAACAAAAGTAAAGAAAACTACTCACTTAACATCTCAAAAATTGAAGAAAAATAAATAAAAAGATACAAACACATAAAGCTAGGAAGTTTAATTGATATCTCCTCAAAAACCCAAATTACAACCTCCAAACTCTAAGTTCTTATGTCTTAAAAAACTAGGTTAAAATTTAAGCAAAATTTATAACTTTAAATTGAAGAATTAATTAAGCTTTATCTAAAATGAGGACATTAGTCTTCACATGAAAATTTACAAAAAGGTAAAATTTCGAGTGCATTTTGGATTAAAAAAATGGAACGATTGATCCCTTACAGCTTTGAAAAAATTATGTTAATTAATTTTAAGGTAGAAAATCATTTATGTATTAAAGAAATAAACCTTTAATTTATATATTATTTTGTGGATGAAAATCAAGACATTGGTCCCACTTGTTATAGAAAAATTCAACTCAAACTAGTATAAAATTATTTAGCGAGTTTTTAAATTAATCATTCAACAAAATCATTTATCATGTTATTTAAAAGGAACAATAATGCTGAAAATATACATAAATTGGACAGTGAATTAATTTGGAAAAATCGGTTCCCTCATTCATATTTTATAAATTCTTTGTGAACTTTGGGATTAAAAGTGGACATCGATCCATTTTTTGTGGAAAATTTTTGATTAATTAACTAGAAAATATTTAATGTGAATTTTCTTAGTTATCGTGCCAAAAATCAGTTTTTACTAGCTATTACAAATTATTTTTTAATGAATGCCAAATACAAAACAAATAATGAGGTTAAAATTAATCTCAAACTAGATTAACCCCGATCTTCAATTCCCAAACTCCTCCACACAGGTTCTTATGTAATTAGGTTAAGAAAAAAAGAGAGAAAAAAAACATAAAATTAGCTAAGTAAAATAAAATAACATATTAAGTCATGAAAAAATTATTAACAAAATAAAAAAAATTAGTAAGAAGAACAAATAGAAGGCAAAATACAATAAATAGATCAAAAATAAGATTTTAAAAGGAGAAGGAAATAAAAAAAAGGGTAAAGAATGAGGAAAAATGAAGAAAATTGGAGAGACAAAATAAAAAAAATAAAGAAAGCCAAAGGGGTGAGTCTGTGAGGAAAAAAAGGTGAGTCACAGCCTTAAGTGGGCTGAGTTATGCCCCCTCAAGTGAGTCACTGGCCATTCCATGAGCTAGTAATGGCAAGTCACAACCTAAGACCGTCACTCGCTCACGACTCAAGGCTATGAGTCACTCTTGGCTTGTCCAACAACTATTGGAATGATGCCATGACTTATTTTAATTCTTTTAAAAGGCATTCAAAGGTTCAAAAAATGCATAAAATAGACACCCAACTCCTCAAAATCAACTTAAATCCTCAAAACAACCAATAAAACTATTAAAAACAATAATATCAAAAAATCACCATGTGAGAGAATCAAGTTTTAGAGAGAGAAAGTTAAAACCATTAAGCTTAAAACTCACTTAAACCCACATATAAATAGGAAATTCATGCATAAAACATAATTGTACTCACATACAAGCTTTCAAAACATAATTTATACAAAACTACCATATATTATACAAAAAGAAAAATAAAACAACAAAGGATACAAACTCTATAGAAAACTTAAAATGACTATTTACAAGAACAAAAGTTTTACATCTATATATGAGCAAGAAGTTTGCATCTTATATTACCTTTAATAGAGCTATTTCAAAAAACTAGTGAGTTCACCCTACTTCTTCTTCCTGCTTCCTAAGTTTTTAAAAACAAGATAAAAAATAGATATTTTTTCTCTTATTTTTCTCTCTGCAATTTTTGTTTTGTTGTTCCTAAAATTTTGTTATGTTTCATTTAAAGAAAATAATCCCCTATTTTGTTGATCAGATTAAGACTAATAATGTAAAATATTTTTATCTTAAAAATAATCCCCTATTTTGCAAGGAAAATTTACAGTTTTGGTAAAAAAAACCCAATTATGGCCTTGACTTGTGAGTTAAGGGCATGATTGCGAGTCTGACCCCACTAGAAAAGTCTAAAAACTAATTTTAAATAGGAAATAGGTGAGTCATTGGCTTGGGCCCATGACTCGCTAGTGAGTCACGAACTTGAGTCATGTGCAGTGACTTAAGTGATGGTCCAAAAGAAGGGGAGTGAGTCACCCCTTAAGGTCATGACTTAGAAGTGAGTCACGGTTTTAACCTGTGAGTCAAGATCGTGATTCATTTCTGAGTCAAGCTAAAGCCCTTAAATGTGCTCCTTCCACCCATCTAAGAGAGAGAAAACACATACATGCCTCTAAATTGCCATTTTTTGACTCTCAAACCTAAAAAACTTGTAATAAAATATATTTTGGAAACCCAATGCTGGAGAAGGATAGAGTGATATTACTTTTTGGTTGCTTTTGAAATGGAATTATCCTTATTAGGTAACCTTAGTAGAGGTTGACCCAAGCCCAGTGTCTATAATTGCCCCTAAATTTAGGAAGGCTAGTGCACTAGTGTCTAGGTTTGCCAAAGTTCAGAGTAAAGCGATAAAAGACACATACCTAAAGCAGTGAACATCGGGATGGAAGCACATACCACATGTAATAGTGAATTTTTTGTTGAGTAATTACTACCAGCTTGTCAGTGTGTTAACTCTTGATCGATTGAGTGATTACTGTCAGCTTATCAATGTTTTAACTTTTGGTTGGGTGATTACCGTTAGTTTGTTGAAGTTTTAACCTTTGATTGGGTAATTACCATCAGTTTGTTAATGTTTTAAACCTAGATCCATTGAGTGCTTACCATCATCTTGTAGAAGTTTTAACTCTTGATCAAGTGAGGTGCTTGTAATCAGCTTGTTGATATTTTAACCCTCGGTTGACTAGGTAGTTACCATCAGCTTATTAATTGGTTAACCCTTGGTAAAAAATTTGATTTGTATCAGTTTATTAGCATGCATGATTAGAGAGGATAATGCATTAAATGCCTTATGAGAGGACTTTTGCTTTTTATAGGTATATCACCTCGTAAGAGAGCATTGGTACTTGTAAAAGAGTCATGATATTATAACAATGTTACAATGAAGGAAAGTACTTACCTTTTTATGGATTTACAAGATTGTTGTCATGTGGATTAAACTTTGAGCAGAAAGGCCATCCTTTGGTAAGTGCCCTTAAGTATAAACATGATATTTGCATAGTATAGGTATATGAAGGTCTTATTTTGATGCATCGCCATCTCTATTCGAGAAAGCCTTGTATTGTGGTGATTCCTGCACTCTTTTATACTCTTTCTAAGACATATTAGCTCTGTCTCAACCTTCTACACTATCTGCCCTATAGTGGTCATTGATGCACCTAAAATATGATAATTTTGATCAGCGAGGCTGCTAGAGGCAACAATCATCTCCTATACCCTATGCATATCCCATCCTAGGCCCTAACAGTGGACTTTAGATGTGCTTACCCTCTAAATCCATAGCAATATGAGCAGAGAAAATCAGAGTGGGTGGCACTGGTCCTCAGGAAGTAGATGCACTTGGGTTGTTATGTGAAGGACATCTGTAAGCCTTATATGATGTGATGCTTGTTGGAATTTAACGGTTACATGCATCGCATATATGAGCGGAATTTTAAAATTTTTTAACCATTAGATCTGATCTTGCCATGAATACACAATATAACTATATGAGAATAAGAAAAATCACCTTTGATTTTTGTTGAACAGTTGATTTTACTTCGCATCAGGTTGTCGCAAACCATAGTGTCCAAAATCGAACACCTCCAATGAGTAATCCACACTAGAGAAGGATAAATTGAACCAAAAAATTGGTATCAAACTAGGTCTGGATGAAATTCCAAGAAGCTAAATTGGAGGTGGCACAAAAGAGAGAGAGAGGATAAGAGAAAAGGTCTTTCCTTTTTGTTTAATCACTTAACCCTAATTCCTCATTAGTTGGCCTTTTATAGTTAGGTTAAAATTCCAACTCCTTAATGAGATTGGGCTCTTTAAAATTGCTGGAGAATTATTAATTGGGCCTCTGCAATTAATTATAATCATTTGGGCTTAATTAAATCCAATTTAAACCTTTTCATAAAAGACTATGCATAAAACCCACAAACTAGGCCCTTTGTGCAACTAATTGGATTTAAATACCCAAATGGATTCCAAATCCAACCAAATTAAATATGGGAGTTCCATAACACTTATGTAACATATATAAATTAATTTGGTGCAAGAAAAGGACTTCTAAGGCCTTCTGTATTGAGTTGACGTGTGGCCCTCTACAGAAGGGCTTCCACACCAGCTCCATTCCTCTAGCCCCTTTATAACTCCTCCAATGGACTTATTAATTAATATATTAGTCCTATAACACTTATAGTAGTCCTATAACACTTATAAGACAATAATAATTAATTATGAAATACATTATTTCAATTAGGTCTAACTTACAAAACATTTCTCAAAAGTTCCGCGTATAATTTTACTTGATCATAATTAATTAAACTCTTTAATTAATTATTATCTTATTCACTTCGCTACCCTCATAATAATATCAAATATTATTATCCTTGTCATTTTACCATTTTATCCTTTTTCTCTATATATGTATGACCTATTAGGTTCCTGTCCATGTTGGTAGTATAATATGTAATTGTGAGTTCTATTCAAAACTCACATGATTTAAACTCCTTTAAATCATTTTATCAATCCCTATTGGTATTTTGATACATCATTATACAAGTCATGATTGGCCTCTAGCTAGGCATCATGACTACCCAAATGTCAGGAAAGTCATGTGGTTTGACTATACACTTCCATAGAAACAATTACCGTGTAATTTCTCCTTTCACCACTCTTATCTCAATTAGATTCTGAGTATGGATTTCTATCACCTCATATAAATCTAATTATGTATGTTCTATTAATTTAACCATTGTTCCCAAAATGCCCTCCATGGATCTCTATCCATCATGGCATTTTACTCTGGCCAGAGATTCTCTGAATAAGGTAATTATAGAATCATGCGAGATAACTTCCCTTATTAAATCTGGAATGGTGAATCCTTTGTCAATCACTCAACTATCTTCAAGTAGGTCATGATATGCCCAATCTCCTAACTATGTTCACTCTCAGTTGGAAGTAATCAGTTATGGAGTCAAAGTATACCACTTGCTACTTAAGATAACTTTGGTGATCTCAAGTCTAAGGATACTTGCACAACCGCTATGAAGAGATTCCTCACTGACATAGATTTAATTCCATGTGAGGATTCTCTTTGCAGGTCTCCAATGAACTTGTTCTTCTAACAAGCATCCATATGTTAGCTTTGATTATCTTCCATAATCAAGTTATGAGAACCACTGCTTGAACCATTCAAGAAGCATAACATGTGCTAGTCTGTCCGAATTAACAATGTCCTATCTTGTTAATTCTATGACTAGGGATATTTAGATATTAACACATTTGCATGCAATAGACATCTCACATCATGAACAACTTCATGATTGCCTTTGCACTGTGTTTATAATATCTAGGACTTCATTTATTAATTTAAGATTTACAAACTCATGTATTTAAACATAGAATTAATAAATGAATGATGCCTTTTATTAAGAATATAAATTTTATACATATGAAAAATATCCCTATTACATGGGCTCTAGGGCATACTCTCTAACAATCTCCCACTTGCACTAGAGCAAATCACTCATATGTCTCAGACCCATGCTATTTATATGGTGATCATGCTTAATCTGGGAAAGTATTTTAGTGAGGGGATCTGCCACATTGTCATCTGTGGGAACCCTTTCTATTTTCACATCATTTCTAGCTACTATTTCCCTTATGAGATGGTAGCATCTGAGAACATGCTTGGATCGCTGATGAGACCGTGGTTCCTTTGCTTGCACAATGGCTCCATTGTTGTCACAATATAAAGGAATCAGACCAACAAAGCTAGGCACCACTCCTAGTTCAATTATGAACTTTTTGATCCCGACTGTTTCTTTGGCTGCTTCTAAAGAAGCAATGTACTCAGTTTCCGTCATGGAATCAGTAGTTGTTTCTTGTTTGGAACTTTTCCAACTAACTGCTCCTCCTCCCATTATGAACACATAACTAGACTGTGATTTACAATCATCTTTATCAGATTGGAAGCTGGCATTTGTATACCTATTTACTTCTAAACTACCCTCTCCATATACCAAGAATATATCCTTAGTCCTTCTCAAGTACTTAAGGATATTCTTGACAGCTACCCAGTGTTCCTCTCCAAAATTGGATTGGAATCTGCTTGTGACACTCAAAGCAAATGCTACATCTGGACATGTACATAACATAGCATACATGATAGAATCAATTGCAGATGCATATGGTATTCTATTCATGCTCTCTCTATCCTTTAGTGTCTGCGAACACATAGACTTAGAAAGGTGTTTCCCATGCACCATGGGTATAAACCCTTTCTTAGAGAGATCTATATTGAACCTCTTCAATACTTTATCTATATATGTACTCTGAGAAAGACCTAGCAACCTATTGGATCTATCTCTATAGATCCTTATTCCCATAATATAGGATGCTTCTCCAAGGTCTTTCATGGAGAATTTCTTGGATAACCATATTTTAACAGATTGGAGAAGAGAAATGTCATTTCCCATGATCAATATGTCATCTACATATAGAACTAGGAAGACAATTGCACTCCCACTGACCCTTTTATACACACAAGGTTCATCTTCATTATGTGAGAAACCAAACTCTTTGATTGTCTCATTGAATCGAATGTTCCAGCTCCTAGAGGCTTGCTTCAATCCATAAATGGATCTTTGAAGCTTGCTTACCTTTTTGCCATTTCCTGATGTGAACCCTTCTAGTTGTGTCATATACACATCCTCAGTAAGATTTCCATTAAGGAAAGTTGTCCTCACATCCATTTGCCAAATCTCATAATCATAATGAGCTGCAATGGCTAAAAGTATTCTTATAGACTTAAGCATCACTACAGGAGAAAAAGTTTCATCATAGTCAATACCTTCTTTTTGACGATAACCTTTTGCTACTAAGCATGCTTTATAGGTAACTATATTACCTTCCATGTCGGTCTTCTTTTTGAAGATCCATTTGCACCCTATGGGTTTTATCCCTTCAGGTGGTTGAGTTAAAGTCCATACTTTGTTCTCATACATGGAGTCCATTTCAGTCTGTATAGCCTTAAGCCACAAATCACGTTCTGAACTATTCAAAACTTCTTGATATCTTTTAGGCTCATTGTCCTCTACTACAGTTATGTCTCTATCCGAATCAATGTGAAATCCATATCTCACAGGGATAGAACGCATCCTAGTAGATCTTCTAGGATTTTTTGTATAATCAGGTTCAACTGCAATCTCATCATTATGAAATTCAGTTTCAGGTTCAATCGGTTGATCATCTTCTATTTGTGGGTCTTGAACTTCACCAAGTTAAATTTTACTCCCACTATCCTCTCGTAGGAGAAATTCTCTTTCCAAGAAGACAGCATGCCTTGAAATAAACACCTTTTGTTCTAAGGGATGATAGAAATAATATCCAAACGTTTCTTTTGGATATTCCATAAATAAACATTTGTCAGACTTAACATCCAATTTGTCTGACATTGTCCTCTTCACATAAGCAGGACAACCCCATACTTTCATATGAGGAAGCGTGGGTTTTTTGTTATTCCACATCTCATATGGAGTAACATCAACCGATTTACTAGGAACTCTATTTAACACATAAATAGTAGTTTCTAGCGCATATCCCCAAAAGGACTTAGGCAAGTTCGCTCAGCTCATCATTGATTGAACCATATCTAATAGTGTTTGATTTCTCCTTTCAGATACACCATTGCGTTGTGGTGTATATGGTGGATTTCATTGAGGTAAAATCCCATTATCTCTAAGATAATCCTGAAACTCTTAGCTTAAGTATTCTCCACCTCGATCTGATCTAAGTGTTTTAATACTTTTGCAAAGTTGTTTCTCTACTTCATTTTTGAATTCTTTGAACTTTTCAAATGGTTCTGAGTTATATTTCATTAGAAGATATATCCAAACCTGGAATAATCATCTATGAAACTAATGAAGTAGGAGTAACCTCCTCTGGCATGTGTAGTCATTAGACCACATACATCTGAATGTATTAAGTCCAAAACTATTTTAGCTCGTTCTCCTTTACCAATAAAGGGAGCTTTTGTCATTTTTCCTAATAAACAAGATTCGCATGTATCAAATGATCCTAAATCACCTGACTTGTGCAATTTGGTCATGCGTTTTTCATTTATGTGGCCTAAACGACAATGCCATAAGTATGAGGTATTTAGATTATCATGTTTCATTCTCTTGGTATCCACACTATGTACTTCTTTAATTAAATCAAGAACAAATATACCATTCTCAATGATAGCTTTTGCATAAAAGATATTGTTCTTAAAAATGTAACAACATTTGTCCTTTAAAGAAATATCATAATCATTCATCAAACAACTGAAAGAAATAATACTTTTGGACAAAGCTGGAACATAATAACAATTATTTAATTCCAGTACTAATCCACTAGGAAGAGGTAAATAGTAAGTCCCCACAACTGTTGTAGAGATATTTTGTCCAGTAGCTGACTGCAAACATATCTCTGCCTTTCCAACACTTCTAAAGCTTCTAAGCCCCTGTAGATCATTACATAAGTGAGATCCACATTCGGTATCTAATACCCAAGATTGTTTTGAAGCAATAGAATAAGTATTAATTTCAATCATATGAATACCTGAAGTAGAAGCATCAGCTTGCTTCTTCTCCTTGAGAGAATCTAGATAGGCCTTGCAGTTATGCTTCCAATGACCATCCTTTCCATAATGGAAATAAGTTCCTTTGGGATTCTCTTTCTTGGCAACCATCTTCTTGGAGATCCCACCATTCTTTGGCTGTGCCTTGGTTATCTTCTTCTGCTTCTTGCCTTTAGCAGAAGTGACAACCATGACACTTTTTGGATCCTTCTTAAATGATCCATCAGTTGTCTTGAGTATATTGATTAATTCAGGAATGGATACTTGATCATGTTCATGTTGAAGTTAAGCACGAAAGGTGCATAACTTGGAGCCAACGAGTACAAGATTAAATCTATGTATAGATCATTATCCATAACATAGCCAAGTCTACTCAAATGCTCAATATACCCATACATCTTCAATGCATGAGTAGCAGCTGAAGTGCATTCCTCCAATTTACAGCTAAATAAAGCTTGAGCAATCTCATATTGCTCAGTTCTAGCTTGAGAAGAATATAGCTGCTCTAGATGCAAAACGATGGTTCTAGCATCCATCATCTCATGTTGCTTCTAAAGCTCCGAGGACATAGCACCCAACATAAGACATGTTGCTGCTTCACTATCCTCCATGTATTTTCGATAATTGCCTTTGATCTCATCAATGGCATCATCTGATGGAACTGGTGGTGGATCTTTATCCAAGACATAGTGGATCTTTTTAGCTCTGAGAACAATTCTCACTTGCCTGATCCAATCAGAATAGTTATTGCCAACCAGCTTGTTATCCAAGATTGATCATATATTAATGTTTGATGTGCTCATGATGATGACCTAGATGTGAAAAAGAAAAGATATGAGAGTATGTTCATATATATGTATGCATTAATAAGGTCTTTAATTAATCCATTTACACCCACTATTTTATTGCGAATTAATAGCCCTCACTATTTAATCCGAGAAAACATGATGGTTTTCTTAGTGGGCCAATATCCAATCCTTGATATGTAATTTGACCTTGACTGTGGTCAACAAGCCAATTTCCATACCCTTGAAAGGTAGGTATCTATATAACAATTGTGTCTCTACACAACTATTGGATCATTAGGTTATCAACTCTTGATGCATGCATATCGTATATGCATTCCCTAATCTTGCCTCTAGAACCATTAGCCTTGACTTTGGTCAACAAGCTAATAGGCTAGCTAAGATGACCCATTTAATTAGATTTGAACATATTCGATATAATGTCAGCTTGACTGTGGTCAACAACCCACACTATAAAGAACTCTGGTTTTCCTCAAATTAATGGAAGGCTTATATACCTTAGTATTTGTTTGAGGCTTTTAGTTAATTAAGTCTCATCATACATGGTTGGCATACATTCTTATGCATCCTATATCTATCACATAAATATAAATATACAAATATGGTATAGTTATGGACTTCACTACATTGATTTCCCCGAGCCAAGAGGGAAATCAAAAGGTCACACCTAGGTAGTATGCATGATTCAAACAAGAAAATAATTACATTATCTTCAAGCTTGTTGGATCTCCATCCGGCTCATCTTGCTCCTTGATAGTGGTCTCCATCTCTATTTCTAATTTTAATCTAAGTAATCTAATTACATATTACAATTTGAAATGAAATACAAACCAAAAATAAGTGGCCGGGACATGAAAGTTCTCATTGGGCCAAAACATGCATAACGCTCAATCACATTGGGCTTTGTCCATAACTATCCATCATGCCAATCATACACCCTTATATGCCTTTCTAATGCATAAAGAAATGGATTACTAACTTTGTTTCAACCTTTGAAACAATATTTTGAGTTATTTTGATGATATGATCAAATTAGGAAACTTTTTCCATTTTGGAAACTTTCATTTTAGGAAACCTTTTTGGATGCATGTGTTCTTGCCTTAATAATCAATCCAATTGATTATTAATTAATTATAAACTGATTATTTAATTAATTAATCATATTAAATAATTAAAAGAATTAATTTTGGGCTTAAAAAAAAGTGTAGGCTGAAACCCACAAAAGAAAATCCTAAATGTGTTCACACACAAACTAGTTTTGTGTCTTTTGGACCATTTGGGCCTTTTGGAATGAGCCAAGCCCACTACAGCCCTTAAAACCCATTAATGAACTTAATTAATGTTTATAATGTTTAATCTAAATCAGCTCCTTGTGCCCACCAAGTCATTCACTAATTTAAACCAAGTCCGTAAACATAATTAAGCCCATTAAGTGGTTTTAATGAATTAAAATTAATCAAATTAATTTAAGGCCCATTTTAATTAATCCAATTATTTAAAAACACTTTAATATATCATATATATCAGATTTAGAAGATTAAAAATCGTTCTAACCAAGAACACATCAAGAACATATGAAGAACACCAATTTATCGAACTTTTCGACTAAACTAGTTTTCATGCAAAACTTGTTCGATTTTAATTTCGTTCGATCTTACGGCTTAATATCACATATTAAACACATAAAATATCATCTAAATGATGTTTTAATGGACCCATAAGAAATCAAATTAGAACAGCCCCTTAAAATTCCATGGGTTTCACGCAAAACCCTAGGCACAATTCTTCAAAAGTTTCGTTTTTGTTTCCAACAAATTTATTTGATCACAATCACATCCAAAAATCAATATTTCTCATTCATGAACAAGTAAATCTGATATTTTAAAGTTCATGAAATAGATAACCCAAAATAAAATAAAACTTATTTCGCAGAAAAATATAGAATTGTATATCCATGGCAAAACCGTGGCTCTGATACCATGTTGGAATTTAACGATTACATGCATCGCATACATGAGCAAAATTTTAAAATTTTTTAACCATTAGATCTGATCTTGCCATGAATACACAATATAACTATATGAGAATAAGAAAAATCACCTTTGATTTTTGTTGAACAGTTGATTTTACTTCGCACCGGGTTATCACAAACCACAGTGTCCAAAATCGAACACCTCCAATGAGTAATCCACACTAGAGAAGGCTAAATTGAACCAACAAATTGGTATCAAACTACAGCTGGCCGAAATTCCAAGAAGCTAGCTTGGAGGTGACGCAAAAGAGAGAGAGAGGATAAGAGAAAAGGTCTTTCCTTTTTGTTTAATCACTTAACCCTAATTCCTCATTAGTTGGCCTTTTATAGTTAAGTTAAAATTCCAAGTCCTTAATGAGATTGGGCTCTTCAAAATTGATGTAGAATTATTAATTGGGCCTCTTGAATTAATTATAATCATTTGGGCTTAATTCAATCCAATTTAAACCTTTTCATAAAAGACTCTGCACAAAACCTACAAACTAGGCCCTTTGTGCAATTAATTGGATTTAAATACCCAAATGGATTCCAAATCCAACCAAATTAAATATGTGCTTTCCATAACACTTATGTAACATATATAAATTAATTTTTTTCAAGAAAAATACCTTTAAGGCCTTTTGTATGGAGTTGGCGTGTGGCCCTCTACAGAAGGGCTTCAACACCAGCTCCATTCCTCTGGCCCCTTTATAACTCCTCCTATGGACTTATTAATTAATATATTAGTCCTATAACACTTATAGTAGTCCTATAACACTTATAAAATAATAATAATTAATCATGAAATACATTATTTCAATTAGGTCTAACTTACAAAACATTTCTCAAAAGTTCTGCGGACAATTTTACTTGATCATAATTAATTAAACTCTTTAATTAATTATTATCTTATTCACTTCTCTACCCTCATAATAATATCAAAAATTATTATCCTTGTCATTTTACCATTTTATTCTTTTTCTCTATATGTGTGTGACCTATTAGGTTCCTATCCATGTTGGCAGTATAATATGTAATTGTGAGTTCTATTCAAAACTCACATGATTTAAACTCCTTTAAATCATTTTATCAATCCCTATTGATATTTTGATACATCATTATACAAGTCATGATTGGCCTCTAGCTAGGAATCATGACTACCCAAATGTCAGGAAAGTCATGTGGTTTGACTGTACCCTTCCATAGAAACAGTTACCGTGCAATTACTCTTTTCACCACTCTTATCTCAATTAGATTCTGAGTATGGATTTCTGTCAGCTCATATAAATCTAATTATGTATGTTCTATTAATTTAACCATTGTTCCCAAAATGCCCTCCATAGATCTCTATCCATCATGGCATTTTACTCTGGCCAGAGATTCTCTGAACAAGGTAATTATAGAATCATGCGAGATAACTTCCCTTATTAAATCTGGGATGGTGAATCCTTTGTCAATCACTCAACTATCTCCAAGTAGGTCATGATATACCCAATATCCTAACTATGTTCACTCCCAGTTGGAAGTAATCAGTTATGGAGTTAAAGTATACCACTTGCTACTTAAGATAACTTTGGTGATCTCAAGTCTAAGGATACTTGCACAACCGCTATAAAGAGATTCCTTACTGACATAGATTTAATATCCATGTGAGGATTCTCTTTGTAGGTCTCCAATGAACTTGTTCTTCTAACAAGCATCCACATGTTAGCTTTGATTATCTTCCATAATCACAGTTATGAGAACCACTACTTGAACCATTCAAGAAGCATAACATGTGCTAGTTTGTCCAAATTAACAATGTCCTATCTTGTTAATTCTATGACTAGGGATATTTAGATATTAACACATTTGCATGCAATAGACATCTCACATCATGAACACCTTTATGATTGCCTTTGCACTGTGTTTATAATATCTAGGACTTCATTTATTAATTTAAGATTTACAAACTCATGTATACATAGCATTAATAAATGAATGATGCCTTTTATTAAGAATATAAATTTTATACATATGAAAAACATCCCTATTACATGGGCTCTAAGGCATACTCTCTAATAATGCTGGTATCTGTAACTTACCTGACCCTCAAGGTGGGTAGGTTGTGGGCTTATATACCCTATAGAGCAACTCAAGTTGGATCTCATATCAAAATTCTAGGTCTCTACTGAGTGTGCCTAGTGAAGAGGAGAATCGTAACTAGGTGCATTGTCCTCTGATTGCTCCTCATTGGACTTTGCTGAAAGTTGTTGTCTATTAATTCTCAAATCCCCATCTACCTCCTATACTATGAGTAGTATGTACTCAATAGTGTATGCCTTATCATATGCATAACTAATGCCATCTCAAAACTCATGACCATACTACCTTCGGCCTATAGCCCAATCTTTGACTTAGGGACCTTGAAAGCTAACGGTAATCGAGTAACTTCTCCACTAATGATCACTGATATGACTGGTATCTAAGCTATACTTGTGATGTACTATAGGATATCATGACTGATATTGAGGTGTTATTTGATGGTCATAGCCTATAAGCTGCAAATATCCATAACATTGAAAGACCTCGGGCTGCCTGATTGTCCCATGTAAGAACACGATAAAACTCGCTATAAATATCTCAGAACCTACAAGGTCAACATAGTGGCTTCACCATCAAAGGGTCATAAGGGATGTTTGTCCTGAAAATAGTGGCCTACTAGTCTAGCCTAGTAATCCTCTTACTGATAGTGACATCCTCGTCTATAAGTATCTAAAAGAAATATATCATCTACCTGTGCTTGCGACAAGCTAATTGGAATGTTAAAAACTCAAAATGTGATCACCCCTACCTCAGTATCAAGGTGATGGTATCTCTGATAGTGAAAAGTAGCCAGAAACTATCAAACTACCTCGAGATATGTAGAAAAGTAGGAGCATAGGAATCTAGCCAACCAGCCCATCCAAGCAACTTCCATACTTCTTATCAAATCCCTATAGTCTCAATGACATGCCAACTCATAAAATTAATGGGCTAGATATGTACACAAACAATGCTCAGTATCTGGAAGCCTGCTTCCATGTAATCTAATGGGGTGCCTAGTCATCAGGTTGTGCCTAAGGCTATTTGTAATTAGGCGTCTGCATAAATGTAAAATTAGCTAACCTATTTGACAATCTAAAATTAGTTAACCCATTTGGAAGACAATCATGATTGAAATACCGAATCATAATGTGAATAACTATGATAATTCACTATAATTTATAAATTTGAATATTATCATAAATTGCTAGCCTAAATAGTAAAAATACAATGAAAAAATGCAAAAATAATGCATATTTTAGTAAATCAAACAACATAAGTCTTGGCAAGATTACTAAAATTGGGAAATTAAAAATATTCATAAAAAATAACCTACATGAAAGAATAAGTTTAAATATACCAAATCTCAGTAACATACTAATTAACTGCTTACTAGATAATTTGCATCGGGAAGCACACATGCATACTCGATTTCAAAATTCAAATTGAAACTTGACTTTAAAAATTACCACTAAAGCTTAATTTACTCTTTAAAAACTATTGTTGACACATAATGCATGAATTACATATGAACATAAAAATTAACAATATATTTGATGCAGAACCCAAAAGTTAAAGAACCTGAAACCCCTTGAACATATACTTTGATGGCAAAGAACAAATCAGATAAAAACACTCCCTATTGAACCCCCAAACAATAAGTGAATAGAAACACGAATAATTGGATAAAGAAGAAAATGAAAACTCCACAATCTAGAAAATTGATAAGAAATCAAATTCTTCATGTAATAGAAAAGAAAAACAAGCAACCTCATAATTCTTTCTAAAGAATTTGGCCAAGCCTTGAAGGGAAACCACTCAAAAGTTTAATTAATCCAAATCTTTAGTTTACAACCTATGTTAGCCTATTTATATGGTGGCTAAACCTAATTCACTATTAAAACCCTAATCAAACACTAATAAGGCCCTAAAGATGATGCGACCGAAATCCCTTGGGCTTTTATAAGTTAAATAAGCCCAAATTAATAAGTTTTAAACACACTTAAAACAAAACTAATTGATAAACCTTATAGGCTGAAAATGACAGCCCAAAAGAAAGACTAGTTAAAATTGAAAGTAACTAAAATAAACCTCACTTGAAAGCCCTACACACCTAGCCTATTGAAATACAACTTAAATAAGTCAAGTGACCTTTTAAATAAACACGTGACTTGTACAATTAAAGCCCAAAATTGTATAAGCCCTTGATGGCTTAAATTGGCAAAATTCTTTCACTTGCTACCAAAAGGCTAAGTATTTTATTTTGGCCTTCAAGCTTTCCATAACATTTCTCAAAGGCTTCTTTATGAAGTTCTTGATTCACAAAGCCTTGAACATAAGATGACATATCCATCTTTAGCTTCTGAATATGTTTTCTAGTTATTGGACCACTAGGCAACTTCAAAGGTTCTTTTATTGATGATGGTTGATCCATATCATTTCTAATATGGAGCCCCAAGGTTAAAGAACCTGAAACCCCTTGAACATACACTTAAATGGCAAAGACAAAGAAGACAAATGCTGTGAGGCCCCTAATATGACCCTAATTGGAATTGTATGTTTTAAGTAGGATTTTATTTGACTAAGATCAAATTAAAATGAGAATTTCATATAAAGTATGGGACAAGTGATAAATTATTTTGTTATTATATTAATAACATGAAAATAAAATTTAATATTATAGTTTAATATTATTTGAGGGTATAATTGAAGTATAAAGTATTAATTTGGGGTAAATTTTTAATTATGGCATTTTAGGGGTCAATTGTTAATAGAAGAATACATTGAGAGATCAATTTTAGAGAAGGAATAAATTGATAGGTCAATTTAAAAGAAGGATTAAGTGGAGGGGTCACTTTATATCATGCAAAAAAGTGAGAGCTAATGGTAGGACATGCAAATATTTAAAGGACTAAAAAGGGGATTGTCCTTTGCTTTTATAAAAAGAAAAAATTTAGGTGAGAGAGGAGAGTGGATTGGATTTCCTTGAAGAAAATTCAGAAATGCTCTTCTTTTTACTCTAAAATTGTAAGTTAAATTCTTTAAGTGATCTTAAAGAGGAAATTGTGCATGTTGGTTAATCAAGAGTATTTGTGTAACAAATTAAGGTAAATAATCTTTACTGAATTTCATCTTCTTCTTCTCCTTTTTCCTTCTCAATTTTTTGAAATAATAGTTGAGTATGGTGCTAGAATTTTAATTAAATGATGATGTTGGTTGTAAAGGAGAAGAGGAGAGTAGAAAAATCATAGGAAAAGGAGTTGTTAGAGATTGCAAGCAATGGGGATTTCGGCCAAAGGTATGGGATGAGAGTCTTCCTATTTGTTTGTGGCTGTTTTGGTAGAATTATGTTGTGAATGTCCTGAAATTTGAGTAATTAAAGAGAGGATACTACTTAAGAAGTGTACATGCAAGGATGAGATGAAAACCTCTTGACCTAGTGTCTGAAATTTTAGCATAAGTTAAAATAAAAATCTCTAATTGTAACCATTCAAATTTATAAAGTTGTACAATACATATACCTATAAGATTGTAGATGGAACCTAGCCTTAATTCTGCCTCTAAATAATTTTTATGATTTGTTGAATGTTAGGTGCACTGTTAATTCTGGTTCTAGAATAGTTTATGGAAAAATTGAGATATCTATGTGTACAATATAATCCTATGCAAAATATAATCCTAATTTAACATTTTGTATGAAGTAAGTATGACTTAAAAATGTATGCAAGCATGTCAAATGTTGACTTGAAATTTGTAGGTACTGGATGCACTGTTAGGACACAGACTTTAGTAATTTGGACATAACTTTTGGTCGAATTTTTAAATTTCTACAAAGTAAATTTTTGGTAACACTAGAGACCTAGAAGTACAACTTTGATGAAGACATTCTAGTCTAATTCCTTCTTTATTTTACTCTATAATTTTTTATATGTGGTAATAAACATTATTTTGGTTCTATGAACAGCCTATAGTTTATCTCTAATATCTTGAGCTATAGATAAGATATTAAGGTGAATTTTGATGCTTTGGAAACTAGACACATATGGGAATAAGATTTTATAGGGTTATTTAGCCTAAAAATGACATTTTCAAATTCATAAGTATCTCACAAGTTGGGTTCAGAATGCTGCCATGTGCAAATTTTTAATGTATTTTAACTTATGTTTTTTTAAATAGTTAAGTTAAATATGTGTCTATGTTAATACATAATGAATTGTCTATGGCATGTGATATGACTATTAAAAAGGGTTATATGTATACATATACATTAATACATGCACATAGGTAAAGATTATTGATGAAGATATCTAATATATATATATATATATATATATATTTGTAATTAAATTTGTACATGATTGTTAAATGCAAGATTAATTTTATGTATGAAATCCTAGGGTGAGTAAGTGTATATTTTGACATATACCTATGCTATGAAATAAGGAATATAATAGTATTACAAGGCATATAAATACCTTTAGAACTTAAGCAGACTATGTTACAGTATAAATGCATCATAAATGGTTATAGTATAACAAGGCATATAAATAATGAAATATCATGTTTAACTAAGTTTTCCAATGCATGTATCTTATTCTTATGTTTACATATATGTACAGAACATTTTATGAAATGTTGAAATTATGAAGACTACTTGAATGCAAGAATACATTGCTAATCAATAACATTTTTACATTTATCTTATGCTTATCATTTATACGTTATTTTAAATGTTCTATAAATTTTGTATGATTTACTGAACCTGACGATCATTGTGAGTGGTTGTCCTTCACTTTTATTATCCCACTAAGCTGTGTAGCTTAGCACGGGTTATCTTGATCCGTGTAGGTTTTGGTAGTCAAGGCTTTTGCACAGGAACGTTCTCTGCATTAGGACAGGCCGACACCAGTCTATAAGATTTGATGTAGAAATTTTGATTAATTTTTTTATAGTTCCTTGCTTCTTTAATATGTATAAAGTTTATATTAGATATGTATGTCATATGGAGGTTAAGGTTGTAATAAGCTTTTAGTGAGAATGCTAGTATATGCATGCATCTAGAAGCTAGAATGACTTTATTCAGATGTGCTGGAATAACTTTATAGAAGAATCGACTGAAAGTAATTTATAGGTCAGATCAAATCCTTCTAATCCAGTGACTTCATCATCACATCAAAATGAAATTCCTGCTGCTGTTCTTGGAGAACCCTTGTTTAAAATTTCTCAGGATATGACCCAAATTCTGCAAAGAATGACTATGCCCAAAGCTCCTATATCTGAACATTGGAAGGATGGTGCACAAGAATTTATGGGCACTAATTTAGAACAATCTGAAGAAGTTGAGTTCTGGTTAGAAAGGCTGGAGAGGATATTTGATGAAATTAACTGCCTTGCAAATCACAAGGTATCTTGTGTTGTGTCTTTACTTCAAGGCATGGCTTATGATTAGTGGAAGCTGATATTAAGACAACCTCAGTTACCTGACCCACTTACCTGGGAATTCTTTGAAGGGGAGTTTAGAAAGAAATATGTTACTGAGGTTTACAAGGAGGAGAAATTAAAGTAGTTTCTGAATCTGAGATAAAAAGCTCTATCTGTGGCTGAATATGAAAAAGAATTTAGCCAGTTATGCAAGTATGTTCCCAAGGGGATCTTGACAGGAGTCTTTAAATGCAGACACTTTGAAGATGGGTTGAATGATCAAATCAAAGAAAAATTGTTTGGATTTACATCTTTGAATGTGGTGGATTTTAATCAATTGGTTATGACTACCATGAAAAATGAAAAGCATAAGATAGCTAAAAGAGAAAGGGAGCACAAAAGAAGTGGTTTTAGGGGAGGATCTTCCATTGGAAAAAGATTTAGAGGAGCTCAAGGAGGTCAACCTGCAAAGTCTATTTTTAGTTCTGCTAATAAAAGAAAGAAACAAGAGTCCTCTACCAAGTCTAAATCTGAGAAGGAAGCTTTAGAAAGATAGAGTGGGGGTCAAGCACCTGAATGTCTACATTGTTCCAGGCACTATTAGGGTAACTACAGGAAACTAGCTGGAGAATGCTTTAGATGTGGCGGTGCTAATCATTTTATGGCAAATTGTCCTTTGAAATGGAATCAAGGTTTTAAATAATAGCGTAACAAGGGACCTTCTAATGCACTCCCATCTGGTAGAGGTAGAGGCAGAGGAAGGGGTGGATGAACTCATCACGGATCCCAGTCTCAGAATGTGTCTAAATCAGTTGATAGATCTCTTACACAAGTGGTTTCTAGCCAGGCTTATGGAATGAAAGCTTGGGAGGAACAGAATGCTCTAGAAGTTATAGCTGGTACTTTTTTCTCTCTATAATTGTGACGTGCATGCACTTATTGATCCTGTCTCTACCCATTCATATGTTTTTATTGGGAATTTAGGTAGAGATAGGTTTAAAATACAACAGTTATATTTTGATGTATGTGTGACTAGTCTATTGGGGCATAGTTTAATTGTTAATAAAGTGTGTAAAGACTGTCCTATAGTAGTTAAGAGGAGAGAATTTCCAGTAGATTTGATTGTGTTGCCATTTCATGAGTTTGACATAATTCTAGGAATGGATTTGTTATCCAAGAATCATGCAGTGGTGAATTGTGAAATGAAAATAGTAACTCTCAGTGATGAAGAAGGAAAGAAAGTGGTAGTAGAAGGCTGTTGTTCTAATCCACTGACTAATATTATATCAGCAATACAGGCTAGACATTGTCTTAGAAAATAATGTGAAGCATTTTTAGCTTTAGACCATGACTCAAAAAGGGATATAATGAAGCTTGAGAATATATCGATTGTGAACGAATTTCCAGAAGTATTTCTTGAGGAATTATCGAGTCTTCTTCTAGAAAGAGATGTTGAGTTGTCTATTGATCTGTTACCCGATATAGCCCCAATCTCTAGGGCACCATACAGAATGGCTCCATCTAAATTGAAAGAGTTAAAGGTCTAATTATAGGAATTGTTAGACAAAGGCTTCATCAGACCTAGTGTGTCACCTTGGGGTGCTCCAATTTTATTTGTTAACAAGAAGGATGGGTCTATGATGAACAAAGTGACAGTGAAGAACAAATATCCTTTGCCTTGAATTGAGGATTTGTTTGATTAGTTGGGTGGTGCTGGTGTGTTTTCAAAGATAGACTTGCAATCAGGTTATTATCAGCTCAGAGTAAAGGATGGGAATGTTTCTAAAACTGCATTTAGAACCTAATATAGACATTATGAATTCTTAGTTATATCATTCGGGTTGACTAATGCACCTGCTGCATTCATGGATCTCACGAATAGGGTATTCAGACCCTACTTGGATCGATTTGTTGCAGTGTTTATTGATGACATATTAGTTTATTCCAAAAATGAAGTTGAGCATGCTGAACATCTAAGAATTGTATTGCAAACTTTGAAAGAAAATCAGTTGTATGCCAAATTGAGTAAATGTGACTTCTGGCTTAAGGAAGTTTCCTTCCTAGGTCATGTTGTATTTGCTGAAGGTGTTAGGGTTGATCCAAATAAAATTAAAGCTATTGTTAATTGGAGATCACCCAGGAATGTACATGAAATTAGAAGTTTTCTCGGGTTGGCAGGTTACTATCGTCATTTTGTGAAGGGTTTTTGTGTCATTGCTTCACCCCTCACTAAGCTATTAACACTACAAGAAAAAAGACTTCCAAGGACGGGAAATCCAGTCCTTAAAAGTGCCAATCCGGTCCGTAAAACTTAATAAGGATGGGAAAAACCGATCGCTATCCCATCCTAATAGGCTCCGCCGCTAATGATAATTAAGGACGAGATATATCTACCGGTCGTTAAAACTTTTAGTGACCGGATAGGAAACTGGTCCCTAAATTGTATTAAGGACCAGTTTTCCTATCCTTAATAATGTAAGTCACGTGCTCTTTAGAGTTAATAAGGATCGGATATATGGACCACAAAAATATAATAACAACCGTAAATGTTTAATGAGCAGTCTTCAACCCAATTGCATAAAACCATTAGTGACCGGATAAAAACTGGTCCTAGTTAGTATTAAGGACCGGCTTTACCGTCCTTAATAATGTAAGTCACCTGATCATTACAATAAATATGGACTAGAAATTTGGTCCTTAAAAATGTAATATTGATAGTAAATTTTTAAAGACCATATTAAAATCTGGTCATTGAAATATAAATAAGGAAAGGAAGTGCCATCCTTAAAAGTAATAATCATAAGACCATATGATAGATTAAAGACCATAAAACTTTAATTAAAGACCATTCTTTTTACCCTGTATTTTTAATTTAGTATCACAACTAGAGCATCCAAATTAAGATTTGCTCAAAAGCATAGACAATTAATAATATAATACATTTATAGATAATTTTTAATTTATATGTATATAGAATTATCATCTAAAAAATCAATGCATTATTTGTACATCCCCTTTGCAAAAAAAAAATAATCTATAACAAAATAAGATAATGCTTCTCTATCTAGCCAAAAATCTAATGTTCTTTCGAATCTTAATATTCAATGTTTTTTCCATACCAAAAACTGCAAAATGTATAAGGAAACAAAAATGATTATACCAGAAAATATATAAATCTACTATAAATAATTAATTAAATCTACAAATATTTTGAGAACAAACCTTAGAAAAAGAAATTTAAATCAATATTGCCAAAATTCTATTAAAATTAGCAAAACACATGTATTTTTATAAAAGAACACTTTTTGTTTATGCCCCCAACAGATAATTACCAATAAAACACATCATTAAACAACATACAAGTCTTCTAATACATAATTTAGTGTCTCAATACAAATTCTATAACAGAAATCTAATACACACAAAATAAACATGTCCGAAGGCTAGAACCATGGAATGCACCTTGCTTAATCTGTTAATAATTGATTGCTTAATCTTGACAAAACAGACACTACTTACATAAATAAAAAAAATCAACACAAACATATTACTCCTACATATACTCAAATTTGTTGAATTGGTCTCATGGGGACCATAATCTGGCTTCACATCAATAATCCCAAACTTGGGATTGCATAATAATGACATGGGAAGCCAGAAATGGAAGCAAAAAATAGATTTCAAACTCAAATTTACACACATGTCAAGCTTCAGACTTTCAGAGTCACAATTGTAGATTTAGGCAATGTAAATTTCAAGTAACAGACCTTATAATGCAATTGTTGCTGAAGAAAGCATCACTGCTCTAATTTTTGTTTTATCAATATAAAAGCTTCAGATGACATGTATCATAGCTCACCTTCTTGTAAAAATTAATGGATCGATCAAGATTTCCCACTCTAAGCATCACTTGGCATAGAGGCTCAGGCATTCTCCCTCTTTCCAAAAGCTCAAACTTATAGCCATTTGGATCTTCAATGAAAGCAGTCATCGTACTTCCACCTTTAACAATACCGGGTTCTTTAACAACTATACCACCATTTGCCTTTACAAGATTTATTGTCTTGTTAACCTAAATTGAAAAGAATTACAGCATATCATTCACAAACTTGAGTGCATAAATCACAATCAAGGTGAAATGCTGAGTGTTAGCCAAATATCATGCATTGCTATCTCTGAAATTTACTCCAATTACAAGTTTAACATCTCAACTAGACAAGGCAACATCAACTGTATGAGAAGATAAAAACTCTAGCTCTAAGGCAATTGCATCCAAGGTAGCAACCATTCACAATCAGTAATTCTATTTTGCTCCTTAATGAAAATTTTCAAATAAGAAGGCATACTAACCTGATGACATCTTAAAACTTCAAGAAAAAAAAAGGAACTTACAGCCTCCACTACAACACAAAATGGCCAAATCCAGCTCCAATATTATACTTTGTCAATTCCATAATCAATATATATTACATAATTAAAACCAAAAAGAGAAAATAAAAGGCTGAAATTTACATGTTAAACAGCCACATAAACCTAGGAATGCATAAACTAAAATAAATTAAACTATAGATATAAGTGAACGATTAAAGGAAAACAACTCACTGTAAGTAAGTTCAACAGTGAAGTTAGATTCTTCAGGTCATAGCCAAGAAAAGCATTCATATATCTCTCTTCTGGTATGTCACGTTTCCTTAATAGCTTCATTCCCAAACATTCAGTGTAAAATCTGCACATTAACCATGTCAATTTAGAAATGACATTTCTTTTATCTATGACACTAAGATACGGGCCGCCAACTATGAACAAGGCCATTGTTGCTTGCCTTGATGCTCTTGACTATTCGCCTGAGATGCAGTTCCAATTCTGATCCTTCACAAGTCTGGTTTAATTATATCAAAAAGAAACCATAGACATATCTATAATTACAAGCATTTCAAACAAATCATAAAACATTACATCGATTGCTACAAAATACACATTTCTTTTATCTATTATAAAGAAATAAAAAGATGAGAAAATAGACTTAGACCACTTTATTAACGTGTAGATCATTGGTAGGAAGATGTATGCTTAGATCATCAAAGCTTTCGCATCCATTTATGCTCAATCCATGCTCATTAGCCAAATGCAATAGGCATATAAAGCATAAGTGTGGAGAAATGTCCTTTACACTTGATGCAGCATTACATTCAATAGGAAACCTGACCAAGAGAGTCTTAAAAGAGATGTAAATTAGAACCGGAGGCTAAAATTTGTTTAAGAAGTTAATTATTAATTTGTGGAATGCTATAGGATATTTAAGAATGTGTTGTGAACATCTCGAAATAAATCATCCTAATAAAAAAATTGCAAAAAAAGTCGGACACAAAATCATATGGAGATCAACAGTAAATTTACTACAAGAAAAAAGCCAATTTAATCAATTTAACAAGCTTCACCAAATTAAGCAAAACTAGAGAAATGATTATCAATATTTTAATAAGTTATTTATCAGTATCAAATCGATGAATACTCATATATAATGAACAAATCAAGGCTTTAAACAGCATTTAAAACCCTTTAAAAATTATTATGCAATCTTGTTATTAATCAAACGTGTTGTACATAAAAATTGTCAACTATAAAGTTTATATTAGATATGTATGTCATATGGAGATTAAGGTTGCAATAAGCTCTTAGTGAGAATGCTAGTATATGCATGCATCTAGAAGCTAGAATGACTTTATTCAAATATGCTGGAATGCTGAATGCTATGCATGATAGTGAAATGACTAAGATAGTTGAATCTAGTATGATTAAGATAATGGAATGCATAATGAGTCACTATGCTTATTCAAAATGAAATGTATATGAAAGATGTGAGAAGCCTAATTAGAATACAAGTTATATGATTAGAAGGATCAAGTGACATGAATGCATGTAGATGTTAATCGATTTAATTGCTTAACATAACATGACTTAAGTAGACTTCATAATATATGATAGAGATGCTAGAATATGGTGTTTCAAACACCCTTCCTATTGAACCCCCAAATAACAAGTGAATGAAAATGAAAGTAATTGGAATAAAGAAGAAGATGAAAATGCCACAATCAAGATAATTGATAAGTAATCAAATTCTTCATGCAATAGAAAAGAAAAGCAAGCAACCTCACAATTCTCTCTAAATAATTCGGCCAAGCCTTGAAAAGAAACCTCTCTAAAGTTTAATTAATCCAAATCTTTAGTTTACAACTTATAATAACCTATTTATATCCTAAGGGAATGGGTATACATATGTCCAATGGTTTAAAACACCAAATCCTACCTAAAATAGGCTAAAACAGCTACTTAAAATCTAACTAAAGTAAAGTGACAAATTTAGGCTTGTTTTAGATAGGCCTAAGTATCTTACTTAAGAAAACAAGCCTTAATTAAGCTACTAAGTCACATGACTTTTAATGAAGTCACATGTCTCACTTAAATAAAAGCCCAAAAATGAAAGACTAACTAATACCCCAAATAACTAAATAAACTCTTTAAAAGAAAGCCCACACCTAACCTAATAAATTACAATGTAAATGAATAATGTGACTTTTAAATGAGGTACATGACTTGTACAATTAAATCCCAAAGTTGTTAAGCCCTTGATGGCTTATGTTGGCCAATTTCCTTCACTTGCTTCCAAAAGCTAAGTACTTTAAACTTGTGATGTTGATTGATGAAATCATCATGCCTTGCCCCCTTGTGCTCATATCATTCCCTCCCTCTTTAGAAAATATTCATCCTCGAATCTTTTTCTTACAATAGTTGGAAATTGGCACTTAAGGAATACAATCATCTTCATAAATGATCTTCGACACTAGTGGAAATAGTATGAATGCTTCTTCGTTAAGGAACTCATCATGATCCTGCAAGTTATAAACAAAAGGACTATGCAAGACATGGTTAGTATTTAACACAGTGATATGATTTTTACTTTCTTCACTTCCCATGTGCAACTCATTCTCCTTAATGAATAGAGAATCAATTTTAACTTGTGAATCTTCCATCTCAACTAAGCAAACTTCTTCACTTGCACTCAAATAATCAACAATTTCTTCATTTTCAATTATTTGTTCATTGCTCACAAATTCATAATCAAATAAGTTGATAGCATCTCCTTTAGCTTCACAAATAATTTCTTCTAAGGTAACTTTCTCTTCCTTTCTCTTCTCCTCTTGCTTACACAATGTACTTGCTTATTTGAGAAGTTGTTTAAATTGTAAGTCCATACCATTAAGGCCTTGCATCAAACACTTCAAATCTTTCTTTAGTTCATTCCATTCTTCTTGATTTGAAAGACGTTTTGACTTGTAATAGGTCATCCTCATATTCACTCGTGTTTCACTCAAATTTTAGCTTTTACCCTCTTAATGTCCTCACACTCTCTTGCCTTTTTTCGCTCAAACTTGTAACTTCAAAATTGCACTTCAGAATGTAAATCACAAATCAAAAACTTCAGCATGTTTAAGAAAGCAAGGAAATAATAGCTAACAACAAAAGATAGCTTAAAAACTAGAAAAGAAGACTCTAGACACAATGGAGGTGATACACAATCAAGAGTGGACAAGCAAAGATACTCTAACAATTTAAATGGAACAAAAGCAAGCTTAAAACAAAGAAATAAGCAACAAGAATCAAGGAAAATGACAATATGGATAAAATGAATGAATTTGATTCGCTACAAAGTAAACCAAATTTAGAACCTACTTATTCTACCCAACAAAGAAAAAAATCAACAAAAATACCAAATTAACTAAATAAAGTAGAAAAAAATGAAAAACGAATCAATTTAGAGCCAATTTGTTCACTATGCCGAATGGTGTAACAAGTTTGATTAATGTATCAAGTTGTGTGCAAAATGGTGGCAAAGTGATGGCAAAAAAATTGCAAAGTGATGGCAAAATGATAGCAAAAATTTCAAAAAATTGTAGCACAAATGATGGCAAAGTTACTAAAAAAATAGTTGCACAAATGGATAGAAAATGATATAAAATGATTGGCAATGATTAATAACAAAGGATAGCACAAATATTTTCCAAGTGGAAATCCTTGTCTCACTAGGATTAGGATTATAATTCCAAGTAAATTGTAGATTAGGATTTGAAAACCTAAGCCCCAAGCAATAAGAATTAGTTTTCCTATTCTCTAAAGGATTCCCAAAGGTGTTTAGAAAAGGATTAATTGCTGCCCCTCCCAATCCTAAAACAAAAAGGATTATCTTTTCACACTTATAAAAGGATTAGGATTCTCTTTTGGCTATTTAAACTCCCCTTGCCAAATTGCTCCTTAATTTTTTTTTCTTCTTCTATTTTTCTTCTCTTTCACATTTTTCTCTCTCTTTTTTCTTTTTTTTTATGAACTGTACCGTGAATAGTCATGATGAATAGTACCTAGTTTTTTTCTTAAAGGAAACAACAACTAAACAAAAGACTACCAAGATTTGGTTTTCAAGCCAAGGGCAAATAAGATTCAAGTTCAATTTCAAAAAGGCTTTTCAACGAATCAAAAATAAAGATATGTAAAGAACACGGCTAAATTAAACACACAAAGGACATAAAAAATCAGAATGTTACTACTAATAAATTCGACATGCATATAAAGAATTCAAAGAAAAGAAAACACAAACCTAAGACTAAGTTAAATAGGAATTTACCTTAACTTTGGCTCTAATACCAATTCATATGGAACCCCAAGGTTGAACAACCCAAAACCCCTTGAACATACACTTTGATGGAAAAGACAAAGAAGACAAACACCCTCCCTATTGAACCCCCAAACAACAAGTGAATGGAAATGCAAGTAATTGGGACAAAAAAGAAGATGAAAATGCCACAATCAAGATAATTGATAAGTAATCAAATTCTTCATGCAATAGAAAAGAAAAGCAAGCAACCTCACAATTCTCTCTAAAGAATTCGGCCAAGCCTTGAAGAAAAACCTCTTAAAAGTTTAATTAATCCAAATCTTTAGTTTAAAACTTACAATAACCTATTTATAGTCTCTAAACCCAAAGGGAATGGGCATACATAAGTCCAATAGGTTTAAAACACCAAATCCTACCTAAAATAGGCTAAAACAACTACTTAAAACCCAAATGAAGTAAAGTGACGAATTTGGGCTTGTTTTAGATAGGCCCAAGTGTCTTACTTAAGAAAACAAACCTTAATTAAGCCATTTAAGTCACATAACTTTTAATGAAGTCACATGTCTCACTTAAATAAAAGCCTAAAAATGAAAGACTAATACCCCCAATTACTAAATAAACCCTTTAAAAAAAAGCCCACACCTAGCCTAATAAATTACAATGTAAATGAACCAAAGTTTTTAAGCCCTTAATGGCTTAAATTGGCCTGATTACCACGGGCATCCAACTTGTTGCACTCTAAGACTTGAAATGTACCATTACCACGGGCATCCAACTTGCTCTTCCTTTGGTTTGGAAACCTTTCCTTATGAAAATACACCCAACCCAATCTCCAAGAGCAAACACCACTTGTCATCTTCCTTTATTTACTCTTTCAGCATACTTCTGGTTCTTCTTCTCAATGTTAGCTCTTGCTTTCTCATGCAAAGTCTTTACCAATTTTGTCTTCCTATTACCATCTAAACTTAAAAGCTCATGTAAAGGCAATGGACAAATATCAAGCACAGATAGTGGGTTAAAACCATAAACAAGCTCAAATAGTGAAAAACTAGTAGAAGAATGAATACTTTTATTATAAACAAATTCAATGAAAGGTAAACAATCCTCCAATGACTTAAGATTCTTACCCACTATAACATGAAATAAAGTACCCAAGGTTCTATTCACCGCCTCTATTTGGCCATCTATCTGTGGGTGACAAATAGTAGAAAAAACCAACTTTATACACAACTTATCCCATAGAGCATGCCATAAATGTGAACGAAACTTTGTATCCCTGTCAAAATCAATGGTGCATAGTATACCATGCAAAAGCACAACTTCTTTAAAGAATAGGTCAGCAATGTTAACAGCATCATCAAATTTATGACAAGCAATAAAGTGAGCCATCTTGCTAAACCTATCTACCATAACAAAAATGTTATCTCTACCACATTTAGTTCTAGGCAATCTAAGCACAAAATCCATAGAAATAGCAATCCGAGGAGAACGAGGCACAGGTAAAGGCATATACAAACCATAGGGCATAGTCTTAGACTTAGCTTGCCTATATGTAACACATGAATTACACACTTTTTCCACATCCCTACGTATATAAGGCTAATAAAAATGTTCATTTAACATGTCATCGGTCTTATGCACCCTAAAATGTCCCATCAATCCCCTACAAATGAGATTCTAATACAACCAAATCACGTATAAAACACTTAGGTAAACAAAGCTTACTGCCCTTAAATAGAAATCCTTCATGCCTATAAAATTTATCAAAAAACTCATGCTCACATGCTGCAAACACATTACCAAAATCAAAATCACCCACATATAGTTATTTAACATTATCAAAACCAAGCAATTGAGATCTAAGTGTAGAAATTAAAACATATCTTCTTGATAAAGCATCAGTAACAATGTTATCTTTATCATACTTGTATTGAATAACATAAGGAAATTGTTCAATAAATTTAACCCATTTAGCATGCCTTTTATTCAACTTACTTTATCCATTCAAGTATTTGAGGGACTCATGATCAATGTGAATGACAAACTCCTTAGGAAGGACGTAGTGCTGCCACACGTCCAAGGCTCTCACTAAGGCATATAACTCCTTGTCATAGGTTGAATAATTAAGCTAGGCTCAATGAAGCTTCTCATTGGATTAGGCAATTGACTTCTTTTCTTGCATTAAAACAGCTCCAATACCTACACCAAAAGCATCACACTCTATTTCAAATGTCTTATCAAAGTTAGGTAAAGATAAAAGAGGAGCAGAACATAACTTCCCTTTTAAAGTTTCAAATGCTTTTTGCTGTGCTTCTCCCAACTTAAACCCAACTTCATTCTTGATTATCTTGTAAGTGGTGGAGCAATGGAAGAGAAATCATGCAAAAAATTCCTATAAAAACTTGCCAAGCCATGGAAACTTCTCACATTTAAAGTAGACTTAGGCATGGGCCATTCTTTAATTTCCTTTACTTTCTCTTCATCTATTTCAATTCCCAGTGCACTCACCATAAAACAAAGAAACACAAGACGATTGATACAAAATGTGCATTTCTTAAGTTAACATGCTCAATATGCTATTCATAAGACTTACTATAAAAGAGTATATCATCAAAGTACACAACAACAAACTTTCCTTAATAGGCACGCAACACATGGTTCATAACTCTCATGAAAGTGCTAGGGACATTAGATAGCCTAAATGGCATGACTAACCACTCATACAAACCATATTTAGTTTTGAAAGCTATTTTTCATTCATCATCAAGTTTCATTCTAATTTGATGATACCCACTCATTAAATGAATTTTAGTAAAATACACACCACCATATAATTCATCCAACATATCATCTAGCCTAGGAATAGGATGTCTATACTTTACATTGATTTTGTTGACTGCACAGCAATCAACACACATCCTTCATGTTCCATCCTTCTTAGGCACCAAAAGAATAGGCACTACGTATGGACTTATACTTTCTCTCACCAATCCCTTCTCCATGAGTTCTTCCACTTTCCTTTACATCTCCTCAGTTTCAATAAGATTGCTTTTATAGGCAGGTCTATTAGGAATGGTAGATCCTAGCATAAAATCAATCTGATGTTCTATCACCCTCAAAGGTGGTAATCCATCTAGCATCACAATAGGAAAAACATCATAATACTCCTGCAATATTGAAAAAAAACTAGGAGGCAAAGAATTAAGATTAGGGTCAGTGTTAGAAAATAAAACTTCCTTATAGATTACAAGGACCAAATGTTGTCCTAAAGCTAATGCACTCTTGACCTCTCTTGTTCTCATATAAAAATTATGTTTTTGCCACCCTCTTTGCTTATTTTCACTCACCAATGGGCCATTTATTTGTTTTTTTCTTTTCTAGCCTCTTTACCCCTTTTCCTTTCTTTTTCTCTCTCTTTCACCCTTTGGGTCGAACCCTCTCTCTCTTTTTCTCTTTTAGCCGAAACCTCTTTCTCTCTCTTATATATTTTCTTTTGATCTTCATAAATATTTTGAGGAGATAATGGGGCTAAAATAACCTTTTTACCTTTATAAAAAAAAAGAAAATATGTTAGTGTACCCATTATGTATAACTTATCTACCAAGCTACCAAGGTCATCCCAAAAGCAAATGGCCTGCCTGCATGGGTACAACATCACATAAAACTTCATCTTTGTAACATCAAATAGAAAATGGCACCTTAACTTGATGTGTGACCTTAACCTCTCCACTATCATTTAACCATTGTAATCTATAAGGTCTAAGATGCTTCTCACATGCCAAGTTTAACTTCTCAAACATACTCACACTAGCTACATTGTTGCAACTCCCCCCATCAATAATAATCGTGCACATTCTTCCATTAACTAAACATTTGGTGTGAAATATGTTTTCTTTTTGTTCTAGGCTTTCTACTTTAAAATTCAAGTTTAAAGCTCTCCTAACAACTAAAGATCTCCCACTTTCAGCAACTAATAACTCTCCGTCACTAACATAATCACTACAATCTTCTAAATGAGGCATTTTATTATCACTATATTCTGATTCAGAAGTAATTTCCTCATCATGCCTAGCTATTAGTACCCTCTTATTAGGACATTCATATGCCATATGCCCTTTTCCCAAACATTTAAAGCATTTAATCTCTCTGCTAGGGGTTGGAGTATTAAAATTAACTTTAGGACCTTTAGATGGGATTTGGGTAGTCCTTATTTCTTTGGAACCCGAATATATCCCATAGGATTTGGATACCCTAAAGTCTTTCTTCTCCTCATTTTTATTCCATTTAGACCCCAAAGTGTTGTTTGAGTTGTTGTTGATCTTATTGAAACTTTTACTCCTCTTTTATTTTTCAATCTTCATTACCATATTCAAGATCTCGTCTATAGAATCATATGTATACAACTCATTGGCATCAAAATCTCCTTGTTTAAATCTCATAGGAATCGAGGCATGGTGACCTCCTCATCTTCCTCAATGTTTGCTCTCACCATGCACATTTCCATATCTTTGTGGTAATCCTCCACTGATTTTCCTCCTTACACCAGTCTATGCAATTTCTGATGTAATTCTCTAAAATACTATGAAGGAACTAACCTTTTTTCTCATAGCTTCCTTTATGTCCTCCTAATTATTAATAGAACGTCTCCCCACCTTTTTTCTACGCATATTGAGCTGATCCCACAAAAAAATTGCAAAATCAGTGAATTCTACAGCTGCAATCTTCACCTTCTTTTCCTATGAATATCTATTGCACTCAAAGATCATCTCAACTTTTTTCTCCCACTCCAAGTACTACTTAGCACTATTTTTCCTTTGAATGGAGAAATCTTGAGTTTGATGATGCCTAAGTTCCCATCCACCTTTGCACTAGTTTCTTCTTCATCTTCATCTTCATCATCAAAATTATGCACCACATTCTATTCAATAATTTGGCCTCTCCTTGCTGCCCTTTCAGGTACACTGGATGTACTTCCTTCAAGCCTCTCTTCCATCCTATCTAGTCTAAGGGATAACTTTCGAAATTCACTAATGAATGATTGATATAGCATCTTGTTATCTTGTACACTTACATCTTCATATCGGGATATTCTCTTCCAGTAGTTTCTTCAGTTATGATGTATACTTGCAACAGATGTTAAATAATAACCTCATAAGCACTCCCTCACATGTTTAAACTCAAAGAATGTCACTCCTCTCGTGTTTCACATAATTAAGGCTTTTACCCTCTTAATATCCTCACACTATCTTGACTTTTTCCACTCAAGCTTGCAACTTAAAAATTGTAGTTCAAAATTCAATCCACAAACCAATATTCTTGAGTACATTTAAGAAAGAAAAGAAGATAAGCACTAACAATAAAAGATAGCTCAAAACTAGAAAAGAAGATACTAAACACAATGGAGGTGACACATGGCCAAGAATGGTTTACCACTTGATGATAATAAAATTAGAGTATTAGACAAGCAAAGATACTCTTATAATGAAAAAGGAACAAAAGCAAGCTTAAAACAAAGAAATAAGCAACTAGAATCAAGAAAAAGACAAAATGGATAAAATGTATGAATTTGATCCACTACAAAGTAAACCAAATATAGAACCTGATTATCCTACTCAACCATGTTATCTTTACCATACTTGTATAAAATAACATAAAGAAATTGTTCAATAAATTCAACCCATTTAGCATGCCTTTTATTCAAATTACCTTATCCCTTCAAGCTTTTAAGGGACTCATGATCAATGTGAATGACAATTTTCTTAGGAAGGAGGTAGTGCTGCCACACGTCCAAGGCTCTCACTAAGACATATAACTCTTTGTCATAGGTTAAATAATTGAGTTAGGCTTCATGAAGCTTCTCACTGGAATAAGCAGTTGGATTCTTTTCTTGCATCAAAATAGCCCCAATATGTACACCAGAAGCATCACACTCTATTTCAAATATCTTATCAAAGTTAGGTAAAGATAAAAGAGGAGCAGAGCACAACTTCCATTTCAAAATTTCAAATGCCTTTTGCTATGTTTATCCCCACTTAAACCTAGCTTCTTTCTTGATTATTACTATAAGTGGTGCAGCAATGGAAGAGAAATCATGCACAAAATGCCTATAAATGCTTGCCAAGCCATGGAAACTTCTCACATTTAAAGTAGTCTTAAGCATAGGCCATTTTTTAATTGCCTTTACTTTCTCTTCATCTACTTCAAATCCCAGTGCACTCACCATAAAACCAAGAAACACAAGGTGATCGATACAAAATGTGCATTTTTTTAGTTTAGCATACAACTTTTCAAATCTCAAAACTTGTTAAATTAAGTTAACATGCTCAATATGCTCTTCATAATACTTACTATGAATGAGTACATCATCAAAGTACACAACAACAAACTTTCCTAAATAGGCACGCGACACATGGTTTATAACTCTCATGAAAGTGCTAGGGGCATCAGATAGCCCAAATGGCATGACTAACCACTCATACAAACCATGTTTAGTTTTGAAAGTTGTTTTTCATTCATCACCAGGTTTTATTCTAATTTGATGATACCCACTCATTAAATGAATTTTAGTAAAATACACACCACCACATAATTCATCCAACATATCATCTAGCCTAGCAATGGGATGTCTATACTTTACAATGATTTTCTTAACTGCACGGCAACCAACACACATCCTCAATGTTCCATCCTTCTTAACCACCAAAAGAATAGGCATTTCGCATGGACTCTTACTTTCTTTAACCAATCCCTTCTCCATGAGTTCTTCTACTTGCCTTTGCATCTCCTTAGTTTCTATAAGATTGCTTCTATAGGCTGGTCTATTAGGAATGGTAGATCCTAGTACAAAATCAATGTGATGTTTTATCCCTCTCCAAGGTGGCAATCCATCTTATATCTCAATAAGAAAAACATCAGAATACTCCTACAATATTTAAACAAAACTAGAAGGTAAAGAATCAAGATTAGGGTCAGTGTCAAAAAACAAAACTTCCTTATAGATTACAGGGACCATAGGTTGTCCTAAAGCTAATGCACTCTTAACCTCTCTTATTCTCACATAAAAATTCTATTTTTCCACCCTCCTTGCTTGTTTTCACTCACCAATGGGCCATTTATTTATTTTGTTTCTATTCTGACCTCTTTACCCATTTTCCTTTCTTTTTCTATCTCTTTCACCCCTTGGGCCGAACCCTTTCTCCCTTTTTCACTTTTGGTTGAAGCCTCTTTCTCTCTCTCATATATTTTCTTTTGATCTTCATAAATCTCTTGAGGAGATAATGTGGATAAAATAACCTTTTTACCTTTATAAGAAAAAAGAAAATCTATTAGTGTACCCATTATGTATAACTTGTCTATCAAACTGCTAAAGCCATCCCAAAAGCAAATGGCCTGCCTGCATGGGTACAACATCATATAAAAATTCGTCTTTGTACCATCTAATAGAAAATGGCACCTTAACTTGGCATGTGACCTTAACCTCTCCATTATCGTTTAACCATTGAAATCTATAAGGTATAGGATGCTTTTCACATGCCAAAATCAACTTCTCAACCATACTCACACTAGCTACATTGGTGCAAGTCCCCCCATCAATAATGATCGTGCACACTCTCCCATTAACTAAACATTTGGTATGAAATATTTTTTCTCTTTGTTATAGGTTATCCTCTTTAACATTCAAGTTTAAAGATCTCCTAGCACCTAAAGATCTCCCACTTTCAGCAACTAACAACTCTCTCTCACTATCATAATCACTACAATCTTCTAAAGAAGGCATTTTATTATCACTATATTCTGATTCAGAAGTAATTTCCCCATCATCCCTAGCTATTATTACCCTTCTATTAGGATATTCACATGCCATATGCCCTTTTCCCAAACATTTAAAGCATTTAATCTCTCTACTAGGGGTTGGAGTATTAGAATTACCTTTAGCACATTTAGATGGGATTCGAGTAGTCCTTGTTTTTTTGGAACCCGAATCTATCCCATAAGGTTTGGATACCCTAAAATCTTTTTTCTCTTCCTTTTTATACCATTTAGACCCCAAAATGTTATTTGAGTTATTGGTGATCTTATTGAAACTTTTACTCCTCTTTTATTTTTCAATCTTTATTGCCATATTCAACATCTCCTATAATCATATCTACATAAATCAATGGCATAAGCAATCTCCTTGTTTAAACCTTCTAGGAACCGAGCCATGGTAACCTCCTCATCTTTCTCAATTTTTGCTCTTACCATATATATTTTCATATCCTTGTGGTAATCCTCTACCGATCTTCCTCCCTACACAAGTCTATGGAATTTCTGATGTCATTCTCTAAAATATTGTGAAGGAACAAACTTTTTTCTCATAGCTTCCTTCATATCCTCCCAATTATTAATGGAATATCTCCCCACCTTTTTTCTACTCATATTAAGCTGATCCAACCAAAACATTAATAAATTAGTGAATTCTATAGCTGTAATCTTCACCTTCTTTTCCTATGAATATCTATTGCACTCAAAGATCATCTCAACCTTTCTCTTCCACTCCAACTACTAATCAGCATTATTTTTGCCTTCCAAATGAGCAATCTTGAGTTTGATGTTGCCTAAGTTCCCATCCACCTTTGCACTAGTTTCTTCTTTATCTTCATCATCAAAATTATACACCACATGCTCTTAGATAATTTGGCCTCTCCTTACTACCCTTCTAGGTATATTAGATATACTTCCTTCAAGCCTTTCTTCCATCCTATCTAGTCTAAGGGATAACTTTTGAAATTCACTAATGAATGCTTGATATAGCATCTTGTTATTTGGTACACTTACATCGTTATATCGGGATATTCCCTTCCCACTAGTTTCTTCAATCATGATGTATGCCTGCAACATATGTTAAATAATAGCCTTACAAGCACTCCCTCACATGTTTACACTCAAAGAATGTCACTCCTCTTTTGTTTCTCATAATTAAGGCTTTTACCCTCTTAATGTCCTCACACTCTCTTGCCTTTTTCAACTCAAGCTTGCAACATGAAAATTACAGTTCAAAATTCAATGCACAAACCAATATTCTTGAGTGCATTAAGGGAAACAAAGTAGATAAGCACTGACAATAAAAGATAGCTCAAAACTAGAAAAGAAGACACTAGACACAATGGAGGTGATACACGGCGAAAAATGGTGTACCACTTAATGACAAGCAAATTAGAGTATTAGATAAGTAAATATACTCTAACAATGAAAAAGGAACAAAAGCAAGCTTAAAATAAATAAATAAGCAACTAGAATAAAAAAATAACAAGATGGATAAAACGTATGAATTTGATCCACTACAAAGTAAACCAAATATATAACCTAATTATTCTACCCAACAAAGCAAGAAATCAACAAAAAGAGCTAATTAAACTAATTAGGGTATATTATATGAAAAACAATTCAATTTGGAGCAAAAATTATCACTAGCCGAATGATGTAACAAGCTTGATTAGTATGTCAATATGTGTGCAAAATGGTGGAAAAGTGATGGAAAATTGATGGAAAATGATAGAAAAATTATGGAAAAATTGATAGCAAATGATGCCAAAATGGTAACAAAATGGTGGCAAATGATTGGGAAAATAGTGCAAAATGATACAAAAAAGGGTTGCAAATGATAGTAAAATGATACCAACAAAAATGGTGACAAATGATACCAAAAAAGGTAGCAAATGATACCAAAAATGGCAGCACAAATGATAAAAAATGATACCGAAATGGTGGCAATAATTGATTACAAATGATATCCAAAATGGTGATAATGATTGATAATAAATGGTAGCACAAATGGTGGTAGAATGATTGCAAAGTAAAATCCTTGTCTAAGTAAGATTAGGATTCTAATTTCAATTCAAATATAGATTAGGATTTTTGAAACCCTAAATCAAGAGTATTAAGGATTGTTTTTTGTACCATTTAAAGGATTTCAAAAGGTGTTTGGAAAAGGTTTAATTACTACCCTAATCCTAAAACAAAAGGATTAACTTTCCCGCCTATTAAAGGTTTTGGATTTTTCCTTTGTCTATATAATCTCTCTTTGCCCAATTGTTTTTAATTCTTTTATTATTTTATCTTTCTACTCTCTCTTATTTCTTCTTTTTTTATGAATAGTACCGTGAACAATAGTAAATAATACCTTGAATAGTATGATGAATAATACTATGATTTTTTTTCTTCTCCATTTTTTTTTTCTTAATCAACAACTAATCTAAGTCTACTTCTACTAGGATTCAATTTTCATGCCAAAGATTCAAGGTTCAAGTTTTAATTTTCTAAGGCTTTTTTTCTAAGAACCAAAACATAAGGTAATGAAAGAAAAGGCTAAATTTAACATACAAAAGCACAAAAATCAGATATCTTACTACTATTAATTTCGACACATGCATAAAGAAAAAAAAAGGAAGAAAAACACAACCTAATACTAAGATAAATAGTAATTTACCTTAAATTTGGCTCTGATACCAAATGATGCGAAACCCCAAGGTTAAAGAACCTAAAATCCCTTGAACATACACTTTGATGGCAAAGAATAAATCAGATAAAAACCCTCCCTATTAGACTCCCAAACAATAAGTGAATGGAAACGTAAATAATTGGGATAAAGAAGGAGATGAAAATGCCACAATCAAGACAATTGATAAGTAATAAAATTCTTCATGCAATAAAAAAGAAAAGCAAGCAACCTCACAATTCTCTCTAAAGAATTCAGCCAAGCCTTGAAAAGAAACCTATCAAAAGGTTAATTAATCCAAATCTTTAGTTTACAACCTATGTTAGCCTATTTAAAAGGTGGTTAATCCTAATTCACTTTTAAAACCCTAATCAAACACTAATAAGGCTTTAAACATGATATGGCCAAAATTCCTTGGGCTTTTCTAAGTCAAACATGCCATAATTAATAAGTCTTAAGCACACTTAAAACAAAACTAATTAAAATTCAAAATTAATAAGTCTTAAGCCAAAAATGAAAGCTCAAAAGAAAGACTAGTTAAAACTCAAATTAACTAAAATAAGCCTAACCTTAAAGTGTTGCATGCCTAGCCTATTGAAATACAACTTAACTAAGTCACGTGACCTTTTAAATGAAGCACATAACTTGTACATTTAAAGCCTAAAATTGTGTAAGCCCTTGATGGCTTAAATTGGACCAATTCCTTCACTTGCTTCCAAAAGGCTAAGTATTTTATTTTTTCCTTCAAGCTCTCTATAGTATTTCTCAAAGGCTTCTTCATGAAGTTCTCGAGTCACAAAGCCTTAAACATAAGATGACATAGCCATCTTTAGCCTCTAAGCACATCCTCTAGTTATTGGACCACTAGGCAACTTCAAAGGATCTTTGGTTGATGATGGTGGATCCGTATCAATATTTGATAAAAAATCAAGCAGCATAATGGCTAAGCATTAGAGGCTCCCTAAACAAATAATGCCCACAATAATCTACAAACATTTTTACATGCAATTGAACAAGATAAGTCAAAATTCAAGCATATATGTATGTCCATTTACTTGCTTAATATAGTACGTATAATAACACTATTAATTAAAAACATAATCAATATTTACTTTTTATTTTGCAATCTAAATTGATCATTTTGCTTCCAACATTTTACTTAGCAAATTATCCTTTTCTTGCAATTATACATGCATCTCTAATTTAAGTATAGATACTTGAGCTATTTGCACTCTTCATTCTTACCAAAAACATTTTTATTAAACAACAATTATTTACATTCCTTTGTCTAATTGACATGCATAATCATTAGGTTATTCACACTTATTTCAAATCTACAAGAATACCAAATAGTTATTCATAATAACCACTTGCTAAAAAAAAAAACATGTACAAATCTGTTCACAAAAAAAAATCTAATTAGTCCTATATTTTTTTCCAAAATTTTCTTTCCTTTTTTTCTTGCTTTTTCATTTCCTTTTACTGCTTCTTTTATGTTTCATTTTTCATCCCATTTTTACCTACTACTTCTTCTCATTTTCTTTACTTTTTTTTCCTTTTTTTACTTGTTGTTTCTTCTTTTTCTTAGTTATTACTCTCTTTCTTTTTAATTTTTTAATCCTTTAATTAACTATAGATTTGGATTATGCAATTATTAAAGAAAAAGGAAATTAAAGAAGAAAAATTAAACAAATTGAAAATAAATAATATTTTAAACTATTATATATATATATATATATATATAACCCTCTCAAATTAAACAAACAATTTAAAAGAAAAATAACAGAATTTAAAATGAACCAAAAAATATATGAAATAAGTGGAAAATTAAAGAAACACCAACCTTATAGCTTTAATGGTGGATAGAGTTTGAAGAGATGAAAATTGCCAAAATTGGTACCCAAACATGTACAATTTGATTACGAATGTAATTGCAAAGATGGTGCACAAAACAAAGCTCAGACATAGGAGAAACCGCCAAAAAATGCCCCTAGGAGATCGTAAGTCATGTTCTAAGGGAGAGAGAAAAGGAAAAATAAAAAGAATATTATAATCTATTTCAAAGGATTTTTAATAAGTCACTACTCAATGGATGTGACTCACAAACAAAATAGCACAGTATTACTTAAAGGAGGCAAGTCACGGCCTTAGGGGTGTAACATAACCAAAACAGTCAAAAAGACAACTAACAGTTATGAGTGGCATTTAATTCTATTAAATGTCAATTAAACCCTAATTAAATTAATTAATTAAATAACTTTAAACCCTAATTTATTCATTTTCCATAATATATACATGATTATTTTGCATTTATCAATATATTTGCCTATTATTATTTTACTATTATTATTATTATTATTATTATTTATATTTATTATTATTATTATTAATTTAATCATTATTTATATTTTGTTGTCTTAAAAACCGATACAAATAATAATATCAATTTTTTACTCCCTGAACCTCATGACGCTCTTGATTCCCTATGCAATTTTTGTGGTATTTTTCTGCAAAACTCAAGAATTTTGCATGGTAAGCTAAAAGAATGTATGTCCCATGCAGAATGAATCATTTAACTAGATTAAAGGTGACTCAAGGCCCAAAGGTGTGACTCAAATGAGTCGACTGACTCACCCTTGGCCTATAAATACCCTTCAAATCTTTTCATTTACATGCTGGCCTTTTTTAAGTGATCTTTTTTTCCCAAGTGCTCTTCTCACTTTTCTTTGCCTTTTGTCGATTATTATTTACTAGTTTTGCTATTTATTTTTTTTATATTGTTTTTATTTACTATCATTATTTTATTACTTTTACTATTATTTCTTTTATATTTCTTATTCTCCCTTTTTTATTTTACTTATTATTTATTATGCTATTATTTTTCAATGCTTTCATACCATGCCGATATTATATGATAGTTGTGAATTATAAGTACATTTTAGAATGTTTTATGTGTTTATTTGAGTTAGTTTAGTGTTATTTTAGTTGATTTAAGTTTAAATAATTGAAATTTGTGTTTTGAGGTTTAAATGTGAGTTTCGATGTTTTTAGGGCTTATTTAAGGGGGAAAAGAAGTTAATTGAAGAAAGGAGGAAAGTTAAGGCAATTAGGCAAAGAAGAAGCAAAATTTATGTTAAAGAAGCATATCACGCGGCAGAGCGAAATGGTCACTTGGCTGAGTGCTCAAATCACTCTTTTGAGTGAAATTTCACTCAACTAAATTGGCCTTCTCTTTTTCCAGCATGATTTAACTCTCCCGAGTGGTTTTCATCACTCTCCCGAAGTCGCATAAAGAAAAACATGAAATTAAACTTCTTAATTGGGTAAAATTCAATTCCTCTTTGGTTTAGGAAGTTTGTTCCTCCTTGGTTTAGGAAGTTTATTAAGGTTTAAACTTCTTATTTAAAGCCTATAAAAGGAGGTCCAAGGTACCAAAGCAAGATATAGAGAGATAGCTGGAGAGAGTCTCTTAATTATGAATTTTCTTTGTTTAGTTTTAGTTTTTTATCTAGTTATTTGTACATTAATTTTAGCTTAGTTTTTATCTTAGTTTTCTCATTTTCTTAGTTTACAATTCTCTTAAAGACTCAAGGTTTCTGTTGAAGTCATCAAGAGTAAAGTATTGTATCTCTTTACTTTAATTGTTATTTAAATTTCATCTTGTTTGGTAAGTAGTTTTTCTTCTTTTGCTAAGGGAAACTCAAACTCTTATATTTTTATTGTAATAACTTTATTTTGAGCTTTAATTTAATGCAAGTTTGATTATTTCTTAGTTTTAGGCAACTTCTTATCTTTTGTTGTTATTGAATTAATGATTAACTTATTTTAATTAATGGTTGATGATTTATTTATGCATGACTATTGGTATGCATGTTCTTAGGTTGGTTTATTAGTATTGATGCATTATTGTATTCTTAATTAGGTGTAATTGTGTGTTGGTAAGAGTAGATTAATACTAGGAAAAATTAAACTAATAATAGGTTGAAGTTAAGTTTGCTTACAAAATAGTTTAATGGATATCTAGGAGTTTAAAATTAGATCTTTATGCTAAGTATTAGATTGTTCCTAAACAAGAGAATTTGATGCTTAAAATGATAGTCTTGTATGAGATATAAATCTTTCTTTATCTAGTTTTTCCATAATCACTTGTGTTACTTTTGATTTGAGTCATTGCAATAAAAGTTGAGGTGGATAGTTCTTTTAGTAGAAGAATTTCAGTTATTATTTTGTTTTTAATTCTTGTTAGTCTAATTTTTATTTTTATTTTGTTTTATTGTTAATTTAATACTAGCTCTAAATCAAAAACTTGGGAAATAATTTCATATTATTTTAATTCACATATAGATATTCTTTTTATCAATCTGTATTCTCTTAGGTACGATATTCAAGATCTTAATCTTATTTTCCAATATTACTAGCTGATCTAGTATACTTGCTAGACACCGGTCATTATACTGTGATTATTTTTATACATATGTTCCATTTAATATTTTGATTATTGTTATCTCACATATTTGTACATTTTACTATACAACTTTCACTATTATTGGATTAATTATCATTCTATATATTTTATTTATTATAAAAATTCTTATTATTACTATGTACATTTTTCTTTTCTTTTTTATTCTTCTCATTTTCATAGATTTGTCAGCCCATATGGCCAATACTTTTTTCACCAAGGTATACAGGTTGCTTCATGCCTCCAAAACTTGAGAAAATCCTATCTTAGCTTCATATTTTGGCTTAAGATTTCTTAAAAGTGTCTAACTTGACACAAGTCTTTTATTGCTAACTACCTAGTATTAGGATCCCAGATTCCACATCTTCAGGTTTACCCATCAGGAGTTGTGTTCCCTTGCTGAAGAGTTTGCTAAAATTATGGGTGTGAATTTCTTTCTTGGAATCTTGCCCTGTGTCCCAAGTTGTGTACCAAATTATCTGAGAGATACAAGTTAGGTTTTTGGAATTATTCTATGTATTACTATTAAATTAGTGCCTCAAAATGGACCTATTCCTCTAGAGCCACTGCTTAATGCACTGGATGACTTATCTAACATACCCACTTTCTATGTTGGCATTATTATGCTGATCTATCTTGCTTCATATTTAACAGTGAACTTAGGGAAACCAATCAGCGACTACTGATTGCTCAGTATCATGAAAGGCATATACAGTGGTCTATCTCCCTTTCTCATAGTCTTGGCAGAAAACTATTTTTAACTTGGACATTGCTGTATTGACCCTACTGTGGTATTCTTTGGAATCCCTCTTAATAATTCAGGTAACAGCCATTGTTTTATAAGGTAGTGCACGCCTTATGGGTTTCACACTATCTTTTTATTAGCAAAAAATGCCTCTTTTATGATTTTTACGTAACCTTGTGCCTTACTTTTACCTGATATAAAACCAACTACCCCAACGGCTTTTATTTCATTATTATTTTTTCGTTTATTTTTTCATTTTTTCAACATTTTTTCAGATATGGCTACATGAAAAACTAAAATTACAAGAAGAACCCCCTCCCAAGGTAATTAGCACATACTCCTTAAGGCACCATCTTCTTAAAAGATGACTTTGATTCATCACATGAAGGCTTTGTATGGCTAGCAACAGTAGCTAACAATGACATCAATTTCATATATGCATGGTTAATACTCGATTATGCGACCCAAGATGGGCATTCTGGATATGTGCCACTAAACAACCTATACAGAGCCACCTTTTATGTAGTCTTCCATTTTGCTCGACAATTTAGGGAGCAAAAGGATGTTGTAAGGCACCCACTATCATTACAAGGATGTACCCTATCATTGCCTTTATTTCTAGGTATCATCACCTCTGGGCTCAACTGTATGCAAAAGCTGATATTTGAAGATTGAATGATCATGATTTTACCACTTTTGCCGCATATAAAAGGTAGGTTACCAGTCCTACAATTGACAATACAGCAAACTGGCCAAGACAAAGGCCAAGAAAAAATAGTAAAGGATGATCCTTAGACTTACACATGTAATGTAACAAAACTATGTATTACTTTTTATATAGAACGAGATAACTCGGAGTATGTAAAATAAACTACTCTTATTTATATTAACATATGAGTTTACATTACATATGAAAATATTTCAACATACTTTCACTACACGTGATCATTATTTAACATTAAGTTCAAAAAGTACAAGACTCTATTCAACCTTATGATTAAGCCTTGAAAGCATCTTTCCTCTATTATCAATCATCCCTATCGGGTTTTCTTGATTGAACATTTTCACTTTACCTCTAATTTTTGCCTAAGATGCCTTTTTTTGGTTTTCACCTTAGCAAGGTGCCTAATTTTAGCAAGGCCGTTGTTTTTTAATTTTTTACCAACAAGGCTATATTCTTTTTTTCTCTTTTATTTTTATTTATTTTTCCTGAGTCTAGCCATTGAACTTCTTTAGCTTGTCAATATTGATTTGTTATTTAAATTCATTCCCATCACTATTGCTTAGGATTGCAGCTCCTTTGAACAATAGCTTCTTCAATACAAATGGGCCTTCCCATTTCGATCTAAATTTGCCTTTAATATCTAGAATGCCTAGCCTTATCTAATTAAAAACTAGATCTCCTTCCTTTAAGGGATGCTTCCTAACTTTCTTTCCAAAAGATTGAGCCAACCTCTTTTTGATGAATTTGATTATGGCAGTAGGCTCGTATCATGTCTCCATCTAACAAGTTAAGCTAAAGCAACCTTTACCTAGCCTATTTCAAATTTGGCAACTCGGTTTCCAAAACCACATTTAATGACTGGTGCTTGATTTCCACAGATAACATAGCCTTTGTTCCATAAACAAGCAAAAAGGGAGTGGCTCCTGTTGAGATCTTGGTGGTGGTTTTGTACCCCCATAATAAGAAAGGAAACTTCTCAACCTAATCCTTATAGGTTCTAACCATTATGGCCAAAATTCTCTTAACATTTTTGTTAGCTGCCTCAATCGCTCTATTTACTTGAGGACAATAAGGCAAGGATTTATAATGTTGTACTCCATACCTTTTGAGCATCTATTCGATTTTTCCCTAAAAGTGAGATCCATTATCTGACACAATATGGTGCAAAAGAGCATATTTATATATTAGGTTTTTCTCAATGAACTTGTCCATTTCTCTTACACCCAAGTCTTTGAATGACTACTTCAATCCATTTTGAGAAGTAATTAATAGCCACCATAATGAATATATCTTCATTTAATGCTAATGAGTGGATCATTCCTATAATATCAATGCCCCAGCAGTAAATGGACAAGGCAAAGTAAGATTACATAGCTCTAACACCAGCACATTTCTTAAGTCAGCATAATTGACATTCCTTCACATACCTGGTACAGTCTGTATCCATAGCGAGCCAAAAAAACCCTAATGTATTATCTTTTTGGCCAAAGCAAGCCCATTCATATGAGCATCACAAACTCTAGCATGCACCTCTTTCATGACTCTTTGGGCTTCTTTATCATCTAGACACCTTAATTGTAAGCCATCCAACTGTCTTTTGTAGAGTACTCCTCCTACACTAATGACCTGTATAGATAGCTTGTGTAGCATCTTTTGATCCTTTTCTGTAGCTTCTTTTGGTAACACAGACTTCTTGAGGTGATTTTGAATATCAAAATACCAGGGCTTCCTATAATTTACTTAAATATCCATCCCCTGCTTGGATTTGAAGCACGGTTTATCAAAAATGAAAACAAGTATAGGCTTCAAGCTTACCCCTTCTAGATTATCCCACATTGACACCAACATTGTCAAAGCATTGGCTAATTGGTTTTCATCCCCAAGAACATACCCAAAAGTATAAATCTCAAATTGATCACTCAAAACCTTTAGAAATTTCATGTAAGGCAACAATCATTCTTTATCACAGTCTATTCACCCCTCACTTGGTAGACCACTAAAGAGGAATGATCGTAGACTTTTACATCCCTTAGCCCCAAGGCTAATAAAATTCTAGTACAAAGATCATGCCTTATATTTAGCTTCATTATTTGTAGCCTTGTACCTGAGCTTTTTAGCTAAAGGCAATTTTCCCCCTCTAGGGTTACTAGAATTACTCCTACTCCAGTACCTTAGTTATTAATAACTCCATCGAAAAAAATCTGCCATCCCTGAACTATTATGGCTACAATGTTCTCGTAAGGGAACTTATAGGTTATTTCTTTCATTTCTAATGGTTGATCTACCGGGAATTCTGCTACAACCCTTTCCTTGATGGTTTTTTGGGTAATGTACTTAATGTCAAACTTCTACAAGCAAATTAGCCATCTAGCCATTTTTCCCAGCAATGAGGGCGCTCCTTACAAGTATTTAAGAGGATTTTGCTTGGTAAATGCTTGTACCTTATATGAGTGAAAGCAGTGCCTTAACTTCTTGGAGGCCTAGATAATAGCAAAGCAAATCTTCTTTACCTTCACATACTTACCTTCATATGGGAGAAACTTCTTACTGAGATAGTACACAGTGTATTCAATTCAAAAGTCATCTTCTTATAGCATCATAGCCCCTACTGAGCTAGCTTCTATGGCTAAATACAAAATCATAGATTTCCTAGCCTATGGTGATCTTAGTATTGGTGGATTTAGAAGATATTTCCTAATTATATCAAAAGCTACCTGACAGTTATTATTCAAAAATACTGAATGATCTTTCCGCAATAACTTAAAAATGGGCTCACAAATTGAAGTTAGCTTAGCTATAAACCGACTGATATACTAAAGCTTACCTAGAAACCATCAAACTTCTTTTTCCTTCAATGGCACAGATATTTTTTTGGTAGCTTTTACTTTATCATGATCTATTTTTATTCCTCTCTGGCTAATAAAATGTCCCAACAACTTCCCTAAAGTCACCGAGAACACAAACTTCTTCGCCTTTAGATGGAGCTTATAGCCATTAATCCTCTGAAAGAACTTTTCCAAGGCTTCAAAGTGACCTTCTTGAGTTGTAGATTTAATCATCATGTCATTAATGTATACCTTCCCTTCCTTATAGATTATATAATTCAGGATCTTTGTAGCCATTCCCCGGTAGGTAACACTTGCATTCTTCAATCCAAATGGCATTACTCGATAATCATATATGTCTCATTCAGTGAATAATGCTATTTTGATTTTGTCCACGATCTTGTTAAAATTTTGGTTATATCCAGCATATCCATTTATAAAACTATACATTGGACATGTAGTTGTACTGTGCACCAAAACATCTATGTAAGGAAGCAAAAAGTTATCCTTCTGACAAATTTTATTCAGATCCCTGTATTCCAGATAGACTCAAACTCTACTGTCTTTATTTGCCATGGGAACCACATTTTCTAGCCATATGGGATATTGAACTTCAATTAGAAACTTAGCCTCTATCTGTTTTTTTACTTCTTTAACCTTTTCTGCCTATTTTAGTCTAAGCCTCCTGAGTTTCTACTTAACAAGCTTGTTACTAAGATAGGTGGGAATGGCATGCTTAGCAACTTCCCAGTTGATCCCTAGCATGTCTTCATAGGTCTAAGCAAAGACTCTTTCATATTTTTTAATAATTTCTCAAATTCTTTTCTTTTCAGGGGTAACATCGAATGCTATCAAGATTTTCCTTGGATTTTCAAGAGAACCAAGATTGAATGGAGTGGTATTTATTAAAATGGTGTCAAATATAAATGTTTTATGATCATGATCATGCAAAACATCACACAAGTAAGCAAAGCTATTCATATTATTAATATAAAAGGAGCCACATACATCATCATTAAAAAGTTCAGGTACAAAAAGTACATCTATAAAAGCATGCTCATCTACATCTGGCAAGTTCATTGCAAAAGATGAACCTTCCCCATTTTCTGCAATTAGCAAATCTCTTTATCTATTATTGTAATAGCTTCCATAATATCATCCCTTAACTTAAGCATGGGGACTTCAAATTCAACTTTCTCTTTTCCTTTGATTCTAAAGGCTAATAGCTCTGGCTTCATAATTTTCTCAAGAACATCATCATCCCATTCAGATAGCTTAATCATGATTTCTTCATCCTAAAAACCCCTAGTAGGTTAAATGTTTTTGCTGACCAAGTTAAAAACATCGTTGAATATATTAAAATTAGGGATAACCTTCCCTCCAAACAAAACAAGTTCAATCTCGCCATAGTACTGAGGCATAATGGATGCAAGCCCAAAGCTATCCAAAATCTGTGGAACACCTTGTGGCTTTAATAGGATCCTTTTCATAGCATCAAAATTACTATAGCCTAAGCCTCTTTGACTCATATATGCTATGGTAGTAATTGCTTCAGAAGGACCCAGTGAATCTTTACTAAGCACAACTCCTGGCAAGAAATTCATTTTCTTCATTATACTCGCCACTTGAGGAGTAGATTCTTGCTTTCCCTCATTATCATTGTTGATAGCAACCACATGAAATCCACTAAACGGTTGGTTTGTTATACCAAAGATAAAAACTTAATTTTCCTAAGCAGTCCTTATAGTTACCACTTTACCTTCATAAGGAATCTTGATCATTTCGTGAAGAGTGGATGGGACTCCTCCCAATTTATTAAACCATAATCTTTTCCGTCGTACGAAAAAATTAACAGGTATTGGCAATACTACAAATTTTGCATCTGTATCAATTAGCCTTATCTTCACATCAGTCTTAAAAGTACCTATTGGTTGCCTTCGAGAATTATCATAAGCCATAACCACCAAGTCAAACTTACTTAGTATAAACTTCCTTAACCTAAAAGTTGGAAGCACCACAAGCGAGCATACATTGATAAAGGATCCATCATCCACCATCATACAAGTTGTATATTTACCATTAACCTATGCCTTTATATATATAGGCCAATTGTGCTATCTACCTTTAATGGATAAATCCACATTAGTTTACATAATATTCTCCCCTACACTTCCTCTAACCAAGTCTAGCAATTCTGAAAGAGAAATGGTGGTAGCCACGATAGACTCACATAGGGCCCCTACGACTTTTTATTTATGGGATGGAAACTACCTAAGTGAATACCAAATAGAAATCTAAGCAGAAGTTTTCTTCAACTGCTTAAGGACCTAGTCTTCCTCTTGCTCCATTTCTATAGGAAAAAGTTAAGAATCAAGTTGCCTTTCTACTTTTGGTACTACCCTGCCATTTCTAGTGATTAGCTTTACTTTTTATTTTTCTTTTTCATTCTTAAAATCCCATAGGTCCATAGGGTCAACACCCTCTTCACCCTCACTAGGTGATTCCCAACAATTAATTGCATATATTGATAGTTTATCTCTCTCTTCTATCTCTGATTATGTAGGATGGGTAATGGCTAAAAAACCATTCTCATACAGGTCATATAGTACATACCATTCAGGTAGACTTAAACCAATCATCGACATTAATGACAAAATTGGATTATAATTTCCTTTTTTCTCTCTTTTTTGGGTTAGTGATCCGTTTACTATTAATAAGATCTTAAATTCTATCCCTTAGAGTCCTACAATAATCTATGAGTTGCTCTATATGTTGATGATAGGTACAATATTGATCAACTCGATGATTGGGCTGACCTAACCTTTAGCAGGCTTAACAATGGCTGTAATTTTCCCTCTTTTATCAGCTGGTTAAGCATCCATGACAAGGACATGTCTATATTTAAATAATTTCTTTGAGTTCTTTCGTTTGTAGTTACTTCAATTGTTTTCCCATAGTACCCATTCCACTAGTCTTATCGACAGTACCTCCATATCCTCAGCTACCAAAACTGAAACCTATACTACTCGTAAAGCTTGCTTTTTTTGCCATATACTCACCCTCAACTTTAATGGTGATATCTTTTAAGGACTCCAAATATTTTAGCCCTTTCATCTCCATAACATCTTTCAGACATGGGCTAGCATTTCTAATAAAAAAGCTTGATCTGATTAGCTATATCGAGCTTCATTTTCATTTCCATTACTTTGTTTCTCCACCTCATCAGATACTCATGGAAGGATTATCTTGCTTCTGCTATAGCAATTCAAGATATTTCAAAGTAACTTCCATTTGAGTACTACATTCATACTATCTTAGAAATTCCTCTATCAATCTATCCTAATCCTCCTTGGTACATCTATCTAGGCTATGATACCAATCAATAGTAGGCCTTTAAGACTAAGGCTAAAGTATTTAACCTTTTGTCTTTTGGTGAGAATGCTACTCTTCATAACCAAAGTGTATTGTTTGATTTGAGCAAATGGATCAAAAGTATCTTAAATCACTAAGGAAGTACATCCTTAATTTTTAGGTCCCTATCTTCTAGACTGACACTTTTTACAGCTAACAACACATAAGCCATTGCTTCTATCTTTTCTTCCATTTTCCTCAGGATTGGATCCTCCATTCTAGGTGGTTTACTCCTCGGGACTTGTATCATTTCCAGCTTTTTCTCCTTTTTAGGAATGAAATCTTCCTCAGAAGCAATGGCCTTATCCTTCTACTACTCTATATATGGAGCTCTCAACCCAATACCTCTCAATTTAGCCATTAAAATAGGTCCTACTGCAGCAGTTGATGTGCTTTCAATAATAATAGGTTCTCCATATGTGACGATAGCTGCTAAAGTTTGTTAGCCAGTAGGCTACACCAAAGAGCTTATCATGTCAATCATCATGGCCCTTATTCTTATTTCAAACTCTTTAAGTCTTCTTTCTAATTCTTGACTATCAATAACCCTTATTTATGTTGGATCTGCCATTTCTTCACTTTCTAAAGCTAGCTTAAAGATTTTTGCCAAACCTAAATCAGTTTTTGATGTTTATTCTAATGACTTTGATAGGGATCTTCTAACCAAATGTTGGTCTGAACTCCTAAACAACCCTAATGACTTTATAATGACTTTAGTAATCTAAAATAAGGCTTTAGTATGGCTCAAGTTCTCCAATTCAACCAACATATTTACTTTCCTCAAGTACATTTTAAACAAACGGTTATTGCCTCGCTCAAAGAAAATTTCCAAAGAAAGTATAGCTCGAAGCTTTACCAATGAGAGCTCATCTTCCCATGTTCAAAAATTTTATCAAAACAACAATTCAAACCCTTAAACAACTTAGATGACTCTATAATAGTTGAAAGGAAAACTTGTTAGCATGATGCATGATTATACATGTAATGCATGAGCATGTTATACATCATTCTCAAACACATACGCAAGCTAAAAGAAAACCTTCCAACTTTATTAACCCCACATAGGTGGTCATGTGGTCTTTTTACTAGGAAAGATTATCCCATATGTTAACAGGGAACCCCATGAACGTGAATAGTACACGATGAAAAATCAACAACATAACCTCTCTATATTTAAAGCACAGTCAAATGCATTTTGATCAATATGTATTTTGGAAATTCAAACAAATAGAGATAGGCCCACTAGGGCTTGATAGCCTTTGATCAGTACCTACTAAATTTATCTAAATTTAATCAAATATATAGGGATCCATGTAGCAAACACAGTATTATAATATATGATACCTAAGGGAAGTATATATGGTCATTACATGAGGTATTAATCTGGTAGTACAACTTTAAAGTTACCCAAGTATGGTCCCTTCTAATGGATTTAGCTCATCGTGAGCGTAACCACCGATCAGGTCACTATTTGCTATACTATATGATCTAAGGCTTGGGCTTGTTATTATTCCCTAACACTTCCCTACATTGAATGAACATGGAGTTATGCTTTAAAAATATACCATTGGTTAGATGGGGATGCCTAAATTCTAAAGATGTAGCATGTTCTAATGCAACCTACTTTAGAAGAAGGTTTGAATGAAACACTTTTTATGTAAAATTAACCGAGTTGTGTTCAAAGCAAAATCTTATGAGACCTTAGTGAAGTTGCCACTGTGATGCATGCCAAACCTTGTAAACACTCATATATCATCAAAAACCTGCTTTTAGGACTCAAGATTGAATCAAGATTCATTTAACTCATGAAGGTTGATCACCTCATAATAAATAGGATTTTATTCCCATCTATTACTGATAGTCAACCTACGAGGGCATTTGCTGGGCACCATAAGGTAGGTATCATCGAGTTGCCACCCAAAGATAGTTCAAACTTCACTCCTATTTATAACTTTGTTAATGTCTATATAAATGATAGTTTATGGTTAATTATTCCAAACTCCTTCTCAAGCATTTATATTAAGAAATTAAATGAGGCACTGCAAGCATATAGAAAATGGTAAAATATACATACAAAAGTGTTAAATGGTAAATCATACATAAATTGAAGAATTAATTAAGCTTTATCTAAAATGAGAACATTGGTTCTCGCATGCATATTTATAAAAAGGCAAAATTCAAGTGCATTTTGGATAAAGAAAATGGGATAATTGATCCCTTAAGGCTTTGAAAGAATCATGTTAATTAATTTTAAGGTAGAAAATCATGTGTGTATTAAAAAAAAACCTTAATCTACATATTATTTTATGGATGAAAATCAGGACATTAGTCCCACTCGTTATAAAAAAAATCTCATTCAAATTGGTATAAATTATTTAGTGAATTTTTAAATTAATCATTCGACAAAATCATTTATCACGTTATTTACAACAAGGAACAATAATGCTAAAAACATACATAAATCAGGCATCAGATTAATTTGGGAAAACTAGTTCCCTCATGTATATTTTATAAATTCTTTGTGTGATCTTTAGGGTTAAAAGAGGATATCAATCCATTTTATATGGAAAACATCTAATTAATTAAGTAGAAAATATTTAATGTGAATTTTCCTAGTTATCATGCAAAAAATACCTTCTTAACTAGCTATTACAAATCATTTTATAATGAAGGCAAAATACAAAATAAATTAATGAGGATAAAATTAATCTCAAATAAGATTAACCCTAATCTCTAATTCCTAAGCCCCTCCACATATGTTTTTATGTGATTTGGTCAAGAGAAAGTGAAAAAGAACATAAGGATTAGCTAAGTAAAATAAAATAAGACATTTAAATCATAAAAAGAAAATTATTAACAAAATAATAAAAATTAGTAAGAAGATCAAATAAAAGACAAAAGAGAATAAATAAATCAAAAATAAGGGTCTAAAAGGAGAAGAAAATAAAAAAAGGATAAAGAATGAGGAAAAATAAAGAAAGCTAGAAATAAAAAAATTAAAAAAAAAAGCAAAGGGATGAGTCCATGGAGGAAGAAACGGCGAGTCACTGCCCAAGAGGGGTGAGTCACGACTGTAAGTGGGATGAGTCATACCCCCTTAAGTGAGTCATTGGCCATTCCATGAGTGAGTCACAGCGAGTCACAACCCAAGACCATGACTCGCTCATGGCTCAAGGCTGTGAGTCACTCCTGGCTTGTCCAGTAGTTACTAGAGTGATGCCATGACTATTTTTAATTCTTCTAGAAGGCATTATATGGTCCAAAATGCATAAAATTAACTCCTAACTCCTCAAAATCTACTTAAATTCTCAAAACAACCAACAAAACTACTAAAAAATAATATCAAAAATAACCATGTGAGAGAATCAAGTTTTAGAGAGAGAAAGTTAACACCATTAAGAATTAAGCTCACTTAAACCCATATTAAATAGGAAATACAAGCATAAAACTTAATTTTACACCCATGCAAGCTTTCAAAACATAATTTATACAAAACTATCAAGAATAGCATATATTATACAAAGAGAACAACTTAAAACAGAGCATACGAACTATATAAAAAAAACTAAAAATGAATATTTACAAGAACAAAATTTTTAGATCTATATGTGAGTAAGAAGTTTGCCTCTTACATTACCTTCAGTATAGCTACTTCAACAAACCAGTCAGTGCAGCCTACTCTTCTTCCTGCTTCTTACATTCTTAAAATCGAGATAAAAAATAGAGTTTTTTCCTCTTATTTCTCTCTATATTTTTTTGTTCCCAAAATTTTGTTATGTTTCATTTAAAGAAAATCATTACCTTTAAATGCATTTGGATTAGGACTAATAAAGCAGAAGATTTTTATTCTAAAAATAATCCCTTGTTTTTTTGGGAAAATATACAATTTTGGATGAAAAATCCCTAGTCACGACCTTAACTAGTTAGTCAAGGGTGTGACTATCCAAAAACTCATTTTACATAGAAAATAGGTGTATCAAAGGCTTAAGGTCATGACTTGCTAGTGAGTCATGGCCTTGAGTCATACCTAGTGACTCAAATGACGATCCAAAAAAAGGGGAGTGAGTCACCCTTTAAGGTTGTGACTCAAAAGTAAGTCATGGTCTTGAACTATGAGTCAAGGTCGACTCATTTTTTAGTCAAGCTAAAGCCTTCAAATGTGCGTTTTCTACCTATGCATCCAAGAGAGATAAAATACATGCATACTGACCAATGTCTAGCAAGTATACTAGATTGGCTAGTAATATAGGAAAATATAGATTAAGACCCCAAATATCATACCTAAATGAACATGAATTGCTAAGGAAAATATCTATATATGAATTAAATTAACCTGAGATTATTTCCTAAATTTTTGATTTAAAGATAAGAACTAAACTAAAATAATAATTAAACAAAATAAAAACTAAAACTAGATCAACAAAAATTAAAAACAAAGCAATAACTAAAATACTCTTGCTAAATGAACTATCTACCTCAACTTCTATTGTAATAACTTAATTAAAAAGAGAACACAAGTGATTATGGAAAAACTAGAAATAAAGCCAGATAACTTACGTAAAAATATTATTCTAAGTATTAAACTTATAGACAAAGCTAATACTTAGCATAAAAATCCAGTTTTAAACTCCTAAACATCCATTAAACTTTTTTGCAAGCAAACTTAACTTCAATCTGTTATTATTTCAACTTTTATTAGTCTTAACTTACTATTACCAACACATAATTATACCTTACTCAGAATATAATCATGCATTAATACCAATAAACTAACCCAAGAATAGGCAAACCAAAATTCATGCATAAAGCATGTGAGTATCGAGCTTTTGATAAATTTTATAAGCATGATGGGTATTTGTTTAAGGGCAGCAAGCTTTGTTTGCTTAAATGTTCTATGTGTGATTTGCTTGTATTAGAGTCTCATTGTAGGGGATTAATGGGACATTTTGGGGTGCATAGGACTTATGACATGTTGAATTAGCATTTTCATTGGCCTCATATACGCAAGGATGTGGAAAAAGAATGTAATTCATATGTTGCATGTAGGCAAGCTAAGTCTAAAACTATGCCCCATGGTTTATATATGCCTCTACCTGTACCTAGTTCTCTTTGGACTGATATTTCTATAGATTTTGTGCTCAAATTGCCTAGAACTAAATGTGGTAGAGATAGCATTTTTGTTGTAGTAGATAGGTTTAGTAAGATGGCTCACTTTATTGCTTGTCATAAATGTGATGCTGCTGCTAATATTGCTTATCTATTATTTAGAAAAGTTATGCGTTTGCATAGTATTCCACGCACCATTGCTGCTGACAAGGATACAAAGTTCCATTCAAATTTTTGACATATTTTATAGGGTAAGTTAGGTACAAAGTTATTGTTTTCTACTACTTGTCACCCACGGATAGATAGTAAAATAGAGGTAGTGAATAGAACTTTGGGAACTTTACTTCATGCTATAGTGGTAAGAATCTCAAAACATGGGAAGATTGTTTACTTTCATTAAATTTGCTTCTAATAGAACTATTCATTCTTCTACTGGTTTTTCACTAATAAGTGTGAATTATATATTGTTTTTAGTATGTTTTTAAGTGGTTAAGTTGGTTAATTTGGTTTAATTTTGGTTAATTTTTAGTTTAAATATTTATATTTGTGTTTTAGGAGTTAATTGTAAGTTTTGGTGTTTTCAGGTTTAAATTAAGAGAAAAAGGATTTAATTGCAAAAAGGCAAGAAGATTTAGGCCAAAACTATGAAAATAGGAAATTCATGCTATAAAATTTTCATGGAGTCAAGTAAGTACTTGAGTGGTCGTGCATCTATGAGTGTTAACTTTTGCTTGTTCATGGATAAAGGAAGTTGAAAGTTTTCTTGGCCATGTGTTTTATTGCCTAGAAACATGTTTGGCCATGCATCTTCCCACAAAAGAATCCATGCATGGCAGTGCATAGAAAGACAAAAGAAGCTGCTTGACCATGTACCCTTATGAGAAAGGATGCATAGCAGAGCATCTCAACAAAAAGGATTTTACATGGCCGTGTATTGGACTCCCATGCTACAAAGGACTTCCCGATTAAGAAGAATTATTTTCTTACTTTAATTCAGGAAGTTTAGAAGGATTCTACAATTTGTTTTGCCTATAAATAAAAGACTGAAGCACCAAAGGAAAAAAATCATCAATTGTCAAGAATTCAATAGTTTTTAGTTTTACGTTGATTTCTTATTTCTCTTTCTTTATTGTTTTCTTAAAGCTTTATTTTAATTTTTAAACTGCGTAGTGAGTAGTTTTCTTTAACTTTTGCTAAAGGATACTTGAATCCTTAACTTTTATTGTTATGACTTAAACTTGTGCTTAATTTTAATGCAAGTTTTGATTATTTCTTAGTTCTAAAGCACAATCTTATCATTATTTAGCTAAAGTTTGGTTGTTAACTTATTTAATTATTGGTTAATAATTGACTTTTAGTTTGATCATTGATATGCATGTTCTTAGGTTAATGCATGATGATATTCTTCATTAGATATAGTTTTGTGTTAATTAAGATAAGTTAAGATTAAGAAAGGTATAACTAAGAATAGATGAAAGTTAAATTTACTTGAAAAGGAATTTAATAGACATCTAAGAGATTTAATTCAGATCTTTATGCTTAGTGTTGGATTGTTCTTAATAAGAGAATTTTAATGCTTGGAATGATAATCTTAAGTTAAGTTATCTGGTTTTATTTATCTGAATTGTTCTCTTTTAATTAATTCATAATAATATTGGTTAAGGTGGATAGTTTTTTAGTGAAAGTTGCTTTTAAATATTGATTTCTACCTCATTTGATTACTTTTTTTTGTTCCAAATTATTTCAAATTGTTTTACTTTATTTTCAGTTTTAAAGTTTCATTTTTAGTTTTTAAACTTCAACATCACAACTTTGGGATTTCTTTTCTATCTTTTACATATAAATTTTGTTTAAAATTTAAATCATTCACACAAACACAGGTTTCCCTTGGGTTCAATATTAGAGGGTCATAATTATATTTTCCTATATTACTAGATAATCTAGTACACTTGCTAAACACCTATCGTTCACCTTTTGAGCTTGTTTATGGTTTTAACCCACTAACTGTGCTTGATCTTTGTCCATTGCCTTTACACAAGATTTCAAGTTTGGATGGTAATAGGAAGGTGGAATTGATGAAATCCTTGCTTGAGAAGGCAAGAGAAAATATTGAGAAGAAGAATCAAAAGTATACTGAGAGAGCAAATAAGGGAAGGAAACAAGTGGTATTCAACCCTAGAGATTGGGTTTGGGTGCATTTTCACAAGGAAGCATTTCCAAATCAAAGGAACAACAAGTTGGATGCACGTGGTGATGGTCCATTTCAAGTTTTGGAGTGCATCAATGATAATGCTTACAAGATAGATTTATCAGGTGAGTATGATGTTTTTGCTACATTTAATGTTTTTTATCTTTCTCCTTATGATGTGGATGCAGATTTGAGGACGAATCTTTTTGAAGAGGGAGGGAATGATATGGATCCACCATAAACCAAAGATCCTTTAAAGATGCCTAGTGGTCCAATTATAAGAGAACGTACTAAGAAGCTAAGGATGGCCCTGTCATCTTTTGTTCAAGGCTTTGTTACACAAGAACTCAATGAAAATGCCTTTGAGAAGTGTTATAGAAAACTTGAAGGCAAGCAAAAAGTACTTAGCCTTTTAGAAACAAATGAAGAAATTAGGCCAACTTAAGTCATAAAAGGCTTATACAACTTGGGATTTAATTTTACAAGTCATGTGCTTCATTTAAAAGTCATATGATTCATTTAAAGTTGTATCTTAATGGGTTTGAGGGGCTGTTTTGTTTGGATTTTAGTTAAGGCTTGTAATTTATTAAGTTTAGTTGGATTATTGAATAAGTGAAGCCTTATTTAAGTGGGCTACATGCCACCTTCACTAAGGCTCATTATTTTGGATTTGTTTTAATTCTTTAAGTAGGAGAATGGGTTTTTTTTCTTGTAAGGCCATAGAAATTTTGGCCATTACTTGCTAAAGGGGTTATTAGACATTGATTAGGGTTTTAAGAGTGAATTATGGTTAGTCACCATATAAAGAGGCTAACTTAGGTTGTAAACTGGAGACTTAATTAATTATAAACTTTGAGAGTTTTATCTTGGCTTAGCAGAATTCTTTAAAGAGGATTGTGAGGTTGCTTGCTTTCCTTTCTATTGCATCAAGAATTAGAATTACTTATCAATTACTTAGTTGTGGCATTTTTCTTATTCTTCTTTCCCCAATTACTTGTGTTTCCATTCACTTGTTGTTTAGGGGTTCAATAGGGAGGGTGTTTGTCTTCTTTATCTTTTGAAATCAAAGTGTATGTTCAAGGGATTTCGGGTTTTTTAACCTTGGGATTTCGTATAAAAAATAACTATATATGAATTAAATTAATTTGAGATTATTTCCCAAGTTTGTAATTTAAAGACAATAACTAAACTAAAATAACAATTAACCAAAATAAAAACTAAAACTAAACCAACATAAATTAAGAGCAAAGCAATAACTGAAATACTCTTGCTAAAGGGACTATCCACCTCAACTTCCATTGTAATGACTTAATTAAAAAAAAAAGAACACAAGTGATTATGAAAAAACTAGAAATAAAGCAAGATATCTTATGTAAGAATATCATTCTAAGTATTAAACTGATAGAAAAATCTAATATTTAGCATAAAAATCCAATTTTAAACTCTTAGGCATCCATTAAACTCTTTTGTAAGCAAACTTAACTTCAATATATTCTTAGTTCAACTTTTTATAGTCTTAACTTACTATTACCAACACATAATTACACCTTTCTCAGAATATAATCATACATTAATACCAATAAACTAACCGAAGAACATGCAAACCAATAGTCATGCATAAGTCAATCATTAACTATTAATTAAAATAAGTTAATCATTAATTCAATAACAACTAAAGATAAGGAGTTGCCCAAAACTAAGAAATAATCAAACTTGTATTGAAATAAAGCTCAAAATACAGTCATTACGATGAAAATATAAAGGTTCAAGTTTTCTTTAGCAAAAGTAGAAAAACTGCTTACCAAACATCATGAAAGTAAAAGAACAATTAAAGTAAAGAGATACAATACTCATGAAGCTCCAAACTTTGTTCTTGATGACTTCAATAAAAGCTTGAATCTTTTAAGAGAATTGTAAAACAAAGAAAATAAGAAAACTAAGCTAAAATTACTATACAATTAACTTAAAGAAAAAGTTAACCTAAAAACAAAGAAAAATCATATTTAAAGCCTACCCTCATGTTCTGATACTTTGGTGCTTTTATAGTTGAATAATCTTGCCAAAAAAAGAAGTTTTACTGACTTGTTCTTCCTAATTTAGAGCTAAATTGGAATTTTGGTTGTATTAGAAATCTTTTGTCTATTGCGTAATAAAACAACTTAGGAGAGTGAAGTTTTGGGTTTGGGTGAGTGTCCTTATCACTCGAAAGAGTGATTGCCCTTTGGAATGTTGAATTCTTTTCCATGGGTGAGTGATTTTTCTTCTTTGGGTGAGTGACTTTGTCACTCAGAAGAGTAAGTTCATCACTCGGTCGAGTGATCTCATCACTCAGCCGAGTGATGAGCCTTTGTATTCCATGACACAATTTTGCCACTATTTCCAAAATTTATAGCTTTGGCCCCAAACTTTTTCTTTCTTCAATTTAGTCTTTTTTCTTTTCAATTTAACCCTAAAAAATACCAAAACTTTCAATTAAATCTCAAAAAACAAATTCAACTAATTAAATAATAATTTAACTAAATTAAACACCTAAAATATAGTAAAATATAGAATAATTCACACCTATCACATACCCCTAAAATGCCATTTTTTTACTTTTAAAACTATAAAACTTGCAATAAAATATTTTTTTTGGAAACCCAATGCCAGAGAAGGATAGAGTACTATTGCTTCCCAGCTACATTTAAAATGGCATTATCCTCATTAGGTAACCCTGATAGAGGCTGATTCAAGCCTGGTGTCTACACCTTGCAACTCCAATAACGTTCTGAATTGATAGAAAATGCCTAAAAAGATCCCTAAATTTATTAAAAATTATGAAAACATTAAAAACCCAACAAAACAAAAATAAAATAAACTATTAAAGAATAAAATAAACAAATAAAACACCTAAAAATGCCAAAAAAATACCCCAAAACATAAGTATAATTGCAAGTTATCAATCACAATAACATATTACTTGATATGGGCTTTGTGATCTAAGGTGTGATTAAATGTTGACACGTTAGGCATCCTAAAATTTTGTTAGAGTGCCTCCTTAGTGTCTAAATCTGTGTCATCCGGATCTATCCCTTTCCCAAATGAAATGGCCTTGTCCATTGCATTAAATTTTGCCTTTGGCTTCCATTCCAACTTATTGATTGCTTATCATCGACCTTGACAACCTTCTTTCCCTTAGTGGACATTTGCTTAACATACTTTTCCTCATCATCATCCCCCATGAAATTGAATTTAGGATCAAGATTTATAGTTTCTCTTGGTTTGTCAACTTTATTTTTTAATCTTTTCTGGGCATTAGTGTCCATGGGTATAATTGGAGGCACTATTGCAAAAACAAAAATAATAGTAGGGATGAGCTTATATCGGTAGGGTAGAGCATTAGTGCCAACTACAATTTCAGCCAATAAGCTATCTAACCTCTCTATAAGCCTTCTTTTGAAGTCCTTAAACTTCTAATCTAATCTAGCATCCACCTCTTAAATAAGAGAATCCGTGGATTATTCTACATTAGACATGATCGATAACCCCAATTCTACATTTGGACCTTCTCTCTTTAAAGTGTAACCATCATCACCTCTCACCCATCAAAGTGATGAATGAACTATTATGGTTGTAAGACGAATGGGTCAACATGACATATGAGGTGAATGCAATGCAACACCTAAAAACACATGCAAGCTCTTTACAACCTTATTACTCCTACAAATATGGTTATCTCATTTCTTTCCTAGGTGGGCATTATTCATTAATTAATTGGCTACCTAAAAAATTACGTATAATGGATGATGGAAAATTGACATTATCATTATCTTACTTAAAGCACATACAAAAGGTTTGCTCATATTTGTCAGGTAGGTTCAATCAAACTACTACGCATTGTAGTGACCAAAAATTATTTAGCATCGAAAAGTATTTTAAAGGTTAATCCCAAGCTTGGAATTTTAATTTTTGGGTTAGTATGGAAAAGGACATATTAAAAGAAATCTTAAAGAAAGATTCAATTAGGATTTAAGGGAATAAAATAAAAGAATAAAATGACTAGAGTAAGGAAAATAATTGAAAACTTAATCAAGCAAAATTATATTAAATGAAAAGTATGTTAGTGGAGGATGAGGTGTAAAGTGAGGGTGAGGCCAACACATCCACCGTATGCCAAATTTAAACAAAGGAAATAAAAGCAAAAGAGAAAAAAAAAGTGGAATAGCCTTTTTTATTTCCTAAATTCGGCTCACCACTAGTTTTCAGAGTACCAAAAAAAGATCCTTTGATGAAATTAATGTGCAAATTGAAGATTGAAATAAGTTATTTTAATAAAAGGAAATCAAGAAGGATAAAGAAAGGCATAAACCTATCTCCTTCTTCTCTATCCTTTTCAACTTCAACAGGAAAACCACCATAGGAATTATTTCAGGCTAGATTTATGGAAGCTTAGCGAAATTGAAGGGAATTAAATGAAAGAACAATAATTAAGTGAATAGTGGCTTAAATGATTAAGCTCTGGTGAATCTTATTGAATTTTAATACATTTTCTACCTCTTCCTTCTTTAGATTGAATCTTTAAAGCCACTTATTTTGAATTATGAAATTAGATTTGTCAAAAATAAGAAAAGAAATTAAGTGGTAGTGATTGGATTGAGTAAGAATATGGTAACTTGGCATGCCTTTGTGTGATGCATGCCAATCCTTGAGAACCAAGAAATCCATAGCACGTGCGAAAACCTTTGACCTTTTTGTTCATTAAGCAATGAAGTCAAGACTTGTATTTATTTCCTTAAGTAATTTTCGAGTCATGGATTGCCTCACCTTCACCTTGATTACTTAGCTCAACTTTTAGGGGTTAAATAGGTTAAGGTTTCCATACCCAAGCTTATTGGTCGCTTTGCAATAGTCAAGAAATTCAACCCAATTCACCAACTCTCATACCTCAAAAAGGCATGAAAGCTCTCGAGACATCCTTATTCCATTACTAGCAATTACCATCGGTAGGAATTTTTTAGGCACCACAAGGTTGACATAAGTAGTCACCACCTAATGGAACATTAAAAAATGGTGTTCTGATCTTATGAGGCCAAAACCTAAAGAAAGTACATAAGTTCACACTTATTCATACCTTTGACCAATGTGACATAATGGATTTCAAATTAATTGTGTTGTCTCTTTTCTTACATGCAAGATGATAACACAATAAATTAAAGACATGCCCATTCAAGTATAAAAGCGATAAATCATGCCATAAATATAAAGTCATCCATAGAATAGTCATCCATAAATCGAATAATTCATTATGATCCTTTTGGTGAGAACATCGGTTCTCACATGCATATTATAAAGAAGCATTACATTATGAGTTTTGAAGGTAAGGACTACCAATCCAAGTTTTATTAAAAAATATTACGTGTTAGTTAATTATATACAAGATATTTTACATTATTAAAATCTAATATTTATATGTGAGTTTTATAGCGAGAAAGAAAAGACATTGGTCGAGAAAATGAGACATTGAGTGACATACAGTTGACTCAATTATTTTAAAACAAAAGGAAATTATATTTCTAGCCGTGCATCAAGTAATGCATGGGTGCATCAGGTGATGCATGATCGAACTTTACTTAAATAGTGATTGGTTTTTCTTTCCTTTTAAATAATATCTTTGTCAACAAATGAGTCTAAAAAAAGGAATAAAAATAAGACCCACTAAATGTTTTAGAAATGATTTTAAAATAACTTTTCAAAAGAGACAAAATAAACAGAAAAGATATTTCAATACGAAGATCTTATTTATTTCTACCACACGGCAAAATATCTTTTAAAAAGATTTCACAACCTAAATCTAAACATAAACGATGAAACTAAAGAAAATTCTATAAATAAATCGACAAATAAAATTTATAATATTTAAATGTATACGTAAAAGTCTTATACCATCAAAAAATAAATAAAAAAGAAGACTTTTATATCACTTTTAATGTACTTACTCAAATATACCATATAATATCAGATTCTTGAGTCTTTTATGCATTAAAATGGTTAAAAACTAGCTTTAAAACATAAAGAGCAAAACTCCAAAAGAGAACTTTCCGAATCTAATATTTTCCAAACTCTTTTTTTATTCTACATCCAAAATATTTTATATAAGAACATTTACATGGGTGTCCATTCCAAAATTTCAAGCAACTTGGTCATGTTGATCTAAAAAGCGGGTACACTTTTCCCATGTATGGGTGTGTAAGGATCTTTGCATGGGTGTGCAAGTAAAGTATTTTAGTCAACTTGCCAAATTAAGTCTGAAAAGCAGATTCTTTCCTATACACGGGTGTGCAATAGGCTATGCATAAAAGTGCAACCCAAAAATTGTAACAAAGTTAGCAATTAGGCCAAATAATGCAGTTATTTCTTGCCTACACAATTGTGCAGTGTAAAAAATCACAAAAATTACCTTTAAGCACATACTTGGAAATATTCTTCATTATTTAACTCTTTTACACCACTTAAAAAGCATGAAATAAGCATAAAAATACTCCAAAATATTTTTAAAAAATTTTATAAAATGCAAAAAGATTCCAAAATCCTTGATTCCTCATCTTTTAAAGAGCAGGGTTCCTCATTAGGTAGCCCTAACAAAAGCTTGCTCAGGACTCAATGTCCACAATTTGTGTTTTGGTTAGTTTTGAATTCATATCGAAAATATGCTTTTAATTTAAAATTAGGTGAACTTGAAATGATTAATTTGTTATGGTAAGAGAAAGAGAGAAATGAGAGAAAAAAGGCAAGGTGGAAGTTGAGCATTGGAGGCGATGAAGAAATTGCTTGCTAACTGAAGTATAGGCTTCTATTAAGACTAGGAATTTGAGTTGAATAACCATGTTTGTTGTTATTGTATTGATTAAAATCCTTAAATTTTGAATGTGCTTTGGCTGTAGGGATTGTTTGATGGATTTGAAAAAAAAGGAGCAGAGATAGGTGGAATCCTTACCGAACCACTGGTAATTGGCATCACAACAGCAGTAGTTGTAGCATTTAGCATAGAGGAAGGTGAAACACCGGTAGTGCTAATGTTCACAAGCAGTTTTTTCACTGCAACTCCTGTAGGATTTAAATTCATAACCTTTCTTTTAGCCTCTTTAATTTGATGCCTTTGTCACAGCCTTTGCTTTTTCCTTTTCAAAGCTTTGATATATTTATTACTAGCTATTTCCTCCAATCTCTTTGAAAGATCCCCTTTAATTCCTCCTAAAATTACAAATTCGATCAGATATATAAAAGAAATGAAGGAAGCAACTCATCCTTCGCCCCTTCATTCATTGTAGGCAAGGGATCAAACAAAACACTTAAAAGAACATCAGAGTCAAATGGCTAACATTTGACTCCACTAAAAAAAAGCTTCTCTATGTCCTTTTGGAATATAGGAAGATCAGATACCAAGTCATCAACATTGATGGGTTTTTTTTATCGGACTAAATTTACACCAAATCCACCTATGAATCTAACCAAAAAATATTTTTCTTTGAAGCTTTTCATAGATTTCAAAAACTTAAAAGAGGTTTTATCCTTTAAACTTCTAAAAATATAAATACTATTTTGCATCATCTATATTGGAAATGAAAAAAGAAAAGCTACTGAACAATTATAAAGATGTGGTACTATCATGCTTTTGACATAAAATCTTAAAACAAATTATTATCCTCCATCCATTTGAATTCAGTTGATTTGGCACTATCCCATAAGCTTTGAGATAGCCCAATCAAACTTGTCAAATGGAAACCTTAGGCCAGATTCTAAGCACATTCTATGGCAAATAAAGAACTTTCCCCTCATTAAAGAAACCCTCCTTAGCATTCATGGATAGATGACAATGGATGGTAAAATAATCACTAGAAAAATTGTAATTTTGTGGAAAATGTTGATAGATCAGATTGCTTTAATTTACTATAATCCTTAACAATTGGTTTCCTAGCACTAATAAAAAAGCTACTATATATAACTCTACACCTTATAGTTCCATAAGGACTGCAATAAGGCACTGCCATCCTTAGCGGTAAATCAACGATAATGTCGAAGAAGAAAAAGATGAAAAAGTATCCAAATCATAAGCCAAACTTACTTGCTTAAATGCTTCAAATGGCAAAAGAAACTTAGTAAAATTTGGTAACTGAAGAAAGAAGATGAACTTTGGGAATGCTTGAAAGAAAATTGCTCTTGATGAGATTGAGAGAATGCAAAGAAGTAAAAAGAATGAATGAAGGAGAAAATGCCTATTTATAGGCAACTTATACTGCATGGAAATTCGAGTTATACCCCATAAATTTTTTCACAACATGACATCTTTAATTAAGTATATTTGCAGAGTCTGAAGCAACATCTGCTCTAAAAAAGCATGACATTTAATGAAAAATAATTGTTGCCAGCTAATTAGGAATATGGAGAGACTTATGGAATCTTAAATTTTGAAATCAAAATCTGAACACTCTGATCAAGAATTCTCAATTAGAATCTTCAAGGGAGAACAAATGATAATACCTGATAAAATATATGAAAAAGCCCAGCCAGGAGGCCCAAAACTTCATAGAGCCCATGTTGTAAATCTAGAATCCAATCATGGATCATAGTTAAGTCAATCCAATGAGAGATCATCTTATTTGACACCAAGTTTCACCAACTCTTGACAAGAAGACAATGTCGACCATGTTGCTCGATGACTAGTTGTTATAAACACTTGATGATAATTGTACGGACACGCAATCTACTACCACTATTTTCTTTCAAGCATCAATAACACATGATAGCCATATGCATTGCGATCATGAATATGGAAATATAACTTCTGACCCAATAGAGCTTCAACAGAACCCATATATAAGACGATTAATGGAAGTAGAAGTTAAAAGCTTCTAAAGATCAATTCCAAAGCATCAATAACACAGTACCTATTAAAACAAGGACCGCGAATTCGAGATATTATGCTTTTGTATGGACATAAACATGGTTCGCAGATGCATTTAACAGTACAATCTTGGAAAATGTCGTCATTAATGTTTCGCATTTTAGCAAGGACCTTATACTTCAAAATTGCATATCAAGATTTTTCTTGGGAATATTAACGTGTCAAAAGATTACTTAACAGTTAAAAAAGAAAATATAATTCTCTAAAATAAGGAAATTATTTTAAGTCAATCCGTTGAATAACATCCTTTTTTCTATTATGTGATCTCACCGCATCCATATCTAGGAAATCCATTTCATTCGTTTGCTCTCATTCTTTTATTGTCTTTCCAAAAATTGACATAGCCAGCATACCTCCTATTATGATACTATTATTTACCCATTTGATGATCAAAAACTGAAAAGTACCATAAAGTGACGAGAACTAAGGGATTTCTCCAAAAATCAGCATTATATTATTTTTTACAAAATATTGAATCCAGGCCCCGTACTATTAACTGGGCACAAAGCATGGCACCTTAAAAAGGACGATATAAGATCACACCTACAAAGCAATGGGGGAAATGGATGATCAGCTGTCTATTTCAACCTTTCAACTAAAGATAAGATTCTTAACAACTCTAACCACCTATGTATAACTTGGTTCATATTTTTCCAAGTAAATAGATAAATTTCATTAAGTGCTCGTTGGTTGCCATTTAAAGGACGTCCACAATTTATTAATGTCGCAAGATAACATAGCAAATGACCAAGATATTGTATCCACATAAAAAAAAAAAAAAAGAGAAAGTTGTCCTTTTCAAACAATGAATTTATCCATTTCATGTGCCTATATCTTATCAACTTAAGACATATATTTCAAAAAAAATTAAAAAAATAGCTTGTAAAAATTTCAAGGCAAATTCAGCGGCTGTTAGCAGACATTTGTATGATGCCAAAAAATGACTGACAAATTTAACAAAAAAAAATGATTTACAAAATCACTAATTTCATATAGAATACGTAAATGGACCGATTTCATGTTAAATAAATAACAGAGGAGGTGAATTAAAAAAAAAAGGATAAATTATAGCTGAAGCAAACATCTACAAATATTACCAAATTTACCCAATAAACCCAATGAGGAAGAAGCAACTGATCAATGACGACAGTATTTCTGCTTCATCTACTCTTGAAAGGCAATCACCGAATTTCCAAATTTCAACAACTCACAAAGAATTAATTCAAAGGCGTAATCGTTAGTAGAAACCGCCAGCATTTTCTTAGTTGCGCTCAACATTAGGGCAGTCTCTAGCAAAATGCCCTTCTTCGCCGCAATTATAACATGCTCCGGCCCCGGCCCCGGCCCCGGCCCTGCCACCGTATCTCCTACTTCCTCCATTATTTCCGCCGCTCTGATAACAATCTCGCGCTAAATGACCAAAGTTCCCACAATTAAAACACGCTCCACCACCTCCACCACTTAACCGGCCACCACGACCACTTCTCCCATAACCGCCATCGCCGCGACCACTGCTATATCCTTGTCGTCTGCCTCTTCCGCCGTAGAATCCTCTCCCCGTTCCACCTCCGCGGCTGGGACGCGGAGGGCCACGGCGGGATCTGGAAGCTCCGACGACTTCGACCGCCTTGGCACGTCCGTCGTCTCCGAAATCGACGGCGTACTCGACGAGCTGTCCTTCGGAGAGCGTCCTAAAGCCATCTGATTGGATGGAGGTCTGATGGACAAAAAGATCCTCACCGCCGTCGTCCGGAGCTATGAAGCCGAAACCTTTCTGTGCACTGAACCACTTGACGCTGCCAGTGGATCTCTTGCCATCCGCCATGGAAGGTTCTAGAAGAATCTAGAAGTTTTTACCTAGTTCTTCAGTGAAGTTGTGGCGTTGTTGTTGAGGAGGAGCATCTGTACATGTCAGAGTTTTGGATTCAGTCTTTTTGACTTGGGTAGGGCGGGGACCAGATGTTTAGAGATCGGACGGGAATCAAGTGTTTGAGATTGGTATCCTACGGTTTATAAGCTTTCTCTTGTTTATCCGGAACAGGTTTGACCGATTTGTTCCAATTGTAATATTTCCTTCTACTCCTCATCGGCCAGCCACCAATAATATATATATTTTTTGGACTAATAGCCACCAACAATATAATAAATGCCAGGTAACACTTTGCCTCTATTTATTTTTAATAGATATCTTTAAACTTTTTGGATTTTCAATTGTAAAATGCCTGAATAAAATAATTATCCGAATTATCTAGATTTGTTAAGTGGTTCGGGTAGCAGTCCGATTAAATCATTTTGAATCACTTTTAAATCATTACTGATAATACATAATATCCTACAAATTTTAAAGTCAATATCAAAAAGATATTCACATAAAATAAATCTCATCGAATATGTAAAACTTATCATATTAAATTTATCCATTGCCAATAAATTCAATCGATCTATTTTGTCAGCTATACCGAATTATTCAATAGAATATAAGTAATCAAATTACTGTCAAATTATATCCTTTACCTATCAATCACTCAAACTCGAATATCCTTACTTGGTAGGCTTTATCTTTTTATAAATAGTTCAATTTTTGAGAGGATTAGGGTATTGCATTCTTGAAACTCTCTTTTTATTTTTTCTCTCTAAATCTCTTACTAACTTAAGTTTCGGAGTGTTAATATCCAAACTGCCCACTAGCCTTCTTGCAGGTTTTAGATTAGAGTTTTAGATCTACTTTTTAAAAGATAAGAACTTATGATTTGGAGGCTGTGAAGTGAATGTTTTGTGAAGACTTTAAGAGAAGCTGAAGATTATATGTGTATTGTATTTTTTTATTTTAGTTTTTTCATTATTTTTAAGATGAACAGTGAGTAGCTATCTTTATTTTTGCTAAGAAAAACTTGAACCCTCAATCTTTTATTGAAATGACTTTGGTTTATACTTAATTTCAATGAAAGTGTATTATTTCTTAATTCTTAAGATGATTCTTATCTTAAGTTATGTTGATTTGATGTTTGATCTATTAAATAAATGGTTAATTATCAATTTCATCTATAACTTATGATTTGCATGTTCTTGGTTTAATATTACTTATGTTAATGCATGATTGTGTTCTGAGAATTGATTTCTTGGTTTAATATTACTTATGTTAATGCATGATTGTGTTTTGAGAATTGATTTATTGGTTTAATATTACTTATGTTAATGCATGATTGTGTTATGAGAATTGAGGCAATATTATGTTAATCAATAGTAGAATTAAGACTAAGAAATTTGAATTAAAAATAGGCTGGAGTTGGATCTCTCAAAAGAAGATTTAATGAAAGTTTAGGAGTTTATAAATCAGATCGATATATTAGGTATTAGATTGTTCATTATCCAAGAATTTAATATTTAGAATGATATTATGAATAAGATATCTGACTTTACTCTGGTTTTTCATGGTCACTTGTTTTATTTTTAATCAAGTCATTGCACTAAAAGTTGAGGTATATAGTTCCTTTAGATAAGTGTTTTTATCATTGAATTTTTATCACCTTTTACAATCTTGTTTTGTTCTTAGTTTACTATTTTAATTTCATTATTTTATTTATTTATTTATTATTTTTACTTAGTTAATTAATCATCACTCTAAACCTTGAAAATTCATTCACACATTAATCACTCTAAAATCTAGAATACATAATTTATACGGTCCCTAGGATACGATATTTTAGGATATTAATCTTATTTTTCTATATTACTTAATTGATCTAATACACTTGCTAGGCACCAGTCAAGTTTTTGATGCCGTTGCTGGGGATTGACATTTATTTTAGATTTTAAAGTGAATTTTGTGTGCCATTCTTCTTCTCTTTCTATTCTTTAATTCTTTTATTCATCTTATTCTTTTATTCTTTGCAGGTGTTGATAATGCATGGTAAGAGACGACCTAATTTTACCTATTGATCTTAAAATTGAGAGGAATTTACATAGACTAAGACAATAACAAAGGAACAACATGAATCCACTGGAAGAGCCACTTAAAGACCCTCTCATCAATGATCCACCTTTACTCAAAGAGCAAGTTATTCAAAATCAAGCCAAAGGAATGAGATGAGATGAAGAACCATAAGAGACTATGCCACTCCTAGGTGGAATAAGGAGTACAGGACTATTATGCTACCTTAGAATCATCATTTTGAGTTGAAACCTATTACCATTACCATGGTCCAGAAGAACCAATTTTCAGGATCAGAGATTGAAGACCTCAACTCAATTTTTGGACTTTTTTTAGAGATAAGAGATACAATGCAAGTTCTAAATGTGTCAATGGATGATATTATACTAAAATTATATTCATTCACTCTCATTGGTAAGTAAAAGATAGTTAGAAATGCTACCAAGCCAATCAATAAGATTATGGGAGCACATGCAAGAAAAGTTCCTAGTCCGATTCATTCCACCAACTAAAATAGTCACCATTAGAAATAATATTTATAATTCTTAACAGCTTTATAACGAAACATTTCATGAGGCTTTAAAGAGTTATCCATTCCATGAAATTGCTATGTATTAATTGATATCTACTTTTTATACAAGTGTGAATAAAGTAATCGGATCTCTCCTAAATGTAGCTTTAGGGGCGAATTTCATGAATAAGATATCGAATGAAGCTGTTCTATTTCTTGATGAGATGACTAATAGGTAAATATAAGGACCTCATAAAAGAAGCAAAGAGTACACAATGTGGATGAAGTTGCAATGCTTAGGGCTTAGATAGAGTTACCAAAGAAGGAGTTGAGTGTTTTAAAGGCATAAAATGTATCAGCTTTATCTCAAGGATATGACACCTATGGAAGAACACACGTGACACCTTAAAATAAAATTGGAGAGGGTATGGGTATAGTAATAGAGGATGTGAATACTGTAAATCCTTATAGCAATTCTTATAACCCTAGGTGGAGAGATCACCCTAACTTTTCTTGGAGAGAAGGAAAACATGCTTCCATCTAAAACTCTCAACCTAAGGCCCCTTTCTAATAAAACACAGTCCCTCATACTACGACTCAACAACCATATCAAGCACAAGTACCAACACACTACCAATCCACCTACCAAGCTCCACCTTACCAACCAATAGGATTCCAACCAAAGCCTCAATCCCTTCAAGATAGAAAACTGAACTTAGAAGAGATGTTTGTTAACTTTATGAATACTCAATTTGTAACTTCCTAAAATTTCATTTGACATACATAGTATGTTCTAGAGTATGAAAGGTAACCTAGAGAGAGTTTTTGGTGTCTTTACAATAGAACGGTACAGTAAAATTTAAAAGTGCATAAGTATTAAACATGCATAGGCTAGGGAAATACTAGGACGGGTGATTTGGTGAAAACTTTTGCTTAACTATTAGATGATAATATAGGTATTAAATAGAGCCTAATGGTATAGTTTGAGGAGAATTTAAGCTTAAATAGGTCATCAAATTAAACAATGAAGGATTTCCCTAGTACTGTAAAAAAGGTTGATCGTAAGTTTGATCGGACTCTAAAATATTTTATAAACCTAAAAAAATTATTTTGTTTGCCTAAATATATTAGAAATACTCCTAATTAATGTCTGTAAGTGAAAAATAATTTTTCTGATAACTTTAAATTTTCAAAATTCAGACCGGTTAATTTTTTCACTAAAATTGGAACTATACTAAAATGATCTTAGAATGACTTGAAATTTTAAAAAAAAAAACCTCTCCTAAATATGTTTTCACATGCTATGTAAAATTTTAGAATATTTTGATTAGTGGAACATTAGTTTTCAAAAAAAAATGGTAAAAAATCAAGACTAACTTAATTAGCCAAGTTAAAGGATATTTTTAATTGGTTCAAGGGTATAAATGCCATAAGAGATTGGGTTATGACCATTTGGAATCATAAATTGAGTGAGAAATTAGTAGAGAAATTAATTGGGCCTAAAAGTGCGTATTTAAGTGAAATTGGGCCAATTAGTTAGACCAAAATGGTTAGGCCCAATTTGGTCCAATTAGGATGGGTATAAATAGGAGAAAAATCATATTTTTTTGAAGAATTCAGTCAACCTCTCCCTTCTTCCAGCCATCTCACTCTTTCTTAATTTGTTCATTTTTCTTTCATTTTCATCAAGTGAATTCTACCAAATTCTATATCCTCTACAATTCTAAAGCTCTCTCATCCCTAACTATATCTAAAGCTCATTTTGAGTGGGGAAAATGAAATAAATTATAAGGAAAAAGTTTGGAGTAAAAATTCAAGTGTATTTAGTGATAATTTGATATTTTAAATAGATTTTTGATAGATTTTGACATGAAAATTCATATTTTGAATTGAAATTGAATTATGGATGAGGAAATATTGTGGAAACAATTCATGGAAGTTTTTTCCAAGGTGGGTTTTCAAAGAAATCAAATGGAACCAAGAGGAAAAGGGGAGGAAATGATGGAAAAGAAGGAGAAATTATAGAGGAGAGCTTGAAAAGAGGTTAATGGATACATCTATACACTTAATTTCATTTATTCCTTGAATTTAGACTAAATTTACATTATGTAACTAAGTGAACATAGGTAGAATTAAGAAATAAATTGAGATATTATGGTATAAAGATGTAGTAGCATGAAATAAATGAGAAATAAGGCAGAAAACAAACAAAAAGGGGGAGAATGCTAAGTGGCTAAATTATGTTCCAATATGTATTATGTGATTTTTTTGATAAATAATTAAATGTTTAACTTTAATTAGGCATTATAATGACGAATAAACATAAATTGATGAAATGGAACTTAAGATCTCAATTAGACATAATGTTATGTATATGAACATAATAATGTTCATAAAGGAAATAAAGTAACAATAACAAATTTTAAATGTATATCAATACACAAAGGTACAAAATGATCAATAAAGCATGTAAGGCATGATAATGCTTGAAAAAACATAATGAAAGTATGAGATTGTTATTGGCATAACAAGCTTGTATGCCATTTTTGATTTGAAAATAGTTATTTTTAGGTCAAGTGATCTTCTAAAAATTCATTCCCCTATATGTCAAGTTTCTAAAACATCAAAATTCAACTCAATATCATATATATAATTTGAGATATTCAAGTAAAACCATAGGCAGTTCATAAAATCAAAAATAGTTTTTGACTTTCTTTATTACCACTTATAAAATTCATAGAATAAAATAGGGAAAAATCAGACTAATTTTCCTTCAAAAAATTCTGCTCCTAGGTATCTAGTGTACCCATAATTTTACAGCATAGCATTTTGACTCCTCTACCAAGATTTATGCCGAAAATACCATAATCTGTTTCTTAACAGTGCAATCAATTATTACGAATTTCAAGCCAACATTAGACATTCATACAAATAGAATTAGGCAATGCTTCCTGCATATAAAATGTTCATTTATAAGTCTATTTTGTATAGAATTCAACCTCATGTCATTCTGACTGTTATACCAGGAATTACATCGTATTTTTTACAAACTGATCCAGAATCGAAATCAGTAGTCCACTACAATTGCAAGTGAATTTATGAACGACATATAGACATATTTAGTCATAAGTTGCTTCTTCAAAATTAACGATATTTTACTTATGTAAAATATAAACTTAAAATTATCTCAAATCAATCCTCCTAACTCTAATTATGCTGAAATTACAACAACTAAATCTAGATATTTACATGCTTCTTCTTATCAAATCTGCTTTGAATTTAGGCTCAAATTATTTGTTCAACCTATCATATAACAAATCATTTTTCTTCTCCATTAAATCACATACATACATGTGAATCTTAAGAATCCCATACCTTGGCCAAAAATTTCCTTTTTAGCTTCAATCTTGTACCGTCCCTTTTCCTTTGCTCTTTCCTCTTTATTCTTCTCCTTTAACAACAATTAATCTGTTTAACATAAACTTCAAGCATTTAACTCAATGCACCACCAGCCAAATAATAAAAAGATGAAGAAGAAGAGATGAATTATAAAATTAATAAGCTTACCTTAATGTTTAACACTAGTTATCCTTGATTAATTCCACATGTAAGGATTTTTCTTCAAGGATTTCTTAGAGAGATTAACAATGAATTTACTTAAAGAGAAGAAAGAAATTTCTGTAACTTCTAAAGGAAATGCCGTTCCTTTCCTCATCTGTCTCTTTTTAATACAGCTTATATGAAGTGACATGTAAAATCTCTATTTTAATCCTTTCAATTTTTGCATGTCCCACATATATCTCTCACCTTTTTGCGTGCTATACATTGACCTTTCCATTTATTCCTTCTCTTAAATCAACCTCTCAAATCATTCTTTTATTCAAATTTGAACCTTAAAATGCCATATTTATAAATGGACCCCTAAATTAATACTTCATACTTCAATTACACCATTGAACTTTATTAAACCAAAATAATAACTTAATTTCTTTCATGCAATTAATATAATAAAAAAATTTACCAGTTGTTCCACACCTTATATGAAATTTATATTTTTAAATTAATCTCAATTAATTATAACCCTATTAAAAACATGCATTTCTAACTAGGGTCAAGTTAGGGGCCTCACAATTCTCTCCCTCTTAAAGAATTTCATCCTCAAAATTCATACTTATTTCAAACATTTGAGGATATTGCTCTCTCATGGTTACCTCTGGTTCCCAAGTTACTTTTTGTACCCCATGATGTTGCTAGAGCACTTTAACCAGAGAGATTTGCTTGTTCCTCAATTGTTTGATTTCTCTAGCCAGAATTTCTTCTTTTTCCTCTTCATACGTGAAATCCGATTGTACTTGAATATCTGGTACTTGTAACATATGTGATTCACCCGAACGATATTTTTTGAGCATAGACACATGGAATACATCATGAAATTTGGCTAATTCCATAGGAAGAGCCAAACTATAAGCCACTAGTCTAGCTCTTTAAAGAATTTCATACGGCCTAATGAATCTTGGACTGAGTTTCTCCTTTTTCCTTAATTTAAGTACCTTTCTCCAGGGGGATACTTTCAAAAACACCTTGTCACCCACTTGATACTCGATATCCTTTCTTTTCAAGTCAACATAGGATTTTTGTCTATCACTAACTTTTTTCAATCTTTGTTTGATAATTCCTCTGTATCTTTAACAAGGTCAAGATCGATCATTTTGCATTCAGTCAACTCGGTCCAATAGACTGGAATTCTATACTGTCTTCCATATAAAGCCTCATACGGTGCAATTTTAATACTCTTCTGATAAATGTTATTGTAGGAAAACTCCATTAGAGCCACATATTTGTCCTAACTTTTTGAAAACTCCAAAGCATCCCCTCATCATATCTTTTAAAACTTGAATGACCCTTTCAGATTGTCCATCTTTTTGAAGATGAAAAATTTTACTATATTTGAGTTGAGTTCCCAAGGCCTGTTATAAACTCTACCAAAATCTTGATGTAAACCTTGGATCTCGATCAGAAATTATTGATATTGGTATACCATGCAACCGCACAATCTCATTCACATACAATTTTGCAAATTTATCCATAGAATAATCTATTCGATCCGGTGTAAAGTGAGCTACTTTTGTTAACTTATCCACTATTACCCAAATAACATCATATTTTCTTTGAGTAAGAGGCAAACCGGTCACAAAATCTATGGTGATGTCTTCCCACTTCCACTGCGGAATCAAAATGGGGTTTAAAAGACCCGAAGGGAATTGATGTTCTGCCTTCACTTTTTGACATGTTAAACATTTAGAGACATACTCAATAATATCCCTCTTCATGCCAGGCCACCAATAAAACTGTTTCAATTCTTGATACATCTTGTTCCCACCTGGATGTATAGTAAATATAATATTATACGCTTCATGTAATAATATACTTTTCACTTCTTTGTCATTAGGAACACACAACATATCATGGTAATATACACCTCCATCTTCTTTCACTGTAAACTCTGATTGATCACCTTTATCAATTGCTTTCAAAATCTAATGAAATTTTTCATCATCTTTCTGAGCATTTAACACTGTTTTGCCTAACGGTGGGTCTAGCTTTAAGCTGGGCTAATAATGCACCATCAGATACAAATTTCCATCTTATGACTTAAAGCATCAACAACTACATTCGCTTTTCTTGTATGGTAATCAACTATGCAGTCATAATCTTTGAATTACTCTAACCACCTTCGCTGCCTCAAATTAAGCTCATTTTAGGTAAGCAAGTATTTGAGGCCTTTATGATCGATATAGATTCTGCATTTTTCCCCATACAAGTAATGCTGCCAAATCTTTAAAGTAAAAACCGTAACTGTTAATTCTAGATCATGAGTCAGCTAGTTTTATTCACGCGATTTTAATTATCTTGATACATACGCTATTACCTTACCATCTCGCATTAATACACAATCCAAGCCAACTTTGGAGGCATCATTATACGTTGCATACTCTTTCTCTGATACTGGTTGAGTTAACACTGGAGTTTCAATCAACATTTTCTTTAATTAATCAAAACTTGCTTGAAAACGATCAGACCACTCAAACTTAAAGTTTTTCTTTAATAGTTTAGTGAGTGGTGAAGCAATAATTGAAAAAACTTTCACAAACCAATGGTAATAACCTGCCAAACCCAGAAAACTTCTAACTTCATGCATATTCTTGGGTGATTTCCAATTAATAATAGCTTTAATTTTATTTGGATCCACCCTAACACCCTCAGCCTATACAATATGACCAAGAAAGGAAACTTCTTTAAGCCAAAAGTCACATTTACTCAACTTGGCATACAGTTGATTTTCTTTCAAGGTTTGCAACACAAATCTTAAATGTTTAGCATGCTCAGCTTCATTTTTGGAGTAAACCAATATATCATTAATGAACACTATAACAAATTGATCTAAGTAGGGCTTGAATATCCTATTCATGAGATCCATGAATGCAGCAAGTGCATTTGTCAACCAAAATGGCATAACTAAAAATTCATAATGCCCGTAACGAGTTCTGAATGCAGTTTTAGGAGCATCTCCATCTTTAACTTTAAGCTGGTAATAACCTGATTGCAAATCTATTTTTGAGAACACACCAGCACCTCTCAACTGATAAAAAAAATCCTCAATACGAAGCAAAGGATATTTATTCTTCACTGTTGCTTTGTTCAACTGCCTATAATCAATACACATCCTCATCGATCTATCTTTTTTGTTAACGAATAAAACTGGTGCACCCCAAGGTGACACACTAGGCCTGATGAAACCTTTGTCTAACTATTCTTATAATTGAACTTTTTACTCTTTTAATTTAGATGGAACCATTCTATATGGTGCTCTAGAAATTGGAGCTGTACCAGGTAGAAGATTAATTGACAACTCAACATCTCTTACTAGAGGAAGACTAGACAAATCCTCAGGAAACACTTCTGGAAATTCATTCACAATAGGTATATCTTGAAGCTTTACTATTTCTCTTTTTGAATCAAGGACTAAAGCTAGAAATGCTTCACATCTTTTTCTAAGATAGCGTTTGGCTTGCATTACTGATATAACATTAGTAATTGGCTTAGAATAACTACCTTTAACCATCACTTCCTTTCCTTCATCATCTATGAGAGTTACTATTTTCATTTCACAATTCATCACTGCATGAAGTTTAGATAACCAATCCATTCGTAGAATTACATCAAATTCATGAAAAGGAAACACAATCAAATCTGCTGAAAAATTTTTCCCTTGAACTACTATAGAACAGTCTTTACATACTTTGTTAACAATTACACTATGTCCCAATAGACTAGCGATACAAATATCAAAATCTAACTGTTGTATCTTTGACATATTTCTACCCAAATCCTCAATGCAAATATAAGAATGAGTAGAGCCAGGATCAATAAGTGCATGTATGTTACAATCATAAAGAGAAAAGGTACCAACTATAACTTCTGGAGCATTATGTTCTTCACAAGCTTTCATTGCATAAGCCCGACCGAAAACCATTTGAGTAGAAGATCGATCAACTAATTTTGACACATTCCTGGATTGAGATCCATGATTATTCGATCCACCTCTTCCTCTACCAGATAGGGGTGTATTAGAAGCTCCCCTGCTACCCTGTTAGCTTAAACCTTGGTCCTATTTCAAAGGACACTTAGCCATAAAATGATCAGCACTACCACATCTAAAGCATTCTCCAACCAATTTCCTACAGTCACCCCAATGGCATCTAGAATAATGAGGATATTCTGGTGCTTGACCCCCACTCTGTCTTCATGTAGCTTCTTGTTTAGACTTAGGCATTGTAGTAGATTCTAGCCTTTTTTCTTTATTGGTAGAGATAAAAAAAGACTCTGCAGACTAACTCCCTTGAACTCCTTTAAATCTCTTCCCAGTGGATGATCCGCCTCTAACACCATTTTTTTGTTCTCTCTCTCTTTACAATCTCATACTTCTCAACCTTTATAGCTGCTATAACTAGTTGATTAAAGTCCACCATATGCAAAGATGTAAATCCTAACAATTTTTCTTTAATTCGATCATTCAGCCCATCTTCAAAGTGTCTGCATTTAAAAACTCCTGTTAACATCTCCTTAGGAACATACTTGCACAAACGGCTAAATTCTTTTTCATATTCAGCCACAGATGAAGTTCTTTGTCACAAGTTCAAAAATTGCTTCAATTTTTCCTCCTTATATGTCTTGGTAACATATTTCTTTCTGAACTCTGCTTCAAAGAATTTCCAGGTAAGTAGGTCAAGTATCTGAGGTTATCTTAATACCAGCTTCCACCAATCATAAGCCATGCCTTGAAGTAAGGACACAACACAAGATACCTTATAATTAGCAGGACAATTAATTTCATCAAATATTCTCTCCAGTTTTCCAACTAGAACTTAGCTTCTTTAGATTGTTCTAAATTAGTGCCCATAAATTCTTTTGCCCAATGCTTCCTAATTTCAGATATTAGAGCCTTAGGCATAGTCATTCTTTGCAGAATCTGGGCCATATCCTGAGAAATTTTTAACAAGGCTTCTCTAGGAATAGCAACAGGAATTTCATTTTGAAGAGATCATGAAGTCATTGAGTTAGAAGGATTCAATCTAATTGGCAAGTTATTTTTAGCTGATTCTCGATCTTTAATCGATAAAAGAAACAAATAGGAACTTCTGCATTAGGCCAATATGACCCTATCTCATGTTATAGAATCCTATACTCATATTGCCCAAAAAAGATTAAACCAGCGCGCGCTCTGATACCGAAATGAAACACCCTAATAAAAAGCTTATAACATAAATTATACTATATATTTAAGCCAGATTATGTTAGAATATTAACAAAATTAAATAAAAAATAATCATATTAAATTGTCCAATTAATTAGACAACCTATAAATTAATTAGGTGTTTAACACAACTTTTATTTCTTTACTCCCACATGTAAAATGACTCTTCAAGCAACCCACTTATCACATTCATGATAGATATAACTATCTTTGTCTGTTCATTGTCATGGATAACCCTCAGCATTTCATCTAGCATATATATAAGCATTCTAGCTCCATTTACATGCACATACTTGCATCGTCGTGGTGAGCTTATTATAACATTATCTTCCATATGACCTACATATATTACATACCCTTTTATACATATTAAACATATGAAATGAGTTATACAAAATAAACCAAAATATTCCTACATCAATTTCTATGAACTGGTGTTGGCCTATCCTGATGCAGAGAACGTTCTTGTACAAAAGACTTGTCTACAAAATCTACATGGATAAAATAACCCTTGCTAAGCTATAAAGCTTAGCGGGTATACTAAAAATGAAAGATGACCACTCACAGTGATTATCATAATTATTAAATCATACATAAATTGAAATCATTTAAAGTAACATATAAAAGATAAGTATATGTTAAAAATATAATGATTCTAATCAGCAATGTAATCTTACATTGAATTTAGCATCCATAAATTTTCAAAGCTTCACATAATGATATGAACATATATATATTTTTTTGCATAAATATAATAAATGCATTAGAATACAGTTAAACATGATGTTCCATATATCATATTCCTTGTTATACTAAAATTAACTATGATGTATATATACTTTAACCTAGCCTGCTTAAGTTCTAAAGGTGGATAACGGGAATGGTGGATACCCAAGGGTATCAAATCGATGCATATCTGAGGATATCAGAATGATAGACCCAAACGGGGTCAATTGTACTGTAGACCAATCAAATAGACCCAAACGGGGTCAACTAGCAACCCAAACAGGCTGTTCATAATCTAATTAGATCAACTGTACTTTAGACCTAATCAGGTCAACGGTGGTAGCTGTAATATCCCTATAGACGCCTTCTATCCACAATTGAACTCTAATTATAGGCAATACTTTATTTAAATCTCTTTTCATATATCATGCTTACACTTAACTAATAAATTTGAATGTGTTTAACTATAGGATAGATATATTATTGCTATGGCATAATTATGTATACAAGGTTCATATAGTTATTCACATACTTTTTAATCATACTATCATACGATATCACATTTTGGCATGATCATACTATGACAATCATGTAAAATATCATACTTGTTTAAATGCTCATCATAAAACATGCCTTGTTCTTAGAACTTTACATTATAGCACATCATCTTTTATGTGATCATGTAAAAAGATTCATAATCCCTAGTATATATAAACACATGTATTCATATAGGCATAAAACAATTCAAGTATTGACAATTGAGCATAAAGGATCATAATATGTACTTTATCATGTTATCCTTAAGGCATTACACTTGAACATGGTCATACTATTATATTTCTTATTTCATAGCATAAGTGCATGTTAAAATACACATTTACTCTTTATAGGAGTACATACATATAAATAATTTTGCATACAAAAAGCAAGTATATAAGTTCAATCACATATGCATATTTGATATCATATTGGATCCAATTGGAGTACATACATCTTTGCTTATATACATATATGAATATGTATATATATATATGGACCTTTATCATTAATCATATCACATGTTATATCCATTTCAATGTGCTTTCATATAGACACATATTTAGCATAACCATATTTAAACTATAATAAAATATACGTTAAGATTTTGACTACAAAACTCTGCACAGGGGTAGTATACTGATCTAATTTGTGTGCCATTTTTGATTTTGAAATAGTTATTTTTAGGTCAAGTAATCCTTTATAAATTTTCCCCTATATGTACAGTTTCTAAAAAATCAAAATTCATTCCAATATCATATCTATAATTCGAGATATTTAAGAAAAACCATAGGCGGTTCATAAAATCAAAAACATTTTTTAATTTTCTTTGTTACCACTTGTAAAATTAAAAGATTAAAATAGGGAAGGAATCAGACTAATTTTCCTTCAACAAAATTCTGGTCCTAGGTATCTAGTTTACCCAAAATTTTATAGCATAGCATTTTGACTCCTCTACCAAGACTTATACCTAAAATACCAACATCTATTCCTTAACAATGCAATTAGTTCTTACGAATTTCAAGCCAACATTAGACATTCATACAAACAGAATTAGGCAATGCTTCCTTCATATAAAATGTTAATTTATAAGTCTATTTTTCATAGAATTCAGCCTCATGTAATTTTGATAGTTATACCAGGAATTACATCATATTTTCAACAAACTGATCCAAAATCGAAATCAACAGTCCACTACAATTGCAAGTGAATTTATGAACAACATATAGACATATTTAGCCCTAAGTTGCTTCTCTAAAATTAACGATATTTTACTTATGCAAAGTGTAAACTTAAAATTATCTCAAGTCAAGCCTCTTAACTCTAATTATGCTGAAATTACAACAACTGAATCCGGATATTTACATACTTCTTTTTATCAAATCTTCTGTGAATTTAGGCTCAAATTATTTGTTCAACCTATCATACAAAAAATCATTTTTCTTCTCCATTTAATCACATACATAAATGAGAATCATAAGAATCCCATACCTTTGCCGAAAATTCCCTTTTTAGCTTCAATCTTGTACCTTTCCTTTTTCTTTGCTCTTTCCTCCTCCTTCTTCTCCTTTAACAACAATTCATCCATTTAACATAAACTTCCAGCATTTAACTCAATCCACCATTAACCAAATAAGAAGAAGATGAAGAAGAAGAGATGAATTATCAAATTAATAAGCTTACCTTAATGTTTAACACTAGTTATCCTTGATTATTATCCTTGATTAATTCCACATGCAAGGATTTTTCTTTAAGGATTTCTTACAGAGATTAACAATGAATATACTTAAAGAGAAGAAAGAAATTTCTATAACTTCTAAAGGAAATGTCATCCCATTCCTCATCTCTCTCTTCTTAATTTGGCTTATATACAGTGACATGTAAAATCCCTATTTTAATCCTTTCACTTTTTGCATATCCCACATATATCTCTTACCTTTTTGAATGGTATACATTACCTCTCCATTTATTCCTTCTCTTAAATCAACCTCTCAAATCATTATTTTATTCACATTTGACCATTAAAATTCCATATTTATAAATTGACCCCTAAATTTATACTTGCTTCAATTACACCCTTGAATATTATTAAACCAAAATAATAATTTAATTGCTTTCATGCAATTAATATAATAAAAGAATTTATCACTTGTCCCACACCTTATATGAAATTCATATATTTAAATTAATCTCAATTAATTATAACCCTATTAAAAACATACATTTCTAACTAGGGTCATGTTAGGGGCCTCACACACTACCCTTTTCCCCCTCAAGTGACCTTTGGAGTTTTAATTGTTCCTAATGCACTTCTTTAGGTGTCAAAAGAGCCAAAGTGATACTTTGCCCATTTATCTTAAATGAATACCTATTCTTATACCCATAATGAATAGCTCTCCTATCAAATTGCCATGGTCTACCAAGTAAGATATGCCTAGCATGCATTGGTATCACATCACAAATCAGCTCATTATGATATTTCCCAATTGAAAAAGAAATAATGATCTATTTTGTGACCCTCACTTCTCCATAATTATTTAATCACTATAGCTTATAAGGTTTAGGGTGTTTCATCGACTTTAATCCTAATTTGTTAACCAGTGTAGTACTAGCAACATTAGTACAACTCCTCCCATCAATGATTAAGCTACACACCTTATTATGCACCTTATATCTAGTATGAAATATGTTCTCTCTTTGATCATTGATAACTCCAATTTTACTGTTTAATTTCAGTATATTTTTTTTGTGTCTATGTTTTATTTTGCATGATTTTCAGTGCTTTGTGTAATAACTTTCTCTTTTTATGCCAAATGAAATTATATTGATATTTACAATATTTTGATGTGTTTAATGGGATAAATTTGACTCTTGTGCAGAAAAATAGGTAAGAGCACGACTGAGACAAAATGGTCCCAATTGTGCCCATTGAAGAATCCCCAATCCTCATCATTTTATTTTTCGGAATGCTCTACAGACATAAGAATCCGATCTCCACCGTTGACAATGTAGAACCAGATGTTACAAAGCTATGGTTAAAATTTCAGCTCGATCCAACGATGAAATTTTCAGAAACTGATAAATTAATGGGACTAGTTTTTCTTCTCTCAAGGGCCGCGGTCGAGATATTTTGTCCCGGCCGTGGCCAATACAGAATTCGAGCTGTTTTAGTCCAGAAGGTGGCCACGGCTGAGACAAAAATATCCCAGCTGTGCCTAACATGTCTGGCCACGGCTGGGACACTTTTGTCTCAGCCGTGGCCATCTGCAGATCTATAAAAACTGCATTTTTTTGGCTGAAAAGGAGGAGGGACGATGGGGGAGAGCCGCCACACTTAGATTTAGGGCTTTTTCCTCCATTTTTCTTATGTTTTCCCTTCATTTTATGTTGTAGGTTAGATTTAATTCAATGTAAACCTTAAATTAGACTTATTTTCCAATGTAAGTTAGGGTTAGATTAAATTTTCTGCATTCCCTTTAAGTTGTGTTCTTCATTTTGCTTGGAGCTTTGAAGGAGGAGACTTGGATTTGGATTGGAGCTTCACAAGCTACAAATGGCTTCATGGGTTTCCTCTTTCCTCTCTCTTTTTACTTTATTTATGTTTAATTTGTAGTTTTGTTGCTTGGGAATCTTTGAATCCCCTACCCACAATGTGGATCTTGAACTAAATTTGATTTTTACATGAATAATTGGTCTATTTCACTGTTACTTATTTGTATCTCATGGTTTTTTTGATCTATTAAGTTATTTTCCATGCATGAATGAATGATTTTTATCATATGTCTTGGATGGGTATTGAGCCTAATGGATTGGATTCTATGAATAATCTTGCTCAGTTTTTCTTTCATGAATGCTGTATTATTTAGACGGCTCCGGAATGGGATTCTAAATGTGCAGTAATTATGATTTTAGGACTAGAGTGAGGAGTGAAATGGATGAGTATATGGGTTGTTTGGCTCCAAAATGGGAAGGCAACCCAAACTTAGGATGTTAAACCCCGTGCATAGGCTAGTTGTTGGGTTGGCTCCGGAATGGGAAGCTTAGCAACTAGAATAGCTGGCTCCGGAATGGGAAGCTTGGATTAAGAGGGTTATCCTGAATTCATTCATGTATGCTTTTAGGTAAAATTAATTCACATTGGGTATAGGGTGGATGAGTGAACCCGAGCAATGTTTTAACTAATTTTTAATCTCTAGTTTAATTAGCTTATCTTCTTTATTTATTTATTTATTTTGTTAATTAGATTTAGGACGCTCTCTCAATTAAAAACTTGGAAATTTATCTCAAATTAACTCGCTTAACTCTAGATATCTAGCTTAAAACAACCCTTATCCCTTGGGTTCGATATTTGCGGGTCTTAAATATACTCCACTTTATTACTTGTCGATCTAGTGCACTTGCTAGGATTGCAACAATCATCATCAAATTCTTCCTTAAATTGTAAATTCAAAGCACACCTAACTACCAATGATTCACCATGTTCAGCAAATTCTATTTCATCATCAGATATAGTTTCTAAACTAGGCATAGAATCAAAATCTCTCTTATGATCAGATTTAATCTTTTCATTCTCCATAACTAGCATAGCCCTTTTATTAGGACATTGAGATGCAATATACCCTACTTATAAGCATCTAAAACATTTAATATCTCTATGCTTAGTATTAGAAGGGGTTACATTAGAAATATCTTTTGTTTCAAGTGTGTTTGCTACTTTTGTTGACTTTGACTTTTTCTTTTGTTTTAAAAGACTTTTGAGCAACCTTATTGTCTCCCTTGTTCCATCTCAAATTCCATTGAGATGTGGAACCTAAAGTGTTGCTTTTGGCACCTCCTTTGTACTTCAATTGTCTCTCCACCTTCATAGCCATATTTATTAGCTCTTCCATGTTAATGAAATGTTGTAATTCAACTACATTAGCTAACTTTCTATTTAATCCACTCAGAAATCAAACCATTACTAACTCTTCCTTTTTTTCTAGGTTAGCCCTAATCATCAACATCTTCACCTACTTATGGTACTCCTCTACTTATCCAGTCTTTTAAGTGAGACTAAGTAATCGTTGATGTATTTCTCTATAATAATAACTAGGCACAAACCTCTTCTTCATTATTCTTTTCATCTCTTCCCAATTAGCAACTAGAAATTCTCCATTCCTCCTATTTTTATTCAACTCAGACCACCATATTGGTGCATAATCGAAGAACTCTATAACAACTAATCTAACATTCTTATCCTTAGAATAATTATGACATTCAAATATCATCTCTACCTTCCTTTGCCATTCTAAATATTCCTCAACATTGTTCTTACCTTTGAAGGGTGGAATATTCATCTTGATGGCACTCAAGTTGCTATCCCTTCTATCTTTCCTTCTTCCTCGTCCCCTCACTGAATGTGCTTTTTCTCCTTCTTCCAAATCATCAAGCTTAACATTATCATTATCGTTAACCCATTGACCTCCCTGACTGTCCGTCTAGAGTTATTAGCTGTGCTCACTTCCAACCATTTTAAACTATCATTCATACTACATATATCCCATATTAAATTTTCAAATGTTCCATGCATCGCTTATACCGAGTAAGCTACCTCTTCAAGAGATATTCCCTTCTTGTTAGTCTCTTCAGTCATTGTAAAAATCTGCAAAAAAGATGTTAGATAAAACCTCACAAACACTCCCTCACATGTTTACAGTCAAATGATATCACTTATCTCATTTTTCACATAATAAGCTTTTACCCTCTTAAATGTCCTCACACACTCTTCTCTTTTTCCACTCTTATTCTCGATTATAAAGTTGTTCTTCAAAATTTAAATCCAAATCAACCAAAACTTAGTAAAGAATACAAAGAAATTAATGAAACATAGAAAATAAGATTTTATAAAAATTTTAGAGGTAAACATTACCTCTATTGCGAGCATGAAGGGTGTCGTGAGCACGACAGACATGAAGAGTCCTAAAAATTTTTGAAAGACTTTTTCAGAATGTTAAACATAAGATGAAGACAATTTCGTATAATTGAATTTTATTTGCAAATGAGAAATAAGAAGGAATTTTATCACTCAAACAATATTTATGGAAGCAAAAATAAGCAATTTAACAATAAAGATAACTAAGAATGCAAAAAAGACAAATTTGAAACTAAGTGTTGCAGATTTAGCTCCTCATAAGGAAAAAACCAAACTAGAGTCCTAAATTCTCTAACCTGACCCACGCTAGCTCTACCTAATTACTTTAAGGAAACCCAAAGCTTTTATGTGGATTACAAATCTTTTCAATTTTCTTTCAATTGAATTTTCGATATTAAAATTTATGATATATTGGTATCAGCAAATTTTTTTTGTCACTAAAATTCATATGAACAGTATACATGAAAATTTTTTAGATGAATAGTACCAATGAACAATAATGATGAGCAATGTCTACATTTTTTTATCAAACAATATTCAAATTAACTATGAATGTAATGAAAAAAATAAAAACTGATAGTTTTTTTTAGCAATAACATTAACCTCTGATACTAAATGATGTGAAATCCTAGGATCCAAATGAATCCTAAAACCCTTTATCAATTCAGTTGTTCATAAACTTAACATGCAATCTGAAAAGGATAAATACTTCAAACCTTAATTCTAATGGAAATTAAAACCTAAAGCAGAAGTAAGATAAGTAATAGAACTACATAAGTAAAACTTGAATAACCCAATTTTTAAAACAACGTCAAAGCAAGAACACTCACCTTGACAAAGCAATTCAAGCATGAATCAATTTCATTAATCAAAATAATCAAAAATGTTTTTTGTCAAGTTGTAGCATTACAAAGTATTTATAAGCAAGGAATTAACCTAGAGTTATTAGAATAATGAGATAGGTTAATTTAACCTTTAATCCTACCTAAACTAGGATAACTTAAAATAACTTAAGACCAAATGAATGAGTTGCTTATAAGGCCCAATCAATAAACCCAAAACTAAACACACAAAGTTTAATTAAGTCTTACATAAACTTAAAATAAAGCCCAACTTAAAAATTAGAGCCAAACTTAAACATTGCAGATGCAATACATATACATATGGCATTTGAAGCCTAAGACTTCTCTTTATAGTCCAACTTGACTCCCAACAAGTTTATCACCTTCAAGTTTTGTTAAACATCTCCAAACTTGTTTTCCATGGCAAAAAAGTCGACATTATCTTTGCAGTGCCTGTTACTCTAGCAAAGGGTGCCACGCTCATGATAGAGAGCTTCTTCCTCCATGAATGCTTGCATAAATGCCTGAAATTTCTCTCAAATCCTTTTGGCTTTGCTCCTTTTGATTAATCCCTTTAAAAACCTCAATGAATCCTTCTGTTTATCCAATCTCTTAAGAATATCTACATCAATGGCATGTAATGTATCACATTGTATATGAATGCTAAGTAAAATAAACATATAATATAAATAAGTATGCAAGAATAGTGAATATGTGATTGTGTTTGATGATGAATTGAGGTAATATTTAGAAGTGCTATGAGTGTTACTGGAGTATTAGAGGTGGAGGCCCTAAAGAAAAATGGTTATCTTCAACTGTTCATCAATGATAGATGGTCATTTGTCCCAGCCAGAGGCCAAATTTAAAGTTTTTGAAACTCTTTTGAAAACTCTAGGAAAAACAAGGTTAAGACCCAAAAAAACATTTCTGAACATTATGAAATCCGAGGATGAAGCTCGAGGTTTGCGCTTTCCATTTGAAATATGAATACAGTTTCATCATTAGGTAACCCTAATCTAGGCTACCTCGGGTCATTGTGTCTACAGTTGCCCCCAATTTGTGGGAAACGTGTTCACTATTGCTTATGTGAGCCAAAATTATGAGTAAAAGGATAAAAGATGTATACCTAAGGCAATAAATCTCAGGTTGTGTGACATCCTAAATATGAACATATATCCGATATCGGTGTATTGCTATTTGTATCATTGATGATTACTCTAATCCATTGATTACTTTTAACTCGATATTTAAGCACCTTAAATACGATGCCCAATTTCCATTTATATTTTTGCATCTATTATTCACAAATCATTCGGTAGAAATTTAGGCACAATAAAGGCTATAAAATCATACTAGCCAAACTTACAAAATGTCAAATTTACACTCCAAATGTTCAACCTCTACCTCCAAAACTTAGTCAACAACTCAAGCACTTCTAATATTAACCCATAATCCATCAACACAACATCAATCATAGAACAAAAAATCAAGCATAATATCTACATACATAACCATGAGTCCATTATAGTTTAATGTCTGTTAGATATTTCAATACATACATTAAAATGACTACTAGATTATATATAACAACATTTCCATCTATCATCCCACATATATATGCCAATTTGTCTTCTTTTTTCCATTGTTGCTTCATTTACTTATGCCCTACGTGTAGCCAGCAAAATCACTTGTTAAAGAACTATGTTGCCAAATGGTGCAAACACTACACAATTTCATTTATGCAAATAATATTCCATAGAATTACCATTTTACCATTAGTTAATATTTATTATCTTTTATGCTCTAATAATTTGACCTTAAATCTCTTAAATTACTATTTGATCCTTAATAACACTTACTTTTACCTATTTCTCACATATTTCTAAAATAAGGTGGTAAATTATAATTTAGTCCCTAAACTTCCACTTCAATAAAATTTAAGCTAATCTCACTTTAATTTTTCATTTTTTCACTTTCTTTTAATGAGTATTCATCTATAGGATTAAAATGTACATTTTAATCCTTACATTGCCTTATTATTGTGACATATTACAGTTTAATCCTTAAAACATTTCCTTATTTACGATTTTGCCTTTTTTAACTATTTTAAATCTTATAACTACATTATTGATGGAAATTAACAATATTATCCATAATTGCTTGCCTAATTACATTTTTACTTCCTTATTAATCGCTTAATTATATTTTCCACCTTGCTCAAGCTTTTATTACATAGTTAACCTTTTTTTTATGCCTAATTCACTACTTAGTCCTTATTTTTTGTAATAGTACATTTTGCCCCTAGTAGTGCCAATTGAAAACCCTCAAATCAGATATGCAAGATGAGGACTCTAATGGTCCTAATTTGACTAAAGTGACCACTTAACATGATCTAAATAGCTAGACTTGTGCCCTTGCTAATTACTTCGTATGCCATATGAATTAGGCATTAGCAAGGAAAAATATCCTCGCTAATTACTTCACATGGCACATCAAATAGGCATTAATAAGGATGAGTGTCCTCACTAAATTGATGAGCACAAAATATCTCACTAATTAGTTCATATATAACATGCCAACCAAATCAAACATTAGCAAGGACCATTTTTCTCACTAATTAGCGAGAACTTTGGTCATAGCTAAATTAGCGAGCACTTGTGCCCTTGTTAATTACTTCACATGCCATATGAATTAGTTATTAGCAAGGAAAAATGTCCTAATTAATTTAGCAAGAAATTTTATCTCTGCTACTTACTTCACATGCCACATCAAATAGGCATATACGAGGATGAGTGTGTTTGCTAAATTGGCAAGCATAAAATATCTCGCTAATTAGTTCACATATAACTTGGCGATTGAACTAAACATTGGCAAGGACATTTTTCCTCCCTAATTAGGGACAACCTTAGTCGTAGCTAAATTAACGAGATCTCATTTCCTCACTGATTACTTCACATATTACATGAATTAGTCTTTAGTGAGGACTCTTTTCCTCACTAAGTTGGCAAGGAAAAAAGTCCTCGCTAATTAGTAAAGACTTCATTTTTCTTGCTAAATTAATAAGTTTGCTTGATTGGTGTTCTCGCCAAGTATTTGCTAAATTTTAGCACCCAAATTAGCAATAAAATGTTAATGTTCTTGTTAAATTATTGTAAAATATATGTTCATGCGATATAATTAATTTTTCATCTCATATTAGTGATTTAGCAATAATTTTTCATATCCTCACTAAATTTCATTGCTATTCTGCATTTTTTGTAGTGTTTGGCCATGATTCGATAATCTACGATTGTTTGTCACTAAGCCGCGGATAAGTGTTGATGGGCAGAACAATCCATCTACCAGGTGATGGACCTAATTAAAAATGGCCACATTCAATCATTCATCAATGATAGATGGTCGTCTGTCCCAACCAGAGACCAAATTTAAGGTTTTTAAAACTCCTTCAAAATCTCTAGGAAAAATAAGGTTAAAACCCATAAAAACATTTTAGAAAATTATGGAATCCAAGGATGGAGCTCGAGGTTTGCGTTTTCCATCTGAAATATGAATAGTCCTTCATCATCAAGTAACCCTGATATGGGCTACCTTGGGTCACCCAAATCAGCCTTAGATAGTGGTGTATTTGAGACCAACATTGACTGTACAATAAAAGCCTTCTTTCCAAACATGAAACTAGCATAATTTCTTTCCAATACTTCTCTTCTTTTACTTGTTTCCACCCTTTATATACTCTTACAACTCTTTCTCTCAATTGCATTTTTCTCTTCATCATCTCTTGGTATTCTATGTTCTGTTAGTTCTCATAAAATCTAAGTCAAGTTGTGATTCATATCTATTAAGCCCTCTACTATTTCTTCCAACATCTTATCTTGAGATACTAAAGGAGGATCAGAATTAACTAGATTTAAGGTCCTAAAGTTACAGTCCCTTAATCTTTTTCCCAGTTTCTTTTGAATTATGCATCGTTCAACCTATATTGAAACAAAATAGGGACAATCTGCATTAGGCCAACACACGTAACCAAAAATCTTTGGTGACTACTTATTTTTAGACTCTTATTAGCCAAAACTGCCTAAACAATTGCTCTAATACCAAAGATGCAAAGACTACCCTAGATCTTCCTATTACCTATCATCTTATATACTCTTTTACATATGATAAACTGATTGCGCTATTGTCATGTTGGTTCATACTATTTATACGTATACATACATCAACATATAGTGAGAAACTATATAAATAAAACTATTAGATATGTTACAATACCAACTATACTATTCTTTACAGTATGTCTTAGTAAAATACGTTAATTACAAGGAAAAAAACCAATGTAAATTCATACTTGAATTCCTTCTATCTCTAGTGTTGGCCTTGTGGTAGCAAATCTTATCCTTGCATATCAAACCCTAACTTCTTGTACCTATACTGATAAACACCCATATTAAACTTACAAGCTTAGTGGGGAGCTAAGAAAATTTATGAAGATGACTCTCACAGAAGTAGTCAATAGCATGCACACATATGAGCATATAATTTAACATATAATAAGATAATAAAAATAAATGATATTCTTATAATACTGCAAAGCATTATGCAATTTACTTTAGTATGCAAAGTCATTATATTTTTATTAGTAAGACTTTAACCCATTTAACAATTACATGTTTAATCCATTAAATCATCTAACAAAGATAATATTCAAGTGTGTAAAATTATATAGATTAATCCATATATAAATATTAGGGGCATTAACAAATTAACTTAGTATTCTCATAAGTAATGCTCGTGATCTATTTTATCATCTCTTATTAATTGGCTAAATCATTCACCCCATTATTACCTTTATGTTCACTTTTATAACTTTTATTTGTATAAGTATTTGATTTACTTAGATCCTATCATGATTCATAGTTAGTTTTATCATAGTTGCATTCTATTAGTTATTCTTAAGGGAGCAAACTTATTTAATTAGTTCCATATGCACCTATTTTTACTAACATATTTCCATAACATATAGGCATCTATGTTACTCTACTATTACTATCTTATAAGCATTTATTAATAGTCTTAATTTATCTTTATTATATTATTCTTTTATTATTTCCATGTTACTTCTAGTATAATTATATGCTAGGATAGTAGTTTGTATCTTTCATATGACTTAACTCAACTTATATACTTAGGTTATAAATTCATGTTTTAAAAGTCTATCTGTTCAATAAGTGCTATAATCTTAAATCAGGCATAATTCACCCATCAATTTTTCAATATTAAGCATGCAATATACGAACATAAACATGTATTGATAGCTTAATTAATACCAAACCATTACATAATCACAAGTGTTCATATATATATATTTTTTTTCTGATTTTAAGCTAGAAAACATTATTTATTTGCAATAAAGGTCCCTTGCATGTCATACCATAATACAATATAGTTATGTATTTTAAAGGTATCTTTAATTAATTATTTAATTATCATTGGGTATATAAATATCATAACATTTCTATCATATTGCCTTTAATGGTGCATTTTCTTATCTCTTGTAACAAGCCTGCACCTCCCTAAAGGCATGAATAACGGGGTGATACTATACTATAGTACCTGAACTATAAAACTATAGACCCAAATGGGTCCAAAATATAGGGACCTACACAAGGCCGAATCATAGAGACCCAAATGGGATCGAATCATAGAGACCTAAACAGGGTCAAACATAGGGCAGCTGCGATAAACCCTTATAGGCATGCCTATCTATCCACAACCTAGACATAGATGCAGGCAACTATAACTCTTTATTTTTATTTCTTTACTTCTCTTTTTCATGTCTCACATATGCAAAAATCTTTACTTTGTTTGTATGAACATGTTTAAGAATTATGAATCATATGCATATACACCCATATTTAGTACAACTTGTTTTCATGCATTATAAGTGAATCAATTATGTAATTATAAACACATTGATGAATAACTTCATTAAAACATATATATATCAATACAGATTCGAGGTCATATAATAACATTTATATTCTTGTTCATGAATAGTTATACTAGTATAATTCGATTATAATTGTATAGCTTCAATGGTATAAACACACATATATATCAACATTTAAATGCATGTGCATCATCTAATTGAAATACAATAATTCATACATATTCATTTGTGCTTTTATGTATGTTCACACACAACTTGAAGCCTTCGTATCTCCTAATATTAGTGTTCATTTTATAACTTTATTCTCATATTTTAATATGATTTTTACATATTTAATGTCACAAATTATCTTTAATTTTATGCTTATAATGTTCTAGAAGTGTTTAGGAAGGTTTAGGTAGGCTTTGGTATCAATTTAGGATCTAAATGTTAAATTTAAGAAGAGAGGGGAGGGTCACAAACATAGCTTAATAGGTATTGAACATAACATAGGTGACATTTTGATTCTGGATTGAGCTCACAATCATTACCAAAAAAGGTGCTGACTGTAAGGTCCAAAGACACTAGAGATAGATTATCCTGCTCAAATTGCACATCATTTTAGACCAAACAAACTTCATTTTTAAGCACACAATAGTCTTCAACAAAGTTATTCCTATATATTTCTAGTTTCTAACATATTAAAAATAATTCCATTTAGGCATTTAAATCTCTAGATATTCAACAAACAACACAGACTGCTCCTAATGATAAGGCAACAAACACAGTTATAGTTCAAGCTCAAATTTCATTATCATACAAAGGGAATTAATTTTTGACTTCTTCATATGAAATCAAGGTCTATGAGTCTAGAATTATACAATTTGGCATCCGATAGCTTGAGTTATAACCAAAATATTACGGATTGGTTAGTTGAATCCTAAGGCAAATTTTTGTGATATCAACAATAACTTGCCTAATTTGGTTCCCAAGCATTCATGGACTTAATTTCCATGTTATTACTTTATTCTAGCACCTAATAACTCATTTATCATGTCACCAATACAAGAACACACAATTAAGATCATGGAAAGTTCCTATACCATAAAATGTTCCTTTAGCTCCTTTCTTCCACCTTTTCCTCCTTACTATTTTCTCCCTCTTTATGTGAGAAATCATACACATGAACATATATTTAGCCCATCAATATCAATTCCTAATATACGAAACAAAGAGAAGTGAAAGAAGAATGATTATTACCTTAGAAATAGCTAAGCCTTAGATTATTTTTCCTCTCAAACCATGTAAATGAAATTAGGATATTGTTTTATAGTGAAAATGGTAGGATTTTTGAAGAGAATTTTTGTAATTGGGACTTAGGATGGCCAACCTCTACCTTTCCCCTTTTATACCTTGATTTTTCTTCCTTTTTCTTGACAATTCTAGAGAAAACTAGGTGGCTTCATCCTATCTGTCCATTTTGTTGACTTTAGTCAATTGTACTAAGGCCCATAATTTCCTTCAATTTCTCATTCTTATCACAAAGCTTATATTTCCTTATTTCAATTGGGTCCTCAAATTCCATATCCTTTCTCAATTGATGCACACATGTGACTTAATGTTAAATTACCATTTAGCCTTTCTTTTAATGGACCATTTCCTATAAGTTTCAACTTACAATAATATTAATTAAACAAACACATATAAATCACATCACCAATTAAACATATATATTACAAATTACATAGAACATCACCTAAGGTATAAATAGGGGCCTTATAGATGTGCTACTATTTGTATCATTGTATTATTAATCTAATCCATCAATTACTTTTAACTCAATATTTATGCACATCAAATGTGATGCCCAATTTCCATTTACAGTCTTGGGTCTATTAGTCACAATTCATTCGGTAGAAATTTGGACACCATAACGACTATAACATTATACTACCCAAACCTGTAAAATGTCAAATTTACACTCCCAATGTTCAACCTCCACCTTTAAAACTCCATTAACAACACAATCACTTCTAATATCAACCCACAATCCATCAACTCAATGTAAATCATACAATCATAAATCAAGTATAATATCTACATACATTACCATATGTTCATTATAGTTTAATGTCTGTTACATATTACAATAAATACTTTAAAATGACTACTACATTATATATAACTATATTTCCATCTATCATCCCACATGTACATGCTAATTGGTCTTTTTTTTCCATTGTGGCTTCCTTCACTTATCCCATGCGATGTAGTCAACAAAATCTCACGTTAAGTAACTATGTTGCCTAGTGGTGCATACACTACACAAAATTTCATTTATGTAATTAAAGTTCTATAGAATTACCATTTTGCCATTAGTTAATATATATTATCTTTTATCCTCTAATTTAACCTTAAATCTCTAAAATTACTATTTAATCCTAAATAACACTTACTTTTACGTATTTCTTACTTATTTTTCAATTAAGGTGATAAATTACAATTTAGTCCCTAAACTTCCACTTTATACAATTTGAGCTAATCTCACTTTAATTTTATTTCTTTCACTTTCTTTTAGTGAGTATTCGTCTATAGGTTCAAAATTTACATTTTAATCCTTACATTGCCTTATATAGTGGCAAATTAAAACTTGATCCTAACAAATTTTCCTTATTTATTATTTTTCCCTTTTTACTATTTTAAATCTTATAACTACATTATTGATGAAATTTACATTATTATCAATAATTTCTTTCATAATTACAATTTTACCCCTTATTAATTGCTTAATTATGTTTTCCATCTTGCTTAACCTTTTATTACATAATTGACCTCTTTTTATGACTAATTCACTACTTATTCCTTATTTTTTGTAAAATTACATTTTATCTATAGTAGTGCCTAGTGGAAACCCTCAAATTGGATATGTAAGATAAGCACTCCAATGGTCCTAAATGAACTAAAGTAACCACTTGACATGACCTAAATAGCTAGCACTTATGCCCTCACTAATTACTTCAGATGCCATATGAATTAGGCATAAGTGAGGAAAAATATCCTCGCTAATTACTTCACTCACCATATCAAATTGGCATTAGTGAGGAGGTGCGTCCTCGCTAAATTAGCAACCATAAAATATCTTGCTAATTAATTCACATATAACATGCCAACCAATCCAAACATTAGCGAGTACTATTTCTCTGGCTAATTAGCTAGAACCTTCATCATAGCTAAATTAGCCAGTACTTGTGTCCTTGCTAATTACTTCACATGCCATATGAAAAAGGTATTAGCGAGGAAAAATGTCCTCACTAAATTAGCAAGAACTTTTATCCTTGCTAATTACTTCACATGCCACATCAAATAGGCATTTACGAGAAGGAATGTCCTCACTAAATTAGTGAGCATGAAATATCTCGCTAATTAGTTCACATATAACATGCTAATCTAACTAAACATTAGGGAGGACAATTTACTTCGTTAATTAGAGACAACCTTAGTTGTAGCTAAATTAGCGAGAACTTGTTTCCTCATTAATTCCTTCACATGCCATATGAATTAATCATTAGTGAGGACTCTTATCCTTGCTAAGTTAGCATGGATAAAAGTCCTCGCCAATAAGCGAGGACTTCATTTTTCTTGCTAAATTAATAAGTTTGCTTGATTGTTGTTCTTGCCAAGTTCTTACTAAATTTTGGCATTTAAATTAGTGACAATATGTCAATATTCTCGCTAAATTATTGTAAAATATATGTTCATGTGCATCCACACAAATATTTACGACATAATTAATTTTTTATCGCTATATTGATGCTTTAGCAATGATTTTTCATATCTTCGCTAAATTTCGTCCTTATTCTACATTTTGTATAGTGTTTGGCTATGACTCGATGATTAACGGTCATCTATCACTAAGCTGCAAACAAGTGTGGATGACCATAATAGAACATCTACCAGGTGATGGCCCAGAATAAAAATGGCTACATTCGACCATTCATCAATGATAGTTGGTCATCTATCCCAGCCAGAGGCCAAATTAAAGGTTTTTGAAACTCCTTTGAAAACTCTAAAAAATAAGGTTAAAAACCACAAAAACATTTCAAAAAATTATGGAATCCAAGGATGGAGCATAAGGTTTGCACATTCCATTTGAAATATGAATAATCCTTCATCATTAGGCAATCTTGATATAAACTGCCTCAGGTCATTGTGTTTACAATTGCCCTTAATTCCTAGCAAACGTGTGCAATAGAGCCTAAGTGAGGCAAAATTGAGAGTAAAAGGATAAAAGATACTTAACTGAGGCAACAAATCTCTAATTGTGTGACACCCTAAATTTGAACATATAACCGATATCGATGTACTACTATTTGTATCCATCGATTACTTTTAACTCAATATTTATGCACCTTAACTGCGATGCTCAATTTCCAATTACAGTTTTGCATCTATTAGTCATAATTCATTTGGTAGAAATTTAGGCACCATAACGGCTAAAAAATTATACAACCCAAACTTACAAAATGTAAAATTTACACTCCCAATGTTCAACCTCCACCTCCATAGCTACTTCAATAACACAAGCACTTCTAATATCAACCCACAATCCATCAACACAATGTAAATCATACAACCATAAATCAAGCATAATATCTAAATACATTATCATGCATCTGTTATAGTTTTGTGTCTGTTACATATTACAATACATACTTTAAAATGACTACTATATTATATATAACTACATTTCCATCTATCATCCCACATGTATATGCCAATTGGTTTTTTTTCCATTATGGCTTCCTTCACTTGTCCCCTGCATGCAGTCAACAAAACCATGCTTTAAGCAACTATGTTGCCTAGTAGTGTATACACTATACAAAATTTAATTTATGCAAATAATACTCTATAGAATTAACATTTCGCCATTAGTTAATATTTATTATCTTTTATCCTCTAATTTAACCTTAAATCTTTTCAATTAATATTTGATCCTTAATAACACCTACTTTTACCTATTTCTCAAATAAAGTGGTAAATTACACTTTAGTCCCTGAACTTCCACTTTAACACAATTTGAGCTAATCTCACTTTAATTTAATTCTTTTCACTTTCTTTTATTGAGTATTCGTCTATAGGTTCAAAAATTACATTTTACTCCTTACATTACCTTATATAGTGGCAAATTACAATTTGATCCCTGTAACTTTTCCTTATTTACAATTTTAACCTTTTTACGATTTTAAATCTTATAACTACACTATTGATGGAAATTCACAATATTAACTATAATTTCTTTCGTAGTTACATTTTTATCCCTTATTAAACACTTAATTATGTTTTCCATCTTGTTCAACCTTTTATTACATAATTGACCTCTTCTTATTCCTAATTCACTACTTAGTCCTTATTTTTTGTAAAATTACATTTTGCCCCTAGTAGTGCCTAGTGAAAACCCTCGAACCGGATATTCAAAATGATGACTCCAATGGTCCATAATGGAATAAGTTTTCCACTTGGCATGATCTAAATAGCTAACACTTGTGCCCTCTCCAATTACATAACAACCCACATCAATTAGGCATAAGCGAGGAAAAATATCCTTATTAAATTAGCGAGAACTTTTGTTCTCACTAATTACTTCATATGCCACATCAAATAAGCATTAGTGAAGAAAAATGTCCATGCTAAATTATCAAGCATAAAATATCTCGCTAATTAGTTGACATATAACAAGCCAATGAAACCGAACATTAGCAAGGACTATATCTCTTGGTAATTAGCGAGAACCTTTGTCATAGCTAAATTAACAAGCACTTGTGTCCTCGTTAATTACTTCATATGCCATATGAATTAGGTATTAGTGAGGAAAAATGTCTTTGGTAAATTAGCGAGAAGTTTTGTCCTCGCTAATTATTTCACATGTTGTATCAAATAGGCATTTGTGAAGAGGAGTGTCCTCACTAAATTAGCGAGCATGAAATATCTTGCTAATTAGTGCACATATAACATGCCAATCGAACTAACAATTGGGGAGGATAATTTCTCTCGCTAATCAGTGACAACCTTAGTCGTAGTTAAATTAACGAGAATTCATTTCCTAACTAATTACTTTACATGCCATATGAATTAGTCATTAATAAGGACTCTTGTCCTTGCTAAGTTAGCATGGACAAAAGTCATTGCTAATTGGAAAAGACTTCATTTTCCGTGCTAAATTAATTAGTTTGCTTGATTGTTATTTTCACCAAGTTTTTACTAAATTTTGGCACCCAAATTAGCGACAAAATGTCAATTTTATTGCTAAATTATTGCAAAATATAGGGTTGTGCGCATCCACACCAACATTTGTGACAAATTTAATTTTTCATTGCTATATTAGTGATTTAGCAATGATTTTTTATGTCTAAGCTAAATTTCATTGCTATTCTGTAATTGTTTGTGGTGTTTGGCTGTGACTCAATAATTGATGATCATCTATCAATAAGCCATAAACAAGTGTGGATTGCCATAATAGATCATCTACCAGGAGATGGCCCTAATGAAGAATGGCCACATTCAGCTGTTCATCAATGATAAACGGCCATCTGTCCTAGCCACATGACAAATTTAAGGTTTTTAAAACTCTTTCAAAATCTCTAGGATAAATAAGGTTAAAACCTAAAAATACATTTTAGAAAATTATAGAATCCAATGATGGACCTCGTGGTTTACGCTTTCCATATGAAATATGAATAGTCCTTCATCATTTGGTAACCCTGATTTGGGCTACCTCGAGAGACTGTGTCTACAGTTGCCCTAACGTTTTGGGAAACATGTGAACTAGTGCCTAAGTGAGCTAAAATTAAGAGTAAAAGGATAAAAGATGCGTACTTGAGGCAACAAATCTGTGGTTGTGAGGCACCCTAAATCTGAATGAAAATCTGATATTAGTTTGCTACTATTTGCATCATTGTATGATTAATCTATTCCATTGATTACTTTTAACTCAATATTTATGCACCTTAAATGCGTCTCCCAATTTCCATTTACAGTTTACATCCATTAGTCACAATTCATTTGGTAGAAATTTAGGCACCATAACGGAGATAATATCATGCTATCCAAACCTACAAAATGTCAAATTTACGCTCCTAATGTCCAATGTCCACCTTAAAAATTCCATCAACAACACAAGCACTTCTAAAATCAACTCATAATCCATCAACACAACATAAATCATACAACCATAAATTAAGCATAATATCTACAAACATAACCATATGTCTACTATAGTTTAGTGTCTATTATGTATTACAATACATACTTTAAAATGACTATTAAATTTTATATAGGTACATTTCCATCTATCATCCCGGATGTATGTGCCAATTGGTTATCTTTTTTCCATTATTGCTTCCTTGAATTATCCCCTGCGCATAGTCAATAAAACCATGTACTAAGCAACTATGTTTCCTAGTGGTGTATACACTACACAAATTTTCATTTATGCAAATAATATTCCATATAATTACCATTTTTGCATTAGTTAATATTTATTATCGTTTATCCTCTCATTTAACCTTAAATCACTTAAATTACTATTTGATCCTTAATAACACTTACTTTTACCTATTTCTCAATTAAGATGGTAAATTATAATTTAGTCCCTAAACTTCTACTTTATTATAATTTTAGCTAATCTCACTTTAATTTTATTTCTTTCACTTTCTTTTAGTGAGTATTCACCTTATATAATGGCAAATTATAGTTTGGTCCTTGAAACTTTTTCTTATTTATGATTTTTCCTTTTTTACTATTTTAAATCTTATAACTACATTATTGATGGAAATTTACTATTTTATCCTTATTTTCTTATGTTATTACATTTTTCCCCTTATTAATCATTTAATTATGTTTTTCCATTTTATTAAAAATTTTGTTACATAATTGACCTTTTTTATGCCTAATTCAGTATTTAGCCCATATTTTTTATAAAATTACATTTTGCCCCTTACAGTGCCTAGTGGGAATCCTCGAACTGGATATGTGAGATGAGGACTCTAATGGTCCTAAATGGACTAAAGTGACCACTTGGCATGATCTAAATAGTGAGCATTTGTGCCCTCGTTAATTACATCACATGCCACATGAATTAGGCATTATTGAGGAAAAATATCCTCTCTAAATTAGCAGAACTTTTGTTCTCGATAATTACTTCACATGCCACATCAAATAGGCATTAGTGAGGAGAAGTGTCCATGATAAATTAGCGAATGTGAAATATCTCGCTAATAAGTTCACATATAACATGCCAATCAAACTAAACATTGGAGAGGACAAATTCTCTCGCTAATTTGCGACAACCTTAGTTGTAGCTAAATTAGTGAGAACTCTTTTCCTCACTATTTACTTCACATGCCACATGAATTAGTCATTAGTGAGGACTTTTATCCTTTTTAAGTTAGCAAGGACAAAAGTCCTCGCTAATTAAATAGGACTTTATTTTCCTTGCTAAATTAATAAGTTTGCTTGATTGTTGTTCTCACTATGTTCTTACTGAATTTTGGCACCTAAATTAGCAATAAATTGTCAATGTTTTCGCTAAATTATTGAAAAATATATGTTCATGCGCATCCACACTAACATTTATGAAATAATTAATTTTTTGTCGCTATATTAGTGATTTAGCAATGATTTTTCTTATCCAAGCTAAATTTTGTTGCTATTCTTCATTTTTTATAGTGTTTGTTATGACTTTATGATCATTAACAATCTATCACCAAGCCACGGATAGGCATGGATCACAAAAATAAACTGCCTACCAAGAGATGGCCTGAAAGAAAATGGCCACATTTAGTCATTCATGAATGATAGACAGTCGTCTATCCCAGCCAGAAGCTAAATTTAAGGCTTTTGAAACTCCTTCGAAAACTCTAGGAAAAGCAAGGTTAAAACCTAAAAAAACATTTCATAAAATTATAGAATCCAAGGATGGAGCTCGAGGTTTATGCTTTCCATATGAAATATGAATAGTATTTCATCATCAGGTAATCCTAATCTATACTATCTCGGGTCACTGTGTCTATAGTTACCCTTAAATTTTGGGAAAAGTGCAATAATACCCAAGTGAGAGAAAATTAAGAGTAAAAGGATAAAAAATGTGTACTTGAGGCAATGAATCTCTGGAAGTGTGGCACCCTAAATCTTAATGTATATTCGATATCGTTGTACTACTATTTATATCATTGCATGATTAATCCAATCCATCGATTACTTTTAACTCCATATTTATGCAACTTAAAAGCGATGCCCAATTTCCATTCATAGTTTTACATCTATTAGTCACAATTCATTTATTAGAAATTTAGGCACCATAACGGCTATAAAATCATGCTACACAAACCTATCAAATGTCAAATTTACACTCCTAATGTTCAACCTCCACCTTGAAAACTCCATCAATAACATAAGCACTTCTAATATCAACTCACAATCCATCAACACAATATAAATAATCGAACGATAAATCAAGCATTATATCTACATACAAAACCATGTGTCCATTATAGTTTAGTGTATGTTACATATTACAATACATACTTTAAAATGACTATTACATTATATATAACTACATTTCCATCTATCATCCCATATGTACGTGCCAATTGGTCTTTTTTATTCCATTATGGCTTTCTTTACTTGTTCCCTGTGTGCAACCAACAAAACCATGTGCTGAGCAACTATGCTGCCAAGTGGTGTATACACTACACAAATTTTCATTTATGCAAATAATAATCCATAAAATTACCAATTTACCATTAGTTAATATTTATTATCTTTTATCCTCTAATTTAACCTTAAATCTCTTAAATTGATATTTGATCCTTAATAACACTTACTTTTACCTATTTCAATGTTATTCCTAAATTAAGGTGATAAATTACAATTTAGTCCCTAAACATCCACTTTAATATAATTTGAGTTAATCTCACTTTAATTTTATTTCTTTCACTTTCTTTTAGCGAGTATTCATCTATAGGTTCAAAATTTAAAAGTTAATTGTTACATTACCTTATATAGTGGAAAATTACAGTTTGGTCCCTGAAACTTTTCTTATTTAAGGTTTTGACTTTTTATTGTTTTAAATCTTATAACTATATTATTGATGGAAATTTACTATTTTATCCCTAATTTCTTACGTAATTTCATTATTACCCCTTATTAATCGCTAAATTATATTTTCCATCTTATTAAACCTTTTATTACATAAAGACCTCTTTTTAAGCCTAATTTGCTATTTAGCCTTTATTTTTTGTAAAATTACATTTTACCCCTAGTAGTGCCTAGTGGAAACTCTAGAACCGAATATGCGAGATGAGAACTCCAATGGTCCTAAATGGACTAAAATGACCACTTGGCATGATCTAAATATCAAGAACTTATGCCCTTGACAATCACTTCACATGAATTAGGCATTAGTAAGGAAAAATATTCTCGCTAAATTAGTGAGAACTTTTGTTCTCGATAATTATTTCACATGCCATATAAAATAGGCATTAGTGAGGAGTAGTGTCCTTGCTAAATTAGCGAGCACAAAATACCTCATAAATTTGTTCACATATAACATGCTAACAAGACCAAACATTAGCAAGGACTATTTCTATTGCTAACTAACGAGAACCTTGGTCGTAGCTAAATTAGTGAGCACTTGTGTCCTTGCTAATTACTTCACATGCCACAAGAATTAGGTATTAGCGAGGATAAATGTCCTAGCTAAATTAGCAAGAACTTTTATCCTCGTTAATTACTTCACATGCCGTATCAAATAGATATTTGCGAGGAGAAGTGTCCTCACTAAATTAGGGATAATGAAATATCTCGCTAATTAGTTCACATATATCATGGCAATTGATCTAAACATTGGCGAGGATAATTTATCTTGCTAATTAGCGATAACCTTGGTCATAACTAAATTAGTGAGAACTCATTTCCTCACTTATTACTTCACTTGCCACATGAATTAGTCATTAGTGAGGACTCTTGCCCTTGCTAAGTTAACACGAACAAAAGACCTCGCTAAGTAGCGAGGACTTCATTTTCCTTACTAAAATAATAAGATTTATTGATTGTTATTCTCACCAAGTTCTTACTAAATTTTGGTGACAAAATGTCAACTTTCTCACTATATTATTGAAAAATATAAGTTCATGCGCATCCACACCAACATTTGATACAAATTTATTTTTATCACTATATTAGTGATTTAGCAATCATTTTTCCTGTTCAAGCAAAATTTTATTGCTATTTTTATTTTTTTATGGTGTTTGGCCATGACTCAATGATAGATGAGCATTTATCACTAAGCCACAGACAAGTGTGAATTGTCAGAGTTGACCGTCTACCAAGAGATGGCTCTAAAGAAAAATGGCCACAATTAGCAGTTCAACAATGATAGATGATTATTTATCCCAGCCAGAGGCCAAATTTAAGGTTTTTGAAACTCCATCAAAAACTCTACGAAAACCAAGGTTAAACCTAAAAAAACACTTCAAAAAATTATAGAATCCTACCAATGTTTAATCTCCACCTCAAAAACTTCATTAAAAATACAATCACATTTATTATCAACTCATAATTCATAAACACAACGTAAGTCATACAACCATAAATCAAGCATAATATCTACATACCTAACCATATGTCCGCCATAGTTTAGTGTATGTTACATATTACAATACATACTTTAAAATGAATATTACATTATATATAACTACATTTTCATCTATCATCCCACATGTAAGTGCCAATTGGTATTCTTTTTTCCATTGTGGCTTCCTTCACTTGTCCCCTACACACAGTCAAGAAAACCATATGTTAAGCAACTATGTTGCCTAGTGGTGCATACACTACAAAAATTTTCATTTATGCAAATAATATTTCATAGAATTACTGTAAGGATTCAAAATAGGCCCTAGTAGAATTCAAGAGCAATTTTACATTAATAAAGTATAATTAAACTTTATTGGATGAATTATTATGTTTTGTTTGACCTTTAGGTATTCTTTTAACTATATCTCGAGTTATAAAGCACAAAATTAGATGATTCCAATTGAGTTTGAAAATATACATTCATACTTAGATTGCATATGAAGAAACCAAGTTTGAAATATGCCTTTAACTAGGCTATATTTAAGCATAAAATCTGGAATAGTCTGCAACCTAGTCACTAAGAATAGACCTCAGTATTTTGTAAATATCATAAAATCTACAAATGATATTGAGATGATTATTGATGTTTTAGAAACTATAAACATAGCATAATAAGTTTGTAGAGGACAACTTTTGTTAAAAACACTTTTTGTAATGTCAAAAATTGCTTACAAGTCAAAATAAAAAAAATTATCTGTGATAGAGGATACAATAGTCAAGTAATAATAATATAGTTGGAAGGCTAAATTAAAAGAGGATGAAAATTTAGGGGTCAATTTATTAATATGGAACTTGAAGGGTAAATTATACAAAAAGGAAATAAAGGACAGGTTGATTTAAGAAAAGGAAAAAATGAGTGGAACATTGTGTAACATGCAAATAAAGGAGGGAACTTAGTGTGACATGCAACATTTTGAAGGACCAAAAAGAGAATTTTCATTTTATTATAAAAGCTGAGTTTGGTTGAAAGAAAGAGAAAAATTAGAATGGATAGAGAGAGGGACAAAAATTGCTTGAGAAATTTTAAAATTTATCTCATTTATTTCATTATTCTATAATCTCTCCAAGTATTCTTGAAGAAATCTCATTGCATGTTGGTCATTCAAGAACAAAGTGGTGTAAATCATTAAGAAGAAGAAGATTACAAGAGTAAAACAGAAGATTTGTTACAGAAGTTGAAGTTAATTTCAGGTTTGGGAACTATTATTTCTTGCATGCATTAATACTTGCATTGATTATTGATTCTATAAGTATATTGACTTGAATTAAGATATTAGGCATTAATGTGAAAGTGCTATCCAAAAATTCAGATTGATCTCCAATGACAATTTTGATCTTAAGTTGAGCTTTTAAACTCCGAATTTGATGATTATAGTTGGGATAGAATCAAGACTTCTATGTCAACAAATGTTATAGAAATAAAAATAATGAAATTTTGTATCTAAGGTCCTCAAAAATGCCCAAAATAGTAGTCCTTTTGCATTTGGCGGGTCATTGGTGCCGTAGGTATTTCTTATGTTATAATGCCTGGGATATACATTAAAATGACTTGAAATTTATATGATATATAGCTAAGATCTTATGTATCAATTTTTAAGAGAAAATTTTCCTGCAAAATGTTATTTTCCATGTGAAAAATATTATGTAAAAATCGGACAGTGAGCAGTAGAGAGTGAGTATGTTTAGCATGAAGGGAAAATTGCAAATACATTGCTAATCACTTAAGGAATCAATTAACAAGTTATCAATCAACAAGCTTACTATGATGATCTTGTTAATGGATAATTATAATATCTATAAAGTAGGAACTAAGGGTTTTTAGATTAATTTAACTTAATAATTTGATCTATAGTATGGCATAGATATGTACATAAATGAAAGTATATAATTGAGCTTAATGATTATTAATAGCTTGTCATTATATGAGAGTAATTATATTTTGATGTTTTTATGTATCAAATTAGAGTCTAATGTCATAGCATTAAGTATATACAGATAAGTGTCTATTAAAGAAACATCCATACAAGCTAATTATGGAACAATTTGTGGTAAAAATAAGATATCATTATGTACAATGGTCAGAATGCTATGAGATTAATTCCTATGCATAATAGACTCCTAAATGCACATTTTATATGTAGGAAGTGTGAATTAAAATCGTATGCAAGCATGTCAAATGTTGACTTGAAATTCGTAGGGACTAGATGTACTGTTAGGGAATAGATCTTAGTAAATTGGGCGTAACTTTTAGTAGAGTTGTTAAAATGCTACAAAGTTAAATTATGGTAAAACTAGAGACATGAAAGTATTACTTAGATTGAGAAACATTGGTCAAATTCCTTCTTAATTTTATTCTATGAATTTTTATAAGTGGTAACAAATACTATTTTGGTTACAGGCTATAGTTTTTCTCATATATCTTGAGCTATAGATAAGATATTAAGGTGACTTTTGATGCATTAGAAACTAGACACAAAGGGTAAAAAGAGTTTAGAAGGTTATTTGGCCTAAATATGACTTTTTCAAAATCATAAGTGGCTAAAAAATTGGGCCCAAAATGCTACCCATATGCAGATTTTTGTAGGCAGAATTTTAATTTGTTTTCTATATTTGCTTTAAATATAGTTATGTTAAATATGTGTTTATATGATAACACATTGGATTTGATATAACATGTGATATTATTATTGATAAAAGTCCCTAAATATATATATACATGTTCACATATGTATATTAAGTAAAGATTGCTGACAATTGTATCAAATATGCATATGTGATTGAAATTAAATACTTGCTTGTTATATGCGAAATTATTTATATGTATGTACTCCTATGAAGAGTAAATGTTTATTTCAACATGCACTTATACTATGAAATAAAGAAATACATTAGTATGATCATGTTCACATATAGTGCCTTATTGATAACATGTTAAAGTACATAATGTGATGACATATGCTTAATAGTAAGTACTTGTGTTGTTATATGCCTATATGAATACATGTGTATATATATATACATATACTTGTGATTATGAATCTTTTTACATGATCACATCCGTATGATGTGCTATAGTGAAAAGTTCTTATAACAAGGCATGTTTTATGATGAGCACTTAAATAGGTACGAAACATTACATGATTGTCATAGTATGATCATGTTAATATGTGAAATCCAATTATAGCTTGATTAATAAAGTATGTGAAGCATTATAGGAACCCTGCATACATAATTATGCCATGGCAATAATATGTCTATTTTATGGTTATACATGTGCAAATTGACTAGTTGAGTGCAAGCATGATATATGAAAAGAAAATTAAATAGATTATTGCCTGCAATTAGAGTTCAATTGTGGATAAATAGGTGTCTATAGGGATGTTGTAGCTGCAAACGTTGACCTTTTTAGGTCTAAAGTACAGTTAATCCTATTGGATCATACACAGCCTTATTTGGGTTGTTAGTTGACCCTATTTAGGTCCATTTGACCGGTCTACCGTACAGTCGACCTTGTTTGGGTCTATAGTTTTGATATCTTCGGATATCCACCATTTTGATACACTCGAGTATCCACCGATCCCGTTATCCACCTTTCAAACTTAGGCAAGCTAAACTATAAGTACAGTACAGACATTAAAGTATAAGGTATAAAGCATCATATAAAAATTAAAGATATTGCTTGATTACATGTCTGACATGATTTGCTTGTATTGTTTCATAAGTTTAAATAAATAGAGCTTATCAAGTAACATATGATATATGTATGTTATTTATAATTTGTTCCAAATGTTTGAAATTACTTAAATGAGTTAAATACATGAAGAATTCTCAATTAGTATACAATACAAGCATGTTAAGTTAACTATTAAGCTTTTCAAATGCTTTTATTGTTTACTATATGAGGTCATTAGATTTTTCAAGATTTTCTAATCCATTGATTACATGTTAAATAAATGTATATATATATATATATATATATATATATATATATATATATATATATATATATATATATATATATATATATATATATATATATATATATAGCATGCTGAGTGTGATTACAGATGATGTAATGGAAACATCAAAATGCTTTAAAAAGTTGAAAAATATGCAAGGTAAAGATATAATAGTTTAATAATAATAGTAAGTATTCAAACGAATGAGAATGCATCTTATACATGGAATATATTATACATATGTATAGGGAATATAAGTTATTTGAATACAGTACCATGTTTCTAAGATATTTAAGTATATCAAAGTGATCACTAAGATCAAATTGTGGGGACTCATAAAGTATAGATAAAGTATATATATAAATATTTGTAAATAAGTGATAGAAATATGGCTTAGTTAATAAATGTTTGGCAATTGATATTAATACATGAAAAATATAGTCATCAATGTTTGACAACTAGTAATTCAAAGTAATTGGTCAAGAATAACATATAAAAATAAAGAAAGTAAGCTTGATGTATAAGATTCAAAGTAATGAATGAATAATGATAAAGGTAATAAATTGACAAGTAATGAAAATATCAATAGGTATTGATATTGGTTATAAGTATAGCAAAAGACAATATAATTATGGGAGATTATTGTAAATATTGTTTATAATGATTTGTTTATTTGCTTTAAGATGTGTATATATGGGTTTTCATCTTGATGACCCTTTAAAAGGGGTCATCCACATATTTTTATTCCCCACTAAGCTTTATAGCTTAGCACGGGTGTTTCATCCGTGTAGGTTGCAATTAAGGATTTTTCCCTAGGATGATATCTACAGTGGGATGGCCAACACAAGAAAGAGATTGAAAGAATAGTCTTCTGTTGAATGCATTTTGATTATAAGATTCTTATTTACTTTGACAACGATGTGATGTACAGATGATTAATAGATGTAAATATTGTATTGTTTAAAAATACTCTAAAGTATGCAGTAAAGTGTTAATAGTGTAGTCTATATGTTGGATTTATGTTTGAAGTTTGAAAAAAATATTTCTAGCATTAAACCTGGCAAGCATGCTTAATGATATAGAATATAGTGTTTACAACTATGTAGGTGATAAGGGTGTTACAATTAGTGGTATCAGAGCTTAGGTTTGGCCAATTCTGGGCTATAGATGTCTAGAGTTATGGTCATAGGAAGTTCTTGTGTGTTGGCCAATACTGATATCCTTGTTTTGCTATGGTTAGACTGAAGTGAGATGATTCGATAGAATTTGATAATAAAGATACATGAATAATTGTATATGAGGATAAATGTCTATGATTGAAGTTTCAGAAGGGGACTATATATATATGATAATATTGTTTTAGGATCTTAATTTTGGATTGAATAATACATGATATATACTTGAGATTATATCATATGGTGGGATTATAGTATATAGAGATTGTTTTAATATAGTACATGAGGAAATTTTATATATAATGGATAAAATATTTCATACATGACGTTGCTATGAGAAAATTGAGGTTAATTGCGATGCTTTATATATCTGTCAGTGTTTCCTTATCTAATACGGGCAATTGACTAAAAATTTTATAGGGGATGGGGTAAAACATATACAACATATGAGAATATGCATTTGCAGCTTATTGCATCCATGAAAGCATCATTCCCACATAGCATAACATCAAGTATCATATTATATGTATAGGCCCCAAATGGAAAAGGAAACTGACATGATATTTATAAGCATAGTAATGACGTAACTGTATGATAAGATTTCTCTTATATGGAGATAGAGCTATAAGAGAAGAAAATAAAGTTAAAGTAAGCATCAAGGGAATATGGTAGAGATATTATGGAATAAAAGTTTATAGTGTTAGATATAGAAGTATAAGAATGATAGTGATGTATTTGAGTAAATAATATAGGTATCAATTTTGAGGAAAAAATTCATTAAGAGGGAGAGATTTGTAAGGATCAAAAATAGGCCCTAGTAGAATTCAAGGGCAATTTTACATTATTAAAGTATAATTAAACATTATTGGATGACTTATTATGTTTTGTTTGACCTTTTGGTACTCTTTTGACTATATTTTTTGAGTTATAGAGCACCAAATTAGATGATTCAAATTGGGTTTGAAAATATACATTCATACTTAGATTTCATATGAAGAAACCAAGTTCAAAATATGTCTTTAACTAGCACTACTAAAAAAATGCAAATTTTTGTCATCGCTAACTGATAATTTTTCTGATTTAGCGACAACTTAACGATGACTTTTATTTTGAAACAAAAGTCGTTGTAGCAGAATTTAGCTACAACAAAAGTCATCACCAAATTTTAGCTACGAAAGAGCATTGTCGCTAAATATTTGTCGTCATTTTGCTACAACAATGTTCACGCAAAATTTTGCGACGACAGTATTTTCATCGCAATATTGCTACGACATTGTTCATGTAAAATTTTATTATCGTCGCAACATTGCTACGACATTGTTTAAGTAAAATTTTGCGACGACAGTATTTTCGTCACAATGTCGTCGCAATATTGCTACAACATTGTTCATGCTAAATTTTGCAACAACAGTATTTTCGTCGCAATATTGCTACAACATTGTTAACACTAATTTTTGCGACGATAGTTTAATCATCGCAATTTTACTGCAACATTGTTCATGCTAATTTTGCAACGACAATATATCCGTCGTAATTTTGCTACAACATTGTTTACACTAATTTTTGCTGCTACAGTTCAATCGTTGCTATATTGCTACGACAATGTCAATGCTAAAAGCGACAATATGTTTCCTTTTATTTAGCGTCAAATATTTTATCGCTAATGTCCTCTCACAAAGTTAGCTAGAATTATATTATGGCTAAATTGTAGCTGAATAGTAAGTATCCAAACATGTTAATCCATTGGTAAATTGAATTTTTTTTAATTTATTAAATTAATATAGAGATTTAATCATTTAAATAATAAACTACAAATGATAAATCTATATTTAGATTACTCAATATATATATATATATATATATATATATATATATCACTAAAAAAGGTTATTTACAAGTGCATATCAAAATTAATTGTATATCAAAAAAAATAAGTGCATATATTGCAGTAACAAATGATATCTACAATAAATCAATTAACACTTACATATATCACCATGCATCTATTATTAACAAAAGATTGTCCATCATTCTTCTTTGTATGGGTGTGCAAAAAGACTTCACAGGTAATAGGCCGTCGTCGATTCTTTTTAGCCTAAAATACAGTAAAAGATGAAAAATTAAAAAAATAGACTCAGATGTATAAAATTCGGCAGCATTTCCCCTAAAATTAAGATAAATCCAAATTGTCAAACCTGATAAAAATTCACATTTACACTTCTATAAAGATCAATACATTTATAACAATGAATTTGGCCACTTCTAGTCCTCAAAGCAACTTATCTAATCATCAATTCAAGCATATTCCATTTTAGAATCAACTTTCACATCAACTTATTGATCATTATTAAGAAAGTAGCTCCACTTACCAAACGTTTCATATGCACATCAAGCGAGATAGACCCTCCAACATGACATGATAAGGGACCTACATCTTCATCACCACGTCTATTTTTTGAATTTAGTTTTGATATATTGATAATATCTGGACGGCCCCACATCTCTATCCATGAGGTCCAAACAGACTCTGGCACATAATTTGGACGAGAGTTTCTCTTTTTTATCTTAGAGATAAAATCAATATATCTAATAGCTGCCTTCTTCTTCCAAACAAACTTGACCAATTGTTCTTGTAATGGGTCCCAATAGAAAAATTTCTACATCCATATTCAACAAGTATAAGCTTAATTATAATAAATACAATAAATAAGCAATGAAACTATATAGATATTTAATTTAAAAATGTAGTGATTTACCTTAAACTCTTCAAATTATACATTTTTGGTCTCTTGGCTAATGGTTGACCAACGTAATCCCCCTTCTTCTAGGCTTCCCTCAAAAATCCTACGCATCTTGCAAGAACACTTACTGCTTGGCTTTAAAAATCTGAGTAGAATAAAAAAAGATAAATACATCAATAATGTTAATAGAAAAGAACAATTAATATAAATAAGAAATGGTTTGCTTAAAAACATGGACTATGCCTTAATTTCCCTGAATCATCAATAATAAAATAGTTAAATTTCTGTAATTCTCACTTTCCATCTTGAATAGTGACTTTTATCTTTTCAGATTCATCGATGATAATTTCTTCTAGATTAGGAGTTCGATCATCATAATCTTTATTAGCAAAGTATTGTGAATCTCCACTATCATGTGTAGATTCTATTGCTAGGGGCATTTGAGGTATCGTATCAGGTGGATTTGATTCATTAGTTGGGGTCAAAGGTTGAGAAGATGCATTTCTATTTGCTATCGGTGGTTGCACCATTGGAGGTTGTGAAGGTGCACTAGATGAAGGTTGCACCAATTGTTCCCTCTCTCCTACTTTCTTTGCAAGTGACATGGTGAAAGGATTATGCCGTGCATTAACTCCGTAAACCATTGCTACTCGCACATGCTTCCTTTTTAACATATCTATAAAAAAAATCTATTGATGTTAGTGATAAGAGATTGCAATCATTTTCCACTATATTAATACATACAAAATTATTCACTATCCTCAGTAGAATGATAATCATTCTCTTCATCGGTACTAGAGTCATCGCTTGATAAGGTCAATTCTGGTTCCTCATCTTCTTCAACATCTTCATCAAGCTCTAATAAAACCTTATTTGTATCATTAAGGAATTGTTATTCCTCTTCCAAATTTGTGGCATCGATTTCGTGTGCTTCAGCTTCATCTTTTTAAAAAGCAACATGTGTCCTTTTATCACCATCTAGTAAATCAAATATTGATCTAGGCCTTACCTTCACAACTACAAGCTAGTCAACCTTATCCCTTCGTCTGCTAGGATATGACATGTAATACACATGAGTTGCTTGCTTTACTAGCACGAAAGGCTCATACTTGTTGTATCGATGATGACTATGTACATCAATAAGTTTGTATCCTTCATGCACCTTAGTTCCAACATTAGGGGTGTTATCAAACCATTCATAGTTAAATAAGACCAATCTTTTAATTGGTAATCATGGGTATTCTAACTCTAAAATTTCCTTTAGTCTTCCATAGTAATCCCTTAGTACAAATTCACTGTAGTTAGAACCTTAAATGCAAACTCCACTATTCATTATAGCTTTTGTAGAAGTATGTCCCATTGTGTGGAACTTGTAACCATTCACAAAATACACTTTGTATCCATTGACAAATCTCAAAGGTTTTTTAGCCAACTGTTATAGGCAATCATTATCTATGTCATTATGTCTTGCCTATTAAAAACAATAAAAAGGAATGAGTTAATTTCAATTTGAATGACAAATATTTGTTACATAACTTATTTTACTTTTTTACAAGTGATCAACTTGCTAATTATAAAATAGAACTTACAAATTCATTAAACCAGTTAGCAAATTCAATATCAAGAACTTCATTAATTTGCACATCACTGATGTGAGGTTGTGTCTTTTTTAGTCCATAAACATAAATGCTGTAATGAGTGTGCAATTAGATTTTAAGATGTCAATACACCCAACTTGTCAATGAACATGCTAAGAAGTATAGCATTATTACCTCACATATGGCGACACCTCATCACAATTCAACAAAATATATGTATGTGCTGCCTTATACTCATGATCTTTTAACATCCTACTTTTAATTAGAGCATAAAATCGACCTGGATGTTTGAATATTGAAATATATCCATCTGCTTCATCGACATCACCGCCATCATCATTACGGGGGATATTTATACTCCGACACATAACATGTGGTTCAAAATAATGTGAGTAGAAGTGTGATGCCTCTTCCAAAATGTAAGCATTACACATTAATCCCTCAACTTTTGCCTTATTTTTCACATTCAATTTCAAGTGTCGAAGTTCCCTATTTTTAGTTGTCATAATTAGTAATTCAAATTTGTAGAATGAACATATATACTAGAAAAGTGAATAAAGCATTTGAAATTAGAATTGCTGAATACCTTTCAAATGGGTACATCCATTGATAATGAACAGGCCCTACAAGCTTAGCCTCATAAGGAAGATGTATCGAAAGATGTTCCATTGAGTCAAAAAAGGCTGGTGGAAAAAAATTTTCCAACTAAGTGGTATCTCTAACTCTAACCTCAGCATATCCTCCACTTTAATCACTGTGGATGTTAGAACTTTTAAAAATAAGCTCAATTCTATTATAGCTTGCCAAACTTTTGATGGAAGCAATTCACAAAATGCAACAGGCAATAAGCATTGCATAAAAATATAGCAATCATGGCTTTTCATACCAAATAACTTATACTTTTTCATATCAACACAACGACTCAAATTGGAAGCATGTCCATTAGGAAATTTTAAGGTTTTCAGCCATTCTAACAAAACCCTCTTCTCCTCTTTATCAAGTGTGTAACAAGCTTTGGGATACTTACCACTATGCACATCATTCTCTAATTTAGGTCGCTTACAAATATTGCTCATATCTTGTCGAGCTTTGGCATTATCTTTTTTTTTTTCCTTCAACATTAAGAACTATGTTAAAGATGTTTTCAAATATATTTTTCTCAATGTGCATCACATCTAGGTTATGACGGATTAAATTTGTTTTCCAATAAGGCAAGTCCCAAAAGATGCTCATTTTCCTCCATCCACAATTCTTAGATAATTGATTATTAACCTCATATGCACCAAGTTCAGTGACTTTCATGAAACCCAATATATTTATATGATTGAAGATTTCTTCACCTGTTGGTGTTGGTGGTGGTACTAAATGTTCAACTTATCCCTCATAAATGGTTGAGTAAGTGGAAGAAACTTTAGATGATTATCAAACCAACTCATCTTATTCCCATTTGTTAATCTAAATGCTTGTGAATAGTCCATGCAATAAGGGCAAGCTAGTTTTCCATGTGTGCTCCAACCTGATAACATAGAGTATGCAGGGAAGTCACTAATTGTCCACATTAGTGCAACCCTTATTTTAAAATTCTATTTTATGGATATATCATAAGTGTCAACTCCAATCTCCCATAATTCAATCAACTCAGTAATTAAAGGTTGCAGATAAACATCTATATTCTACTTCGGATTATTAGGACCAGGAATAATTATAGTTAAGAATAAGTATGTCTCCTTCATGCACATCCATGAAGGAAAATTATAAGGTGTAAGAATTATAGGCCATGAGGAGTATTGTTGTCCTGAATGTCCAAAAGGTTGAAATCCATCAGTGCACAAACCAAGCCTAACATTCCTTGATTCGAAGGCAAATGAAGGATGTTTTTCATTAAAATGCTGCCAAGCTTTTGAATTAGAAGGATGACACATCACACCTTCTTCTTGAGCATGCTCATCGTGCCATCTCATTGCTACAGCAATTGCATTTGAATTATACAGCCTCTTTAACCTATCTTTAAGTGGAAAATAAATCATCTGTTTACATGAAACTCCATTCCTTTTGTATCTTGAATTTTGACAAAATTTACAATTGTCTAATCCATATTCTTCTCCCCAAAAAATCATGCAACCTAACTTACAACAATCAATTTTCTCATATGGTAGCCCCAAAGCCTTAACTAGCTTTTTTGTCTCATAAAAACTTCCAACCATTGTATGGCCTTGTGGTAAACAATCCCTTATCAATGCACATATTTCATCATAGCATCTCTCAGATAATCGATGGTCACTTTTTCTTGCTAGCAATCGTGAAACAACTAACGTTTGAGATTGGTTTTGACATCCATGGTACAATGAAGTATCCATTGCATCAAGCATGTCAGAAAACTTTTGTACCATGGGATTTGGATTTTCCTCCAATGGTTCTTCCATCATTAAAGCTGGACCCATCATTGTAGCATCAAATACCATTTAACGATATGGATTTCTATCATCACCTCCATCTTGCTTATAATGTTGAGATTCGATAGGTACACTTGTTGAGCACTGTCCAACTTCCCCATGGTACCACCACTCTTCATAATTTTTCACAAATCCCTTTTTCAGAAGATGCAACCTAACTTCTTCAACTATTAGGTAAGCTCAATTTTTACAATTGTAACATGGACATTAAATCTTTAAGCCATCCATGAATCTTAATTGTCTAGATGCAAAATTTAAGAACATGGTCACCCTCGACACAAAATCTGGATTAATACGACCATAATTATCTTTCCTCGCATACATCCATTTTCGGTTATTCTCCTCCATTATGGCATACAATTTAGAGGTGAGAATAACTAAACTATTTAAATATCTAAGAACCTATCATGGAAAAGTAAGCATTTATGATGCACATTAAATTTATTTAAACTATCATGGAAAGATAGAGCAATGAATAAATGTAAGTATAATAGCCATTGAATTTTTAAAAAGATATGGCATTTCATTTAATTACATTTAAAATAAATAAGAAGAAAACTATTACTCCATATAACAATTTAACAAACTGAACAATTTTCGCAATTAAGAACAAATATAAGTTACTAAGAATAATTTTCAAACCTTATATGAAGCTTGAGAATTGTTTTGCAAGCTAAATCCACCTTTTGCAAGCTATTTTTCAAATACCAAAATTTCAAAAGCTACCTGAAGAAATATAATAATTACCTCAAAATATTTGTCATTCTAATAATATCTATCAAGTATTTATTTTATTTTTTCAAATGTACCCTTATATACAGTATCTAAATTACAATAATTAATGTTTTAATTTACTATATTCTCTTTCTCCATTAATTATTATTTCAATTCTATAAATATAATTGAAGGCAAGAACATACGGAAGGAAAATTCAAAAGCCAATATATTTTCAAATGCAACTTTTTTGACAGTCACGCTGGTTAAAGAAAACTAATAAACCAAAGAACTAATGCATGGAGCATGAAGAATTGCCATGCTGGTGTTGACAAGAATAAAAATAAAAAACAGAAAAGAAAGTCATACTTCAAAGATTACTGTAGGAAAAAAAAAGGTACATAGTGATGCACAAATTTATTGGTTTGTAGCCAATAGATAAAAATTCTAGTATTATAAAATTATATAATCAAATAACAATGCAGTATTATAATCAAATAAAAATTCTAGAATTATAAAATTATAAAATTCTAGTATTAACTTAATGAGATAAGATGAAAACCTTAATTTGCCAGATGAATTTTGATGAAAAATTTATAATACCAACGGCAACATAGGCATGAATATGTTTGTCCAGCCACTCATTATAATGCTTTGGAGCAATTTCTAGCTTTAACCATTCCAAAAACTACCGGAAGACATGGTTACCCAAAGAATGTGCAAGTACAATTGATGGACCTCCATGAAGTTTAAATGCAGTTTCAAATGTTAACCTGCAAATGAAAATGTAACAAAATTTAAAATCCCTTAGATCAAACCTGGATTTAGTTTATGACAATGTTATATGCCAATAAGTTCCAATTAAACAACAATAGAATGGGTCCGAAATAGTCAGACAAGCTGTTAAAAGATGCTAAGTATAACTAATAGTTTATTTCAGGTATAGTTGAACTACATGATATTTAGCTCTCCGACCATTGCTTTTTTAGCAAGACTCAAACTCAATTGATTAGCTACAATAATGTTGTCGCCAATAGCTATAAATGAATGGAATAGTATATCTCCTTAATTAGCGACAACAATATTGTCACCAATAGATCTATTTTTTTTCCAATTTAATTATTTTATTATTTAACTTAAAATAATTGATTACAATTGATATTATTGAAAATAAATATAATAATTAGTATAATTTAGTTAGTTAAATTTATCAAAATAAATGGTTTAATTAAATGTAAATGAAATTTAATTATTAAAAATCAAAATTATATAAAAATAGTTAAATTAGTGTTGTCGCAAATTAGCTACAACAATGTTGTCGTCAATTATCTACAACAATATTGTCGCCAATATTGGTGTAGGAATATAATTGTATTTTGTCAAATTAGCTACAACATTGTTGTCGCCAAATTGTTGTAGCTAATTTGCGACAACAATGTTGTCGCCAATAGATCTAATTATTTTTTTTCAATTTAATTATTTTATTATATAACTTTAAATAATTGATCAAAATTGATATTATTGAAAATAAATATAATAATTAGTTTAATTTAGTTAGTTAAATTTATTAAAATAAATGGTTTAATTAAATGTAAATGAAATTTAAATATTAAAAATCAAAATTATATAAAAATAGTTAAAAGTAAAATATGAAATAATATATTTCTTTAATTAGCGGCAATATTGTTGTCGCAAATTAGCTACAACAATGTTGTCGCCAATATTGGTGTAGGAATATAATTGTATTTTGCCAAATTAGCTACAACAACGTTGTAGTTAATTTGCGACAACAATAGATCTAATTATTTTTTTTAATTTAATTATTTTATTATATAACTTAAAATAATTGATCATAATTGATATTATTGAAAATAAAAATAATAATTAGTTTAATTTAGTTAGTTAAATTTATTAAAATAAATGGTTTAATTAAATGTAAATGAAATTTAAATATTAAATATCAAAATTATATAAAAATAGTTAAAAGTAAAATATGAAATAATATATTTTCTTAATCAGCGACAAGATTGTTGTCGCAAATTAGCTATAATAATGTTGTCGCCAATTAGCTACAATAATATTGTCGCCAATATTGTTGTAAAAATATAATTGTGTTTTGTCAAATTAGCTACAACATTGTTGTCACCAAATTAGCGACAACATTGTTGTCGCCAAATTACCTACAATAATGTTGTCGTCAATATTGATATATGAACATAATTGTATTTTGCTAAATTAGCGACAACAATTAACTACAACCATGTTATCGCCAATTAGCTACAATAATGTTATCGCCAATATATGTATATGAACATAATTATTTTTTGCTAAATTAGCTACAACATTATTGTTATCAAATTAGCGACAAAAATATTGTCGCAAATTAGCTACAACAATATTGTCGCCAATGTAGGTATATGAACATAATAGTATTTTGCTAAATTAGCGACAATATTGTTGTCGCTAATTAGCTACAACAATTTTGTCGCTAATTAGCTACAACAATGTTGTCGCCAATAGAGCCATATGTACGGAATAATATGTTTTGCTCAATTAGCAACAGCATTGTTGTCGCTAATTAGCTGCAAGTTTGTTGTTGCTAAGTAGCTATAATAATGTTGTCGCCAAATCTATTTTTGTTGTCGCAATTGTTTGTGCCAAATTTTTGCTGCCTGATATTAGCAACAATAAATATTTGTTGCACTAATTTGTTGCAATATTTATTTTTCCACCAAATCTTTTAAGATTAGGGACGAAAACCATTTTTTGTCGCAATGTTGTCACTATATTGTGGATTTAGCAATGAATTTTATTGTTGTCGCTATTCTGCATTTTTTTATGGTGTAGGCTATATTTAAGCATAAAAGCCGGAACAGTATGCAGCCTAGTCACTAGGAATAGACCTCAGTATTTTGTAAATATCTTAAAATCCACAAATGATATTGAGACGATTCTTGATGTTTTAGAAACTAGAAAAATAGCATAATAAGTTTGTAGAAGACCACCTTTGTTAAAAACAATTTTTGTAATGTCAAAAATTGCTTACAAGTTGAAATAAAAAAAAAGTTTGTGATAGAGGATACAATAGTCAAGTAATAATAATATAGTAGGAAGGCTAAATTAAAAGAGGATGAAAATTGAGGGGTCAATTTATTAATATGGAACTTAAAGGGTAAATTATACAAAAGGGAAATAAATGACAGGTTGATTTAAGAAAAGAAAAAAATGAGTGGAACATTGTGTAACATACAAATAAAGGAGGGAACTTAGTGTGACATGCAACATTTTGAAGGACCAAAAAGTGAATTTTCACTCTATTATAAAAGCTGAGTTTGGTTGGAAGAAAGAGAAATATTAGAGTGGATAGAGAGTGGGACGAAAGTTGCTTGAGAAATTTCAGAATTTCTCTCATTTATTTCTTTATTCTACAATCTCTCTAAGTATTCTTGAAGAAATTTCATTGCATGTTGGTCATTCAAGAACAAAGTGGTGTAAATCATTAAGAAGAAGAATATTACAATAGTAGAAGAGAAAATTTGTTATAGAAGTTGAAGTTAATTTTAGGTTTGGGAACTATTATTTTTTGCATGCATTAATACTTGTGTTGATTATGGATTCTATAAGTATATTGACTTGAATTAAGATATTAGGCATTAATGTGAAAGTGCTGGCCAGAAATTCAGATTGACCTCCAATGACTATTTTGATCTTAAGTTGAGCTTTTAAACTCTAAATTTGATGATTCTAGTTGGGATAGAACTGGGACTTCTATGTCTACAAATGTTATAGAAATAACAATAATGAAATTTTGCATCTAAGGTCCTCAAAAATGCCCAAAACTGTAGCCCTTTTGCATTTGGCAGGTCATTGGAGCAGTAGGTATTTCTTATGTTATAACGCCTGGGATATACATCAAAATGACTTGTAATTTTTATAGTATATAGTTAAGATCTTAAGTATCAATTGTTAAGAAGAAAAGTTTCATCAAAATTTCATTTTCCATGTGAAAAATATTATGTAAAAATCGGACAGTGAGCAGTAGAGAGTGAGTATGTTTAGCATGAAGGGACAATTGCAAATACATTGTTAATCACTTAAGGACTCAATTAACAAGTTCTCAATCAACAAGCTTACTAGGATGAGCATGTTAATGGATAATTATAATATCTATAAAGTAGGAACTAAGGGTTTTTAGATTAATTTAACTTAATAATTTGATTTATAGTATGGCATAGATATGTACATAAATGAAAGTATATAATTGAGCTTAATGATTATTAATAGCTTGTCATTATATGAGAGTAATTATATGCTGATGTTTTTATGTATCAAATTAGAGTCTAATGTCATAGCATTAAGTACATACACATAAGTGTCTATTAAAGAAACATCAATACAAGCTAATTATGGAACAGTTTGTGGTAAAAATGAGATGTCTTTGTGTACAATGGTCAGAATGCTATGAGATTAATTCCTATGCATAATAGACTCCTAAATGCACATTTTGTATGTAGGAAGTGTGAATTAAAATTGTATGCAAGCATGTCAAATGTTGACTTAAAATTCGTAGGGACTGGATGTATGAACAACCTATAGTTTTTCTCATATATCCTTAGCTATAGATAAGATATTAAGGTAAAGTTTGATGTATTAGAAACTAGAAACAAAGGGGAATAAGAGTTTAGAAGCTTATTTAGCCTAAAAATGACATTTTTCAAAATTATAAGTGGCTCACAAGTTGGGGCCAGAATGCTGGCCATATACAGATTTGTGTAGGCAGAATTTTAATTTGCTTTCTATATTTGCTTTAAATATAGTTATGTTAAATATGTGTTTATATGATAACACATTGTATTGGATATAGCATGTGATATTATTATTTATAAAATTCCCTATAAATATATATATATACATGTTCACATATGTATTTAAGTAAAGATTGCTGACAATTATATCAAATATGCATATGTAATTGAAATTATATACTTGTTTGTTATATGCAAAATTATTTATATGTATGTACTCCTATGAAGATTAAATGTGTATTTCAACATGCACTTATACTATGAAATAAAGAAATACATTAGTATGATCATGTTCACATACAGAGCCTTCTTGATAACATGTTAAAGTACATAATGTGATGACATATCCTTAATAGTAAGTACTTGTCTTGTTATATGCCTATATGAATACATGTGTGTATATATATACATATACTTGTGATTATGAATCTTCTTACATGATCACATCCGTATGATGTGCTATAGTGAAAAGTTCATATAACAAGGCATGTTTTATGATGAGCACTTGAATAGGTACGACACATTACATGATTGTTATAGTATGATCATGTTAATATGTGAAATCTGATGATAGCATGATTAATAAAGTATGTGAAGCATTATAGGAACCTTGCATACATAATTATGCCATGGCAATAACATGTCTATTTTATGGTTATAAATGTGCAAATTGACTAGTTGAGTGCAAGCATGGTATATGAAAAGAAAATTAAATAGATTATTGCCTACAATTAGAGTTCAATTGTGGATAAATAGGCGCCTATAGGGATGTTGCAGCTACCACCGTTGACTTTTTTAGGTCTAAAGTATAGTTGATCCTATTAGATCATGCACAACCCTATTTGGGTTGTTAGTTGACCCCGTTTGGGTCCATTTGACCGGTCCACCGTACAGTCGACCCCGTTTGGGTATATAGTTTTGATATCTTTGGATATCCACCGTTTTGATACCCTCGAGTATCCACCAATCCCATTATCCACCTTTCAAACTTAGCCAGGCTAAACTATAAGTACAGTACAGACATTAAAGTATAAGATATAAAGCAAGCATCATATAAAAATTAAAGATATTGCTTGATTACATGTCTAACATGATTTGCTTGTATTGCTTCATAAGTTTAAATAAATAGAGGTTACCAAGTAACACATGATATGTGTATGCTATTTATAATTGGTTCCAAATGTTTGAAATTACTTAAAAGAGTTAAATGCATGAAGAATTCTCAATTAGTATACAATACAAGCATGCTAAGTTAACTGTTAAGCTTTTCAAATGCTTTTATTGTTTACTATGTGAGGTTATTAGATTTGTCAAGATTTTCTAATCCATTGATTACATGTTATATAAATGCATATATATATATATATATATAAAGCATGTTGAGCGTGATTACAGATGATGTAATGTTAACATCAAAATGTTTTAAAAAGTTGAAAAATATGCAAGGTAAAGATATAGTAGTTTAATAATAATAGTAAGTATTCAAACGAATGAAAATGCATCTTATACATGGAATATATTATACATATGTATGGGGAATATAAGTTATTTGAATACAATACCATATTTCTAAGATATTTAAGTTTATCAAAGTGATCACTAAGATCAAATTGTGGGAACTCATAAAGTATAGATAAAGTATATATATATATAAATATTTGTAAATAAGTGATAGAAATATGGCTTAGTTAATAAATGTTTGGCAGTTGATATTAATACATGAATAATATAGTCATCAATGTTTGACAACTAGTAATTCAAAGTAATTGGTCAAAAGTAACATATAGAAATCCAAAAAGTAAGCTTGGTGTATAGGATTCAAAGTAATGAATGAATAATGATAAAGGTAATAAATTGATAAGCAATGGAAATATCACTAGGTATTGATATTGGTTATAAGTATAGAAAAAGAGAATATAATTATGGGAGATTATTGTGAATATTGTTTATAATGATTGGTTTATTTGCTTTAAGATGTGTATATATGGGTTTTCATCTTGAAGACCCTTTAAAAGGGTCATCAACATGTTTTTGTTCCCCACTAAGCTTTATAGCTTAGCACGGGTGTTTCATCCATGTAGGTTGCAAGTAAGGATTTTTTCCTAGGATGATATCTGCAGTGGGATGGCCAACACAAGAAAGAGATTGAAAGTATAGTCTACTATTGAATGCATTTTGATTACAAGATTCTTATTTACTTTGACAAGGATGTGATGTACAAATGATTAATAGATGTAAATATTATACTGTTTAAAAATACTCTTAAGTATGCAGTAAAGTGTTAATAGTGTAGTTTATATGTCGGATTTATGTTTGAAGTTTGAAAAAAAAATATTTCGAGCATTAAACCTGGCAAGCATGCTTAATGATACATAATATAGTGTTTACAACTATATAGGGGATAAGGGTGTTACAATTACCATTTTGCCATTAGTTAATATTTATTATCTTTTATCCTCTAATTTAACCTTAAGTCTCTTAAATTACTATTTAATCATTAATAACAATTACTTTACCCTTTTTTCAATTAAGGTGATAAATTACAATTTAATCCCTAAAGTTCTACTTTAATATAATATCCACTTTATTTTAGTGAGTATTTGTCTATAGGTTCAAAATTTTCATTTTAATCCTTACATTGCCTTATATAGTGGCAAATTATAATTTAAACCCTGAAACTTTTCCTTATTTATGATTTTTTCCTTTCTACTATTTTAAATCTTATAACTATATTATTGATGGAAATTTACCATTTTATCCCTAATTTCTTGCATAGTTGCATTTTTACCCCTTATTAATTACTTAATTATGTTTTCCATCTTATCCAAACTTTTATTAAATAATTCACCTCCTTTTATGCCTAATTCAGAATTTAGTCCTTATTTTTTATATAATTACATTTTACCCCGAATAGTGCCTAGTGGAAAGCCTCGAACTGGATATGTGAGATAAGGACTCCAATGGTCCTAAATGGACTAAGGTGACCACTTGGCATAATATAAATAATGAGCACTTATGCCCTCACTAATTACTTTATGCGCCATATGAATTAGGCATTGGTGAGGAGCAATGTCCTCGTTAAATTAGCGAGCAAAAATATCTTGCTAATTTGTTCACATATAACATTCCAACTAAACCCAACATTAGTGAGGACTGTTTCTCTCATTATTAGTGAGAACCTTTGTCATGGGTAAATTAGGGAGCACTTGTGTCCTTGCTAATTACTTCACACGCCATATAAAATAAGGTATTAGAAAGGAAAAATGTCCTCGTTAAATTAGCATGAACTTTTATCCTCTCAAATTACTTCACATGCTATATTAAATAGGAATTTACGAGGAGGAGTGTCTCTCTAAATTATTGGGCACAAAATATCTCGCAAATTAGTTTACATATAACATGTCAATCGAACTACACATTAATGAGGATAATTTCTCTCGCTAATTAGCAAGAACCTCTGTTGTAACTAACTTAGTGTGCACTTATGTCCTTACTGATTAGTTCACAAGCCATATGAATTAGGTATTAACGATGAAAAATGTACTCATTAATTACTTTACATGTTGCATCAAATAGGCATTTGTTAAGAGGGCTGTCATTGCTAAATTACCAAGCATGAAATATCTTGCTAATTAGTTCACATATAACATGCATATCAAACTAACCATCGGTGAAGATAATTTCCCTCGCTAATTAGCAATAACCTTAGTTGTAGCAAAATTAGCAAGAACTCATTTCCTCATTAATTACTTCACATGCCATATGAATTAGTCATCAGTGAGAACTCTTATCCTTGCTAAGTTAGCATGGACTAAAGTCCTCACCAATTAGCGAGGACTTCATTTTCTTTGCTAAATTAATAAGTTTTCTTAATTGTTATTCTTTCCAAGTTCTTACTAAATTTTGGCATGCAAATTAATGACAAATTATCAATGATCTTGCATAATTATTGCAAAATATATGTTCATGTGCATCTATCCCAACATTTGCTATAAAATTAATTTTTCATCGCTATTAGTGATTTAACAATGATTTTTCTTATCCTAGCTAAATTTCATTGCTATTTTAAAATTTTTTTAGTGTTTGGCCATGACTCAATGATCGAAGATAGTTTGTCATTAAGCCATGGACAAGTGTGGATGGTTAGCATAGACCTTCTACCAAGAGATGGCCCTAAAGAAAAATGTTCACATTCGGCTGTCCATCAATGATAAATGACCGTCTTTCCCTACCAAAGGCAAAATTCAAGGTTTTTCAAATCCTTATGGAAACTTTAGGTTAAAACCCACATAAACATTTCAAAAAATTACGGAATCCAAGGATTGAGATCAATATTTACACTTTCCATTTGAAATATGAATAGTCCTATATCAACAGGTAACCCTGATTTGGACTGTCTTGGGTCACTATATCTACAGTTGCCCCTAATTTTAAGGAAACATCTGCACTAGTGCCTCAGTGAGCGAAAATAAAGAGTAAAAGGATAAAAGATACCTACTTGAAGCAACGAATCTCTAGTTATGTAGCACCCTAAATCTGAATATATATCTGATATCTGTGTACTACTATTTGTATCATTGTATGATTAATCTAATCCATCAATTACTTTTAACTCGATATTTAAGCACCTTAAATGCGATGCACAATTTCCATTTATAGTTTTGCATATTTTAGTCACAATTCATTTGGTAGAAATTTAGGCACCATAATAGCTATAAATTCATCCTACCCAAACCTACAAAATGAGAAATTTAGACTCCAAATGTTCAACCTCCACCTTCAAAACTCTATCAACAAAACAAGCACTTCTAATATCAACTCATAATCCATCAACACAACATAAATCATACAACCATAATTCAAGCATAATATCTACATAAATAACCATATGTCTATTATAGTTTAGTGTCTGTTACATATTACAATACATAGTTTAAAATGACTATTACATTGCATATAACTACATTTTCATCTATCATCCCACATGTACATGCCAATTGGTCTACTTCTTTCAATTATGGCTTCCTTCACTTGTCCTTTGCATGCAGTCAACAAAACCATGCATTAAGCAACTCTGTTATCTAGTAGTGCATACACTACACAAAATTTCATTTATGCAAATAACATTCCATATAGTTACCATTTTGCCATTAGTTAATAAGTATTATCTTTTGTCATTTAATTTAACCTTAAATCTCTTAAATTACTATTTGATCTTTAATAACACTTACTTTTACCTATTCCTCACTTATTTCTCAATTAAGGTGTAAATTACAATTTAGTCCCTAAACTTCCACTTTAATATAATTTCAGCTAATCTCACTTTAATTTTATTGCTTTCATTTTCTTTTAGTGAGTATTCATCTATAGGTTCAAAATTTACATTTTAATCCATATGTTGCCTTATATAATTGCAAATTATAGTTTGGTCCCTAAAACTTTTCCATATTTATGGTTTTTCCCTTTTTGCGATTTTAATCTTATAACTACATTAATGATGGAAATTTACCATTTTATCAATAATTTCTTATGTAATTGCATTTTTACCCATTATTAATCGCTTAATTATGTTTTCCCTCTTATTAAAACTTTTATTACATAATTGACCATTTTTTATGCCTAATTCACTATTTAGTCCTTATTTTTTTAAAAATTACATTTTGCCCCTAATATTGCCTAGTGAAAATCCTCGAATCAGATATGCAAGATAAGGACTTCAGTGGTCCTAAATGGACTAAAGTGACCCTTGGTGTGATCTAAATATCAAGCACTTATGCCCTTACTAATTACTTCATACGTCAAATGAATTAGGCATTAGTAAGGAAAAATATCCTCATTAAATTAAAGAGAAATTTTATTCTTGCGAATTATTTCACATGCCTCATTAAATAAGCATTAGTGATGAAGAGTGTCCTTGCTAAATTAGGGAGCATAAAATATCTCTCTAATTTGTTCACATATAACATACCAACCAAACCAAATATTAATGAGAATTAATTATCTCATTAATTAGCAAAAACCTTTATCATAGCTAAATTAGCAAGCATTTGTGTCCTCGCTAATTACTTTACATGCTTATTTAATTAGCCATTAGCGAGGAAAATTTTTCTCGCTAGATTAGCATGAACTTTTATCCTCGCTAATTACTTCACATGTCGCATCAAAGAGGCATTTATGAGGACGAGTGTCCTCATCAAATTAAAGAGCACAAAATATCTTGCTAATTATTTCATATATAACATGCCAATCGAACTAAACATTGGCAAGGATAATTTCTCTCGCTAACTTAGTGAGCACTTATGTCATTGCTAACTTAGTGAGCACTTATGTCATTGCTAATTACGTCACATGCCACATGAATTAGGTGTTATTAAGGAAAATTATCATCGCTAAATTAGTGAGAACTTTTGTTATCGCTAATCACTTCACATGCTGCATCAAATAGGCATTTATGAGGAGGAGTGTCTTCACTAAATTAGCAAGCATGAAATATCTCGCTAATTAGCTTACATATAACATGAATATTGTACTAAACATTGGTGAGGACAATTTCTCTTGCTAATTAGCGGTAACCTTAATAGTAGCAAAATTAGCAAGAATTCATTTCCTTATTAATTATTTCATATGCCACATGAATTAGTAATTTGTGAGGACTCTTATCATTGCTAAGATAGCATGGACAAAAGTCCTCATTAATTAGCGAGGATTGCATTTTCCTTGCTAAATTAATAAGTTTGCTTGATTGTTATTCTTGCTAAGTTCTTACTAAATTTCGGTACCCAAATTGGTGCTAAATGTAAATGTAAATGGTCTAACTAAAATATTTTGAAATATATGCTCATGTAAATCCACTCCAACATTTACATTAGAATTAATTTTTCATCATTATATTAGTGATTTAGCAATGATTTTTCTTTTCCTCGATAAATTTTAGCACTTTTTTGCATTTTTTGTAGTGTTTGGCTATGACATGGTGATTGAAAATTGTCTATCACTAAGACACGAACAAGTGTGGATGGCTAGAACAGATTGTCTACTAGGAGATGGCTTTAAAAAAATGGCCACATTCGGCCGTTCATCAATGATAAATGGTTGTCTATCCTTGCCTAAGGCCAAATTCAAGCTTTTTGAAACTCTTTTGAAAATTTTAGGAAAAACAAGATTAAAACCCAAAAAAACATTTCAGAAAATTATAGAATCCAAGTATGGAGCTCGAGGTTTATGCTTTCCATCTAAAATATAAATAGTCCTTCATGATCATGAAACCATGATCAAGGATATCTTAGGTTACTATATCTACAGCTGCCTTTAGTTTTTGGGAAATGTCTGCACTAGTTCCTTAGTGAGCCAAAATTGAGAGTAAAAGGATAAAAGATGCGTACTTGAGGTAACGAATCTCTGGTTGTGTGACACTCTTGTTAGTGGTTATGCCCCAGTCCATACGTTTATTTCTTTATGTAATGTCACATTTCATTTTATAAAATTGGGTTTTCTACATGTTATTATATTTTGGCATGTTAGAATATAATAATATTTGTAAATAAAAATTTAATGTTATCTTGACTATCCCTAGTTATTTATCATTAAAGGAATAATGATAAATAAAACTATTACGAGTTTGATTGATAATCATAGGATGATTATTTATGGTGATATAATTCAAACTTATAGGTATTCGTTGGAGAATAGAGTACTAGATTGACCTGCTATGAGATACAACATGGGTTAATGTCATTAGTGATCTCATAATAGTTATGTTATTAATCCTTAGAGCTAAGATATCATAGTATCCTACATGAGGAACATAACATTTTAACATAACTAAACATTATATTTAATTAGATAATAATAAAGGTTATGATTGGACATGATGATAATCATGTAGAGGGTAGTGAATAATCAAGATGAAATTTGTCCCCCTTTTATGAGAGAGATATTTATTGGGTCCCTCGATAAGTAGGACTGAGAAATGTATGCCCATGCTCAAATAAATTAATGGTACGATTAATGTCATTTGATATTATCAGTCTACTTAGTGATCGAAAAATTATATATTTGAAATATATAAGTTTGACATGGACCATGACTTATGTTTATATAAGATATCATGTGAAAAAGGGATTATAACATATTCAATGAGGTTAAAATTGAATTATCAATATTCATATTATTTGGATAGTCGTAATGTCTTGCTAAAGGCCATTTATAACTTGTGGGCCCATGATGGGACTGGGGCTCATGGCCAATATAATATGAACCTATTGGGCCGTACACATAGAATGTGATGAATGGACTAAAGGTTACACTACAAAAAACTGTTAATTAGCGACGGAAAATTCTATCGCTAATGACCTGTTTTCCATCGCAAATTTTTATTAGTGACGCAGCGACGAACAGTCGCGAATATATTACCAAGGAAATTCAAATTCAGTCGCTAATTTAGCGATGAAAAATTTCGTCACAAATTTTTTTTCTCGTCGCTAATTTATATTCCTAATTAGTTGCCAAATTATAATAATAATATTTAGTGACTACATTTTCCGTTGCTAATTCCGTCGCTAAATAAAATTTAGTGTAAAAGTTAGCAACGAATATTTATCGCTAATTATTTTTTAAATTATATCTGTCACGTATTAGCAACAGTTTTCTATCGCAAATCCATTGCTAAATTATTGCATAATTGAATTTTTTCTATTGCTGTATTTTAAAATTTTAATGCTTCATACAATGATCGTTATTTATTTATTGTCAACATGTAAATAACAATGATCTCACACATACAAATATATATTTATTCCAAATCAGAACATATTCCAAAATACACGTGTGTATATATATATATATATATATATTTGAAATATTACATAATTATCCTCAAACAATATCTCATGAAATAATAAAATAGTAAATATTATCGTACTAATTAGCATCAATAATATCTAAATTGTCTTATTATAAAGACTACTCAAAAAAACAAAAGGATCATACATATAATGTTTTAGGGAGTGCTTGGAATGTTGGAAGTTGTAGCCTCAGCCTGGTGGTTGATCAATGACGAAATCAGCCGGGTAAAGAATCCTGAATTAGTTTCCCTATTTAGTCTATGGTATGAGTACACCAGCATACTCCATAGTTCTCCAATAGTCTATTCATGTGACAAAATCTACTAGCTCACATGCACCAACCCATCGAGTCCATGAAATGTTGGTCTATTCTTAAGAAAAACATTTTAAACCATGAATAACGCACTATTTTAATGGCTAACATCTATGCTAGGATTACAAGTTTTGAATCAGCTACAAGTTGCAACTACATGTAATGGATTGAACATATTATCAGCAAGTCAAATATCCCTTGAAGGAATTATGGTTATCATCCATAGAGGCACTATAAACTTCATAATCATTCTTCCTAGCTTGTATTTCACAATCAACACTAAGTATTCTAAACCTCATAACAAATAAAATAAAGTGATACTTTATACAAAATTATTAAACAACTTTGCTCTAGAATACAATTAATGTTTAAAATATATGACATGCATATTGCAAAAATCATACTAGAAGAATAAATAAAAATGAATAAGAATTAGGAAGCGTCCTAGGTAATTAGACATATTTACTAGAAGAACAAAGGATAACCAAAAGTAAATAATGTTAGAGAACAAGTATTGAATAATGAGCAAACTTCCCACACTGCATTCTGAAGTATGGGACTTAATAAGAATATATACCACCCAAGAGTTTAAATGAACAAGGTAAATGAAGGAAGATGCAGTAACAAGTACATACAGTGAGTTTTGAAGTAGCTTTCAGTTGATTTATTATAATTAGAAACGCCGTGCCTCTAATAATTAAAGTTGTTAACACAATGGAAGCCATGCCTCCTGTGATAGTATCTCCATTAGGGGTGTAAGAGATCTATGATTTCATATGGTTTTCTATCTTGGGTCACAGCACATCCAACATCCTTTTCATGGAATTCAGAAGAACCCCCAACAGAAACAGAAGTATAACAGATTTAGATTTTAGAAATAACAATAATATAACAATTAGAATAACAAGAACATATCTTTTCATACATACAAAATGCATGCTCACCTCATCTAGGACTACATATATTTCCCCAATTCTCTTGGCTAGCTTTTAGACATATTTAAGGCTAAAAACCTTTGGGGAAAGACTGTCCTTCAAAGGCGATATGAAATCAGCATATTGCTTGTCCAAGGCTTCAATAATTGCCTTTTTAACTTCTGTAATAGCCTTTTGACCAATATAGATGTTTATTCTATCAATAGAGACATCTAAAGATAAAAAAAATAGATAAAAGAATTATAAGATCAAGCAACAAAGAACTGCTAAAGCATTTTTTACCAGTACTTTCTAAATCATATGGTGAGTTTTCTACTTTTTCAATATTCTCTGGACTTGCCTCCAACTTTTTCCTAAGTGCATTATCGACCTAAATTTAAAATGGTGATGCAGTAATGTTCATATGCAATTGGCCAGAACAATCAAAGTAGCAAGAACAAAATAATAATTTAACAAGCCAAATTAAAGTTGCAAAATAAAAGGGAGCAAAATATCCCCCAAGCCTTGCAGAAGCAACGAAGTAGGAAAAACATAGCAACGTATTCCAACATAGATTTAATGTACTTACTTCCACATGCCAATCTAAGCTGTTGCTTTCCCTCCATCCCCTACTGTTCCATCCTCTATAACCATGCCCTCAGCACTGCTGAGTTCTACTCCAAAAGCAAAGAACAAAAATAGTTACAATAAACAAGGAACTAAAGATAGCAAAAGAAGCACCAAAACATGACGCACATCAACCATTCAAGAAGAAAAAGGGAATACATAGAAACCTCAAAAAAGTATGTACTCATCTCTTTGATGAGAATTACCTTAGAATATACTTATTAGATGCTTATTTACTTCATTAAATAGATACTCTAAAATTCCCTTTGATTAACTTCTACAAACATGACAAATCAATGATTATATATACTTTATTATCCATTTGTCAAAATTTATATAAAGATCAAATAAAATTTGGAAGTTGAAACTGCTAATCAAAATAACTTACAAATCTACAACTCACGTTCTTTATGATAGCCTAACAAGTTGCCATCTGAGCATCATTTTTACAGTGATCTTGGCAACATTTCAAAGCCCTTTCAACATAGAACTGTAGTGAATTGGGGAACATACCAGTCTGCAAGCAATAAGTTAATAATTGCTGCATGAAATCAGTAGCAAAGGAAAATAATTACAAAAAGAATTACAAGTTGGATGGATGAAATAGATGCTTGAGATCCTGTGGAAGTATCATAATATAGGATTTCACAAGATACTAAATAGTGCATCTAATCCTCAAAAAATCAAATAACAAATGGATAATTTGACATTGACCCTCAAAGAGGACAATTAAATAACTAAGACGATATTACCTTAAGAATGGAATCAGCTGCATCATTAGAAAACAATTTATCATTTGGTTTGGGTAGTGAGACAGCAACATAAGCAGGTTTGGCAGCTGCACCAGTAGCAGAGCCATAACACAGAGAAATCCTACAGCATGTCAAAGCATTTCTTTTACCTTAAACATTATGGCACTAGCAATGATAGTTAGAGTTGTAAACATTACATAATATACTGGAGAAACAATTACTACATTGAATGTATCCAAAGCCTGAACAATGATAACAAAAACATAGACAATAAAGTATGGTTGCATAAATTGAAACAACCAATGGAATTGAAGACAGTGCTCAAATTATGGTTAAACTATAAAAATTATATTTATGCTAAATAATTTAATACTTTCAAGTATTAATAAATTTAATACCAGTGCTAATTACTAAAGAAGAACAATTATGGAGAAGAACAAAAAAAATGTAAGGAATATAACCAACAGTAAAAAAGCAAAGAATACAAATTTAATCGTGTTTGTTTTTTAGCTAGGAACTGATTCATTTTTCAAAACTAGACAGACCCATTAAAGCAACCAAATAGTTCGGGAAGAAAATCCAAGAATTTTCTAACTAGAAAGTCTATTAATCATCTTAAAAGCATTAAAATCTAATAATAGATGTAAAATATCCATTAATTATTGAATGAAAGAGTGAAAAAACAACCAGAATGAGCATTTAAGATGATATCGATCAAGAAGATAAATTCAGGGTAGTGGAAATCAAAGAAACGACAAGCAATGCAAAGTATAAAGATTACCTTTTTTTCCCTACTTCAATGAAAGCAACACAGCTGTAAACTTCACGTTGGTTTCATTTTTGCTGAATCTCCTAGATTTATATAAACAAACTATTTATATGAGCTTAGCTATTGAGTATAAAGGAGCAGGATTAGGATATACCAAAATATGAGCTTAGCTATTGAGTCTAAAGGAGCAAATTTGCAAGTATAAAATCAATGGTTGGCATATATAAAGGCATAATCAACGAACAATACTCACCCATATTAGATCCATTCCACTACACATTGTTGAATTTTAGGTCATCATCCTCCTCATTACCTGTAGGAGCCTCAATCACACTAAGGGCATTTCTCTATAGCTTTACTTTAATGCCATTAGTAAGAACCTACAATTTTAGGAATTCACTAGTTCAAATACTAGACAATAATAAATTCTCTCCATGGAATATTGTGTCACTTGGGAAACTAGTAAGTAGGCACATCAAGAAAATAGTTGGAATCCATTGTACTTAGATTAACAAACTTTGTTTTGAAGTTAAGAGAAAGATTCCTATTTGGTTCTTTATCATTGCATCAGCTATCTCAGTAACTGAGTAAGGCAATAAATCGATAAGCAATTCAAGCGTGAAGAGAACCAATATTAGTAAAAATCAAAATCAAAGGATATTTTTTCTTTCAAAGAATATAAGCCAGGTCAAAAGGGAAAATATTTGTCCAAAAGTTATCGAACCAAATAAAAGTAGAATCAATAAGCTACAATATCGTCTTACCAAAAAAAAACTACGATGTTGGTTTTATTGTCATCAAAAGAAGTGCTAATTTTTCTGTGCACATAAAATTATAAATGCAGTATAAATTCTCAAAAAGTTCACGGGTAAAAGAAACAACTAAAAAAAATGGCAATTTCCGTGGAAACCAGTAAATAATAAGAGTTTCAAGTGATTTTTATGTGGAATAATCATTTATGAAAATGTGTGTAATGACATTATCCCATAATTAAATCAACCGAAGCTAAAAAAGTAACTCGATGATTCTGTAACTAAACTCCTAAAAACAATTAATGGCATGATCCAAAGAGGAAGACGCATTAAAAACACTCAAAAAATGTCAATAAACCATTCTAAATCGTTATTTGAAAGTCCTACATTATCAAAAACCCATTCAAACACCAGATCCATTGATAAAATTACACATGCGATGAATACCCATTAACCATATAAACAAACCGTTTTTTACTACAACCAGGATATATATATCTATGCTGACATGGAACAAGAAAAGCTTTTTAATTTTACAAAAAATCAGAGTAATAAATAGTAGACAAAACCAGATCTAAGAACAGTAGACCCCTGCTTTCGACGCACTGCCACTGCCTCTGCCTTTCGGAGTCGACCCCTGCTTCCGATGGAATGAACGCTGTGGAAGACCTCACCGCTATGAAAGTGAAACCCATACCTGCATTGACGGTGGAGAGCGGGAGATGAGAGAATGAGAGAAAGAGAGAGAGAGAGAAATGAAAGTGAAAGTTAAACCCTAAGAAAATGCAAAAATATAAAGCATTTCAATTTAGAAAAAAAGCAAGAGTAATTATTTGTATAGGGAAAAGTAATTTTGGCCTCAAATACAAAACTATAGGGAAAGATTATTTCCAATTAAATTTACACTTCTTATTAATCGGATTCAGGTAGGGATAGAGTATTTTTCGGGTTGTTATTTCTAAATACACTTGACTAAAGCATGAAAATCTTGTACCTACCTAACCCAGTTTAAGTTATATAATCTGGATCTAACTCTATCATATATAGTAATTTAATTAGTTATTAATTTCAAGATTATAATTAATTGCAAGGATATGCCTATCTTTTAAGCCACATATATAGATTCCTCATTTGGAAAATCTTTTAGATTGGTACACCCTAGCAAATTTAAGCTACTAAATCAATTTTATATTTACATCATCTTACTCTAAATCAAATAACACCAACCATCACCTAATAGTGAGGATTCAGGAATGCCATTTGCCCTATTTACATGTCTAGTTATTTAAATCTAATTAAACTACATTTTCAGGCTAACAATAATTACTTACTCTACCTAACCATCACCTAATAGTGTGGACTCAGGGCGAACGTTGTGGGGCAAGTGCTTACAGATGAGCCTGTTTATTTTTTCTTTTACCCCCTAAAAATAATTATTTTGTTCCATTATCCTTATTTTTTGGAGTTTAATATAGCATCCAATAAATTAAGAGTGATTATAGTTATGATTCAAATTGAAATTGAATTAATTAATTAAAATAAGAATCAAACCATATGGTCCACTGTTTTTAGTTTCAAATCTGAACTAAAACTGAAATAATTGATATGTTACATTACAGTTATATATATTATAAAAATTAAAATTAGAACCAAACCATCAATTTGGGTTCCAAACTGTAATATATATATATATTGATAATTTTTATGATTTCAAAAACCGTAGTTGCTTGTCGATTAAAATAGTTTTTGAATCAAATAAGAAAAATAAACATTTTTTGGTTTCAAACGAAATAAGAAATTATGAACTGAAACCATCTTCATTTAGTTTATTTTCGATTTTACTATAAACAAAACTGAAATCAGTAGTTTTATTATTATTATTAAAAATGTAAATTTTCTAAATAAATAACTTTAGATTTTGGTATAATTGATAAAAAAATTATTATCAACTTATAAAATAATTTATAATTTTTAGTTACAAAATAAAATATTGATTTCATATGGTCTATATTAAAATTACTTGAAACTATACATAAATAATGTGAGTGAAATTTAAAAAAATTATTTTTTAATTTATTTGCGACGGATTAGCGACTAATCATTCCGTTGCTAAATGTTTTACTGTAACAAATCACTATTAGCGACAAAAAATATTTTGTTGCTAAACCGTCGCAAAAAAGGCGCTATAATTTCCCTCCAAAATTAGCGACTAAAATGTTCGTCGCTAAATTTTCTTGAACTAATTTCATGAATAAAAAATTATAAACTTTAGCAACAGAAATATTTGTCGCTATTTCAGTCGCAAAACATGGCGCGTTTACTTTTCGCCAAGAATTAGCGACTGTTTATTATTCCATCACTAATTCATTGCAAAAAAATTGAAAATATCCTCCCCATGATGGAATTGTAAAACAATCGCGAATTCGTCGCAAAATTTACGACATAAATGATGCCGTCGCTAATTGACAGTTTTTTTGTAGTGTTAATTCGGGCATTTCGAAATTTATTTTAGGACAAATTAAAATTCAAATAAATAATGAAATAAATAAATATTAATTAGGATTAATATTATAATTTTATTTTAAATAAGAAATAATAGGCACGAAATTCTATCTCTCTCTCTTAATTAGGGTTAGGCTAACTATATATATATATATATATGGTTGATAACCCTAACACACATATCTAAGAGGGTGAGCCGTCACTTTGAGAAAGTAAAGAGAGAAATTCATTTTCTGTAATCCTAGCAACCAAAGAAGGGAGCTAGCAACCCAGGCGAATTCGTTTCTCACGTTCGAGTGTGGATACTGATAGAGGGTGTTCATTTCATGTTAGGCAGTGCCTATAAGATAAGTCAACTAGATTGCATAGATCCTGATGGGTTTCATTATTTTCGCTGCATTTTAAATTTATTTTTCCTATGTCAAAACCCAATAGTGGTATTAGAGCCACTTACGAATTCAGTTGATTCAATAATCATGTTTTATATGTATGTGATGTATATAAAATAGGTCATATATGATATGAGCAGCATGTATGTCGTTACATGATGAATCTATTACTGTTTGATCATCTTAATAATTCTGTTTGTTTGTGATTTGAACAAAATAATTATATTTATATGTGATATGAATGAAATCAATATTTTTATATGAGATATGAACATAATTAATTATTTGATAGTTATAATATTATATTCTTTGGCTACGAAATTAATAGATGTTAATATGATTAACATGTGTGTGTCAATTCTATTTTAATAAGATGAAACAAATTAGAAAGAGACTATGGTGGCATTCTATATCTATTGTGAATGTTTAATGTGATTAATTAACTGCTAATAAGATTGGGAGAATCATTTTTCATGGATACAGAATAGGGCTTTAGGGCAGAAAATTGTTAATGAGATTAACATTGCCTCAAAGCTTCGAGGGGCTCTGCCCTTTAACCCCGCTCGTTAATCGGCTAGCGGGACCATTGTGTTTTTAATCGTAGCGCACGAAATATCATTGTGGTTATTATCTGTCGATTATAATACTTTAATTCTATGTGATCTATTAAGCTGATATGAGATTACTTAATTTTAATCGATGTATGTATGATGTCTTTGCATGGTGCATAGCATTAACAATTAAGATCCTTGTGATGGTGTTTTCTTTATTTACATTATTTATTCATTTTATGGGTTTGTAATTTTAAATATGAAATACGTGTCGTTCTTTCATTGTAATTTTATTTTACTAATAGTTTTAGTAGGATAGTTTATTTCATTATTGTAATGAAGATGAAGGAATTTCACGAAGACCATGAAAGGGATCAATCCAATTCCATGATGATGGAGGTGCAAAATGGAAGCTATTAATCAAGACCAACTCATGTTATTCCACCTAGGATTGAACTTTGATCTTCATATTGGCTTATAAAGATCATATAGTTTTTGGCCATGCTATGGCACATTTTATATATTATGCATATTATATCGATATGTGATGCGATGAATGATTACATATGTGTATAAGATGCCATGCATGGGATATAAGTTAAAATTAAAATTCCCTCACCATAATTTTAAGTCATATGCCACCCATAATTATAACACTTGTCAAGACTAAGATCACCAAAATGTAAGTTCTGCAAAAGCAAAGTACATTAGGTTATCATAGTAAGGCAAGATGGGTAATTGTACTGCCCATATGCTAAAATATGGTTGGACTTAATTAGGCTATCGAAATGGTTTTAGGCCTAAGGCATTAGATGGGATAATAATATGCCGGGACATATGATGTCAAAATCCCATAAAGAATCTAAGAGTTACAATAGATGTAATAGAGTTACAAGAGATGTAATTGGTAAGGAGTTATCTACCTAAATAACTTGATTTTAAGTGTCATGCCAAAGCTGACTTAGAATTAAGTGGAATATGGATCTTAGCACATTAAAATCGTTACAATTGTTGTAATCAATATTAAGGGTGAATATTTTAGTGGGATTTTTTTAAGAAATAGCCTAAAATAAAATTGATACTAATATTTATTTTGCATATTTGTAGATCAATGGGTTCATATAACACTTCCACATTATCACTGCGATTATTCCTTGAGAAGGACAAGCTAAAAGATGATGGCACTAACTTTTTTGACTGGTTTAGGATTTTGAGAATTGTTCTCAAACAAGAAAGGAAGCTTTATGTGCTTGATGACCTTGTTCCTCTTATCCCGCCTGTTGATGCCCAAAGGGCAATGAAAGAAAAACAAAAGAAACATGCTGATGATTCTGTTGATGTGGGTGTTAGTGTAAGCCCTAGCCCCAATGCATTGTAATAAAATACTTTGAATTAATAAAATGAGGCATTTGTTTTATCCAATGTATTCCTGTGCATATCAATTGATAGAACTATCCAAGAATGTTATTTCGGTTTAAGTTATCATGTGTGAGGCACATGGTTGTAAGACCTTGAAACAAATGAGACTTCATTCTAAATATCCCTAGTCAGTCATTGTTATGGGAATAACAATGAATTAAGACTAGTATGCTCTCTCTGATATTATGAGTTCTATCTTACGAATCATTAGGACAAGAGTGTCAATCAGGGATCATAGATACATGTTAAAGAACATGGTATCTGGATACGATCCGCTCATGAGAACACTACATGGTACAAGTCATAAGTGTTTCTCATATGTAAGTTTTGTATCGGAGTTCTTAGACCTAAAATCTCTATGAAACTCTTTATGAATTACTGTGTGCTTTGACATACACCTAACGTGCTCGTAACAGAGTGACAAGTACGGGTATGCTTAGGTATACATTGATTCATGTTAGAGAGCATGAGAGAAGTGAAGGGATTACCCCTCTCAATAAAAGAGAAAATATTATCGGCCACTTGATCAGTGAACTAAGAAGTGTATGGCCATACCGAGATGAAATAATGAGTAATCATTATTTATCTGAGAGTTTAGTGTCACTGTAATATCAAAAAAGGAATTAATATATATAAGGATGACTAGTTCCATGCCTTATATTAATTATGATATTTATGGGTAAGGGACTATGCAAAATTGCATTAGGTTACTAAATGCCATATGCATTTTCATTTAATTTGGAATGCTATAATATCTTGCTAGAGAATATATATAGCCTTTGAATTAATTCATTAATTCATTGCCAACATTAAATGGACCTATAGGATCGCACATAAAGTATTGGGCTTAAAATATTTAAATTAAGTATTAGGCATTAATTTGGGCTTTTAATTAAAGTCAAATTAATATGTGTAATGGATTATTAAATTGCTATTAGACCTTGGCCTATGAGAGAGAGAAATTCAGCCCACAAGATTTAATTTCAATTAATTAAATGTCTTGTATCAATTTAATTAATTGAGTTTTAAAGCCTAAAAGGATTATGATCATATAAATCACTTAAATAGGAATACTATTGGCTGAAATTCCTAGAGAAAAATCAAGGAATTTTGGCATATCCTTTATATTAATTAAGTAGTTTATTTGATTAATATGTCTTGTATATTCCTATTTAATTAAGTGGTTAATTTGATTAATATGTCTTTTGTTTTTATTTTGGATAAATTAAAAGAGTTTTTATCAATAAATATTACTTATTTTAATTAAGTGATAAAGGCAAATATTAATTATCTTTAGCTAATATTAATTATCCTAAGGTAGTATATTTGAGATTTATCACTTAATAAATAAGATAATATATATATTGGATGAGAAAAAATAAGAAAACCTAATTTTGTGTTTGGCGTGAATAGTAATGCATGAATAGTAACTCGTGAATAGTAACTCTCTCACAATTTTATTTTGGCCAATTTTTCACAAGGAGAAAGGATTGTTCCTCATTCTCTTGTGATGTTGGGTAGTAATAGCAACCTTAGAGAAGTGCAAAATCAAATTTTGTAGCTTCAATCAATTGCCATTACACGATACTTAAATAGAAAGCTAGCAATCTCGATTTTAAGCCGTCTTTGCAATTGTGTGTGTGAACATAGAGAAGAGTGGCGTAAAGGCTATTCTTTTGGCATTGGCAAAGAAGATCAAAGGTTGATAAATCACTCTTGATTGTTGGTCATCTCCAAAACCAAATATTGAAGTGCATCTAAAGTTGTAAGTTTTACAACCCTAAAATTGCATGTTTCGTTTCTTGCTTTGGAATTGTATGGTATGTACGATAAAATTTTTGTTTTTCCGCTGTGCTATCATCACCATCATATCATGTCATATTCCATCAGTGGGATGTCTTACATTAGCCACAATATGTCCAAAACATCAGAAGGATCTGGAGTATTTGGAGGCTTATGAGTTGAGTAGTCATCTCAAGCAGACATTCCAACAACAAGCAAGGCAAGATAGGTGTGAGACTACCAAAGCTTTGCATTCTTGTAAAATGGCTGAAGGTGCATCGGTGAGCTCTCATGTTTTGAAAATGAAAGGCTACATTGATCACCTTGAAAGGATTGGATTTCCCATCACTCCAAAACTGGCCATAGATTTGATCCTTAATTCATTACCAGATAGTTATAACCAGTTTGTTATGAACTATAATATGAATAATATGGAGAAATCCATTGTTGAGCTACATGCGATGCTTAAAACACCATATGAGATATGGATCGAAAAAACTCCTAGTCTATCTTTTCTAAAGATTTAGGGCTATAAGGTTCATGTCAAACGACAAGTCTTGGATAAATTAACACCAAAATCTGATAAATGCCTTTTTATGGGATATCCTAAAGAAACTAAAGGATATTACTTTTATAATCCCTTTGAGAACAAAATGTTTGTTGCTTGAAATGGTGTCTTTCTAAAAAAAGAATTTATTTCTAAAAGAAACAGTGGGATTAAAGTAGAACTTGAAGAAATTCGAGAACCACAAGATGGTATAGGACCATTGATGGAAACTTAACAAGTTTCACAAATAGTTATTGGACCTGTGCAAGTTACACAAGAATTGTGTAGATCTAATAGGGCATGAAACCAATCCAAGAGATATGGATTTCTCATAACAAATAGTAATGAAATAATGCTTATGGATCAAGATAATCCTACTACCTATCAAGATGTTATGCCAAGTCCAGACTTTGAGAAATGGCTAGAGGCCATGAAATTTGAAATGCAATCCATTTATGACAATCAAGTGTAGAACTTGATTAATCCACCTGAATGAATTAAAATCATTGGGTGCAAATGGGTTTTCAAGAAGAAAATTGACATGGATGGGAAAGTACATACCTTTAAGGCAAGACTTGTTGCAAAAGGTTTCAAGCAAACTCATGGTATTGACTATGATGAAACTTTTTCCCCAGTCGTAATGCTTAAATCAATAAGAATTTCAATTGCCATTGCTGCATATTATGACTATGAGATATGGCAAATGGATGTCAAAACAATATTTCTTAATGGAAACTTACTTGACGATGTGTATATGACACAACTTGAAGGTTTTGTTCATCATGAGAATTTCGAGAAGGTATGCAAGCTGCAAAGATCCATTTATGAGAGTATGTTCATATATATGTATGCATTAATTAGGTCTTTAATTGTTAGAGAGTATGCCCTAGAGCCCATATAATAGGGATGTATTTCATATGTATGAACTTATATTCTTAATAAAAGGCATCATTCATTTATTAATGTTACGTTTAAATACATGAGTTTGTAAATCTTAAATTAATAAATGAAGTCCTAGATATTATAAACACAGTACAAAGGTAATCATGAAAGTGTTCATGATGTGAGATGTCTATTGCATGCAAAAGCGATAATATCTAAATATCCCTAGTCATAGAATTAACAAGATATGACATTGTTAATTCGGACAGACTAGCACATGTTATGCTTTTTAAATAGTTCAAGCAGTGGTTATTATAATTGTGATTATGGAAGATGATCAAAGCTAACATGTGGATGCTTGTTAGAAGAACAAGTTCATTGGAGACCTTCAAAGAGAATCCTCACATGGATATTAAATCTATGTCAGTGAGAAATCTCTTCATAGCGATTGTGCAAGTATTCTTAGACTTGAGATCACCAAGGTTATCTTAAGTAGCAAGTGATATACTTTGACTCTATAACTATTACTTCCAACTGGGGGTGAACATAGTTAGGAGGTATGGTATATCATAACCTACTTAAAGATAGTTGAGTGATTGACAAAGGATTCACCATCCCAGATTAATTGAGGAAAGTTATCTCGCATGATTCTATAATTGCTTTGTTCATAGAATCTCTTGCTAGAGTAATATGCAAAGATGGATAGGGATCCATGAAGGGTATTTTGGGAACAATTGTTAAATTAATAGAACATACATAATTAGATTTATATGAGTTGACAGAAATCCATACTTAGAATCTAATTAAGATAAGAGTGGGCCCAAGGAGCTGATTTAAATTTAATATTATAGACTTTAATTAAGCTTATTAATGGGTTTTAGGGGCTGGAGTGGGTTTGGCTCATTCCAAAAGGCCTAAATGGTCCTAAAGACACAAAACTAGTTTGTGTGTGAACACATTTTAGGGTTTAAATTTGTGGGTTCGGCCTACCCTTTGTTAAAGCCCAAAATTGATTCTTTAATTATTTAATATGATTAATTAATTAAATAATCAATTAATAATCAATTGGATTGATAATTAAGGCAAGAACACATGCATACAAAAGGCTTTCTTAAAATGAAAGTTTCCAAAATGGAAAGTGTTTCCTAATTTGATCACATTATTAAAATAACTCAAAAGTAAGTTTCAAGAGTTAAAACATAGTATGTATTTGATTATATGGTTTTACTTTATGCATTAGAAATTCATAGAAGGGTGTATGATTGGCATGATGGATAGTTATGGACAAAGGTCCAATGTGATTGAGCATAATGCTTGTTTCGGCCCAATGAGGACTTTCATGTCCTTGCCACTTGTTTTTGGGTTGTATTTCTTTTTCAAATTGTAATATGTAATTAGATTACTTAGATTAAAATTAGAGATAGAAATGGAGACCACTATCAAGGAGCAAGATGGGTCAGATGGAGATCCAACAAGATTGAAGATAATGTAATTATTTTTCTTGTTTGAATCATGCATATTACCTAGGTTTGACCTTTTGATTTCCCTTTTGGCTCGGGGAGATCAATGTAGTAAAGTCCATAACTATACCATATTTGTATGCTTATATTTATGTGATAGATATAGGATGCATACCAATGTATGTCAACCATGTATAATGAGACTTAATTAACTAAAATCCCTCAAACTAATACTAAGTTATATATTTCTTCCATTAATTTAAGGAGAACCAGAGTTCTTTATAGTGTGGGTTATTGACCACAGTCAAGCTCACATTATATCAAATATGTTCGAATCTAATTAAATAGGTCATCTTAGCTAGCCCATTAGCTTATTGACCATAGTCAAGGCTAATGGTTCTAGAAGCAAGATTAGGGAATGCATGTATCAAGAGTTGATAACCTAATGATCTGATAGTTGTGTGGAGACATAATTGTTATAGAGATACCAACCTTTAAAGGGTATGGAGTTTTGATTTGTTGACCACAGTCAAGGTCAAATTTCATATCAAGGATTGGATATTGGCCCACTAAGAAAACCATCGGGTTTTCTCCGATTAAATAGTAAGGGCGATTAATTTGCAATAAAATAGTGGGAGTAAATATTTTAATTAAAGACCTAATTAATGCATACATATATATGAACATACTCTCATATGCTTTCTTTTCACATCTAGGTCATCATCATGAGCACATCGAACATTAACATACGATCAATCTTGGATAACAAGCTGGTTGGTAGCAACTATTCTGACTGGCTCAGACAAGTGAGAATTGTTCTCAGAGTTGAAAATATTCATTATGTCTTGGATAAAGATCCACCACCACTTCCATTAGATGATGCCATTGATGAGATCAAGGGCACTTATCGAAAATACATGGAGGATAGTGAAGTAGCGGCATGTCTGATGCTGGGTGCTATGTCCTCAGAGCTTCGGAAGCAACATGAGATGATGGATGCTAGAACCATCATTTTGCATCTAGAGGAGCTTTATTCTTCTCAGGCTAGAACTAAGCAATATGAGATTGCTTGAGCTCTATTTAGCTACAAAATGGTGGAAGGCACTTCGGCTACTACTCATGCATTAAAGACGTATGGGTATATTGAGCATTTGAGTAGATTTGGCTATGTAATGGATAATGATCTACAGATAGATTTAATCTTGTACTCGTTGGCTCCAAGTTATGCACCTTTTGTGCTGAACTTTAACATGAATAAGATCCAAGTAACCATTCTTAAGTTAATCAACATGCTCAAAACAGCAGATGGATCCATCAAGAAGGAATCAAAAAGTGTAATGGTTGTCACTTCTGCTAAAGGCAAGAAGCAGAAGAAGAAGAAGAAGAAGAAAAAGAAGAAGAAGAAGAAGAGAAGAAGATGACCAAGGTGCAGCCAAAGAATGGTGGGGTTTCATAGAAGAAGGTTGCCAAGAAAGAGAATCCCAAAGGAATTTGCTTCCATTGTGAAAAAGATGGTCATTAGAAGCGTAACTGCAAGGCCTATCTAGATTTTCTCAAGGAGAAGAAGTAAGCCGATGCTTCTACTTTAGATATTCATATGATTGAAATTAATACTTATTCTATTACTTCAAAATAACTTGGTTATTAGATACCGGATGTTGATCTCATTTGTGTAATGATCTATAGGGGCTTAACTGTAGTAGAAGAGTTGGAAAGGCAGAAATATATCTACAGTCAGCTACTGGACAAAGCATCTCCACAACAGTTGTAGAGACTTATCAATTGCCTCTTCCAAGTGGATTAATACTGGAATTAAATAATTGTTATTATGTTCCAACTTTATCCAAAAATATTATTTCTTTCAGTTGTTTATTAAACAATTATGACATTTCTTTAAAAGACAAATGTTGTCACATTTTTAAAAACAATATGTTTTATGCTAAAGCTATCATTGAGAATGGTATATTTGTTCTTGATTTAATTAAAGAAGTGCATAATGTGGATACCAAGAGAATGAAACATGATAATCTAAATACCTCATATTTATGGCATTGTTGTTTAGGCCATATAAATGAGAAATGTATGACCAAATTACACAAATAAGGTGATTTAGGGTCATTTAATTATGAATCATTTGATACATGTGAATCTTATTTATTAGGAAAAATGACAAAAGCTCCCTTTATTGGTAAAAGAGAATGAGCTAAAATTATTTTGGACTTAATACATTAAGATGTATGTGATCTAATGACTACACACGCCAGAAAAGGTTACTCTCACTTCATTACTTTCATAGATGATTATTCTAGGTTTGGATATATCTATCTAATGAAATATAAATATGAAGCATTTGAAAATGTCAAAGAATTCAGAAATGAAGTAGAGAAACAACTTGGCAAGAGTATTAAGACACTTAGATCAGATCGAGGTGGAGAGTACTTAAGTCAAGAATTTCAAGATTATCTTATAGATAATGGGATTTTATCCCAATGGACTCCACCATATACACCAAAACATAATGGCATATTTGAAAGGAAAAATCGAACACTATTAGATATGGTTCAATCCATGATGAGCCGAGCAGACTTGCCGAAGTCCTTTTAGGGATATGCATTAGAAACTGTTGTTTATGTGTTAAATAGAGTTCCTAGTAAATCGGTTGGTGTTACTCCATATGAGATATGGAATAACAAGAAACCCACACTTTCTCATATGAAAGTATGGGGTTGTCCTGCTTATGTGAAGAGGACAGTGTCAAATAAACTAGATGTTAAGTCTGACAAATGTTTCTTTGTGGGATATCCAAAAGAAATGTTTGGATATTATTTCTAGCATCCCTTTGAACAAAAGGTGTTCATGTTGTCTTCTTGGAAAGAGAATTTCTCCTACGAAAGGATAGTGGGAGTAAAATTGAACTTGGTGAAGTTCAAGACCCACAAATAGAAGTAGATCAACCGATTGAACCTGAAATGAAATTTCATAATGATGAGATTACAGTTGAACCTAATTATACACAAAATCCTAGAAGATCTACTAGGATGCATTCTATCCCTATAAGATATGGATTTCACATTAATTCAGATAAAGGCATAACTGTAGTAGAGGACAATGAGCCTACAAGCTATCAAGAAGTTTTGAACAATTCAGAACGTGATTTATAGCTTAAGGCTATACAATCTGAAATGGAATCCATGTATGAGAACAAAGTATAGACTTTAACTCAACCACCTGAAGGGATAAAACCCATAAGGTGCAAATGGGTCTTGAAAAAGAAGACCGACATGGAAGGTAATATAGTTACCTATAAAGCTTGGTTAGTAGCAAAAGGTTATCATTAAAAGGAAGGTATTGACTATGATGAAACCTTTTCTCATGTAGCGATGCTTAAGTCTATAAGAATACTTTTAGCCATTGTAGCTCATTATGATTATGAGATTTGGCAAATGGATGTGAAGACAACTTTCATAAATGGAAATATAACTGAGGATGTGTATATGACACAGCTAGAAGGGTTCATATAAGAAGATGGCAAAAGGGTATGCAAGCTTTAAAGATCTATTTATGGATTGAAGCAAGCCTCTAGGAGTTGGAACATATGATTCAATGAGACAATCAGAGAGTTTGATTTCTCATAGAATGAAGATGAACCTTATGTGTATAAAAGGGTCAGTGGGAGTGCAATTGTCTTCCTAGTTCTATATGTGGAAGACAATAATAATCATGGGAAAAGACATTTCTCTTCTCTAATCTGTTAAAATATGGTTATCCATGCAATTCTCCATGAAAGTCCTTGGAAAAGCATCCTATATTATGGGAATAAGGATCTATAGAGATAGATATAATAGGTTGCTAGGTCTTTCTCAAAGTACATATATAGACAAAGTATTGAAGAGGTTCAATATAGATCTCTCTAAGAAAGGGTTTATACCCATGGTGCATGGGAAACACCTTTCTAAGTCTATGTGTCCACAGACACTATAGGATGGAGAGAGCATGTATAGAATACCATATGCATCTGTAATTGGTTATATCATGTATGCTATGTTATGTATACATCTAGATGTAGCGTTTGCTTTGAGTGTCACAAGCATATTCTAATTCAATTTTGGAGAGGAACATTAGGCAGCTATTAAGAATATCCATAAGTACTTGAGAAGGACTAAGGATATATTATTGGTATATGGGGAGGGAAGTTTGGAAGTAAATGGGTATACATATGTCAGCTTCTAATCTAATAAAGATGATTGTAAATCACAGTCTGTTTTTGTGCTTATAATGGGAGGAAGGGCAGTTAGTTGGAAGAGTTCCAAACAAGAAACAACTGCTAATTCCACAATAGAAGCTGAGTACATTGCTACTTCGGAAGTAGCCAAAGAAGCAGTCTGGATCAAAAAGTTCATATCTGAACTAGGAGTGGTGCCTAGCATTGTTGATCCGATTCCTTTATATTGTGACAACAATGGAGCCATTGCATAAGCAAAGGAACCATGGTCTCATCAGTGATCCAAACATGTTCTCAGATGCTACCATCTCATAAAAGAAATAGTAGCTAGAAATGAAGTGAAAATAGAAAGGGTCCCCACAGATGATAATGTGGTGGATCCCCTCACTAAAGCACTTTCCCATATTAAGCACAATCACCATATAAATAAAATGGGTCTAAGATATATGAGTGATTGGCTCTAGTGCAAGTGGGAGATTGTTAGAGAGTATGCCCCAGAGCCCATATAATAGGGATGTATTTCATATTTATGAACTCATATTCTTAATAAAAGGCATCATTCATTTATTAATGCTATGTTTAAATACATGAGTTTGTAAATCTTAAATTAATAAATGAAGTCCTAGATATTATAAACATAGTGCAAAGGCAATCATGAAAATGTTCATGATGTGAGATGTCTATTGCATGCAAATGTGATAATATCTAAATATCCCTAGTAATAGAATTAACAAGATAGGACATTGTTAATTCGGACAGACTAGCACATGTTATGCTTCTTGAATAGTTCAAGCAGTGGTACTCATAACTGTGATTATGAAAGATGATCAAAGCTAACATGTGGATGCTTGTTAGAAGAACAAGTTCATTGGAGACCTTTAAAGAGAATCCTCACATGGATATTAAATCTATATCAGTGAGGAATCTCTTTATAGCAGTTGTGCAAGTATCCTTAGACTTGAGATCACCAAGGTTATCTTAAGTAACAAGTGATATACTTTGACCCTATAACTAATTACTTCTAACTGGGGGTGAACATAGTTAGGAGGTTAGGTATATCATAACCTACTTAAAGATAGTTGAGTGATTGACAAACGATTCACCATCCTAGATTAATTGAGGGAAGTTATCTCGCATGATTTTATAATTGCCTTATTCAGAGAATCTCTGGCTAGAGTAATATGCCAAAATTAGATACGGATCCAGGAAGGGTACTTTGGGAACAATGGTTAAATTAATAGAACATACATAATTAGATTTATATGAGTTGACAAAAATCCATACTCAAAATCTAATTGAGATAAGAGTGGTGAAAGGAGTAATTACACGGTAACTATTTCTATGGAAGGGTATAGTCAAACTACTTGACTTTCCTGACATTTGGGTAGTAATGATACCTAGCTAAAGGATGCTCATAACTTGTATAATAGTGTATCATAAATATCAATAGGGATTGATAAAATGATTTAAAGAAGTTTAAATTATGTGAGTTTTGAATAGAACTCATAAATACATATTATACTGCCAATATGGACAGGAACCCAATAGGTCAACACATATAAAGTAAAGGATAAAATGGTAAAAAGACAAGGATAATAATATTTGATATTATTATGGGAGAAGAGAAATGAATAAGCGAATAATTAATTAAAGAGTTTAATTAATTATGATACGGTAGAATTATTCGCAAAACTTTTTAGAAATGTTCTGTAAAATAGACTTAATTGAAATATTGTATTTCATAATTAATTATTATTAGACTATAAGTATTAAAGAGCTGATATAATAATTTATAGATCCATAAGAGAAATTAAAAGAGGGCTAGAGAATTTGTTTTGGCGCAGAAACCCTCTAGAGGAAGGGTTACAAGCCAAACCCATATAGAAGGCCTTAGAGGCCTAATTCTTGGACCAAAAAAAATTAAATATATTTCATAAGTGTTATGGAGCCTACATATTTAATTTGGATGGATTTGAAATTAATTTGGGTGATTAAATCCAAGTGTATGCACAAAGGGCCTAGTTTATGGGTTTTGTGCATAGTCTTTTGTGAAAGGATTTAAATTGGATTTAATTGAGCCCAAATAAATTATAATAATTCCAGAAGCCCATTTAATACTTATCCAGCAATTTTAAAGAGCCCAATCCCATTATGAAGTTGGATTTTTAACCTAACTATAAAAATTCAAGTGATTTTAGGGTTAAGTGAACAGGATTTTAGGGTTAAGTGAACATTAAGAGAAAATAAATTCTCTCTTTGAAAAACTCTAGCCGCCACTCCCTTGCTAGCATCAAGGGAATTTCAGCCAGCCCTTGTGTTCCATCATTCTTGGTTCATTTAATCCTTCTCTAGTGTGGATTACTAATTGGAGGTGTTCGATTTTGGACACTGTGATTTGCGATAACCTGGTGAGAAGGAAAATCAACTGTTCAACAAAAATCAAAGGTGATTTTTCTTATTCTCATTAATATTTATATTGTAAATTCATGTCAAGATCATATCTATTGGTTAAAAATTTTAAATTCCCCTTATGCATGTGATGCATGTAACCGATAATTCCCAACATTAATTAATCCATTTACTCCTACTATTTTATTGCGAATCAATAACCCTTACTATATGATCCAAGAAAACCCGATGGTTTTCTTAGTCGCCCAATATCCAATTCTTGATATGAAATTTGACCTTCACTATGATCAATAAATCAAACTCTATACCCTTGAATTGTAGGTATCTCTATACCAATTGGTCTTTACACAACTATTGGATTATTAGGTTATCAACTCTTAATACATACATATCATATATGCATTCCCTAATCTTGGCTCTAGAACCATTAGCCTTGACTGTGGTCAACAAGCTAATGGGCTAGCTAAAATAACTCATTTAATTAGATTCGAACATATTTGATATAATGTGAGCTTGACTATGGTCAATAACCCTGTAATGGCCTCAGCACCGGGTTAGTCGTGAATAGTATTTCTGGCAGTGAATAGTGTTTCCTTGGCCCGAAAGGACACCCAAAATTCAAAAATATTTTATTGGACCATTTGAAAGGAATAGTCATGGTGAGCCTATGGTTGAAATTTGAAGTGAATTTGAGGTCAAATGGGCCTCCAAAAGTCAAAAATACGAAAAAGGTAGCGAGTCAATTTTCCTGATAGAGAAGGGGACTTGATTTTGCTTAAATAATTAAAAATAGTAAACGAACTCCGAATATTGCCAGATTTTGCATGCCTATATGAATTTTTATGTAGAATATTTTGGTGATGAGAATAAAATTTTTCGTTGATGTCGACAGTTATCGAATCGGATCAGTAACGACCTCCGATTGAGCTGGAAATTTGTACACTACCTATTTTTGACATTCTAAGACTGATGGAATTGAAATTGAGGTGAGGAAGTGAAGAATTTCCATGTGGGCCTTTGAAAAGTAAGTTTGGGCCTTAAGAAAATAGGTGAGGCCCATTAGCTCTTGGCCCAACCTTTGGCCCATCTGGAGAGGTATAAAAGAGAAGAGGATCTACAGAGTTCCAGCAATTTCCAACTGCATCTGCCCCCTCTCCCTTTGGCCGAATCATCATCTTCTTCTTATCTCTCAAGATTGCTTCAATTTTGCTCCATTTTCTTTGATATTTAAGCACCTCACCCCTAATTCTATCCCTCTAGCTCAGTAATCCAGCTTCAAAGCTTTGATTGGAAGAATTAAATCAAGTGAATTCAAGGAGGAAAGTTTAAGGGTTCATTTGAGGTAAGAGATATCAAAAGGCTAAAATTTATTCTAAGGTGTTTCCTAGTATTTTAGGGTGTTTAGAATTCATTTTTGATGTTAAATTTAGCATTTGAGGTCAAAAGAATGGAGTATTGATGGCTTCAAAATTTGGATTCTATAGGATTTCAAGGAGGAGAGCCATCCAAGCAAGCCAAAGGCAAGAAAAAGGAAGTTTAGGCACCCCAAAGCTAAGAGAAAATGTAAGTGACTACAAAATCCTTTAATTTCCATATTTTTATGAATTTTTCTCAATTATGTAATTAAGATAAAAATATGTAAAATTGTTAATTAATGAAATTATGTTAGGATAAATGAAATTAAGCATGAGAGGAAATAAAATGAAGACTTAAATGAAAGAAAGAAAAATTTTAAGGTAGAAAAATAATGGTGGCGGAAATGTTAGTGAGAGGAAATGGTAAGAAAAATGCATGAAAATAATGTATGGTAGCTAAAATTAATAATAGACTTGATAATTGATGTCTATTAATTTTTAGAGAATATTTGAAATTTATTTAGGAATTCTTAAGATTATGTATAATGTATGTATGTATTGAATGAAAATTGTGATTTATTGTGAATTAAATGATTATTTTGATGAAAAATGACAATGACCAATAAATAATGCATAAATGAATTTTATTAGAATTTATTAAAGTTATTGGAATTTTATTGGAATTTTTATGTGAATATGTATAATAAAAATAATTGAATTTTTAATGCATAATTGTATAAAAATGACAAAAAATGATGAATTAATATGAAAGTAAATTAATGCCAATGACAAGAAATAAAAAGTCAACCAACGAATTCTTCGAAATAATTATTGGATCGTGAAAATAAGAAGAATAATGAATTATTGATAAATAATTCATAAATAAATGAAAATGATGGAAATAAATTAATACGTAAATAAAGGAAAGATAAAATGAGTTTTGAATAGAAAAAGGACTTAAATGAAAAGAAATAAAAGTTTTGGGGCAAAATGATAATTTTGCCAAAGTAGGTAATTAACGCGTAAAAATAAGTAAGAAATACTTACCAAGGGTAAAATGGTAATTTTGGAGATTTAACTATATTAAAAGATAAAGTTTTCATGATATAAGGACTAAAATATAATTTTATCCAAAATGATAAAATAAAGAATAAAAGATGAATAATGAAAGAAATTATATAATAAAAAAATGAAAATTAATGATTATAATGGCAAAATCGTAATTATGTATTTGAAATGAATAAATCGATAGAAAAAGTCTAATTATACATGTTCGAGGCATAAGGTAATAAATAATATTAATAGAGTTCCTAATTGCATAAAAAGTAGAAAAATAAAAATGTGACTAATTTATCAAAATAAATTAGTAAACATAAAGTATTAAAAGAGTTAATGATTATAAAAATAATTCGTCGACGAAATAAAAGTTGACATACCAAATGATTAAAAAGTTTGAGCAGTAAAAGAAAAAGAAGTCAACTATTGAATTATGAGAGAATAATTCGCAAAGAATTATATAAAAGAATAAAAAAGAAAATTGTGAATTATAATGCCATAATTCATAATTTATAATCTGTATAAAAGATTGAAAAATTTAAGTATCTGAGTGAATTATCGAAGAATAATTCACAAAAGTGAATAGAAAAGAAAAAGTGAATAAAAGGAAAAAATGTTAATGAATAGTCAAAGGCACCAAAAGAGTGCATTTGATCATAATAAAATGTAATGATGAATAAAAGAAAGAGATTAAAGATTTTTAAATATTCTAAAATGTTTATAAAGTGTGATTGATTATGTTTGCCCTTAGCGTTAGACATGTATTATTATTCTTGTTTAGGATATAAATGGCTAGCCATAGGGACACCTTATACCGAGATGCAAGTGATGACGACTTGCTATACTGTGGACTGGATCTCTGATCACCATGGCATTCTCTACTCTGTTATATGCTCTGTGAGAAATGATTCCTTGGGGATCACTTCTCTCTCTATTGTGGTCCCGTGGGGTCCACGTCTTGCATATCCTATCTAAGAATCCTGTCGTATTGCACTAGGGGCACATTGAAATGAATAAATAAGTACTGTTTAATTGAATTAAATATAAAAGTTATATCGAAAAATGATTCGTTTGAAAGAAAATGCAAATTGAAATAAATCTGTAAAGATTTCTGAAAAGTGTAATTAAATAAGAAAAGAAAAAGAAAGGTTTTATAAGAATAAATATTAAAGCAATGTATAATTAAACTTTATAAGCATTTAAATATATATTTTGTTTTACGTGAAAAAGATAATTTTTAATTGATTGGTATTTCTTGTACCAATTATTACTACAAAAATAATGACAAGTCTGAAAAAAAAATAATGTCCCTGTTTAAAATTAAAAAGTAATGATATTAATATGAAGTAAAATTTAATGTTTAGGTAATGCTTTTCTGAAAGATAAGTTAATGAAAAGTAAAACGATATAAAGGTGTAGAATTATGCAATGAGGGAAAGTAGAAGATATAAGTCCTAAATAGATAATTGAATGTGAATAAATGTATAAAAGAAGGAAAGAAAGTTCTGACTACAAAATATTTCAAAATAGCTATATCGCTTTGCGATTAAGCTTATAAGCCTTTTTAACAGTAATGTATTTATTAGACTAAAGTTAAAGTAAAGTAATAGAATAAATAGTAAAAAAATGAAATTAGAATATAGATTGAATAATTGACCAGTAAAACAAGTATTAAAACTAGTTTATTTTGGTACTAGTAAAAACTCAAGTACCACTTCACATCGCTAAATAAAATGATAATTAAATTGTTATGGCTAGAAGATGAAGTGAAAGTTCTAATAAGAAGTAAAAAGTTATAGTAAACATTAAGGTAAAGGTAAAAGTAAATCTGATATCGATCTACCAAGAAAAATACTACAAAGTTAAGTTGAAAGTTTAGAAACATTAGAACAATGGTTATCAAAATACGAGTAAGTAACATGAATACTGATAACTGAAACATAAGAAAATGTTTAATAAAATAAGAATAGCAGTAGCATAAATTATGAAATTATGCTTCTTCGTGGGAAATTCTTGGATTAGTAGTCATCATTGGGCATATTTAATGCTCAGCACATAGTGTTTATTGCGTGCAGGTTTCGGAGTGTTGCGGGAGCACAGTTCATTGAAGGTCCAGATCGGAAGAGAAGATTCTTGTGTCAGTTGATGTAAGCTTTTGGCATGTATATACTCAGACTATTAAGGTAAAAGGTTGTATGGTATTTTGAATATATGTTTATTTGTCTTGGATGTATGGACAGTATAAGTTTTGATATGTTGGTTAGTGTTTGTTTTAAATTGTTTATAAGACTGTTATTTGATTCTGGAATTATTGTAAAAGTATTTCAAGTGGTTTGAATTGTTCAATGAAAAAAAACGTACCATTTTCAGCTAAGTCTCGTTTTGAAAAGAACTGTTCCGAGAAGGATATTACAAACCCATACTATAAAGAACTCTGGTTCTCCTCCAATTAATGGAAGGCTTATATACCTTAGGATTAGTTTGAGGGATTTTAGTTAATTAAGTCTCATCATACATGGTTGGCATACATTGATATGCATCCGATATCTATCGCACAAATATAAGTATACAAATATGGCATAGTTATGGACTTTGCTATATTGACCTCCTTGAGCCAAAAGGGAAATCTAAGGGTCAAGCCTAGGTAATATGCATGATTTAAACAAGTAAAAATAATTACATTATCTTCAATCTTGTTGGATCTCCATCCGGCCCATCTTGCTCTTTGATTGTGGTTTCCATATCTATCTCTAATTCTAATCTAAGTAATCTAATTACATATTACAAATTGAAAAAGAAATACAAACCACAAACAAGTGGCTAGAACATGAAAGTCCTTATTAGGCTGAAATATGCATTATGATCAATCACATTAGGCCTTATCCATAACTATCCATCATACCAATCATACACTCTTATATGCATTTCTAATGTATAAAGTAAAATCATATAATAGAATACAAACTATGTTTCAACTCTTGAAACTTACTTTTGAGTTATTTTAATAATGTGATCAAATTAGGAAACTTTTCCATTTTGGAAACTTTCCATTTTAAGCAACCTTTTTGCATACATGTGTTATTGCCTTAATTATCAATCCAATTTATTATTAATTGATTATTTAATTAATTAATCATATTAAATAATTAAAGAATCAATTTTGGGCTTCAAATAATGGGTAGGCCGAAACCTACAATTTAAACCCAAAAGTGCATTCATACACAAATTAGTTTTGTGTCTTTTAGACTATTTGGGCCTTTTGGAATGAGCCAAGCCCATTCTAGTCCTTAAAACCCATTAATAAACTTAGTTAAAGCCTATAATATTTAATTTAAATCAGCTCCTTGGACCTACCAAGTCATTTACTAATTTAAATCAAACCTGTAAACATAATTAAGCCCATTAAGTGGCTTTAATAAATTAAATTAATCCAATTAATTCAAAGCCTATTTTAATTAATCTAATTAATTAAAAACAAATTAACATATCAGATATATCAAATTTAGAAGATTAAATACCGTTCTAAATATGAACTTACCAAGAACACACTAAGAACACACGAAGAACACCAATTTATCGAACATTTCGATTAAACTAGTTTTGATACAAAACTTGTTCGATTTTAATTTTGCTTGATCCTATGGCTTAATATCACATATTAAACACATAAATAATCATCAAAATAATTTTATAGTGGATAAATAAAAATTCTATTTAGAACAGCCCCTTAACTTTATTGAAAAATAAAAATTCTCCACGCCTAAAGAATGATTCTTTACATAAAAGAATTGTTTTATTTTTAATTTTATATATTTGATCACAAACATCCAGAAATCAATATTTCTTATTCATGAACAACAAAATCTGATATTTTAAAGTTCATGTAATAATTAACACAAAAACCATAACAATTCATCAAAAAATATAGAATTGTAGATTCATGGCAAAACCTTAGCTTTGATACCATATTGGGAATTAATCGGTTACATGCATGACATGTATAAGCAAAAATTAAATTTTTTAACCAATATATATGATCTTGCCATGAATATACAATATAAATATTAATGAGAATAAGAAAATTCACTTTTGATTTTTGTTAAACAGTTATTTTTCCTTCTCATCGTGTTGTCGCAAACCACAATGTCAAAGATTGAACACCTTCAATCGTAATCCACACTAGAGAAAGATTAGATGAACCAAAAACTATTGGTATAACAAGGTAGCCAAAATTCCTTGATGCTATCAAGGAAAAGGAGTGGCGGCTAGGGTTAGAGAAGAATAGAGAATTTATTTTCTTATTAAACTCAGTTAACCCTAAAACCCTTATCTTGGATTTTTATAGTTAGGTTAAAAAATACACTTTCATAATAGGATTGGGCTCTTTAAAATTGCTGAAAAAATATTAATTAGGCTTCTGGAAATATTATTAATTCATTTGGGCTCAATTAAATCCAATTTAAATCCTTTTATAAAGGACCCTACACATAACCTATAAACTAGGCCCTTTATGCATATACTTGGATTTACTCACTCAAATTAATTATAAATCAACCCAAATTAAATATATAGGCTCCATAACACTTATGAAATATATTTAATTTATTTTAGTCCAAGAATTAGGCCTCTAAGGCCTTCAATTTGGAATTGGCATGGAACCCATCCTCTGGTGGATTTCTGCACAAAAACCAAATCTTTGAGCCTCTTATATTTCTCCAATGGATCTATTAATTATTATATCAGCCTTATAATACTTATATTCCAATAATAATTAATTATGAAATACAATATTTCAATTAGGTCGATTTTGCATAATATTTCTAAAAAGTTCTGCAAACATTTTCACTGAGCATAATTAATTAAACTCTTTAATTAATTATTCTCTTATTTATTTATCTTCTCCCATAATAATACAAATATTATTATCCTTGTCATTTTGCCATTTTATCCTTTACTCTGTATATGTGTGACCTATTGGGTTCCTATCTATATTGGCAGTATAATATATAATTATGAGTTATATTCAAAACTCATATGATTTAAATTTCTTTAAATCATTTTATCAATCCCTTATTGAAATTTATGATACACTATTATACAAGTCATGAGCGGCCTCTAGCTAATCATCATGACTACCCAAATGTCAGGAAAGTCAAGTGGTTCTAACTATACCCTTCCATAAAAATAGTTACCATGCAATTACTCCTTTCACCGCTCTCATCTCAATTAGATTATGAGTATGGATTTATGTCAACTCATATAAATCTAATTATGTATATTATATTAATTTAGCCATTGTTCCCAAAATGGCCTTTATGGATCCTTATCCATCTTGTCATATGACTCTGGCCAGAGATTCTCTAAATAAGGCAATTATAGAATAATGCAAGATAACTTCCCTTAATAAATATGGGATGGTGAATCCTTTATCTATTACTCAGCTATCTTCTAGTAGGTCATAATATACCCAACCTCCTAACTGTGTTCACCCCCAAATGAAAGTAATAAGTTATGGAGTCAAAGTATAACACTTACTACTTAAGATAACCTTGGTGATAGTCTAAGGATACTTGCACAATCGTTATGAAGTGATTCCTCATTGACATATATTTAATATTCATGTGAGGATTCTCTTTGCAGGTCTCTAATGAACTTATTTTTCTAACAAGCATCCACATGTTAGCTTTGATCATCTCTCATAATCACAGTTATAATAACCACTGCTTGAACTATTCAAGAAGCATAACATGTTTTAGTCTGTCTAGATTAACAATGTCATATCTTATTCATTCTATGACTAGGGATATTTAGATATCATTACATTTGCACGCAATAAGCATCTTATATTATGAACACTTTCATGATTGCCTTTGCAGTTATTTATAATATTTTGGACTTCATTTATTAATTTAAGTTATACAAACTTATGTATTTTAACAAAGCATTAATAAATGAATGATGCTTTTTATTAACAATATGAATTCATATATACATGAAATTCATCCCTTTTACATGGGCTTTAGAGCATACTCTCTAACACCATTTGGTTTATGAAGCAATTGGCAATGACATTATCAATGCTAATTTTTCTAAGAATAAATGCTCGCTAAATTAGAGGGGACAATTCCCTCTTTAAAGTTTAACTCATATGCCATTTGGTTTATGAAGCATTTGGCAAGGACATTATACTCTCTAATTTTGCTAGCAATAAATCCTCACTAAATTGGCGAGGATAATTCCCTCGCTAACTTATGAGGTATGTGGCATATGGTCTATGCAGTAATTAGGGATGATATTATCCTCGGTAATTTTGCTAGGAATAAATCCTTGCTAAATTAGAGAGGGCAACTCCCTTGCTAACTTGTGAGATGTGGCAAGTAGTTTATGAAGTATTTGGTGAGCAGATTATCATCGCTAAATTTTCTAGGACTAAATCCTTGCTAGATTAGCGAGGATAATTCCCTCGCTAAAGTATGAATCATATGCATTTTAGTTATAAAGCATTTGTCAAAGACTTTATCCTTATTAATTTTGCTAGGAATAAATACTTACTAAATTGGTGAGGACAATTGCCTCGCTAACTTGTAAATCATGTGGCATGTAGTTTTATAGAGCATTTGGTGAGGACATTACGCTTACTAATTTTGCTAGGAATAAATCCTCGATAAATTAATGAGTACAATTCCCTTGCTAAAGTATAAGTCATATGCAATTTTGTTTATTAAGCATTTGACGAGGATATTATCATCACTAAATTGGCGTGGACAATTCCCTTACTAACATGTAAGTCATATGGTATGTGGTTTATGGAGTATTTGGCAAGGATATTATCCTTGCTAATTTTGCTAGGAATAAATCCTCACTAAACTAGCAAGGTTAATTCCTTTGCTAAAGTATAAGTAATATGCCAGTTGCTTTATGAAGCATTAAGTGAGGAGATTATCCTTGCTAATTTTACTAGCAATAAATCCTTAATAAATTGGCAAGGATAATTCCCTATCTAACTTATGAGTTATGTGGAATATGGTTTATGGAGTATTTGGCAAGGACATTATCCTCGCTAATTTTGTTAGGAATAAATCCTTGCTAAATTAGCGAGGATAATTCCCTCGCTAACTTGTGAGTCATGTGGCAAGTGGTTTATGAAGTATTTGGTGAGGACATTATCCTTGCTAATTTTTCTTGGAATAAATCCTTGCTAAATTAGTGAAGACAATTCCATCGCTAAAGTATGAATCATATGCCATTTTCTTTATGATGCATTTGGCGGGGACTTTATCCTTATTAATTTTTTTAGAAATAAATATTTGCTAAATTGGCAAGGAAAATTTCATCACTAACTTATGAATCATATGGCATGTGGTTTTATGGGGTATTTGGTGACGACAATATCCTCGCTAATTTTGCTAGGAATAAATCCTCGCTAAATTAGTGAGGATAATTCCTTTGCTAAGATATAAGTCATATGCCATTTGTTTTATGAAGCATTTGACGAGGAGATTATCATCACTAAATTGGCAAGGATAATTCCCTCACTAACTTATGAGTCATATGGCATGTGGTTTATGGAGTATTTAGTGAGGATATTATCCTTGCTAATTTCGGTAGGAATAAATCCTCACTAAACAAGCAAGGTTGATTCGCTTGCTAAAGTATAAGTCATATGCCATTTGGTTTATAAAGCATTTAGTGAGGAGATTACCCTTGCTAATTTTCTCTAGGAATAAATCCTCACTAAATTGGCATGGAATCCCTTTCTAACTTGTGAGTTATGTGGCAAGTGGTTTGTGCAGTATTTGGTAAGGACATTATCCTCCCTAATTTTGCTAGGAATAAATCCTCGCTAAATTAACGAGGACAGTTCCCTCACTAAAGTATGAGTCATATGCCATTTTGTTTATGAAGCATTTGGTGAGGACTTTATCTACGCTAATTTTGATAGGAATAAATCCTCACTCGATTGGCGAGGATAATTTCCTTGCTAAATTTTGAGTTATATGGCATGTGGTTTATCAAGCATTTGGTGAGGACATTATCCTCACTAATTTTTCTTGGAATAAATCCTTGTTAAAGTATGAGTCATATGCAATTATTTTATGAAGCATTTGATGAGGATATTATCATCACTAGATTGGCGTGGACAATTCCCTTACTAACTTGTGAGTCATATGGTATGTGGTTTGTGGTGTATTTGGCAAGGATATTATCCTCGCTAATTTTTCTTGGAATAAGTCCTCACTAAACTAGCAAGTTTAATTCCCTTGCTAAAGTATAAGTAATATGCCAGTTGCTTTATAAAGCATTAAGTGAGGAGATTATCCTTGCTAAATTTACTAGCAATAAATCCTTAATAAATTGGCAAGGATAATTCCCTATCTAACTTATGAGTTATGTGGCATATGGTTTATGGAGTATTTGGCAAGGACATTATCCTCGCTAATTTTGTTAGGAATAAATCCTTGCTAAATTAGCGAGGACAATTCCCTCGCTAACTCGTGAGTCATGTGGCAAGTGGTTTATGAAGTATTTGGTGAGGACATTATCCTTGCTAATTTTTCTTGGAATAAATCCTCTCTAAATTAGCGAAGACAATTCCCTCGCTAAAGTATGAATCATATGCCATTTTCTTTATGATGCATTTGGCAAGGACTTTATCCTTGTTAATTTTTTTAGAAATAAATATTTGCTAAATTGGCAAGGAAAATTTCCTCACTAACTTATGAATCATATGGCTTGTGGTTTTATGGGGTATTTGGTGATGACAATATCCTCACTAAGTTTGCTAGGAATAAATCCTCGCTAAATTAGTGAGGATAATTCCTTTGCTAAAATATAAGTCATATGCCATTTGTTTTATGAAGCATTTGACGAGGAGATTATCATCACTAAATTTGAGAGGATAATTCCCTCACTAACTTGTGAGTCATATGGCATGTGGTTTATGGAGTATTTAGTGAGGATATTATCCTTGCTAATTTTGGTAGGAGTAAATCCTCGCTAAACAAGCAAGGTTGATTCCCTTGCTAAAGTATAAGTCATATGCCATTTGGTTTATAAAGCATTTAGTGAGGAGATTATCCTTGCTAATTTTCTCTAGGAATAAATCCTCACTAAATTGGCATGGAATCCCTTTCTAACTTGTGAGTTATGTGGCAAGTGGTTTATGCAATATTTGGTGAGGACATTATCCTCCCTAATTTTGCTAGGAATAAATCCTCGCTAAATTAACGAGGACAGTTCCCTCGCTAAAGTATGAGTCATATGCCATTTTGTTTATGAAGCATTTGGTGAGGACTTTATCTACGCTAATTTTGATAGGAATAAATCCTCACTCGATTGGCGAGGATAATTTCCTTGCTAAATTTTGAGTTATATGGCATGTGGTTTATGAAGTATTTGGTGAGGACATTATCCTCACTAATTTTTCTTGGAATAAATCCTTGTTAAAGTATGAGTCATATGCAATTATTTTATGAAGCATTTGATGAGGATATTATCATCACTAGATTGGCGTGGACAATTCCCTTACTAACTTGTGAGTCATATGGTATGTGGTTTGTGGAGTATTTGGCAAGGATATTATCATTGCTAATTTTTCTTGGAATAAGTCCTCACTAAACTAGCAAGTTTAATTCCCTTGCTAAAGTATAAGTAATATGCCAGTTGCTTTATGAAGCATTATGTGAGGAGATTATCCTTGCTAATTTTACTAGCAATAAATCCTTAATAAATTGGCAAGGATAATTCCCTATCTAACTTATGAGTTATGTGGCATATGGTTTATGGAGTATTTGGCAAGGACATTATCCTCGCTAATTTTGTTAGGAATAAATCCTTGCTAAATTAGCGAGGACAATTCCCTCGCTAACTCGTGAGTCATGTGGCAAGTGGTTTATGAAGTATTTGGTGAGGACATTATCCTTGCTAATTTTTCTTGGAATAAATCCTCTCTAAATTAGCGAAGGCAATTCCCTCGCTAAAGTATGAATCATATGCCATTTTCTTTATGATGCATTTGGCGAGGACTTTATCCTTGTTAATTTTTTTAGAAATAAATATTTGCTAAATTGGCAAGGAAAATTTCCTCACTAACTTATGAATCATATGGCATGTGGTTTTATGGGGTATTTGGTGACGACAATATCCTCACTAAGTTTGCTAGGAATAAATCCTCGCTAAATTAGTGAGGATAATTCCTTTGCTAAAATATAAGTCATATGCCATTTGTTTTATGAAGCATTTGACGAGGAGATTATCATCACTAAATTTACGAGGATAATTCCCTCACTAACTTGTGAGTCATATGGCATGTGGTTTATGGAGTATTTAGTGAGGATATTATCCTTGCTAATTTTGGTAGGAGTAAATCCTCGCTAAACAAGCAAGGTTGATTCCCTTGCTAAAGTATAAGTCATATGCCATTTGGTTTATAAAGCATTTAGTAAGGAGATTATCCTTGCTAATTTTCTCTAGGAATAAATCTTCACTAAATTGGCATGGAATCCCTTTCTAACTTGTGAGTTATGTGGCAAGTGGTTTATGCAATATTTGGTGAGGACATTATCCTCCCTAATTTTGCTAGGAATAAATCCTCGCTAAATTAACGAGGACAGTTCCCTCGCTAAAGTATGAGTCATATGCCATTTTGTTTATGAAGCATTTTGTGAGGACTTTATCTACGCTAATTTTGATAGGAATAAATCCTCACTCGATTGGCGAGGATAATTTCCTTGCTAAATTTTGAGTTATATGGCATGTGGTTTATGAAGTATTTGGTGAGGACATTATCCTCACTAATTTTTCTTGGAATAAATCCTTGTTAAAGTATGAGTCATATGCAATTTTGTTTATAAAGCATTTGACGAGGATATTATCATCACTAAATTGGCGTGGATAATTCCCTTACTAACTTGTGAGTCATATGGTATGTGGTTTATGGAGTATTTGGCAAGTATATTATCCTTGCTAATTTTGCTAGGATTAAATCCTCACTAAACTAGCTAGGTTAATTCCCATGCTAAAGTATAAGTAATTTGCCAGTTGCTTTATGAAGCATTAAGTGAGGAGATTATCCTTGCTAATTTTACTAGCAATAAATCCTTAATAAATTGGCAAGGATACTTCCCTATCTAACTTATGAGTTATGTGGCATATGGTTTATGGAGTATTTGGCAAGGACATTATCCTCTCTAATTTTCTTAGGAATAAATCCTTGCTAAATTAGCGAGAAAAATTCCCTCGCTAACTTATTAGTCATGCGGCAAGTGGTTTATGAAGTACTTGGTGAGGACATTATCCTCGTTAACTTTTCTTGGAATAAGTCCTCGATAAATTAGCGAAGACAATTCCCTTGCTAAAGTATGAATCATATGCCATTTTTTTTATGAAGCATTTGGCGAGGACTTTATCCTTGTTAATTTTTTTAGAAATAAATATTTGCTAAATTGGCAAGTAAAATTTCCTCACTAACTTATGAATCATATGGCATGTGGTTTTATGGGGTATTTGGTGACGAAAATATCCTCGCTAATTTTGCTAGGAATAAATCCTCGCTAAATTAGTGAGGATAATTCCTTTGCTAAAATATAAGTCATATGCCATTTGTTTTATGAAGCATTTGACGAGGAGATTATCATCACTAAATTGGCGAGGATAATTCCCTCACTAACTTGTGAGTCATATGGCATGTGGTTTTTGGAGTATTTAGTGAGGATATTATCCTTGCTAATTTTGGTAGGAATAAATCCTTGCTAAACAAGCAAGGTTGATTCCCTTGCGAAAGTATAAGTCATATGCCATTTGGTTTATAAAGCATTTAGTGAGGAGATTATCCTTGCTAATTTTCCCTAGGAATAAATCCTCACTAAATTGGCATGGAATCCCTTTCTAACTTGTGAGTTATGTGGCAAGTGGTTTATGCAGTATTTGGTGAGGACATTATCCTCCCTAATTTTGCTAGGAATAAATCCTCGCTAAATTAGCGTGGACAGTTCCCTCACTAAAGTATGAGTCATATGCCATTTTGTATATGAAGCATTTGGTGAGGACTTTATCTATGCTAATTTTGATAGGAATAAATCCTCACTCGATTGGCGAGGATAATTTCCTTGCTAAATTTTGAGTTATATGGCTTGTGGTTTATGAAGTATTTTGTGAGGACATTATCCTCACTAATTTTTCTTGGAATAAATCCTTGTTAAAGTATGAGTCATATGCCATTTGGTTTTTGAAGCATTTGACAAGGACATTATCCTCGCTAATTTTTCTAGGAATAAATCCTCGCTAAATTAGCAAGGACAATTCCCTTGCTAAAGTATGAGTCATATTCCATTTTGTTTATCAAGCATTTGGCGAGGAGTTTATCCTCGTTAATTTTGCTAGGAATAAATACTTTCTAAATTGGCGAGGATAATTGCCTCGCTAACTTGTGAGTCATGTGACATGTGGTTTATAGAGTATTTGGTGCGGACATTATTCTCGCTAATTTTGCTAGGAATAAATCCCCACTAAATTAGTGAAGACAATTCCTTCGCTAAAGTATGAGTCTTATGCCATTTTTTTATGAAGTATTAAGTGAGGATATTATCCTTGCTAATTTTGCTAGGAATAAATCCTTGCTATATTGGCAAGGACAATTCCCTCACGAACTTGTGAGTCATGTGGCAAGTGGTTTATGAAGTATATGGTGAGGACATTATGCTCGCTAATTTTGCCAGGAATAAATCCTCGCTAAATTAATGAAGGACATTTCCCTCGCTAAAGTATAAGTCAAATTCCATTTTGTTTATGAAGCATTTGGTGAGGACTTTATCCTCACTAATTTTTCTAGGAATAAATACTCATTCAATTGGCGAGGATAATTCCCTTGCTAACTTGTGAGTCATTGGCATGTGGTTTATGGAGTATTTGGTGACGACATTATCCTCACTAATGTTTCTAGGAATAAATCCTTGCTAAATTAGCAAGGACAATTCCCTTGTTAAAGTATGAGTCATATGCCATTTAGTTTATGAAGCATTTGATGAGGACATTATCTTGCTAATTTCGATAGGAATAAGTCATTGCTAGTGGGTTAAAGTTATATCATATGTGAATCGATATTAGTTATGTTTATTCGTTTTGTTATTGTAGCAATAAGAAATTCAGGAGGCGAGCATAGTGTCTGTGTTATTCTTTGTTTTGTTATTTCCATATGAATCTTTTCATACTAGCAATTGTTTTTAAGGCATATGATTGAAGACTTTTAAATCAATGCTATTGATTGGTTTTTAAAGTGATTTTTTCTCCTTCTTTGTTTGTCTATTTTGCAATATCTTTGTTGCGATTCTAGTAAGACCCATGTATATCATTGCTATATTTATCCAAATAGAAGTTATAGATTCAAGGTGTGTATTTTTGCTATCATTTCTAGTAATATACATGCATGCATTTGCACATTTGTGTACAATAAACTTGTACATCTAAATGATAATTTGATGTAGGTAAACAGAGGTATAAATTTATAGAGAATTTATTTTAGCCTTTGAATTATTTATATTTTAATTAAAATACCTTTAATAATCCATAATAAGAAATTAAAATAAAAGTAATTAAAATAAATAAATGTATAAAATAATAATAATAATAGCAAGAGAATTAAGTCTACAAAATTTTCTAGATGAATAATTAGGACACAAATTACAAAAAGACACAAGATTTAAAAAAAAGAAAGGAAAAAAGGAGAGGAGAGAGAGAGAGAACGGCGTGGGGCAAAAAGAGAAGGGGGCACTATTGCCTTCCTCATCACCAGTCATCGGCATAACACATCGGCATTTTCCCCTAACGCTATTGCTAATCCCTCACTGGCATTCGTTCATGGCATCGTTCAGCTCCTTCCTTCTTGCCACAACAGAGGTAAGTTCCTCCCTTATTCTGGTGATAAATGACGACAAATAGAGTACCGACCAACATCAAAAAACCCTTTAGGGCAAGGTGATCAAAATGGTATCTTTTGTTCTCCCTCACTCATTAACGGTGTGGAGATTGGAGAAGGGAGCAGCCAGCAGTTCTAACATGATTTTTATCCAAATCACACTACCTTAAGGCAAATGACTACCGTATCAAGGTTCCTCGCGACAACAACCACCTTAAGGTGCCCTTGGGTAACCTCGGTAAGGCTCTAATCAAACTTCGACGAGTACAATAAATGATGGAAGTGGAGGAAAATCATAGCAATTTGCTTTAATCGGTACGTGACTACCAAATTTGCTTCTAATTAATTTATTTAAATGAATTTGGAAGTTTTGTTGAGATTTGTTTAATTATCTTAGAAACAAAAGTCTATCTCTTGTGTTTTTATTTAGATTAGTATATTTGTTGATGTATAAGCATTATGAATTGCTTCTTGATGGTGATATGTTATTATGAAGACTTATTTTGTAGATGGCTCCATACAAACGTCCTGCACTTAGCAAGGTGTATCTTTTCACTAAAGGTAAATCATTTTGCTCATCGGTGTAATCAATTAGGTAAAATTTGCTATAGAATAAGTTACAATGGGTATATATATGTTGTCCTCCTATTTAGTAGTTCATGTTTGACACTGGATGAGTTCTTCTATTTGCTTTTATTATTTTATGCACAGTATAGCTTTTTAAAGCATGAATTTTTTTCTTATAGGAACTGCAAGGCTTCCAGGATTCCATGTCTGTGTTAGAAGTAGAGGAGAAGACTACTTCCTAAGTGGTACAAAGAAAAAGGTGATACCTTTTTAATCATATTTTCTGATGTGTTAGAAATGGAGGGACACCGTAGTGAAGATGGTTGAAATGATTTTATCAGTTTGTCATTGTTCCTATAAATTTGCTACGTCACATGTACCTTTTCTATGTTTTTAAGAGGAGAATGGGAAAGGTGACATTGCTTGCTCTAGTATAATTCTTGTAGGAATTGAATTGATCCTGAGCACCGAAATTGTCAAAGCAGATCTTGCTTCAAAGACTTTCACAAGTGTAGCAGGAGAAACCTTCAAGTATCAAATTTTAATTATTGTAACTGGTTCTAGAGTATGTTTTATTGAGAATGGATATTTCAATCAAGCATTCTTCATACTGATTACATATTTTTATGAATCTAATTTACTCTTTTGACATAGGTTATAAGACTATCCGATTTTGGTGTTGAAGTAGTTGATGCCAAAAATATCTTCTACTTGAGAGAAATTGATGATGCTGATAAGCTTGTAGAAGTAATAAAAGCAAAGAAGAACGAAACGGATGTGATTGTTGAAGGATGGTACATTGGTCTTGAACTCAGTGTGGCTCTACGAATTAACAATTTTAAAGAGCATAATTAATTTCTTTTTGGATATTGTAATACAACTTTGGTTATCTAATGCAGTTTATGTTTTGCAGTGCCTCATCTTTTCACTACTGCTATAACTACTTTTTATGAGAGTTATTATGCCAAAAAGGGAGTCAAAATTATCAAGGGAACAATTGTTGTGGGTTTTACTTTTAATTCAAAAAGAGAGGTAAGTATTCAACCATCTGATCTGCTGATTATGTTGGTTGCAACATTTTGATGGGTATGAATTATAATGGACATAATGGTGGTGAATTGCTTGGAATTGTATCACTTGGACAAGGTTTCACTTTGTGTCTCCTTTAGTTGTTGTATTTGATGGGTTACTTAATTTTTCTATTGCAATAAGAAAGTCTTAAAGTTCTTTTTCAAGGTTCTTTTTTAATTGCATTTCTACTATTTTTTACATTATTTCTTTTGTTTGTTGGGGACACTTACAACTATTTTATGATTGTATTTGCATATGATAGTGACTAAACCTGGATAAGGTTTCACTTTGTGTCTCCTCTAGTTGTTGTATTTGATGGGTTACTTAATTTTTCTATCGCAATAATAAAGTCTTAAAGTTTTTTTTCAATGTTATTTTTTAATTGCATTTCTACTATTTTTTACATTATTTATTTTGTTTGTTGGGGACACTTACAACTATTTTATGATTGTATTTGCATATGATTGTGACTAAAGATATTTGGAGATAGTACCTGAGCCTTTGCCACTGCATATAAGCCTTTGCTCCATATCTATGTCAAAGATCTTTGCTTCTTGTTTCTATTTCATTTATTTGATATTCTAATATTATATACGTTACATGTGATTTAAACTCGGTAAAACCATATGGACATTTAGGTGGTTGAAAGTGACAACTATTTAGGTGTGAACCACTTAATGGAATCTTGACCTGGAAAAACACACTTATCTGATTGCTAACTTTTGTAATTTCCACTCTTTTCTTCATGTGTGAGATTCTGTTAAAGAAACACTCAAATATTTTTCACTTTGAAATTTTATAAGAGATGAACAATGTAAATTTGGTGATTTGCCTATGAATTTTATCGCATCAATTGCATATGAAAAGAAAGAAGGTAAAGAAGATACAATGCCATTTCCATAGTAAAAGGTAAACTCCATTTCAGATTCATTATATATATTAATAGCTAATTATTCTATTTTTTACATGTTTGAATCAATAGGCTGGTTCATGCAGTATATGATTATCTAAAACTTATAAGTCACTTGTTTGTTCTTTGATTACAAATTCCTCATAAGATAACTATCCCATCTCTTATTATTTCTTATTTTGGATTCTTTTAATGAAAATAATGTTTGCCTTCTTATTTTAAACTTATAGCCAACACAATTGAACATAAAACTAACTCCATCAACTTAGGAATGCAAGAAATGAATAACATAATTGATCCTGCTAAGATTAGAACGTTTGTCTTCTTAAATTTTAGTTTTAAAAGTGTGGTGGTTTGTTTTTTTTTTTTTTGCTTCTTAAGCGAGCATGAAATATCTCACTAATTAGTTCACATATAACATGCCAATAGAACTAAACATTATCGAAGACAATTTCTCTCACTTGTTAGCGACAAAATATGTTGTAGTAAAATTAGTGGGAACTTGTTTCCTCATTAATTACTTCATATGCCACATGAATTAGTCATTATTTCCTCATTAATTACTTCATATGCCACATGAATTAGTCATTATTTCCTCATTAATTGCTTTTTGAAACTTTTCCTTATTTATGGTTTTACCTGTAGTGGCAAATTACTACATTATTGGCAAAAATTTACAATTTTATCTCTAATTTCTTACATAATTATATTTTTAACTCTTATTAATCGCTTCATGATGTTTTCCATCTTATTAAACCTTTTATTACATAATTGACCTCTTTTTATGCTTAATTCACTATTTATTGCTTATTTTTTTTAAAAAAAAATTACATTTTAATCCTAGTAGTGCCTAATAGAAACCTTCAAATCGGATATACGAGATGAGGACTCAAATGATCCTAAATGGACTAAAGTAATCACTTGGCATGATCTTAATAGTGAGAAATTATGCCCTTACTAATTACTTGACACACCATATGAATTAGGCATTAGGGAGAAAAAATATCCTTGCTAAATTAGCAAGAACTTTTTTTCTCGCTAATGACTTCACATGCCACATCAAATAGGCATTAGTGAGGAGGAGTGCCCTTAATAAATTAGCGAGTGCAAAATATCTTGCTAATTAGTTCTCATATAACATGCTAACAAAACAAAATATTAATGAGGACTATTTCTCTTGCTGATTAGCGGGAACCTTACTCGTAGCTAAATTAGCGAGCACTTGTGTCCTCACTAATTACTTCACACGCGACATGAATTAGGTATTAGCGAGGAAAAATGTCCTCGCTAAATTGTTCATTAATTATTCACATGCCACATCAAATAGGCATTTTCAAGGAGACGTGTCCTCGTTAAATTAGCGAGCACGAAATATCATGCTAATTAGTTCACATATAACATGCTAATCAAACTAATCAATGCTGAGGTTAATTTCTCTCGCTAATTAGCGAAAACCTTAGTCGTAGCTAATTTAGCGAGAACTCATTTCCTCACTAATTACTTCACATGCAACATGAGTTAGTCATTAGTGAGGACTCTTGTCCTCGCTAAGTTAGTATGGACAAAAGTCATCGCTTATTAGCAAGGACTTTATTTTCCTTGCTAACACTACAAAAAAAATGCAGCATAGCAATAAAAATTTGCGAGGATAACGAAATTTGTTTCTAAATGCACCATTTAGTGATAACATTGAGATGAAAGATGAGTTTTATTGCAAATATTATTAGGGGCTAGCAGAAAAATAGATATTGTAATAATTTAGTGATAAATAAATTTGGTTGTTGCTAATCTTGGGGGCCAAAAATTTTGCATAACAAATTGCAAGGAATTTGTGAGCATAGAACCCTCTCTAACATTTAATTCATGGCCCAAACGATTTATGAACCATGTAGTGAGGATATAATTATCGTTAATTTTGCGAGAAATAAATCCTTACTAATTTTTCGAGAAACAAATCCCTTGCTAATGGTTAAACAATTTGGCATTTGCTTTATGGACCATATAGCGAGGATTAATTTTACGAGAAATAAATCCTTGCTAATTTAGTGAGGATAAATCCCTCGCTAATGATTAGATAATTTAGCATTTGATTTATGAACCATATAACAAGGATATAATCCTCGCTAATTTTGTGAGAAATAAACCCTTACTAATTTAGCGAGTACAAATCCCTCGCTAATGTTTAGATAATTTGGCATTTAATTTATGAACCATATAGCGAGGATATAATTAATTTTATGAGAAATAAATCCTTTCTAATTTAGTTAGGATAAATCCTTAGCAACGGTTAGATAATTTTGCATTTGATTTATGAACCATATAGCGACGATATAATCCTCGCTAATTTTGCGAGAAACAAATCCTTACTAATTTAGAGAGTCCTTCGCTAACAGTTAGATAATTTGGCATTTGATTTATGAACCATATAGCAAGGATTATTTTGTGAGAAATAATTCCTTACTAATTTAGCAAGGATAAATCCCTTGCTAACAGTTAAATAATTTAGGATTTGATTTATAAACCATATATCCTTGCTAATTTTGCGAGAAACAAATCCTTGCCAATTTAGCAAGGATATTTCCCTTAGTAAAGCTTAATTAAAAGTTAATGTGATTAATGCACTAATTAGCAAGGACAAAATTCTCGTAACTTTTAGCAAGGATTATTCCCTTGCTAATGGGTAATTTTCCTTGACTATGAGGTTTTACAATTATCCTCACTAATTTAGCTTCGATTATTGTCCTTGCCAATTTAGTAAGGACTATTCCCTCATGAATGCTTAATTTAGGCTGAATGTGAGGTTTAACTTTTAGCAAGGAGAGAACCCTCTGTAATTTAGCTTGGAATGTAGTCCACACCAATTTAGTGGGAATTATTCTCTCGCCAATGGGTAATTCACCTTGGGTGTGTGGTTTTACAATTACCGAGGACATAATCCTTGCTAATAAGCTTGGAATGTAGTCCTCACCACTTTAGTGAGAATTATTCGCTTGCTAATACTTGCCATATAAAGCAATTTAGCTAGATAAAATTTCTCAAGTAATTAATAAATATGTATAAAATGTACTGGCACAATTAGAAATACAATTTACCTTTATAAAATGTTAGAGAAAGTAATATTTTTTTTGTTAACATTTTAAAATGTAGATTTCTACTTGAGGGTTCAATAATTAATTTTATTGTATTTGAGGTATGAATAAAATTAGCAAGGATAGAATCCTTGCTAATTTAGCTATAATTAAATTCTCACCATTTGAAACTCTTGGCGAGGATATCAGCCACACTATTTTAGTGAGGTAATTTTCCCTTACCAAATGAAATATTTAGTTAGGAAATTTCCCATGCTAAATTAGCGAGGCAAGTTTTCCTAGATAATTAGTCTATCTACCCTACCAAATCGTTGCCTAGTTTCATTTTGTTATGTCTAAAGGGCTTCCTCAGTTAGGGTTTTTTATTTTCATTTTTTGCTCATTTGAGGATTTTTTTGCCCAAACTCTCTCCCTCTACCTGTTGTTATTTTTCATTTTCTATTGCTATTCTAGTTTTTTTAGCGTCGATGGAGCAAAGATAGTAATAAAGAAGTTTGAGGAGAAGGGATAGATAAGAAAGGAAATAAAGATAGTAGTAAAGATGTTGGAGGAGATGGGACAGGTGAGAAAGAAAATCAAATCCAAAATCAAACTAAGATAAAGCTCAGCTGTGGAGGCAGAGGTTTTAAAGGAAAATGTTGCAAAGGATACCTTTATTATTCTTCCATTTTCAAATCCAATGTCAACAATTCTCATTGTATTAGCATCCCTCATACCCTTTAAAAAGGTATCTTTTTCTCCCCATTTATTAAAAAAACATTAAAGCATGATAAATCAAATGAAATCCTCAATCACGATTGCTTGTTATATCCTGATTACTTAATTTCATAACTAATTGCTTGATTTTAGATTTTTTTACTATTTTCTAAATTTATGAAATTCATTTCATTTCTTGATGCTACTAATATTATATCTTAATATAATTTTGAACCTCTAATTTTCAGTGGAGGTCTTCTTGATATCTCTTTAGAGTTCACGCCTTTCATCTTGGATTTTTAGAATTCATCAATTTGATTTGGGATATGGAACTTTCATCATTTCTATACACTAATTTCTTTCAATATTTGGAAAACTAATATTTTTCTTCTCTTAATGATAAGTTGTTTCCTTGTTCTTATTAACATATTGAATAGCTTACTCACGTAGGCTAACTGTTTTTCATGCGTTTCTTAGCTCTTGAACCCATATGGGTGATGGAAAATGTTTTTTAGAGCTGGTTCGCAGATGTCAAAGGTAGTGTATTTTGAACTTCTTGTTTTACAAAATTGGTCCACTATACTTACTATGTTTTCAGGAATATGTTTGAGGTTGATTGACTTGCAAAATTTTGTGTTGTTTTCTTTTTCTGAATCTAAAAGAATTGGAATAGAAAATAACTTAACTACATGAGTTTCTAATGAAAGGTGCTTGTACTTTTTATAGCTTCATCTTAATGAAAAATTGTAATCTTACTAACATGGGTTTCTACAACTTCTAATGGACAAAAGAGTTTCTAATACCAACACCACATCTACTCCAACTTATGTTAATTGCAGAAAAGGTAATTATTTATGCTTTTTTACCTAGAATCTTATTTCTCATGGAATTAAGTATAAAAATATATCTAGACATTTTATTAAGTGTGACATCTATTCTTTGCTGGTTGAGCGATTAAACCACAAAAATATTTCTTTTACAATTTTGATTTGATAACCTTATAATTTCAAACTTCCTGTAAGAAAATAAACCCTGCCATATGATGGACCCAAGATGCAAATTAAAAATCTCAATAGAACTACTGGAATGAAGCAGACAGCTAGAATTACAAATGTCAATTGGCACTTCATTTCTCTTTCCTTTTTAAATAATCACAACTTGGTTTGAAGTGAATTGTTCAATCATGGATTTTTTTTTATAAACAAATATGGGAATTGCTTATGCTAAATTTTATTTAGTATGATTTACCAATAATGTTAATTAGTAACCACCAAGATCGTAGTTTGCACTTAGTAAAGGTAAAAAGTATAAAAAATTTTAGTATGATTTAAGAAGGCTTCTCCAATATCTTTTATGATTTAAATAGACTCAACAAATAAGTCAGAGTAAAATGGACTGGATTAGGCTTTAAATTGAGCCATTTGATCTATTTAGTTTTTTACTATTATTTAAAATGCATAAAATTAATTTCATAAAAACTTTTAGTAATTACTAAGTTTCATAAGTCAAATGTCAAAACAAATGTAATTCATGCTGCTATTTATGCTATTATTTCAATATATATACACTACAAGAAAATTAGTAAATAGCAACGAAAATTAGCAACTGAATTTGTTGAATTTCCATTGCTAATTTTTATTAGCAATGAAAAGTAGCAACGAAACATTCGATTGTAAATTTGACGGTTGGTATTTTTTGCAATGGAGCTATTTTCCGTTGCTAAATTTAGCAACGATTTTTCAATTTCTCTTGCTATTTTTACCAACGGAATTAGAATTTTTGTTGCTATATTTACCAACCAAATAGAATTTTCGTTGCTATTTATAGCAACCGAATTAAAATTTTTGTTGCTAAATTCAACCATTATTATAAAAAAATTACAACGAAATTATCGTCGCTACTCTGTCACTAAATTTTTGTTTATTTTTTACACAACAAATTGCCACCATTTAAAAAAAAGAAATCATAAATATTGGAAAAACTTAATACATATGCAAATATCTTCATAATTCATTTGAACACCTAAATTTTAATAATAACCTATTAAATATCTATACTTCTCAATTTCACAAATAATAAACACAAATTCACACCACATTCTAAAAATTGAAATGCATGACACTCAATTACATTGTGTAACTTCACATAATATCAAAATCAATATGAAATCCATCAAAATCAATAAAAAATTCAACTCATTCCCTTTTTCAATTTCTACCTATTTCACTGTGCATATGAAACACATGAGTATACATTACAACCAGAGCAGTTGTCACTCTAATTTTCCAAAGGCAATATGAATTTATTTTTATTATTTAAAAAATTATAAGTAACCAATATGTCATTATTAAAGTTTAGATATTCAAACGAATTATGAAGTGTAAATAATTTAAAAAATTATAAGTAGCCAATAGTAGTTCAAAATTAATTTTGTTACAACTTAAGCAAATTAATTATAAATAATTTAGTATGCAACACAAAAGCAAAAAGCATAAATTGCAAGGTGAACCTTTCTTGTAACTAAAAGCGAAATCACTTGATGCTTGTTTATATGTCATAGAGCTATTGAAGAACTTCACAGAATCCCTTACAAACTCATCTTCCACCACTGAAACCATAAAACATAAAATGTAGAAGATATAACAGATGTTAGTTAAAATATTAAACTCTCCTTTTGTGATGGGTATTAGCGGTTCAAAATTTTACAAAGAATACTGAGAAAAACTATTTTTGTCACTAGGAAAAAAATTTTCCAAACTATTCTTAAAATCTACAAATTCTTAACTTTTTGAAACACAGTTAAAGAAAAAAAGGGAAAAAAAGAAAGAAAAGTAATCCAAAAACAATATGGGTCATACATGTCCAATTATAAAAATGCACTGTATCCCAAATAATACCAAACATAAAAAAAAATACAGGTTCTGGACAAATACACAAATGATATATGGCTTCAAAATGCATTTTTCTCAATCTAGCACTTGAAAAGTAAAGGATTGTCATCAAGAATACTGAAAGTCTTGTTGTTGAAGAATTGGCAGCAAAAGCAGAAATTGATTCTTACTAACTAGGGCATAAATTTAAACATTAAAGTTTTCTTCTCTTAGAGTAGCAAGTAATTCTCAGACTGAAGAATTACAATTCCAAGATTTTGGATTCACCTAAGAATGGTTGGTTGCAAAAAGGGCACAGCTGCAATTCATCATTCAGAATTGATCTGCAAAAGTCAATAGTAAGTTGAACAAATTACAATTCAAATGTCATCTCATAAAGTGTCTCCATGTTCAATAATTTTTTTTTAAAAAAATATGATCATAAATATCTATAATAAAATTTTCAATTTTAATATTCGAGAGAATTCTAGTATTTTTTTAACTCCCTAAGTCTTTATCATAATTATAATTATGATTTTTTTAAATAGAGATTTTATTTTTTTCATAGTGAAAAATTTGAGAACCGTTCTCACTTGTCTTTAGGAATAAAAAACAAATTAGTTGACAAGAAAATTTAAAAAAAATCAGAAGTCAATTTTCTGAAATTAACATGTTTAATTTGTGTAGAACTAAATATATTTATAACCACGTGACTATACGTGGATCACTATTTTTTGGGACAATGACAACTCTAAAATTCCATGTAGGCACTTAAATAAAACTTATTTTTCATTATAAATTAGTCTTGCATATGAAAAATGAAAATAATAGGAGTAAATCATCAATAGAATTTAATTCAAAAATGCTACAATGAGACAGTTCCATAATTAAATATATTTAATCAACGAATTGACACTTTACTCCTTTAATTAATCGCATTATATATATAACTTTTATTGGATTTACAGTTTGGACCAACCAAATGTATGTCAAAATAAAATTTAAACGGCTCGATTTTGATACATACATATATATGCATGGGAATAAAAATAGCCTTAATATTAAGATAAATTAATCATTGCTCTCTAATATATTATCAATATTATTGCTAATAAATATCTAAATATTATATATATATACACACACACACACACTTGTCAATTGTCATGAAAAAGAAAAGAATGGTCTAAATAGTCAGAGATGAAAGCACTTTTTGGAAAATAATTTTGGAGGATTGGATAACAACAATTTGTGTTTATCTTAATATTTTTTGAATGCCCTATGTTTTCCAATGACAAATTTGGGAAATTCATTTGTCCCATTACAAAGATAGGCACACAAACATGTAAATGACATATTATAAGTACCATTAAACAATTATTAAGAATAAAGAAATAAATATGAAAAGAAAAGGTTAAGAAGCCTCACAGTGCCTTGAACTATATCTTGTCCAGCCCACCAAAGGAAAGCTCCCAAACTAAAAATTGGGATTAGTACTGCTAGAAGCTGAAAGAAAGTACCAATTAGTTAACTCAAGTATTTGAAGTAGTTTGACAACAGGAAAAATAAAATAACAGAAAATAAAAATAGCAACAACAACGACAACAAAGGAGGGGGAAGTAGGAAACCACATGTAAGATTCAAAGTGAATTATAACAATATGGAAATTTTAGTGACAAAAAGGTGGCAAAGCAAAACAAAATATTATTTGCTGAAGACAGTTAGAAAAATAGAAAAGCATTCAAGAAAAGGATAGTACACATAAACTAATAAAAGTATAATAACTCAACATAGGCAAAAAAATACAAACCACATCAAAGGAATTTCTGCATGCTACACAAATCATGTTCCTTATAGCGCAACAACCATGGCATATAAAGCATTTTATGACAATTTTTTTCTAAAGGACAAAATAAACTAGAAAAGATTCAAAATGAAGCAAGCAAAAATAATCAAATTATCCCATCACATAAAAAAGAATACATGATTTTACAATACAAACACAATGCATTAAGTGGAAAGCAACAATTACTGCAAGAGTTTTTAATGAGATAATGCACAAGTCACGCAAATAAAGTCGTATTAAAATTAGACATCCCATGCTAACCAAGGCTATATAACTATTGGATGAAATTAAAGAGGAAGATAGAGAGAGGAGTAAGAATACTACATACCCATGCAGATTTTTAATGTACTTTATTTTATGGTTTTTAATTAATTGAGCTAAATATGTGTTTATGTGATTAAAAAATGAATTGGATAGGGCATGTAATATAAATATTTAATACAACATTATATGTATACATATACATTCACACGTGTACATAGGTAAGGACTAGTGATGAATATATCTAACATATATTTGTGATTAAATTTGTACGTAATTGTTATATGCAAGGTTAATGTATGTATGTACTCTTATGACGAGTAGGTGCATATTTTAACATGTACCTATACTATGAGAAGAAAAAAAAATACAATAGTATGAGCATGTTTACATGTAATGTCTTATGGGTAACATATTAAAGTATATATATTATGATGATATAAGCTCAATTATCAATAAGCAATTTCTAACATAGAAATACAAGTATCAAAGGATGTAAATCAAGTTATGATTACATATGTATAACTTAACTACATGTTGTTATGATAAATTCATAGTTACATGGAAGCACATTGAATTAAGTATGGCATGTAATATGATTGTTGATAAAGGTTTACATATAATTATATTTATACATAAGTAAGGATTGTTGGTATTGATATAAAAATATTCATATGTGATCAAACTTATGTATATGGTTGTTGTGTGCAATTATTCTTTCATGTACATATTTTTAATACTGGAGTAAATGTTTATTTGATGCATGCATGTATACTATGAAGTTAAGAAATGTTTAAATATGATAAATGAAAGTTTATAATATAAGACTATCATATGATTACATGGATGTAATATATATATAAATGTATATATATATGTAAATGTCTAAATGATTATGCACGATTTTTATTAATCTCTTGATGTTACTATGATACTTATAGTTTGAAATATTAACTCTACTTGTAAAAAGAAGTAATATGACTAGTAGAATATATGTGTACATATATAGTACGATCTTACATAATCAGGTTTGAAAGATGTTTTAGTGTAATGATTTAAAGCATATGATTCAAATTGAAATGTATGATTATGTCTTTAATTAAATAAAATGACATGAATAAGCATATGTGGTGTCACATGTTAGCAAGTTGAAACACAGATCTACAATGCAATAGACTCAATTATAGACATCTTATTAAAGTACATAATAGCAATGTTGTACGAGAATACGTACACAAGTGTATGCATTAGAGAGGGAGTATCTTGTCATGTGATTGTTATATGAGTATATTGTGTAAATTGTTTATGAATTGTGCATATATGTTTATGTACTAGAGAAGATATATATATATTTTTTTATATGATTATGTACGGGTACAAATGGCATTATATAAGTATAGTCTTGACATATGAAAAGTTACATGATTGAATAGGATTACAAGTATAGAATAGTAATACCCAACAGTGAAATGTTCAAAGGTTTATATAAAGTTACACATGAGCATGTATATGAATACATTGTTCGTTGTTACACAAGAGTATACATGTGCATATAAGAATATGAATGAATAAAGAAAAGATAAAGTAAAGAGATTGTACTGCCTGTTTTGAGTCTAGGAAGTGGATAGATAGGCATGCCTATAAGGGTACCTTGCAATTGCGATAGTTTAAACCCCGTTTGGGTTGTGGTCAACCCTATTTGGGTGACTAAATAGACATGGTCCCATTTGGATCATATTCAACCCCGTTTGGGTGACTAAATAGACTTGTACCTTCGGGTGCCACCATTATAATCAATCAATTTATACCTTCGGGTATCTTATTTGTACCTTTGGGTGCTACCATATAACCCGTTATCCACCTCTTTAGAATAGTGCAGGCTTTACACCAAAGTTACTTTGATTAAATTGATGGTATACATATATGAGTCCTTTGTGATCATAAGTCTTTTTCTAGATGTATGCCAATGCATGATATATGAAGGAATTTTTAATAGGTTAAAGAGTATTATAATATTTAATGGATGAAACAATTTTATAATTGCATAAGCATATTTCATATTAAAGATTATAAGAGCTAGACGGTAACAACCATTGTTTTTGAAATAGTTTTCTTATGATTACATTATATGTTCACATTGTTTATATGTACACATTTAATGAATGTGTGTTTGTTATTTACGGTGTGATGTATGCATAACTAAGACCTATAACTTGGGTATATAAGAATAGTCTGGCAATGATGTATAATTGTTATGTTTAATTGATAGGCTTGTTTTTGTAACTTATGCTATATAAAGTAAGCTTGTAGTATTATAAAGATCTCATGGAATTTGAAAGTGTTGATTTGCCATTTTAATTCTAATGGGTGTATATCAAAGACATACGAGTATAGATAAAAAGATAATGGATAATTATGCTAGTACGGTTTAGTATCAATTCCAAAGCTAATCACATAATAATTAGTTGAATTTAAAGCCATAGGACATTGGAGCTTACATTATTATATATGATGATTATAGTATCAATGAAATTTTTATTTTTGAACTTTGTGATTTTCGTAATATGATTTAACTGTTGGATTTTTATTCATTTCTTGAAACCAAGCTTTGTTATAACTAAGACATGTGGTGTGCTTGTTGATAATCACTATGTGTGGTCGTTTATCATGATTTTAGTTCCTCACTAAGCTTTATAGCTTAGCACGGGTGTTTCATCCGTGTAGGTTATTGGGGTGATATCTGTAACAGGATGGCCAACTCAAGTCAATGAGAGACACAATTATTGACTTTTATTTTGGGCTATTTGTATATAGTAAAGATTTTGTGGTATTAGAGATATTGTATGTAAAAATGTTAAATAGTTATTGTATTTTGTAAAGAGACTTTAACGTATATTGAAAAGTTTTAAAAAGTATAGCACTCTTATGTATTAAGCTTGATTATATGTTCTCTGTGTAGTTGGTATATGTTTATGTTGCACAGTAAAACATGTGTAATGAGATGGATAAAGTGATATGTATAGATTATAGAATAAGGATTCTACAATTGGTGGTATCAAAGCTTAGGTTTAGCCGTTTTCGGGCTATAAGTGTTTAGAGTAATTGTTATATGGAAGTTTCAGTGTGTTGGCCTAATGCAGATATCTTGGTTTTGTTTTGTATAGATTAAAGATGGATATACTGAAAGAAACTAGAAAAGTGATCATTAAAGTCAGCAATTCTGATGCATTGAACTTATTTGTCCCCGATCTTATGAATGTAGATCATGTTGATATGTCTGTTTCTATATTAGAGGAACTAAAGAAAATGAATTGTTTCTTGAATCAGATTTTACAAGAGTTAACTTAGCCTAGAGTATCTAAAGACATTGATAGGAATAATGAGAACAAAAGAAGTCGAGACAAGAATATTGATAAGAGGGAGCTAGGATAAAGAAAAAAGATATTGAAATTAAGTTCTTCTAGCAACAGATTCCATTCTACGCAAGGTTTGGCAGGGAAAAGCCGAGGGATTCGAGTTCCAAAATGTTTGCATTGCACAAGGAATCATTGGGGTGTTTGTAGAGCTTTAACAAGGGCTTGTTTTAGATGTGGTCAAACAAATCATTTTATGGCTAATTGCCCAGTGTTGCCAAGGAAAAGTAAGGTATCATCAAAGAATGAAAAGAAGCTTGTCATTGCTAATGTACCTCAGATAGAAGAGATAGATCGTAGTGAAAGAGACAAATCTATACATCTAATTGTATCGGTTCAGACCGCTAAAATTGAGGTTTCATCAAAGCGGGATGTCATCGAAGGAACTATTGGTATTTATCTTTTCTTCCTTAATATTTGCTCATGTACAATAATAAATTCTTATTATGGTAATGAATTTTATGTTTTTAGGAATGTTTTGATATGGTGGAACTTTGAGAATATTTTGCATATTTGACCATTAGGTGAATTATAGTACAAATGCATTGAGGGAATACATAAAGATTACTCTATGCTGGTATATTAATAAAATTCTAAGTTTGGATTAAAAGGTAAATGATAATAAATGTGAATATGATTAGTGTTTGGATTATAGTACAAGTGTGTTAATAGAATATCGTATAAGTGTGGTAATATGGTTTTGGAGAAATAGTTTAGGTATTGTGAATAAAATCTTTCATATGTGAAGTTGCTATGAGGAAATTGGGTTAATTACGATGCTATGTATACCTGTTAGTGAATCCTCAATAGGCATGGGCAATTGACAAAACATTATACATGGGCTCAGGAAAAAATAGATACAACACACGAGAGAATGCATTTGTATCTTATTGCATACACGAAAGCATTATTCACACATAAGCATAGCATCAAGCATCTTACTACATGTATAGGCCCCAACTGAATAGGAAAACTGACAGGATATACATTAAGCATAGTAATGATATAATAGTATCATACGGTATCATACGGTTGCCCTTATTTAGAGATAAGGTCAAATGAAAAATGAGAAAAGAAGATGGTAAAGTAAATACGAGATCAAAGATGATTGTGATAGACATAGAGGTATAGGATTGATAGTGTTATACATGAGTAAAGGATATATGTATGACTTTCGAGGACGAAATTCCTTAAGGGAGAGAGATTTGTAAGAACCCTAAATAGGCCCTAGTAGAATTTAAGGGCATTAGCATGTTATTAATAATTTTTTAAGTCTAGATAGAGGAATTAAAAATAAAATAATATCAAGTAGACTAATGGTTTATTATGAGAAGGTTAAGAGAGTCATTTAATATTGTGAAATATATAGGTGTTATTGAAAAGAAAATATAGTTAAAGGGGTCAATTTTTGGATAAAATTAAATATTGGGCCAATTGTAATAATATAATAAGTATTTTGGGATGTAATTAAAAGAAGGTATAAAGGTTGGGGCCAATGTTGATGAGAAAGTTTAAGTGGGAGTCAATTTATGACATGCAAATTGTGTGAGCATTTAAAGTGGATTTTGGTGGGTCCTTGATGATGTCACCTTCCACTTTAGTCTCCATGCAAGCCTTGTATTTAAAGAATTGCAGCCGGCCATACCATCAAGAAAAAGAAAATAAAACATTTCTCTTCTATCTCTCAACCAAAAATCTGAAATTTAGCTTCTCTCTTCACTAATAAAATTGGTAAAAATATTCATCCTTTCTCTCTTGTAAATCCGGCCAATCATCTTATGTAAAACCTCCTTAATTCAATCTGAATGCATAGATGGAAGGCTAGATTAAAGAGGCTTACAAGATTATAAGAGAAATAAAAGTTTGGAAGACAAAGGAAGAGGAAGAAATAGGAGGATTTTGAACAAGATTTGAGTTGAATGTTCAGGTTTGGGAACTTATTCTTCATCCATGTGTGTGAATATAAATGTTTATACTTAGATTACTTAATTTTAATGGTAAATTATTAGTTTGTTTAGGGTTAATGAGAGATTTAAATAGGAGAAAATTGTGTTTTTGAATGTTGATGAAAACTGAGTGTGGTTCTTGTGAACCAAGCTGCTTGTTTTGTCCATATATGGAGTAGTAGATCTCGGATTTAGGTGATTAAAAATTATTGGTAAACTAGATTCAATTATCTACAATTAATTAGAAGATATCATTGCTTGATTCTATTGTTAAGGAACTCATAAAATTCGTACAAGTGAGCTATTTTTGTGTATAGGAAGTTTTAAACAATTACCAATGTTTTGACCATAAATCCTTGTATTTAAGTCATAATTGAGTGGGGTTTGATTCTATGTAAACTTGATAGAAATATAAACATTTTCGTAGAAGGAACCTGGAGCTAAATATGTATATAACCCATCCAAATATTTACATGAAAAATTAAGAGAGCTGTTGATTTTGGTTCAAGAACTGATTATAGTATTTTGGGCATAAGTATTAGTAGAAAAGTAAAAATCTTTTTCTGTAAAATTATGGGTAAACTAGATACCTAGGATCACGTTTTTTATGAAGAAATGTTTGTCCAAATCCTTCCTAATTTTATGCTATGAATTTTTATAAGTGACAGCAAACACTATTTTGGTTATATGAACAACCTATAGTATTTCTCAAATATCTTGAGCTATAGGTAAGATATTAAGGTGAATTTTGATGCTATGGAAACTAGACACATAGGAAAATAATATTGTAGACGATCATTTAGCTTAAAAATGACAGTTTCAAATTCATTTATAGCTCACAAGTTGAGTTCAGAATGCTGTCCTGTACAGATTTTTAATGTACTTTATTTTATGGTTTTCAATTAATTAAGCTAAATATGTGTTTATGTGATTAAAAAATGAATTGGATAGGGCATGTAATATGACTATTTAATACAAGATTATATGTGTACATATAAATTCACACGTTTACATAGGTAAGGACTAGTGATGAATATATCTAACATATATTTGTGATTAAATTTGTACATAATTGTTATATGCAAGGTTAATGTATGTATGTACTCTTATGATGAGTAAGTGTATATTTTAACATGTACCTATACTATGAAAAGAAAAAAAATACAATAGTATGAGCATGTTTACATGTAATGTCTTATGGGTAACATATTAAAGTATATATATTATGATGATATAAGCTCAATTATCAATAAGCAATTTCTAACTTAGAAATACAAGTATCTAAGGATGTAAATCAAGTTATGATTACATGTGTATAGCTTAACTACATGTTGTTATGATAAATTCATAGTTACATGGAAGCACATTGAATTAAGTATGGCATGTAATATGATTGTTGATAAAGGTTTACATATAATTATATTTGTACATAAGTAAGGATTGTTGGTAATGATATAAAAATATTCATATGTGATCAAACTTATGTACATGGTTGTTGTGTGCAATTATGCTTTCATGTACATATTTTTAATAATGGAGTAAATGTTTATTTGATGCATGCATGTATACTATGAAGTTAAGAAATATTTAAATATGATAAATGAAAGTTTATAATATAAGACTATCATATGATTACATGAATGTAATATATATATGTAAATGTCTAAATGATTATACATGATTTTTATTGATCTCTTGAAGTTACTATGATACTTACAGTTTGAAATATTAACTCTACTTGTAAATAGAAGTAATATGACTAGTAGAATATATGTGTACATATATAGTATGATCTTACATGATCGGGTTTGAAAGATGTTTTAGTGTAATGATTTAAAGCATATGATTTAAAGTGAAATGTTTGATTATGTCTGTAATTAAATAAAGACATGAATAAGCATATGTGGTGTCCTATGTTAGCAAGCTGAAACACATATCTACAGAGCAATAGACTCAATTATAGACATATTATTAAAGTACATAATAGCAATGTTATACGAGAATACGTACACAAGTGTATGCATTAGAGAGGGAGTATCTTGTCATGTGATTGTTATATGAGTAAATTGTATAAATTGTTTATAAATTATGCATATATGTTTATGTACTAGAGAAGATATATATCTTCTTACATGATTATGTACAGGTACAAATGGCATTATATAAGTATAGTCTTGACATACGAAATAGTTACATGATTGAATAGGATTACAAGTACAGAATAGTAATACCCAACAGTGAAATGTTCAAAGGTTTACATAAAGTTACACATGAGCATGTATATGAGTACATTGTTCGTTGTTACACAAGAGTATACATGTGCATATAAGAATATGAATGAATAAAAAAAAGATAAAGTAAAGAGATTGTACTGCCTGCTTTGAGTCTAGGAAGTGGACAGATAGGCATGCCTATAAGGGTACCTTGAAGTTACAATAGTTTCAACCCCGTTTGGGTTGTGGTCAACCCCGTTTGGGTGACTAAATAGACATGGTCCCATTTGGATCATATTAAACCCCATTTGGGTTGTAGTCAACCCCGTTTGGGTGACTAAATAGATTTGTACCTTTGGGTCCCATCATTATAATCAATCAATTTATACCTTCGGGTATCTTATTTGTACCTTCGGGTTCTACCGTATAACCCGTTATCCACCTCTTTAGAATAATGCAGGCTTTACACCAAAGTTACTTTGGTTAAATTGATGGTATACATATGTGGGTCCTTTGTGATCATAAGTCTTTTTCTAGATGTATGCCAATGCATGATATATGAAGGTATTTTTAATAGGTTAAAGAGTATTATAATATTTAATGGATGCAACAATTTTATAATTGCAGAAGCATATTTCATATTAAAGATTATAAGTGTTAGACGGTAACAACCATTGTTTTTGAAATAGTTTTCTTATGATTACATTATATGTTCACATTGTTTATATGTACACATTTAATGAATGTGTGTTTGTTATTTACGGTGTGATGTATGCATAACTAAGACCTATAACTTGGGTATATAAGAATAGTCTGGCAATGATGTATAATTGTTATGTTTAATTGATAGGCTTGTTTTTGTAACTTATGCTATATAAAGTAAGCTTGTAGTATTATAAAGATCTCATGGAATTTGAAAGTGTTGATTTGCCATTTTAATTCTAATGGGTGTATATCAAAGACATACGAGTATAGATAAAAAGATAATGGATAATTATGCTAGTACGGTTTAGTATCAATTCCAAAGCTAATCACATAATAATTAGTTGAATTTAAAGCCATAGGACATTGGAGCTTACATTATTATATATGATGATTATAGTATCAATGAAATTTTTATTTTTGAACTTTGTGATTTTCGTAATATGATTTAACTGTTGGATTTTTATTCATTTCTTGAAACCAAGCTTTGTTATAACTAAGACATGTGGTGTGCTTGTTGACAATCACTATGAGTGGTCGTTTATCATGATTTTAGTTCCTCACTAAGCTTTATAGCTTAGCACGGGTGTTTCATCCGTGTAGGTTATTGGGGTAATATCTGTAACAGGATGGCCAACTCAAGTCAATGAGAGAGACAATTATTGACTTTTATTTTGGGCTATTTGTATATAGTAAAGATTTTATGGTATTAGAGATATTGTATGTAAAAATGTTAAATAGTTCTTGTATTTTGTAAAGAGACTTTAACGTACATTGAAAAGTTTTAAAAAGTATAGCACTCTTATGTATTAAGCTTGATTATATGTTCTCTATGTAGTTGGTATATGTTTATGTTGCACAGTAAAACATGTGTAATGAGATGGATAAAGTGATATGTATAGATTATAGAATAAGGGTGCTACAATTAGTGTTTTTATAAACAGTAGAGTGATAAGCTTGGGTTAGAGATTGCCAAGTTGACAAAAACCAAACTTCAAAAATGTCATTAACCAATGAGAATCCACTTATCGATCTCTCTTAGATAAGGACCCTTTCCCAAAATCATATATATATATATAACCTCTTAATCGTTACTACCCAAACAATTCAAAAACCAAATTCACATACTGAAAGAAAGAAGAAAAGTAGTGATTTCATGATTGTTAACTGCATAAAAATTTAAATTAATGCTTATTTATATTATTGGTGTAATTTCATTTGACATACTTTTTTTCTTTCTTTTTTTTTGTTGGAAAATGCATTGAACATACACAATTGCATAGATATTTATTTAACGAACTTAAGAGGTAAACAAAATTGTATGTACAGACAACAAACTAAACAATTGTATATTTTGACTTTGATCTCAAATTTCTTAAATATTTAAAATTATACCATGACTATTTATTAAATTTTTTTGATTTTGGAAATTGTTTATTTTGTTGAATTGTTGCATTTAAATTGTTTTTTTAAATGTAAATAATTGAGATGTTGTATCTTTGTCAAAAAATTTAATGGCGATCATACTTACATTTGTTCATTGCTCAATCTTTCTATGATATCTTAGATAAAATTAATATATATCTTAAATGCATACTTTTCCATAATAGGTTCCTAAATGTTCAAAGCTATTTATTTATTCTCAATTCTTAATTGTATGTCATGATGGAGGAGAATAACCGAAAATGGATGTATGTGAGAAAAGATAATTATGATCATATTAATCAAGATTTTGTGTTGAGAGTGACAATGTTCTTAAATTTTATATCTAGCTAATTAAGATTCATGGATGGTTTAAATATTAAATGTCCATATCGGAGTTGTAAAAATAAAGTTTACTGTACAATTGAAGAAGTTAGGTTGCATCTTCTGAAAAAGGGATTTGTGGAAAATTATGAAAAGTGATGGTACCATAGGGAAGTTGGACAATTTTCAATAAGTGTTCCTACTGAATCCCAACATTATAAGCAAGATGAGGGTAAAGATAGGAATCCATATCAAAAAAATGGTATTTGATGCTGCAATGACGGATCCAACATTAATAATGGAAGATTAAATGTAGGAAAATCCAAAACGCATGGCACAAAGTGATCAAAGATTGTCTGAATGATACTATAATGAACTATATACATTGATAAGGGATTGCTTACTAGAAAATCATACAATGGTTGGAAGTTTTTATGAGATAAAAAAGCTAGTTAAGGCTTTGGGATTGCCATATGAGGAAATTGATTGTTTTAAGTTGGGTTGCATAATCTTTTAAGGAGAAGACTATGGATTAGACAAGTGTAATTTTTTTTTAAAATTCAAGATACAAATGGAATGGGGTTTTATGTAAACAAATGATTTATTTCCCACTTAAAGATAGTTCAAAGAATTTGTATAATTCAAATACAACTGTTGTAGCAATGAGATGGCCCGATGAGCACGCTCAAGAAGAAGGTGTGATATGTCATCCTTTTGATTCAAAAGCTTGGCTGCATTTTAATAAAACGTATCTTTTATTTGCCTCAGAACCAAAGAATGTTAGGCTTGGGTTATGTACTGATGGATTTTAATCTTTTGGTCAGTCAAGACAATAATACTTCTCATGGCCTATAATTCTTACACCTTACAAATTTTCCCCTTTGGATGTGCATAAAGAAGGCATACTTATTCCTAACTATCATTATTCCTAGTGCTAACAGTCTAAAATAGAATATAAATGTTTATTTGCAACCTTTAATTGTTGAATTGATTAAATTGTGGGAGATTAAAGTTGACACTTATGATATCTCCACAAAATAGAAATTTAAAATGAGGGATGCACTAATGTGGATAATTAGTGACTGTTCCACATACTCTACATTATCAAGTTGAAGTTCACATGGGAAACTAGCTTGCCTTTATTGTATGTAGTATTCACAAGCATTTAGATTAACAAATGGGAACAAGATAAGCTAGTTTGATAACCATCATAAGTTTCCTCCACTTACTCATCCATTTAAGAGGGATAAAAAATATTTCATCATAAAGTAGTTGAGAATTCTCTACCACCACCAACACCAATAGGTGAAGAAGTCTTCAATCATATAAATATATTAGGTTTTATGAAAGTCACTAAACTTGGTGCAGATGAAGTTAACTCCTAATTATCTAAGAATTGTGGATGGAAGAAAAAGAGTATCTTTTGGGATTTGCCTTATTGGAAAACAAAACTTATATATCATAACCTAAAGGTGATACATTTTGAGAAAAATGTGTTTGAAAATATTTTTAGCATAGTTTTTAATGTTGAAGGAAATATAAAAGACAACGCAAGAGCTCGACAAGATATGAGCAAGATCTGTAAATGACTTGATTTAGAGAAGGATATGTATAGTGGTAAGTACCCCAAAGCTTGTCATACACTTGATAAAGAAGATAAGACGGTGTTGTTAGAATGGTTGAAGACCTTAAAGTTTCTTGATGGACATGTTTCTAATTTGAGTTATTGTGTTGATATGAAATAGTATAAATTATTTGCCATGAAAAACCATATTTGTCATGATTTTATGCAGCGACTATTGCCAGTTGCATTTCATGAATTGCTTCCATCAAAGGTTTGGCAAGTTCTAACAGAATTGAGCTTGTTTTTTAAGGATCTAACATCTACAGTGATTAAGTGGAAAATATGGTGAGGTTAGAGATAGAAATACCACTTATCTTATGCAAAATGGAAAAAAACTTTCAACCAGGCTTTTTCGACTCAATGGAACATCTTTCAGTACATCTTCCATATGAGTTAAGCTTGCAAGTCTTGTTCATTATTGATGGATGTACCCATTTGAAAGGTACATAACAATTTTAATTTTAAATGCTAAGTTCACTCTTCTAGTATTTATGTGCATTCTACAACTATAGATTACTAATTAGAATAACTAAAATTAGATACCTTTGTCACTTGAAATTGAATGTGAAAATTAAGGCAGAGGTTAAGGAATCAATATGTAATGCATACATTGTGGAAAAGGCTTCACACTTCTGCTCATATTACTTTAAACCACAGGTTATGTGTCAGAGTAGAAATGTCCCTCGTAATGATGATGGCAATGATGTTGTTGGAGCAGATGGATATATTTCTATATTCAAACAACCAAGTAAATTTTATGCTTCAACTAAAAGTATGATTTTAGATGATCATGAGTATAGGGCAACACATACATATATTTTGTTGAATTATGAGGAGGTCTCGCCATATATGAGGTATTAATGGCATACTTCTTAACATGTTCATTCAATAGCTGGGTGTATTGAGTTCTTGGAGTCTTATTATGCACTCATTATAGCATTTATGTTGATGGGCTAAAAAAGACATAACCTCACATCACCAATGGGCGGATTGATGAAGTTATTGATAATGAATTTGCTAACTAGTTTGTGAAATTTGTGAGTTCTATTTTATAATTAGCAAGTTGATCAATTGTAAAAAAATTAAAAGAAGTTATGTAACCAATATCTGTCACTCAAATTAAAATTAAATCATCTCTTTTTATTATTCTTAATAAGCAATACATAATAATGACATGGGTAGTGATTGCTCACAACAGTTGGCTAAAAATCCTTTGAGATTTGTCAATAGATACAAAGTTTATTTTGTGAATGGTTATAAGTTCCATACAATGGGACATACTTCTACAATAGATATAATGAATAGTGGAGTTTGCATTCAAGGTTTTAATTACAGTGAATCTGTATTAGGGGACTTTTATTGAAGACTAAAGGAAATTTTAGAGTTGGAATATCTAGGATTACAAATTAAAAGACTTGTTTTAGTCAACTATGAATGGTTTGATAACACCTCTAATGTTGGAACTAAGGTTCATGAAGGATATAAACTTGTTGTTGTACATAGTCATTGTCGATATAATAAGTATGAACCGTTTGTGCTAGCAATGCAAGCAACTCAGGTATATTACATGTCATATCCTAGTAAATGAAGGGATAAGATTGAATGGCTTGCAATTGTGAAGGTAAGGCCTAGGTAAAATGTTTAATTTGCTAGAGGGTGATAAAAGGACATATGTTGCTTTTTAAGATGATGATGTTGAAGCACATGAAATTGATGTCACATATTTGGAAGAGGAATTGCAATTCCTCAATGATATTAAGGTGCCATCTTAATAACTAATTTAAGAGTATGCAAAATCACCTTGACGAAACATATAAGAACTCAATTGCTATGTTAATGTTGTGTAAGTAATATTTTTGTGATTCTAAAAGACTATAAAAGTGAGATTATGGAATCTTGTGTAACTAATTGTCTAGATAGTCAAGAATTTTGTAAATGGTCTTAATTAGGGAGCGATCATTAACGTGATAAGAATGCAATCTTTTAAAGTTCTAAGAGCAAATTAAAGAAAACGTTGCATTTATATGTAAGGTTAATATTCTGAAAATACTAATATGTCCCTACCAATTTTTATCATTTTATCTTTATATTCAAGGATGGTTTAGTAACTATATATAATTAAAATTTCTAATAATTTAATATCTAATCAACATTTTAAAAAAATAAAAATAAATTAAAAAGATTTTCATAATTATCTGAAATGAAATAATAAATTTTATATTATTATTTTATAAATATTTATTTTTATTAATTTTTATAATGTAATTATATAATAATTGTAACAAGTAGTTTATTATTATTATTATTAAAAATGTATTTTCTTTAATAAATAACTTTAAATTTGAAATAATTGACAAAAAATTATTATCTTTTCAAAATAATTATAATATATAATAAAAATTTTTAAATTTTTCCCGAAATAAAAGTTGCATATTAATTTTTTTAAAAATAACGACTAAATTAGCAATGAAATATTATGTCATTATATATACTAAAAACAATTGCTAAATTTTTAGCAAAAAAAAGTAAAAAATTTCCGCCATAAATTGCGAATAAATATTTCATCTCTAATCCAAAGCAAAATTTACCATCCAATTAGCGACTACAGAATCGTCACTATATTACAACATATCAATTTTCAAAGCAAAAAAATTGATAAAATTTTAGAGACTAAATTTTCGTCGCAAATTTAATCACAAAAAAGGTGCTAATTGTTGACACCATAATTTAGCGACTGTTTCCTTTTTTTGTCGCTATTTAGTCGCTAAACATCTTCCTTCGAAGAAAAATATTTTTTTAGGACGGATTTTTTTTTTGTCGCTTTTCTGTCATAAAATAGCGAATGTTTTTTATCCATCATTATTTTTATTCGGTAATTCCATATTTTTTGTAGTGATATTTATTTATGTGTTTGGGAGTTATTTTATTGTTAATTTAGTTAATTTTGTGTTTAATTTCATAATTCTTTGATTTATATGGATTTAATTTGCATTTTTTTAGTTTTTGTAGGTGTTCAAAAAGGAAGAAAGATGAAATCATCCCGATAGAGGTGAATATCACCTCTACTATGGTGATTGGAAGAAGAAAAAGAAATGTATTAATACAAAAGGAAACACCTTGGTGGAGGTGAAATTCACCTCTATCAAGGAGGACATCAGGAAAGGGCAACTCGATGAAGGACAATTCCTCCTCCACCATGGGAAGTCAAATTGTTCCAGAGGTGTAAATCACCTTGGTGGAGGAAAACTTCCTCACTACCTAGGTTAGTGTCCAAGTTATGATTAAATTTTAATTTTCTCTGGTTTAGAAAGTTTAGTGGTAGCTAGTTTCTTAACACTAGGGTATTTAAGCAAGTAAGAAGACCAGAATGAAGGGGAGAATGAATTTTTCTTAAGTTTTTAGACCTAGTTCCAAGAGTACAATTGACTGAGGGTTGGAAGCTACGAATTGAATGTTCAATGAAGATGTCAAGAGGAACTAAAGACTTGATGTGTATTGTAACCTTTTATTTTAGTTTTTCAATTATTTTTAAGATGAATAGTGAGTAGTTTTCCTACTTTTGCTGAAGAAAACTTGAATCCTTAATATTTTATTGCAATGACTTTAATTTAATCTTAATTTTCAATGCAAGTGTGTTATTTTCTTAATTCTTGAGCTAATACTTATATAAGGTTAAGTTGAATTGATGCCTAATCTATTGAATAAATGGTTGAATGTCAATTTAGTCTACAACCTATAATTTGCATGTTCTTAGTCTAACTCACTTTTGTTGATGCATGATTGTGTTCTATGGATTGACGCAGTAATGTGATATTCAGGAGAAAAATTAGAACTAAGAATTTTTAATTAAAAATAGGCTAGAATTAGGTTTCTCGAAAGATGATCTAATAACAGTTTAAGAGGTCATAAACTAGATTTATATGCTAAGTATTGGATTGTTCATAATATGAGGGTTTAATGCTGATAAGGACATTTTGAAGTAGATATCTGAGTTTGAATTTGTTTTCCATAACCACTTGTTTTACTTTTAGTTGAGTCATTATAATAAAAGTTGAGGTGGATAACCCCTTAGCAAAAGTGTTTTAATGTTAAATTTTATCTTCTTTTGCATCTTGTTCTATTTTAGTTTTGCAGTTAATTGATTTAGTTTCATTATCTGAATTTGTTTACTTACTACTTTGAACTTAGTTAATTTATAATTACATTAAAACATGGGAATTTTTTTACCCATTGTTCATTCTCAAATCTATAATACACAATCTCTGGGGTATGATATTTAACAATCTTAATATTATTTTCCCAAATTACTTAACTAATCTAGTATACTTGCTATACACTGATCAGTAATCTTTGGGAAAATGCTAGAGTAGATGAAGGAATAACTCGGGAATGAAGGATATAAAATTTTAATACTTAAGAAATAATATACATGCTTTTTTAATTGCAAGAATTATTACTGCTACCTTCCATTTTGTATGGCTTCCTAAAGGAATAAAAAAAGAAAAGGTTTTGATAAAATGGGTATCACATAGCCATTAAGGTAGTGTCCTTTGTACTAGATCAACAAGGGTTGTACTCAACATGTTAGAGATGGGGACCCATAATAAGGACACATACCTTTCAAAATATAAATATAAAAATAGAGAGGAAGTGCTTGAAAAAGCTCAACAAAACATGGACTAACCTTAATTTCTTGATTAGCTTGGTTGTGCCCTTTTTGATGTGACCCATAAATAAACAATATATAAAAGCAGAATAAGCATGAAGAATCCAAGAGTTAAAAAGAGAAAATATAACTTCCATTTGTGATGCACATCGGAACAATGCTTGCTTTTAGGTTTTCTTTTAAAGGACCCCTTTTAGGGTTCGAGACTAAAAGAGGCTCACTTTAATTTATAAATCGGCTACTTCACAATAAAAAGGGTCAAGCCTAAATTATTATTTGTAGTCAACCCATGAAGGCATCTACTAATGGGCCCAAAAGAGGTAGGTGATAGAGATAAGTCCCATGCAGATTTAAAAAGAAAAGATATTGAGTATCAAGTTGGTGATAAAGTATTCTTGAAAGTGTCTTCATGGAGGAAAGTATTGAGATTTGGAAAGAAAGGCAAACTTAGTCCAAGATTCATTGGTCCTTATACAGTCTCGAAAAGAATTAGACTAGTTACTTATAGATTGATACTTCCTTTAGAGTTATCCAAATTACTTGACATTTTCCATGTTTCCATATTTCAAAGGTATAAATTAGATGAATCTCATATCTTACATCTACAGAAGATAAAAGTCTAACTTGATTTTTCATCTCATGAAAAAACAAAGGAAATTCTAGTTAGAGAGCTCAAACAATTGAGGAATAAACAAATTCCTTTAGTTAAAGTGTTATTGCGACATCATAGCATGGAAAAAGCAAATTAGGAACCATAATCAATCATGAAAAAGCAGTATCCCCAACTATTTAAATCAAATATAAATTTTGGGGAAGAAATTCTTTTAATGGGGAGAGAATTGTGAGGCCCCAACTTAGGCCCTAGTAGAAAATATGAATGATCAATTGGTATTATAGTTAATTAATGTTTAATTAAATTAATGAAATTAAATTTAAGGCAAAAAGGGGTAAATTGGTAATTTTAAATTATTTTAAACATGTGAATAATTAAAGCATAAAAGGGTTAATGGTATAATTGAAAGAAAAAAGGTCAGTTGGAGATCAAATTAAAAGGAAGTAAAGTTAGTGGGTAGAATTAAGAATTATTTGAGAAGGAAAGAGTTAAGAGTGTTATTTACATCTTTTTTCCACTCAACCTATCTGGACACTTCATGAGAAAGAAAAATGAGAGAGTGAGTATTTAGGTGCCTTAGTCATCAATTCTAGGAAAAAGGGGTAGACATCCTCTCTCTCGAGTGTGATCCAACATTTTCTCTCTAACTATCTCTCTTCTCTTCTATTTTAATGTTGTTGATGAAGGGTTTTGGAGTTAGGTTTTTCCAAAGGTAATGGGTTCAGCATTACATCTCTTTCCTTCATCTTCTTCTTTGTTAATTTAATATAATTTATTAAGGAGAACAGCTAGGAATTAATGTATGAATGTAATTCCCTTTAGAAGGTGAAGTAAACAAGAATAAAAGGAAGAAGGCATTGAAGGTTGAAGTTGGAATATTAAGCTCCATTAAGAAGTATGGGAACTGTAACCTAATGTTGGGTTTTGTATGTGTGTGATTATGATAAATTTTGTTGAGAATACAACTTAGATATGGTGGTTGAACCTCAAATGTTGCATGTGTAATTTCAATTCAAATGAAATTAATTTATCGATTTAAGAAGTTGAAACATAGTTTTGGTCTTATTGAAATAATAGAAATTAGGTTGAACTGTAGTTTTTCTTCTCTTCATATTTTTAAAGAATATACTTTATTTTAAAGAAAATTTTCAAATATAAATTAATGTTTATCAAAGACATTTAAGATTATATGATTATGTAGTTAAGCTTATTCATGGGTTATTAAATGCATGGTTCCTGAAATCAAGTTTTATTGAGTGATAGAGTTTCATGCAAGATGAATTCTAGGTTGAGCTATTGGATTTCATGAATAGAGGGGGTGAGCTCTTCGGTACTATCATGCTCATGACACATATCATGCTTGCGACATAACATGCCTACCTCCTCCTTTGCTTTTTTTTTATATTTTTACTTTGCATCTATGTGCCTTCATATGTCACGCTCGCGATGCTTGTTGAGCTTGCGATAGAACCTTGCAATTCTTATTTATTTTTCCTCCTTTTCCTTGCTTAATCTCCCATTACTCCTAAAACAACAACACAACTAAACAAAACTTAAAAGATACCAATATCTAAACAAAAATAGCTAAACCTAAACACTTGCATAACAATTCTAAACACAACATACTCACAAAATATGAATTATTAAAGCTCATATCAAACATAGTATGCATGACCTTATGATATGACTTTAGATTAATTTAACAATGATGATTTGACATACTATATGGTATAAATATAGGAAGGATTGATAGCACCATATTGTAAATCCATCAAAGAATCTAAAGTAGTATGTTCATACATCATGTACATGAGCAAACATGACTTTAATTACTTGAAATAATATAATCATGCATGTATGCTTATACCCTTATGTTATCATGCAAAATTATATAGTTACAGTATTGTATCTTTAAAAATATTTGTACTAATACATGAGGTTGTATGTATGTATGTATGTATATATATATATATATATATATATATATATATATATGTAAGATTATACAGGAAAGGCACCATCATGATAATTGAAATGTATATGAGCATAGTTTAAAGCCTATGAATAGAGTTTAGTTGTGGATAAATAGGCATACCTATAGGGTAAATTTTGTAGTCGCTATAGTCTGACCACATTTGGGTCTACAACATTCACCATTTGGGACCATAGTCTGACCCTATTTAGGTCTACAACTTTCCCCATTTGTGACCATAGTCGGACCCCATTTGGGTCCACAAATTCGATATCTTTGGATATCTATAGAGCTTAATACCTACGGGTATTAAATTAACTGATACCCATGGGTATCCATAGTACCCATTATCTACACCTATAGAACTTAGGTAGGCAAATTATAGAAAATATATTAAAAGCTTAAATATATATATTTTATCAATGAACCTGTATGTTTACTTTATACTGTTATATTTGTTTAATTTTGTTTTGTCTTCTTAACCATGAACTCTTTTCTTGTTATAACTATTACTATTATTATTATTATTATTATTATTATTATTATTATTATCATTATTATTATTATTATTATTATTATTATTATTATTATTATTATTATTATTATTATTATTAAGAATGCTATATTATAATTTATTTTTGTGGAGTGTTTGTTGAAGACCGTTATGAGTGTTCATCCATAATGATTTTTTCCCCATAAAGCTTTATAGATTGGAACGTGTTATTTATCCATGTATGTTTTTCTGTTTGGGCTTTTACTTAGGCACATAATTCTACATCAGAAAGGCTAACACAAGACTAAAAGAGAAGTTTGATGTTTGAAGTCCACCTTTAATCTTTTGTATCAAGAATAGTATATAAGTAAAGATGTATATGATATGGTAAATTTTGTATTGGAAAAGGTTCATTTTTGGAACTAAAACAGCATATGCATAAACTTGTCATTTGAAACAAATTTTATTAAGATGAATATGTTTAGTATGTATAATGAGATAAAGCACCTAAATGCTAACTTGTGTAGATATATGATAATCAGTACAAAGAATAAAAAATAGAATAAAGCTTGATTGATGATATATGAATGATGATATAAATAGGCTATTAGTTGGAGGGTGTTACACATACCATCTGATGGAGTGAGTCTCTTTGTTGAGTAGTTATCATTAGCTTATCAATGTTTTAACTCTGGTTCGAGTAGTTAATATCAATTTATCAATGTGTTAAATGTAAATTGACTGTCTAACTAGCATCCAGGGCATGTACAATCAAGATAAGTTGATTGAAAGTGATTAGTGCCTAGGGCATGTAGAATCAAGATAAGTTGATTGAAAGTGATTAGTGCCTAGGGCATATAGAATCACGTTATTTAGGTGTGTTTGATTAAGAATAACTTATCAGCATGCAAAATCAATACGAGTTAATTAAGTCTTATTAGCATTTAGGGTATGTAAAATTAGGTTGTTTGAGAGATAGTGGGTTGTTGTCATCTATAGACATACCTAAACTTCAAGTTGTGTTGGTTGGGGTTCCTTATAGGTGCAGTTATCCCCTTCAAATAATATTCCACTTGAGGAATTTTTGTCAAAATGCATGTGTGATGAGTCACTGACATGCTTGAAGCTTGAATTTTATAAGTATATATCTTGGAGATATTTTAACTTAATACTATGATTTTCGTAAGATTTTGTACACTTCCTAATGACTATATCACCACTCTACAAATTAGTACCAATATAAGGACAACCATAATCATTAAGGCTATCAAAACGCTTTGTCTTACCATATGCCTTCCTTGAATATGCATTGTTATCAGGCTTTTGCCTCTTGTCCAATAATTCCTTATTGTCAATATAAGTCTTATGATTTCTTAAGTGTTCAGATTGAAAAATCCCATGCTTTAAGAAGTATGGCTTGTTGCCCAGGAGTCCTCTTAGTTATAGCCCAAATGGACATTGATTGCTACAATGGCATTCTAACCATTATACAGTTTTGGCTTTGGCAGTATTCTATTCTAACCACATGATGATTTGGGTTTTGTAGGGTAGTCAGTGGTGGAGAATCCATGAGATGGCCTTTCCATAACTTAGACTTCAATTTTCTATGTATCAATTTATTTCAACCTAGTAAAGCAACCTTTTGTTATGAGGATGGGTGTTTTAGTCCATCCTTTAGTTGTAATGGAAGGTATATGCCTTTTGATAGGGGTTTCTGGTACCTGTGAGAAGGATTTGATATTAGTGCTCTTGCTTATTGAATATTTATATTTGTTTTGTCTTTCTCCTTCTTTATTTCTTCCTTACTATTATTGCAAATCAATTGCATATTTTATTATTAATTTCATGGCATTCTATTTTAGTTTTTCTTTCTATGTATATTAAGAATGAATAAAATAAAACAAAAGTTAAGATAAGTGTATAAATTAAATGCAAGTCCTATTTTTATATACATCAAAATATTTGAACAAAGCTTTAAACCATCAATACAAACTAAAAAATCTACAGTGATGGCCTCGGTCCTTTGCAGTAAGCTAGCCTGGGTGGAGGTCTAAATGTTAAGGGCCTAGGAGGTCTAGTAAGTGCAATGGTTTGTGGTACTATTGGTGACTGCTCATCATCCTTTCTATATCTATAATGAAACTCTAGCAATATAGTTGTCAAGGGCTGCAAAACTTGTACTATCAGCTCTGACGGTCGCTCTAATCCTTGCCAACCCCAGTGGTCTCCCTGGAGTGCTACTCAAGATATATCATCAGGTTTCCCCTCAAGTACTCGATGTATCTCCTTAACTGCTCATCGATCTACACCATAGCCTATCTACCTCTAGTGACCTCAGCCTCAATACGAGTACCCTGCTCCTTAATCTTGGTGAGTGACTCATCAACCACCTGTAGGATCATCTTAAATTTTTAACTTGTAGTCACTAGATCAGCCTTGATACCCTATACCATTATCTGTAGAGATTTTACGATCACTACTAATGCCTATAGAGACTGTATTACTGCTAGCACAATCTGATGCCCTTTTCATAGCCATCAATCTCCTAGAGACGTTGTTAGGTGAAGGGACTTAAGATGGATGTGCTGGTGGTTGTGAAGTAGTAGAAGTAGATGCCTCTGGATGTCCATAAGGTAAAGGAGCTATAGATATGGATGCCCCTAAATGTTCGTAAGGAAAAAACCCCCTTATCCTCCTAAGTGGCAACCACTATTTCTTGATCAATGATTGGAGATATGTTGGTGGCTGTGGTGATCCATCCAAAAGATCCTGTAGGTCTATCTGAAACACCCTATTCTAATGTCTTTATCATGTATCATGTTATACCTTTCAATCACATAATGGTAGGTTATGAACCCAAAGCTGTATACATTTATCATATCGAATAGTCTATTTATATAGGTATCTTATGCATCAATTAGGTATTTCCCACAACTTCAGTCTCTTAATTACGTAAGCATAATGGCTTATTCTATAACATACTCATCATTTTCATGTTAGTTATAACTATCTTAACTTAATATCTTATCATGCATATATCTAGCATATTTATGACTAAGCATTTTAGCTACTATATGCATGCATGCTTTAGCATTCTTTTACTAAAATTATTACATCACTTACTTCATATTACATATATATATATATATATGAGCCCTTTTTATACATATTAAATGTGCAAAAAGAACTTGCACCAAAATATAACCAAAAAGAATTCTACACCAACTTCTACGACTTAGGTGTTGGCCTATCCTGATGCAGAGATCGTTCTTAAGCAAAAGCTTTTATAGCAGTACCTACACGGATTAAATAACCCGTGCTAAGCTATAAAGCTTAGTGGGGAAAACTAAACATGAAAAACCACTACTCATAGTGGTCGCCAGAAATATTTAATATATACAAAAGTAGAAAATAATACAGTTTACATAATAGAAATAAATACAAAACAAAGCACAATATCTTAGCAACAATATAACTCTTCATTTAAATTAGCATATTGAAATATAAACAGTTTATAGATGATCTGTACATAATATAAATAAATATCCATACATGTAATGGAAACCACAATTAAACATGATAATCCATATATCATATGCACAAATCATACTGTGATTTAACTATGAAACATTTATATTTTTAATTTAGCTTGCTTAAGTTCTAAAGGTGGATAATGGGATCGGCGGATGCCCGAGGTATTAAAATGGTGGATATCCGAAGATATCAAAACTATGGACCCAATTAGGGCCAATTGTATGGTGGACCGTTCAAGGACCCAAACGGGTTTAAGGAACAACCCAAATGGGCTGTGCAAGATCCAACAGGATCAACTATACTGTAGACCTAAAAAGCTTGACTGTGGTAGCTGTAATTCCCTATAGGTGCCTATCTATTCACAATTGAACTATAATTACAGGCAAAACTCTATTTAATCTTTCTTTTCATATATCATGTTTGCACTTATAGTGTTCATTTTGTTGTTACTATGACATAACTGCATATGTAAGTTCATTTAATGATACAATTACTTTTTACATACCATCATTAGATAACTCATATTATCATAATCATGATATGTTAATCAAGTATTGCATCATACCTATTCAAGTGTTCATTATTAATACTTTAAAATATAGCATATCGTATATATGTGATCATGTATACAAATACATAATCCCTAGTGAATATAAATATATAACATTATAATAATATACTTTATTATGTTATCATTCAAGTATAACACATGAACATAGTTATACATAGTATTTCTTATTTCATAGTATAAGTTCATGTTCAAATATAATTCACTCTATCATTAGAGTATGAATATGTAAGATTAATTGCATAAAACAATCATGCACAAATTTCATCACAAATATATGTTAGATATATTCATCACAAGTCCTTACCCATGTACACGTGTGAATATATATGTATACATATAATCTTGTAGTAATAGTCATATTACATGCCCTATCCAATTCATTTTGTAATCACATAAAAACCTATTTAGCTCAATTAAATAAAAACCATGAGATAAAGTACATTAAAAATCTGCATGGGCCAGCATTTTGGACTCAACTTGTGAGCCACAAATGAATTTGAAAATGTAATTTTTAGGCTAAATTATATTATAAAATCAAATTCCCCTATGTATCTAGTTTCCATATCATCAAATTTCACCTTAATAGCTTACCTATAGCTCAAGATATTTGAGAAATACTATAGGCTATTCATAGAACCGAAACAGTGTTTGCTGTAACTTATAAAACTTTATAGCATAAAATTAAGAGGGATTTAGACTAACATTTCTTCATCAAAAACGTGATCCTAGGTATCTAGTTTATTCATAATTTTACAGCATAAGATTTTGACTTCTCTACTAATACTTATGCCCAAAATACAAAAATATGTACCTTAACAGTACAAACAGATTCAACGAATTTCATGCTAATTATTTGACATACTTAGAAATAAAATTAGGCATTACTTCCTTCATATAAAATGTGTATTTATGAGTCTATTTTTCATATGAATTAATCTCATGTCATGCGGATCATTGTACATATAGATATCTCAATTTTTCCCCAACCTGGTCCAGAATTCGAAATTAGTAGTTCTCCTAAATTCAATAAATCATAAAAAAAATCTAGAGGCAGAATTGAAGCTAGGTTCCTTCTTATATTTTGTAGGAAAATGTCTTATATAACTACAAAAATTTTATTTGTTACAATTATAGGTCTTTATTACAACTTACACTAAATTTTCAGTCACTAGGTTAGAATATTCATCTCATCCCTTCATGCACATTTCTTACATTGTACTCTCTTTTAATTACTACAAATTCAATTTAATCACAACAAGTTCCAGCAACCATATTCAAATGCAACAAAAAAATTCACATGCATTAAGGTATCCCCAATCCCATACCTTGGCCTAATTTCCTTTAGCCAATTAATCTTTTGCAAGACCTTTTCCTTTGTCTCTTCTACCTTCTCCTTCTTTATCTACAACCAACATCATCTTTTAATCAAAAACTCTAGCACCATACTCAACCATTACTTCAACAAAATGAGAAGAAGAAGGGGAAGAAGAAGATGCAAATCAATTGAGATTTTTACCTTATAATTGTATACATAGTTGCTCTTGATTAATCAACATACAATGTCACTTAAATTGCTTGATAAATTTCAAAGATATGAATAAGAAGAGATGAAAGATTTTCTGGTTTTTCCTCTCCAAATGCTGACTTCCATCTCAAAATCTCCTAAATTTTCATTATATAGTGACATGAAAATATCCTTTTTAATCCTTCAACCTTTTGCATGTTCTACTAAAACCTCTCCTCTTTTTTGCATGCTAACTTTAACCCTTCTATTTGCTCCTTTTCTTAAATCAACCATTCCATTTATTTCTTTCTCTTAAATTAACCTTTTAATCATTCATTTACTCACATTTACCCCTAAAGATGCCATAATTATAAATTTACCCCAAATTAATACTTTATACTTCAATTATACCCTCGATTAATATTAAACTATAACATTAAATTTCATTTTCATGCAATTAATATAATAACAAAATAATTTATCACTTGTCCCATACTTTATAAGAAAATTTCATTTTTAATTTCATCTTAATCAAATAAAATCCTTCTCAAATCATGAAAATTTCAATTAGGGTCATGTAAGGGGTCTCACACTATCTGCATGTCAAACTCATAATTAGAATCGGATCCTACCCATTGATACTCATATGGCTCATACGGTTCCTTATCCTAATCCTCGCATTGTAATGGCTATACTGGAGGTGCCTACGAAGTTTTTGGTGCCTCATGTGGTGGTTGATCCTAAACAACCCCCTCTATAAGTGCATCTGAAACTATAGGGTCGAAACCACACCTCTATTTGGTCTCAAGAATAGTCAATAACTGGTATTACCCCTCTTATCCCTGAATGGCCTCCATCATTTTCATAGTGAATGCAACCTATAAGTCCACATATATATCCTCCTAAAGAGGTTCCCCAAACATGCTCTCATTTAGCTCAATTTATAGCAATAGTCAAGTCATAACATTTCCTACGTAAATCTATGTGGCAGATTGAGTGGCCACCCTAACCTATGAGGTGATGATCTTATAGGTGATGTCCATATGCCTACACTCTTACATCCCCCATAAACTAGTAATGTCAGCGGAGTCCATTAACCCTATACTCCCTATATGCCCTAAATAGGATGTGGATAACACCCTCTGAATGTACCGATATGACTGGGTGGCTAACATCATACTTTTTGTCGTATCTGATCAATATATAGTCCTTGAAAGCACCACTACTTTCTATCTAGTTTGATTTATGATCATGTCGGGTGTAACAATGTCAAACCCAATCGAAAGGCATATGGCCTCGGTAAATCGCCAGTGTTATGCTATAGTAGATGCCCAGTGCCCAGAACTATACCACACCCTCCATGGTGTTAGATATTTGGAAGCCACTATACTCCAATATGCCTATGACCTTTCCGGTGACATCTATGTAGGTCTGAAATACTGAGGAAAAGAACTCGATACACTACACTTTAGCTAGGAGCTGATCAATCTCCTTATCAAGTTCGATAGACTGTAGAAAATGTCTGAACATGAAACGACTATCTCAAAACTGGACTCATAGTAGTGCTTGATATCTAAAAGTGCTCGATATTTAGTAGTGCTCGGTATGTCATATATGTGGGTATAGGCTAAGCCAAAGTAGCGTGTGCGATTCTTTAAGGTATCCTGCAAAAAAATATCTCATTTTAATTCCTATGACTGACTTAGGTCACAAGTAAGCTAGTGCATTGGAATTAGCAAGAATTTTTATAGCATACTGACTTAAATGGAGATAACCAACCTGCATGGAAATATGCACTAAATGCCACAATACAATGTACCACATCCTAAGCTTAAATCAAGCATTTTAGGAAGCATGCATGAAAAACGAGATATAATACATATTTTAGATTTTACGTAAATTCTAACAAAAATTCAGCAGCATTTTTTCTAGGGATGTGTCTACCCCCTACACAAAAGTAATTTTAAACCAATCCACCAACCATTATTAGCTACCAAGAAACACAGTCTATGTTGTTTAACCACATTTGTCTTAGTACTATCCAGTCCTAAGTACAAAATGCTGTTAAATGTATGAAAACAAAGGTTACTCATGTTAGTAGTTGAAAAGTTTACGAACTAATGTGCTCATACACAAGGTTGCTCCTAGCTATAGTGTCATGCAAATAGTTTTTATAAACTTAAGTTAGAATCCTAAAGGCATTATTCAATCCTAAACTAAAAGGTAACATGTTTATATAAATTATCCTACTACTAAAAACTAAAAATACACAAAGGAGGTCTAAAGCATAATTAAACTCACAAAACAACTAAATAAAATATAGAAGCCCAAAGGATACTTGTGAAGTGAACAAGGGATGAAATAAAATTCAAGAGAAAATTGAAAAAAAAATCACTGCCTGAAGTGCGCATCACTCCCAAGAGAATTTCCAAACAAACAACACAAAAATGGATGAAAAATAGAGGAGAAATGGACAAAAAATCGAGAGAGAACGCTTGAAATTAGAAAAATGGTGCTTACAAACTAAGGAAGAAGAGGAAGAAGAAGAGACTTATGTTATCAAAATTTCAATTTCCAGATGGGAGACATGTCCCTCGCTAGAAATAGACAGCCATATAATACATCCCTTTCTGTCACTACTTTTTGATCATTTTGCCCTTTTTTCTTTCTTTTTAATTTATTTCTTTATTTTTAATTTTTATTTACATTATTTGATTGAAAACACATTAATTTTATCCTTGTTACATATTTACTATACTATTTTATTTTATTTACATATTTACATATATGAATTATTTCTTTTAGTCAGAAGTATTTACTGAAAAACCAAAATGCTCCCTGAAATTTATCGTGTCTCTTAAACTTCTTGACTTTTTGTGTCCAAAATCTTCTGAATTTTTTTGCCTTGGCCTTAAAACATTTGGATTCCCTATAAAAATAAAAATAAAAGAAAATTAAACAATATGTAGATGCAATGCATGGGAATGCATAAAAAATGCATTTTGGTCTCCTAGAGGTGATAGACGGGCTGACCCTGGCTCATTTCTTGAGGGATAGCCATCTATCATCTCTTTTCTATAAAGAGTTCCAATTTTCCTAGGTCTTTATGCCTTAAAATTCTTCTTTTCCTCAGGAAGCTCCTGCTGGGTACTTTATCTTTCTTCCCTTTCCTTTTCTTTCATTTTTGATCATTTTTCTTTAAGTTATTTATTTTTGCTTTTCATTATTTTTGTGCTTAGACCATTTGAAAATTCCTATTACCATGACTTATGTACTTTCAAATTTACTCTGGTTATTTGATGACCTGAGAACCTAAGGACCCTCTCTTGGCTCCATATTTGAATCTAAGGTTCTTAAAATGAGTAACTTTTGACATAAACTTGATTTTTGCTATTGCCTAGTATTGGGATCCGAGGTTCCATATGTTTAGGTTCACATACCAAAAGTTTTTCCCTTTACCAGATGAATTGGCTATGATAGTTAGCACTAGTTTTACCCTCGGTACCCAACCATATCTACCTTCTATAGTTCCCAACTATCCCAAAGAGGTAGCTCGTGCCCTAGGCATTTATCCATCTGACGCTAAAGGTTTAGTACCTTATGGGAAGACCTTTTCTTTAGAGCCTCTAATAGACATACTGGATGACTTTGATGACGTGCCCACTTTTCAGTCTACTATCATATTACTCTATTGCTGTTCTTGGCAGTTGCTGATGAATATTAATGACTTCATGATTGGGGAATATGCACTATTTTGTATTGTGGATGGCATGCAGAGAGGGCATAATTCCTTTCCTTTGATTTTGATTGAGACCATGATCAATTTAGATTCTATTCATTATGATCCTCATTCCCATCTCATTGGTACTCCCATGCTGCTTCAGGTATGTCCTTATTTTGAAGGTAGTATGCCCCTTCTGGGTTTTTGTACTAGCTTTTCTTATTATAAAATGCATCTTTTCATATTTTCACATATTTCCCTGCCCAAGATGAATCCAACTCACCTTAGTAGCTTTTATTTAGATATGGGTTTGTGAGAAGTTGAAGCTACTGTCAGAGCATTCCTCTCTAGTTAGAGCGACAAGCACTTACCTAATAAGATACATCATCTTCAGACACTTGTAATATAAGTTTCTATCGATCTAGGATGGACTTAATTGGTTAGCCCATTTGATAGATGATGATATCATGTTTAGGTGCACCTAGCCACCTATCACCTTTGTAGTTCGGAATGTAGCATCTAGATGTGTCCCTCTTTACGGATTACACCATGCTACCTTTTGTGTTACTTCTCACTGCGTTTCCTAGTTTAGGGATAACCATGACATCGTCAGGTGTCAGCTGAGCTTCCAAGGCAGTAGACCTATTTTTCCTTTTATATCAGAGTACTATTAGAGGATTTGGACCCGACTCCCTATGAGGATCTCTATTTTTGAGATTGGCATTTATGACTTCACTTCCTCTGCACGGTATAAGTATTGGGTCATAAGTTCGATAGCTAACAATAGTCTTTCTCACCTCAGGTACTTGAATGAAGAGAGAGAGAGATGTGATATAGATAGACTAGATCGGATACTATCACAAAATATGTTTTCACTTTTATTGAACTTTTTAAATTTGACCATGTGAAAACAATATGCTTCTTTCGGATACATTGATGATGTTACAAATACATGCATGAAATTTCTTTCTGATTTCAGTATACATAATCTGCATTTGATATTATCCTAGTGACACATATTATTTAATCTCGAAATAAAACTTTAAAAGCATCATAAATCCTACCATCAATCAGCCTTCTTGAGTTTTCCTGATTGATTATTTTCTCTCGACCTTTAATTTTTGCCCAATGTGACTTTTTTTTTACCCTAACGAGGTGCCTAATTTTATCAAGGCCAGTATTTTTTCATTTTTGAGGTATGGGGCATTCATTCACTTCTTTTTCTCTTTTTAGTCTTAGCCATGGAGCCTTTTCAATCTATCTATGCTCACAAGTTCTCTGAACTCATTGCCATCATTGTTTGATAGAATTATGGCTCCCTTGGATAATACCTTTTTTATCACAAAAAGTCCTTCCTATGTTGGCTTAAACTTGCCTCGGATGTCTAAAATTCTTGACCTTATCTATTTGAACACTAGATTTCCTCCCTTTAAATGATGCTTCTTAACCTTCTTCCTAAATGAAATAGCGAGTCTCTTCTAATAATTTTGATTATGATAGTATGCTCGCATTCTACCCTCATTTAGTAGGTTGAGATGTGATAATCTCCATCTATCCCATTCTACTTCTAGTATCTCAGAATTTAAAACAACCTTTAAGCATTAAAGCTCAATTTCTACTATTAATACTGCATTTATTGCATAAACCAAAGAAAATAGAGTTACTCTTATTGAAGTTCTGCCTGTTGTCCTATAACCCTATAATACGAAGGGTAGCTTATCAACCTAGTCTTTTTAAGTTCAAACCATCCTGGCCAAAATTCTTTTGACATTTTTATTAGCTGCCTTGAGAACTCCATTTTCCTGAGGTGTGATGTCCCACATCGGTTGGAGAAGAGAATGAAACATGCCTTATAAGGGTGTAAATACCTCTCCCTTGTAGATGTATTTTGGGTGAGTTGCTTTCCCAAAAGCAAAACTGTGTGGGTGTGAGAGACGATGTGAGTTGGTTCCACTAAGGGTTCACCCAAAGCAGATAATATTTGTAAGTGGGTGATCTAGGCTATTACATATTGTCTATAAGGAGAAGACTTATGGTGCTAAACCCCGTACTTGATAAGCATTTGCCTGGTTTCCCTAGAGAATTGTAGCCCATTATTTGACATTAATTAATGAGGCAAACGATATTTGAATATCAAATTCCTTTCATTGAACTTAACCACATCCCTTGCATCTATCTTGTTAAAGGATTCAACTTTTACCCATTTGGTAAAGTAGTCAATAGCAACTATAATGAACCTGTGCCCATTCGATGTAGGTGGATGGATCATACCCATGATGTATATGCCCCATGCAGTGAATAGCCATGGTGACGTAATGTTGCATAACTCAAAAAGAAGTAAATGCCTCAAGTTTGCATATAGTTGACATTCTTTAACATACTTAGAACATTTGTTGTCCATTGTGAGCCAAAAGAATCCTTGATCCATGATTTTCTTCACTAAGGCTAAACCAGTCATATGGGTCCCACACACTCTTATGTGCACTTCCTCTATTACTTTTTTTCCTCCTTTACATCCAGCACCTTAACTTGATTCCATCAAGCTATCTATTCTAAAGCACTCCTCCTACAGTGATGAATTGAGTTAACAGCCTATGGATCATCCTTTGGTCCTTTTTAGTAGCTTCCTCATTAACTACTAACTTTTCCAAATAGTTCTAGATGTCATAATACCAAGGTTTTTTATTATCCACCTAGATATCTATAATCTACACATCTTTAAAGTATGACTTATCAGAACTTGAAATTAGTATAGGTTTCATAATCACCCCTTTCGGATTATTCCATATTGATACCAAGGTGGCTAAGGCATCTGCTAGTTGGTTTTCTTCTCTAGGCATATACTTAAAAGATTAAAACTCAAATTGATTGGTCAAGGCTTTTAAGCACTTGAGATAGGGTAATAATCGCTATTGCTTAATCAACTATTCACCCCTCACTTGGTAAACTACCAAAGATGAGTCTCCAAACACTTTTATGAACTTTATCCCTATGACTAACAAGGCTTCCAACCTAAAGATGTAAGCTTCATATTTGGCTTTATTATTCGGGCTTTATACCTTATTTTCTTAGCTAATGGAATTTTCTCTCCTTCTGGGGTGACTAAGATTACTCCTACTCTTATGTCTTTGTTGTTCGTAGCCCCATCGAAGTATATTTGCCAACCCTAGACTGTTATTACCATATTATTCTCATAAAGGAATTCATAAGTCATCTTATCACCTTCTAAAAGTTAATTAGCCAAGAATTCCACTACTGCACTCCCTTTGATGGTCTTCCTAGTAATGTATTCTATATTGAACTCTTATAGGAGAATCAACAACTTTTCCATCTTCCTTAAGAGTGAAGGTACTTCTTGTAAAAACCTAAAAGTATTTTATTTAGCCATAACTTGTATCCTATAGGAATGAAAGTAGTGTATTAGTTTCTTCAATACCCATATGATTGCTAAACAAATATTTTCAACTTCTATATACTTGGCTTCAAAAGGGATGAATTCTTTGCTAAGGCAGTACACTGCATACTCAAACCTAAAGTCATCCTCTTGAGCTATCATTGCACCTACTAAAGTATCCTCTATGGCTAGATACAGAATCAGAGGCTTACTTACCTAAGGCAATCTCAATATTGGCAGATGCAACAAATACTCCCTGATGGTATCGAATTCCATTTGAAAATTCTTATTCCAGACCATTGGCTAATCCTTCTTAAGTAGCTTGAATATTTCCTCATAGATTGAAGTTAATTTGGCTATGAACCTACTTATGCACTAAATTCTCCCTAAGAACCCTATAACCTCCTTTTTATTCTAGGGTACTAGTATCTCCTTGATAGCTTTCATTTTGTTTGGGTCTAACACTATACCTTTCTAGCTCACCATATGCCTTAAGAGCTTACCTAAAATGATCCCAAAGATGCACTTCTTTAGGTTAAGGCGAAGGTTGTATTTGTTAATTCTCTGAAAGAATTTTTCCAATACTTCAAAGTGACCTTCCTTGGTGACTAACTTGGTTATCATGTCATCCAAGTACACCTTCCCTTCCTTGTGAATTAAGTCATCCTGTATCCTAGTTGCCATCTTCTGATAGGTAGCACCTACAATTTTAAGCCCAAAAGGTATGACCCAGTAGGTATATGTACCCCATTCAATAATGAATGCTATTTTAATCCAATATATTATCGTATTTAGAATTTGGTTATACCAGGCTTATCCATCCATAAAACTATGCATGGCACAGGCGGCTACACTATCAACCAGAACATACATGTGAGGCAAAAGGAAATGGTCCTTAGGGCAAGCTTTATTTAGATCCTTGTAATCCACATAGACCTTAACTCTTCCATCCTTATTTGCCACAGGAACTACATTTGCTAACAATGTAGGGTACTTGAATTCCACTAAGAACTTAGCCTCTATCTATTTCCTAACCTCATCTTAAACATTTTTAGCCTATTCTAGCCTAAGCCTTCTATGCTCCTAATTGATTGGTTTATACCTTGAATATGTGGGGACGCCATGTTCAGTAATTTTTTGATCAATTCTCGGCATGTCTTCATAGGTCGAAGCAAAGACACTTTCATATTTTTTCAATATTATCTCAAAATTTTATCTCTCTTGAGGAGTTATATTTGATGCCTAAAATTTATTTTGGATTTTATTTTATTTTAATATTAAATGAACATGTGTTTGTTGAGTTAATGTCAAAATGAATTGTTTATGATCATGATTATGCATATTGAAATCAAGAGAAACATCACACAAGTAAAATGATTTATCTTATTAATATAATCAAAAGAGTAATCGATATTCTCACAAAAAAGTTTAGGAACATAAATAATATCAATGAAAGTATCTTGTTCAATCTTGGCAGCATCAGATGTCTCTCCAGCCTCTGCCTCGATGGATCCTCAACTTCTATCTTCCCTTTTCCTTTCAGCTGAGTGGCAAGAAACTTCTCTATAATAACCTCTTCAGGCACTTTCTTATCCCAACTTGAGTAGTGTAGGAGAATATCTTCATCCTAAAGAATCTCTTCATTCCATAAATGGACTTTTATACTCATTCAAGTTTTCAAAAAGGTTAAGATCACTGAAACTACTTCAAATATAGACTTAAAATATGGCTTGAAATGATGTGTTAGAGAGTATGCCCTAGAGCCCATGTAATAGGGATGTATTTCATATGTATGAACTCATATTCTTAATAAAAGGCATCATTCATTTATTAATGCTATGTTTAAATACATGAGTTTATAAATCTTAAATTAATAAATGAAGTCCTAGATATTATAAACATAGTGCAAAGGCAATCATGAAAGTGTTCATGATGTGAGATGTCTATTGCATGTAAATGTGTTAATATCCAAATATTCCTAGTCATAGAATTAACAAGATATGACATTGTTAATTCGGACAGACTAGCACATGTTATGCTTCTTGAATGGTTCAAGCAGTGGTTCTCATAATTGTGATTATAGAAGGTAATCAAAGCTAACATGTGGATGCTTGTTAGAAGAACAAGTTCATTGAAGACCTACAAAGAGAATCCTCATATGGAAATTAAATCTATGATAGTGAAGAATTTCTTCATAGCAATTATGCAAGTATCCTTAGACTTGAGATCACCAAAGTTATCTTAAGTAGAAAGTGGTATACTTTGACTCCATAACTGATTGCTTCCAACTGGGGGTGAACATTGTTAGGAGGTTGGGTATATCATGACCTACTTGAAGATAGTTGAGTGACTGACAAAGGATTCACCATCCCAGATTTATTAAGGGAAGTTATCTCGCATGATTCTATAATTTCCTTGTTCCGAGAATCTCTGGCCAGAGTAATATGACAAGATGGATAGGGATCCATGAAGGAAATTTTGGGAACATTGGTTAAATTAATAGAACATACATAATTAGATTTATATGAGTTAGACAGAAATCTATGCTCAGAATCTAATTGAGATAAAAGTGGTGAAAGGAGTAATTGCACTATAACTATTTCTATGTAAGGGTATAGTCAAACCACTTAACTTTCATGACATTTGGGTAGTCATGATGCCTAGATAGAGGCCAATCATGACTTGTATAATAGTGTATCATAAATATCAGTAGGAATTGATAAAATGATTTAAAGAAGTTTAAATTATGTGAGTTTTGAATAGAACTCACAATTAAATATTATCCTGCCAATATGCGCAGGAACCCAATAGGTCACACACATATAGAGAAAATGATAAAATGGTAAAATGGCAAGGATAAAAATATTTGATATTATTATGGGAATAGAGAAGTGAATAAGAGAATAACTAATTAAAGAGTTTAATTAATTATGATCAAGTAAAATTGTTTGCAGAACTTTTTAGAAATATTCTTTAAAATGGACCTAATTGAAATATTGTATTTCAAAATTAATTATTATTGGACTATAAGTATTATAGGGCTTATATAATAATTAATAGATCCATTGGAGTAATTAAAAGAGGCCCAGTTTTGGCGCAGAAACCCTCTAGAGCAAGGGTTACATGACAAACTCTGATAGAAGGCCTTAGAGGCCTAATTCTTGGACCAAAATAAATTAAATATATTTTATAAGTGTTATGGAGCCTGCATATTTAATTTATATGGATTTGGAATTCATTTGGGTGATTAAATCCAAGTGTATGTATGAAGGCCTAGTTTGTGGGTTTTGTGCATAGTCTTTTATGAAAGGATTTAAATTGTATTTAATTAAGCCCAAATAAATTATTATTAATTCCAAAAGCCTATTTAATATTTCTACAGAAATTTTAAAGTGCCCAATCCCATTATGATGTTGGATTTTTAACCTAACTATAAAAATCCAAGTGATAGGAATTTTAGGGTTAAGTAAACATTAAGAGAAAATAAACATTCTCTCACTCTCTCAACCCTAGCCGCCACCCCCCTTTCTAGCATCAAGGGATTGTTTGCCAGCCCTTGTATTCCTCAATTGCTGGTTCATTCAATTCTTCTTTAGTGTGGATTACTAATTGGAGGTGTTCAATTTTGGACACTGTGGTTTGCGACAAACCGGTGAGAAGGAAAATCAACTATTCAACAAAAATCAAAGGTGATTTTTCTTATTCTCATTTATATGTATACTGTAAATTTATGGAAAGATCAGATCTGTTGGTTAAAAAATTTTAAATTCCGCTTATGTATGAGATGCATGTAACCGATAATTCCCAACATGGTATTAGAGCCAGGTTTTGCCATGAATCTACAATTTTATATTTTGTGGAATAGTTATTACTTTTGAGTTATTTATTTCATAAAATTTAAAATATCAAATTTGATTTTTCATGAATATTAAATATTGATTTCTGGATATATGTGATCAAATATATAAAATGAAAAATAAAAATGATTCTTTCGAGAAAATAATCATTGTGTTTGGCTTGAATAGCTTTTATTTTTCAATAAAGTTTAGGGGCTGTTCTAAATTAAACTTTTATTAATCCACTCTAAAATTATTTTGATGATAATTTATGTGTTTAAAATATGATATTAAGCCATAGGATCAAATAAAATTAAAATCGAACAAGTTTTGCGTGAAAACTAGTTTAGTCAAAAAGTTCGATAAATTGGTGTTCTTGGTGTGTTCTTGTTTAGAAAAATTTTTAATCTTCTAAATCTGATATATATGATATATTAATGTATTTTTAATTAATTGGATTAATTAAAATGGGCCTTGAATTAATTGGATTAATTTTAATTCATTAAAACCACTTAATGGGCTTTATTATGTTTACGGACTTAATTTAAATTAGTGAATGACTTGGTGAGCCCAAGGAGCTGATTTAAATTAAATATTATAAACTATAATTAAGTTTATTAATGGGTTTTAAGGGCTGAAGTGGGCTTGGCTTATTCCAAAAGGCTCAAATGGTCCAATAGACACAAAACTGGTTTGTGTGCGAACACATCTTAGGATTTAATTTTGTGGGTTTCGACCTACCCTCTATTTTAAGCCCGAAATTGATTCTTTAATTCTTTAATATGATTAATTAATGAAATAACCAATTAATAATTAATTAATAATCAATTGGATTGATAATTAAGGCAAGAACACATGCATGCAAAAAGGTTTCCTAAAATGAAAGTTTTCAAAATGGAAAAAGTTTTCTAATTTGATCACATTATTAAAATAACTCAAAAGTATGTTTCAAGAGTTGAAACAAAGTTAGTAATCCATTATATTTTCTACTTTATGCATTAGAAATGCACATAAGGGTGTATTATTAGCATGATGGATAGTTATGGACAAGGCCCAATGTGATTGAGCATAATGCATGTTTCGGCCCGATGAGGATTTTCATGTCCCGACCACTTGTTTTTTGTTTGTTTTTATTTTTCAAATTGTAATATGTAATTAGATTACTTAGATTAGAATTAGAGATAAAGATGGAGACCATTATCAAGGAGCAAGATAGGCCGGATGGAGATCAAACAAGATTGAAGATAATGTAATTTTTTTTTCTTATTTGAATCATGCATATTACCTACGTATGACCTTTTGATTTCCCTTTTGGCTAGGGGAAATCAATGTAGTAAAGTCCATAACTATACCATATTTGTATGCTTATATTTATGTGATAGATATAGAATGCATACCAATGTATGCCACCATGCATTATGAGACTTAATTAACTAAAATCCTTCAAACAAATACTAAGGTATATAAGCCTTCCATTAATTGGAGGAGAACCAGAGTTATTTATAGTATGGGTTGTTGACCATAGTCAAGCTCATGTTATATCGAATATGTTCGAATCTAATTAAATAGGTCATCTTAGCTAGCCCATTAGCTTGTTGACCACAGTCAAGCTAATGGTTCTAGAGGAAAGATTTGGGAATGCATATATGACATGCATGTATCAAGAGTTGATAACCTAATGATCCAATAGTTGTGTAGAGACATAATTGGTATAGAGATACCTACCTTTCAAGGGTATGGAGTTTGATTTGTTGGCCACAGTCAAGGTTAAATTTCATATCAAGGATTGGATATTAGCCCACTAAGAAAACCATCGGGTTTTCTCGAATTAAATAGTGAGGGCTATTGATTTGCAATAAAATAGTGGGAGTAAATGGATTAATTAAAAACCTAATTAATTCATACATACATATGAACATACTCTCATATGTTTTCTTTTTCACATCTAGGTCATCATCATGAGCACATCGAACATGAACATACGATCAATCTTGGATAACAAGCTGGTTGGCAACAACTATTCTGACTAGATCAGACAAGTGAGAATTGTTTTTAGAGCTGAAAAGATCCATTATGTTTTGGATAAAGATCTACCACCACTTTCATTAAATGATGCCATTGATGAGATCAAAGGCACTTATCGAAAATACATAGAGGATAGTGAAGTAGCAGCATGTCTGATGCTGGATGCTATGTCCTCAGAGCTTCAGAAGCAACATGAGATGATGGATGCTAGAACCATCATTTTGCATCTAAAGGAGCTTTATTCTTTTCAGGCTAAAACTGAGCAATATGAGATTGCTCGAGCACTATTTATCTGCAAAATGGTGGAAGGCACTTCGGCTGCTACTCATACATTAAAGATGTATAGGTATATTTAGCATTTGAGTAGACTTGGCTATGTAATGGATAATGATCTATACATAGATTTAATCTTGTACTCATTAGCTCCAAGTTATGCACCTTTCATACTTAACTTTAACATGAACAAGATCCATGCAACCATTCCTGAGTTAATCAAATGCTACAAACAGTTGATGGATCCTTTTAGAAGCATTCAAAAAGTGTCATAGTTTTCACTTCTGTTAAAGGCAAGAAGTAGAAGAAGAATAAGATGACCAAGGTCCAGCCAAAGCATGGTGGGGTTTCCAAATAGAAGGTTACCAATAAAGAGAATCCCAAAGGAACTTGCTTCTATTATGGAAAAGATGGTCATTGGAAGCGTAACTACAAGGCCTATCAATATTCTCTCAAGGAGAAGAAGCAAGCTGATGCTTCTACTTTAGGTATTCATATGATTGAAATTAATACTTATTCTATTTCTTCAAAACAATCTTGGGTATTAGATAGCGAATGTGGATCTCATTTGTGTAATGATCTATAGGGGCTTAAAAGCAGTAGAAGAGTTGGAAAGGCAGAAATATGTCTACGGTCAGCTACTGGATAAAACATCTATACAACAGTTGTGGGGACTTATCATTTTCCTTTTCCACATGGATTAATATTGGAATTAAATAATTGTTATTATGTTCTAGCTTTATACAAAAGTATTATTTCTTTCAGTTCTTTATTGAATGATTATGACATTTCTTTAAATGACAAATGTTGTTACATTTTTAAGAACAATATATTTTATGCTAAAGCTATCATTGAGAATGGTATATTTGTTCTTGATTTAATTAAAGAAGTGCATAATGTGGATACCAAGAGAATGAAACAAGATAATCTAAATACCTCATATTTATGGCATTGTCGTTTAGGCCATATAAATGAGAAATACATGACCAAATTACACAAATAGGTGATTTAGGGTCATTTGATTATGAATCATTTGATACATGTGAATCTTGTTTACTGGGGAAGATGACAAAATCTCCCTTTATTGGTAAAGAAGAATGAGCTAAAATGATTTTGAACTTAATACATTTAGATGTATGTGGTCCAATGACTACACATGCCAGAGGAGGTTACTCCTACTTCATAACTTTCATATATAATTATTCTAGGTTTGGATATATCTATCTAATGAAAAATAAATAAGAAGCATTTGAAAAGTTCAAAGAATTCAGAAATGAAGTAGAGAAGTAACTTGGTAAGAGTATTAAGACACTTAGATCAGATCGAGGTGGAGAGTACTTAAGTCATGAATTTCAAGATTATCTTAGAGATAATGGGATTTTATCTCAATGGACTAGACCATATACACTACAACACAATGGTGTATATGAAAGGAGAAATCGAGTACTATTAGATATGGTTCGATCCATGATGAGCTAAGCAGACTTGCCTAAATCCTTTTGGGGATATGCACTAGAAGCTATTGTTTATGTGTTAAACAGAGTTTCAAGTAAATCGGTTGATGTTACTCCATATGAGATATGGAATAACAAGAAACCCATACTTTCTCATATAAAGGTATGCGGTAGTCCTACTTATATGAAGAGGACAATGTCAGACAAACTAGATGTTAAGTCTGACAAATGTTTATTTGTGGGATATCCAAAAGAAATGTTTGGATATTATTTCTACCATTCCTTAGAACAAAAGGTGTTTGTTTCAAGGCATGCTGTCTTTTTGGAAAGAGAATTTCTCCTACAAAAGGACAGTGGGAGTAAAATTGAACTTGGTGAAGTTCCAGACCTACAAATAGAAGTAGGTCAACCGATTAAACCTAAGACTGAATTTCATAATGATGAGATTATAGTTGAACCTGATTATACACAAAATCCTAGAAGATCTACTAGGATACATTCTATCCCTATGAGATATGGATTTCACATTGATTCAGATAGAGGCATAACTGTAGTAGAGGATAATGAGCCTACAAGCTATCAAGAAGTTTTGAATAGCTCAGAATGTGATTTATGGCTTAAGGCTATACAGTCTAAAATGGACTCCATGTATGAGAATAAAGTATGGAGTTTAACTTAACCACCTAAAGGGATAAAACCCATAGGGTGCAAATGGGTCTTAAAAAAGCAGACTGATATGGAAGGTAATATAGATACCTATAAAGCTCACTTAATAGCAAAGGCTATCATAAAAAAGAAGGTATTGACTATGATGAAACCTTTTCTCCTATAGCGATGCTTAAGTCTATAAGAATACTTTTAGACATTGCAGCACATTATGATTATGAGATTTGGCAAATGGATGTGAAGACAGCTTTCCTAAATGGAAATTTGACTGAGGATGTGTATATAACACAACCAGAAGGGTTCACATCAGGAAATGGCAAAAAGGTATACAAGCTTTAAAGATCCATTTATGGATTGAAGCAAGCCTCTAGGAGCTGGAACATACAATTCAATGAGACAATCAAAGAGTTTGGTTTCTCATATAATGAAGATGAACCTTGTGTGTATAAAAGGGTCAGTAGGAGTACAATTATCTTCCTAGTTCTATATGTGGATGACATATTGATCATGGGAAACGACATTTCACTTCTCCAATCTTTTAAAATATGGTTATCCAAACAATTCTCCATGAAAGACCTTGGAGAAGCATCCTATATTATGGGAATAAGGATCTATACGGACATTGTTAATACAAATAGACTAGCACATGTTATGCTTCTTGAATGGTTCAAGCAGTGGTTCTCATAACTATGATCATGAAAGATAATCAAAGCTAACATGTGGATGCTTGTTAGAAGAACAAGTTCATTGGAGACCTACAAAGAGAATCCTCACATGGATATTAAATCTATGTCAGTGAGGAATCTCTTCATAGCGATTGAGCAAATATGTTTAGACTTGAGATCACCAAAGTTATCTTAAGTAGCAAGTAGTATACTTTAACTCCATAACTAATTACTTCTAAATGGGGGTGAACATAGTTAGGAGGTTGGGTATATCATGACCTACTTGAAGATAGTTGAGTGATTGACAAAGGATTCACCATCCCAGATTTAATAAGGGAAGTTATCTTGCATGATTCTATAATTGCCTTGTTTAGAGAATCTCTAGCAAGAGTAATATGGCAAGATGGATAGAGATCCATGGAGGGCATTTTGGGAATAATGATTAAATTAATAGAACATACATAATTAGATACAAAAATTAATAGATCCATTAGAGAAACTAAAAGAGGCCCAAAAGATTGGTTTTAGCGTATAAACCCTCTAGAGGAAGGGTTACACGCCAAACCCTGATAGAAGGCCTTAAAGGCTTAATTCTTGGACAAAAATAAATGAAATATATTTCATAAGTGTTATGGAGCCTACATATTTAGTTTCGATGGATTTGGAATTCATTTGGGTGATTAAATCCAAGTGTATGCATGAAGGGCCTAGTTTGTGGGTTTTGTGCATAGTCTTTTATAAAAGGATTTAAATTGAATTTAATTGAGCCCAAATAAATTATTAATAATTCCAAAAGCCCATTTAATATTTCTCCAGCAATTTTAAAGAGCCCAATCCCATTATGAAGTTGAATTTTTAACCTAACTATAAAAATTCAAGTGATAGGGATTTTAGGGTTAAGTACACATTAAGAGAAAAGAAACATTCTCTCACTCTCTCAACCCTAGCCACCACCCTCCCTTGCTAGCATCAAGGGTTTTCGGCCAGCCCTTGTATTCCTCCATTTTTGGTTCATTCAACCCTTCTTTAGTGTGGATTACTAATTGGAGATGTTCAATTTTGGACATTATGGTTTGCGACAACCCGGTGAGAAGGAAAATCAACTGTTCAACAAAAATCAAAGGTGATTTTTCTTATTCTCATTATTATGTATATTGTAAATTCATGGAAAGATAAGATCTATTCTTTAAAAATTTTAAATTTTTCTTATGTATGAGATGCATGTAACCGATAATTCCCAACAGAATGTCCATTCACTTTGAACTCCCTTTCATCCCATGGATCATTAGCTTTCACTACTTTGAACGGCCCTTTCCATCTTGATTTTAATTTTTTGGGAAATAATTGAGAGTGACTATCGTAGGAAATCACCTTCATTCCAAAAATAAACTCCTTCCGCACTAACTTCTTATCATGCCATTACTTGGTTTTTCCTTTATAACCCTTGGCATTGTTATAATCCCACATATCAAATTCATCAAGCTCATTCACTAGCAAAAGATATTTCTCCCTAACACTCTTTTGATCAAAATTAAGAAATTTAGTTGCCTGAAAAGCTTTATGCTCTGACTTGATAGGTAAATGACAAAAATGGCCATATATTAATCTAAATGAAGACATACCAAATGGAGTCTTAAAAGCAGTCCTATAAGCCCATAATGCTTCATCTAATTGTAACGACCAATATTTCCTAGACATATTGATGATTTTCTCCAAAATTTCTTTCAATTCACTATTGGAAACTTCTACTTACCATTCGCTTGAGGATGGTATAGTGTTGTGAATTTATGTTTAATGCCAAACTGCTATAATAATGTCTTAAATTGGCAATTCATGTAATGTTTACCATTGTCACTAATGATAGCCCTAAATGGCCTAAAGTGAGTAAAAATATTATGTTGTAGGAATTCTATCACAACCTTTGAATTACATGTCGTAGTAGCTATAGCCTATACCCATTTATTAACATATTTAATGGCTACAATAATGTACTTGTAACCAAAGGAAGTTGGAAATGGGCCCATAAAATCTATCCCCCAAACATCAAATAATTCAATTTCAATGATATTTTTAAGGGGCATCTCATCTCTCTTGGAAATATTTCCTACTCGTTGGCATTTATCACAACTTAAAATAAAAAATTTTACATCCTCAAACATGGTTGGCCAATAAGAACCCGATTGAAGAATTTTAGCAACAGTCCGATTGGTACCATTATATCCTCTAGCTTTTTCTCTATGGCATGCTGTAGAACTTTATTTGTGTATAGTCTAAACAAGTACGAATCATCCCAAATGAAAAGCCATGCATCCATTTTTTATTTCTTACATTGTTGCTATGTCATCACCTTTGGAATAAAGCCCCCTACACGATAGTTAGCTATATCAACAAACCAAGGATTAGCAATAACATATGAGTAAATTGCAAAAATAAATTCATCCAAAGAGAAATTATTAATCTCCCCTTTCTTAAAATGCTTGTGCTCCAATCAAGATAACTGCCAACAACATGGTTGTCAGCACCCTTTTTATCTTTAATCTCAAAGTCAAATTCTTACAAAAGCGACACTCATCAAATCAACATCATCTTTGTTTCCTTCTTGGAGAATAAATGCCTCAAAGTTGCATGATCTGACCGATCAACTATTTTAGAACTAAAAAGATAAGAGCAAAATTTCTCAAAAACAAATACATTTGCAAGCAGCTACTTCTCAGTCATGGTGTAATTACTTAAGCTCCCCGTCAGTGTATGACTCGCATAATATATTACATGAAAGACCTTGTCTCCCTTTTGCCCCAATATAGCTCCTACTATGAAATCACTGGCATCACATATTATTTCAAAAGGCATACCCCAATCCGAAGAAATAATTATTGAAGCTAAAATGAATCTCTACTTCAATGTGTTGAAAGCCTGCAAACATTCACTAAAAAAGTTAAATGCAACATTTTTTACAAGCAAATTTGATAAATGCTTGGCAATTTTTGAATAGTCTTTAATGAATCGCCTATAAAATCCTGTGTATCTTAAAAAAACTCCTAATCCATTTCACAATAGTTGGTGGTGGAAGTTTTTCAATTTCATTTACTTTTGCTTGATCCACCTCAATCCCCTCTTCCAAAATCTTATGTCCTAACACAATCCCCTCTCTAACCATAGAGTGACACTTCTACCAATTTAGGACAAAGTTAGTCCCCTAACATCTACCCAATACCAATTCTAGATTATCCAAACAACTCTTAAAATCCTTTCCATAAATGGTGAAATCATCCATAAAGACTTCATATGACTTCCATGAAGTTCTCAATGAAATCATGGAAGATGGCCATTATACATCATTGAAATATAGTCGGTGCATTATAGAGGCAAAAAGGCATGCATCTATATGCAAATGTAACATATGGATAGGTAAAAGTAGTCATTTTTTGGTCCTTTAGGGCAATTGGTATTTGTAAATAACTCAAAATTTGGTTAGTGAAAGGTAAAGGAAAATGGTATTTGTGAGTAGCAGCATTAAGCCTCCTAAAGTCTATACATGCCCTTCAACCCATAACTGTACTAAGTCTATACATACCCTTCAACCCATAACTATATGAGTTAGAATAAGCTCATTATGCTCATTTTGTACTACCATAATTCCTCCCTTTTTCAAAACACACTAAATAGGGCTTACCCAACTACTATCAGAGATAGCATATATAACATTTAAGTCGAGAAGCTTAAGTATCTCTTTTATCACCCCTTTTTGCATCATCAGATTTAGCCATCTTTGAGGTTAAACTTTGGCTTTAAATTATCCTCTATCGATATCTACTATATACAATAACTCAGACTAATTTCCTTGAGATTGGAGGTCTTTCACCTAATTGCTTTCTTATATTTCTTCAAAACAACAATTAATAGCTCTTTCCCCAAACCTATCAAAGAAGAAGGAATAATCACTAGTTTATCATTATCTTCTAAAAATATGTACTTTAAATAAGAAGGAAGGGTTTTAAGTTAAGCCCATGTCTCATCCTTTGGAATTTCATAAATTTCTTTCTCTTTCACTTCCATTTCACTCTTCTGATCTATAGCATCCACTACCTCACTCTTAACTCCCTCTAACAAATCATCCTCTATAGGATGTATTAGATACAAATTCAATGGATCATCTAACAAATGTTTCTTTTAACTTTCCTTAACATAGCTTTGGATCTTATTCATAACTCCAATTTTATAGTTTAATTTCAATATATTTTTGTTTGTATCTATGTTTTATTTTGCATGATTTTCAGTGTTTTGTGTATAACTTTCTATTTTTATGCTAAATGAAATTATATTGATATTTACAATGTTTTGGTGTGTTTAATGGGATAAATTTGACTCTTGTGTAGAAAAATAGGCAAGAACACAGCTGAGACAAAATGGTCCCAGCTGTGCCCATTGAAGAATCCCCAATCCACACCATTTCATTTTTAGAAATGATCTACAGACATTAGAATCCAATCTCCACCATTGAAAATGTAGATCAAGATGTTATAAAGCTATGGTTAAAATTTTAGCTCAATCCAATGGTGAAATATTGAGAGACTGATAAATTAATGGGACTGTTTTCTTCTTTTAGGGGCCGCGACCGAGACATTTTGTCCCGTTCGTGGCCAGTGCATAATTCAAGCTATTTTAGTCTAGAAGGTGGCCACAGTTGAGACAAAAATGACCCAGCCGTACCTAACCTGACTGGCCACGGCTAGGACACTTTTGTCTCAGCTGTGGCCATCTGTAGATCTATAAAAACTGCATTTTCTTTAGCAAAAAAGGGAGAAGGACAATGGGGGAGAGCCGCCACACTTAGATTTAGGGCTTTTTCCTCCATTTTTCTTATGTTTTTCTTTCATTTTATGTTGTAGGTTAGATTTAATTCAATGTAAACCTTAGATTAGATTTTTTTTTTCCAATTTAAGTTAGGGTTAGATTCAATTTTCTGCATTTACTTAAGTTGAGTTCTTCATCTTGCTTGGAGCTTTGAAGGAGGAGGCTTGGATTCAGATTGGAGCTTCACAAGGTATAAATGGCTTTATGGGTTTCCTCTTTCCTTTCTCTTTTTACTTTATTTAAGTTTAATTTGTAGTTTTGTTGCTTGGGGATCTTTGAATCCCTTACCCATAATGTGGATCTTGAACTTAATTTGATTTTTACATGAATGTATGGTCTATTTCATAGTTACTTATTTGTATCTCATGGTTTTTCAATCTATTAAATTATTTTCCATGTACGGATGAATGGTTTTTATTATATGTCTTGGATGGATATTGAGCTTAGTGGATTTGATTCTATGAATGAATTTGCTCAGTTTTTCTATCATGAATGTTGTATTATTTTAGATGGCTCTGGAATGGGATTCTAAATGTTCAGTAATTGTGATTTTAGGACTAGAGTGTGGAGTGAAAAAGATGAGATTTGGGTTGTTTGGCTCCGGAATGGGAAAGCAAACCAAACTTAGGATGTTAGACCTGTGCATAGGCTGGTTGTTGGGTTGGCTCCGGAATGGGAAGTTTAGCAACTAGAATAGCTGGCTCCAGAATGGGACGCTTGGGTTAAGAGGGTTATCCCGAATTCGTTCATGTATGCTTTTAGGTAAAATTAATTCACATTGGGTATGGGGTGGATGAGTGAACCCGAGCAATGTTTTAACTAATGTTTTAATCTCTAGTTTAATTAGCTTTATCTTCTTTATTTATTTCTTTATTTTGTTAATTAGATTTAAGAAGCTCTCTCAATCAAAAACTTGGGAATTTATCTCAGATTAACTCGCTCAACTCTAGATATCTAGCTTAAAACAACCCTTATCCCTTGGGTTTGATATTTACGGGTCTTAAATATACCCCACTTTATTACTTGTCGATCTAGTGCACTTGCTAGGACCGCAACACTTATCAATAAAATAAATTGAATTTTTTAGGTCACACAATAGATGTCTCATGGCCTGGTTCATGTCTACCACCATTTCTTCATTATTGAATCTTAAGGTAACCTTTTCGCCATGAACATCTATTAATGTCTTTGTTGTGTTCAAAAATGGCTGCCCTCTAATCAATGGCACTTTTCTATCTTCCGCTCTTTCCATAACCAAAAAATTCACAAGAAAAATAACCTTTCCCACCTTCACCAACAAATCCTCTATCACTCCTTTAGGTATCCTCACTGACCTATCAGCTAATTAAAGCCTCACACCTATCACCTTATACTACAACAAAAATGCCCTTTAACGAAGGGAAATTCGATCTTTAAAGGTCAAAGTCTAGTCATTAAAGACTTTTAATGATAGAAAAAATTGATTGCCAAAAGCCCTATGGGTAAAGGTATAGACGATCGAATTTTTGCATCCGGTTAAAGGTTTTAATGATTGATAGTATTCCAATCGTTAAACTTTCCATGACCGATAAAATTATGGTCATTGAAAGAATTAATGATGAATTTTATTTTGGTTATTAAAGTATATTCCAATCATTAAAGGATTCCATGATTGGTAACATTTCGATCATTAAAGGAATTAATAACCGCTTCTATTCCAGTTGTTAACATATATTTCGATCGTTAAAGTCATTAAAAATTGATATATTTCTAGTTTTAAATATTGATTTTTAGAGCCTAAATTTCCCCTCGCTAATTGTGTTCACTTTCAACAAAGGGATTTTCGATCGGTTAAATGTACATTCTTACGACCAACTTTTTTTGCTGAAAGTAAATTCGATCATTAATATTAAATTTTTAGAATAATTAAAATATTTTATTTGATTAATATATGTACACATCATTCACACACACACACACACACACACACACATATATATATATAATATATATCAAAAATTTTAATTAATAGTTATTTCATACGTTGCAAAATACCAGTTACAAAATATACCAATATTTCAAAATGAAATGGCAAAAAAATTTAATACTTTTAATTTAAAATATCATTTACCTTAAATATCCAAAATCTCTAGCAAGTGTAATTGTTTATACACTTCAAAATATCCAAAATCCAACAAGCGCAATTGTATATAAACTTCAAAATATCCAAAATTCAATAAGTATAATTGTATATAAACTTCAAAGTATCCAAAAAATGATATAGGCTACAAAGAAAAAGTAAAAAATAACATTAAGTTTAATGGCATAAATAACAATGAAAAAGCAGGGTATAACTTAGATGCATAATAAACAAATAAACAAAAAAATAGAAAATAAGCTTACAAAGTTATATCCTTTTTCCCAATACAAGTAGGATCACTTGAAGATGTAATTTACACAAATAGGATCTTATTTGTTGTTTGTACCACAAAAGTTTGACATACTAAGCACCTATAACCAATGGAAGTCCTCTAACAATCAGTTCCAAAAAAAAAAATACAACAATGTCCTATGCAATATGTTTCTCATAAAGCAATCCCCCACTACAAAAAAATCATGAACTAGCAACGAAAACTAATGCCGTCATATTTTTCGTCACTAATTAGTGATGAAAAACTGAAAAAAGATGCAAAATTTGGGGGTAATGAATGGCATTATTTTTACGATGATATTAGCAATGGGATTTTGTCGCTAAAAATGTTTCTATATTTTTAATTTTGTTAATTATTTCTAGAAAAATAGCGATGGAAATATAGTCGCTAACTATAATGAAATTATAGCAACGAATATTGCATCACAAAATAGTCGCTAAACATATTTTATATTTGTCTATTTTCAGTTAAATTTTAAAAATTTTTTTAATTTTATTTATTGATTTTACCAAACATTATGATATTAATTAAAAATATACATATTTATTTACTCTTACTAATTATATATCATAATTTTATTTTACAATGAAATTATATGAAAATTCAGCCTTTTACCAATTTCGATAAAATTCACATTTATTTTCAAAATTATATAATTAAAATATTTTACCCAAAATTCAATAATTATTTTTTTAATATTTTAATTGATTAAAATAAATTTTTTAATTTTATTTTTTCACTTGCAATCTTATTATATGATAATTATAGTTTTTCGGTTGTAATTTTATCATACAATATATTTAATCAAGTATAATTACTTCTAAAACCAGTGAAATTGATAATTTTCTTCTTTTTTTAATATAATTTTCATTTATTTTTTCAATCAATTTATCTTAATTGATTTCTAAATCATTCCATTTAAAATCAATAAAATTTAATAAAATTTTATTATTTTAAAATTTTAATAATATTAGATAGACATTAACCAAATTTCTTTCTTTTTTTTCTATCTTTTTTATGCTTAACATATATTATCCCTATTTAATCATATATAAATTCATTTACAAAATTATCCCTAATAATTTTTCTTTATAATGAAATTATAAGGAAATTTAGTCATTTTACTAATTTTGACAAAATTCACATTTAACTTTGAAATTATTTTATTAAATACTTCTAACAAAAATTTAATAATTATATGGAAATTCAATCATTGGGTGTGAGATTTGTGTTAATGCCCTGCTATATATGCTTACTAATCACTACAAGAAAATGTCAAAATAGCAATGGAAAAAATTCTTTTGCTAATTTGGCAACATAAATTAAATTCCGTTGCTATTTTACAACGAAAATTAAATTCATTTGCTATTTTTGGATAAAGTTTTTAGATTTAGTAATGGATATAAATTTGGTTATTTTACATCATTAAAAATTAAGGAAATTATTAGTGCCAAAATTTTTTTGTTGCTATTTCGAAACTAATTTGCTTTAATGTTGCTTATTTAGCAAAGGAATTTTTTACGTTGCTAATTAAAAAATTTTCGTTGCTAAATAAGCAACCTTAAAGTAATTCGATTTCAAAATAGCAACGAAAATTTTTCTATTGCTATATATGTTTTCTTTTTCTAAAATAGCATTGAAATTTGCTAAATTAGCAACTGAATGTATTTTTCATTGCTCAAATGGCAACTGAAATAACATTTCATTGCTATTTTAGCAATTGAATTAAAATTCTATTGCTATTTTTGGTTTTATCCTAGGTATAAATAGTTCATTACACTGTAAGAAAAATGCCCTTTAATAAAGGAAAATCTGGTCGTTAAAAGTTATAATTTGGTTGTTAAAGATAGATAACGACTGGAAATTTCGGTCGTTAAAAGCCCCATGGTTAAAGGTATACGCGACCGAATTTTGTATCCAGTCGTTAATGTATATAACGACCGGACCATTTCCGATCGTTGAAATTTAATTTTTAACGACCAGATTTTCCCTTCTTTAATGGTGTTAACTTTCAACGAAGGGAAATTCCAGTCATTGAAATAATTAACAACCATTTTTATTCCGATCGTTGAAGTATATGTAAATTGTTAAAAGAATCCATAACCGTAACATTCCAATCATTAACGTATCCGATTGTTAAAGTCATTAACGATCAAAATGTATCTAGTGTTAAATATTGAGTTTTAAAGATCGAATTTTCAATTGATAATAATAAATTTTAAAATTAAATAAAATATTGTTAGAAATCTATTCCATCGATCAATAAGAGCAAATTTATTTGAATATATTACCAACACATATCATTCACATATATGTATCTAAAAATAAAATAAATATTATTTCATAAATCAAAAAAAAAAATTTACAAAATATTCTTATGTTTCCAAATTTTGTAGCAAATACAAAATCAAACTTATGAGTAACAAAACTAAGAAAAATTCAAAGAGGGGCCTGTCTCTTAGGGCAGTGCCATTTTCAACCCGCTTCTCATTCAAGTACAACGGCTTTCCGCTGCACATTTTAATGTCCTATAAAAATAATGTCATAATACATCATAACTCAAGCTATAAAATAAGCCAACATAACTCAAGCTACAAAATAAGCCAACATATAAATCAAATAATTGTACATGTAAATCAAAACATGGAATAAATCAAAACTCAACTTTGGGTTTCTTCAGTTTGTAAAATTAAAATAAAAAAGTTATAATCAATTTCAAGATAAACAGAAGATAGATCAGTTAATAAATAAAGCTAAAACAAATAGATAATCATATATAAACCAAATACATAATAGATAATCATATATAGTAGTTAAACTCGCCCAAAGTTATAATCCTAACCCTATATTTTTTTTGTAACAACTTCATAGTTCACATCCCTAGTTCATAAACTCAAATAATTTATAAATTTACTATATTTAAAAATATAATCGTTAATTAGAAGATTATCGAACATTTAAGTCCCTACCTCATCAAGACTAATAACTTCAGAATTTTCTCGTAACAGATCATACTGCTCCTTCTTTAGCCTAGCATTTATCTCCTGCAAATGCTGAGTTAGCCTTTCCTCATCAAGACATCGAAACACATTGAGAATGGGACCTATGGAACTCGACTCATAATCCATATTATACATTTTTTAGGCCCGATGGTGCTGAAATATGTATTGGACATAGTGCCTCATTTCCTCAAAAATCCCCTTTCACAGAAGCTTGAGTGGAGAATCAGAACGCTCGTTTTTGAAATAGTCATAGATTGTCTCCAACAGAGGACCATCAAATCGCAAAAGCCACACCAGCTATGGCTTTCTTTAGGTAAACTAATAAAAAAATTAAATACATCTGCAAAACTTTTAGAAAAATGAAAAAGAAGATGTATCAGTAACTAATAAACAAGTATCTTGTATTTGGCTAATCATTATATGTAAATTCTTTATTCATTTTGGAAAAAATTGAAAGAAAAAGGCAGAGACTATTTCTCTTTGCGTTGGTGAAACGTCTTTAGCAAAGGGGATCGCCATCTTCATTATCTTCATCTTCTTAAATGCCTCTCCATCTATGAAGTAGCTTTTTTCTGATTGCAATCCTCACCATCTCATTACTTAATTGAAATGGAAAAAGAAAGAACCAAAGCTAGTCGAATTTCTAGGGTTTCTTATTTACTGGTAGCATTAAGGAGATATCATAGTGCGAAAATAAAAAGGAGCTAGCTGCCATTGTATGTGCAACTATTTTCAATTCATATGTAGAGAAGAGAAACCAACCCCTAAAGTGCCAAGAGCAAAAGGAGGAGATTTGAATGACGACGTATAAGTTTGATGACGGGGATAAACACATATGATATATGTAATTAATTTTACATTTGCTAGTGAGATGGAGTATCTTCTAAAAAATGAACCAAGAAATGGAGATGGTTTGAATAAACCCAGAAGTTCTAAATAGAATAAGGAAATCTACAAAAGGACATAGTTAGCACAAGTGCATTAAGAACCAGAAATCCAAACAACAAAATCATCTTGAAAATAATAATAGAATTCCATTTTGAAACTCAAAAATCAATATATTAAACGGAAAAACCCACATATTTAGCTGAAGGAGTTAGGTTTCTAAAAATGAATCAGAAGAACCAAATAGAACCAAACCGTTTACCCATTGATAGCCCTAACACATTCTCAAATCATTACCATGGAAGCTATTTATGTAAAACATTTAAGGGTGGATGCCATTTCTGTTTAGGTTTAGCGTAGATTGCATTTAGTTTAGGTTTAGAAGAAAAAAAACAAAGTAAAGCAATTTTTTTAATAATATAATTAGGAACATTTTCGGAGGCAAACGAAGTTAGAGTCTCACTTTTTTTAAGCTATTAAGCTCCGAATTTGTTATCTTTCAACCACAGGATTGGAGCCCCTCGTTAGAAAATAATAGGTTTTAAGATTTACGACCGGATTAAGTTCCCTTGGTTGTTGGTACATATTTAACGATTGAATTTTCATCCCTTCGTTAAATTTTAGTCATTAAAAATCAATTTTCTTATAGTGTTAGGCTTTTAGTTATTTAGAAATGTAATGGGAAAAATTAACCATAACTCTCCACTCTAACATTTTCATCTCTTCCTCCCTCATAGCCGCTCCTCTCTATTCTCATTCTCCTTCTCCCTCGCCCTCTCCCTCTCCCTCTACCTTCCTCTCATCATCTCCCTCCCCTTCTATACCTTCTTCTAATCACCAGTATATTTGCTTAAAGAAGCAACTCTATATCTCGTCCAAATTTCATCACGGACCTAAGAGCTTTACTTTTTTCATTTGTTTTTTAGAGAATGGCTTTGATCTATCGTATCCCACACTCATAATCCGAATTGCAAAAACTTCTTTGTATTTTCTATTCCATTTAGCCAAAATCACACCAAATTCATCCTCTTTTACACCAAATGCATTCTTAGGTTTTTTCTTTTCTTTTCTTTTTTTGATTTTATTTCCTTATTCAATCTGATTCACTAGTTCGATGGACTTTTCTAATGCCTGAGTTCACTCCTTTGGTTAGACGAAGATTAATTAGGACAAGTACATATTCACCATCCTCTAAGTTTATTATATTTTCTTTTGCTTAGTTCCTTCTTCAATTTTGATTTTATTGATTTTTGTTTGGTTAGGTTGAGATTGGAAGCTAAAAGGTCGACCTATCTCTCCTGTACAACACACCAAATCCATGGCCTTATCTTCTACAAAATCTCTTTCAATCCTCATTGCCTCTTATTTCTCCATTAACCCTCAAATTTTGAAGATCTTGGCTATAGCCACCACTTATTTCTTTTTTTTCTAGACCTACGAGAAACAACCCATTTAATTCCTTAAACCTTTCAAGTAATCTTCATTCAAATAAATGGAAAGCTAAAGTTTTTTTCTTTCTTGCTTTCTTGAAAAAGGATAAAGACATTAAAGTCCTCAAGGAAGAGCTCTTTGATGCTATTGCTCTGCTTGATCGTGGGACTGAAGCCACTCCTTAAGATTAGTAGACAATTGATGAGGTTTTTTTATTAATTTTTTTAGTGTATCTCCTTTGAAATTAAACTAAACTTGCATTAATCATTTACCAGTTAAAATTACCTCTAATTCTAACATTTGAGCAAAACCTAATTGGAATTTTTGCCATTTAAGATGAAAATAAGAGTGGGTTTTGGAAATTAGACACATTAAGTGCATAATACATTGGTTAAATTTCCTAATCATTTACATAGTTTTTAATGTTCTATGTGTGTGTCTTAATAGATTGTATGCAAACTTGAAGCTGTTAACCTAATCAAGGTGTCACTCAAGTCTAATTTGATAAATGAGAAGTGGGAGCTTATTTACACAACTTCACAATCAAGTTTGCAGACCAAGGTGACCTAAAAATCATGCAACTTTTATCATTCTGTTGTGGAACTTGCTTGACTCTAAAACTAACTTCATGTGGTTACAATGCAAACTATGTAAATAGACCCCTTAAGTATCCCCATCAGCACTTCTGAAATAACACCTATTTGGATCTTTATGAGAGAACTTCATGAAATGATCTTAGGAATTTGTCAATTTGCTCTTTTTTTTCCTCTTAGTTGCTAGTATTTTGTTAGAGATTCTAAGAGCTTCTTATACTCTACTTCACACGTGTGTTATAATAAATCATAATGATTTAAGATTGTGATTAAAATTTATCCCCATTTTGACAACCAAATTGGTTAGGTTTGTTTTATTAGCATTAAACATGCTAGTTTGATTAACCCTGTTACTTTATTCTCATTGTTTACTGCCACATTGTTCTATGTTTTCATTCTACATTGCTTTATTTTCTTAAGATGAAAGGTTATAAGGCAGAAGAGATAAGATTCTATAGAATCTAGTTTTGTTTTTTATTTATTCTTACCACTTCTTTTACCCCGTATAAATTGATAATAGATGTAAATAATGATGCAATCAGAGACCCAAATTTCCATGTGGAATCAATGTGGATACACTTAGGGCCTAAAATATGGAATCATGTCCATTCTTCAACCTTGTAATTTTCCAATTTGATTTCATTATTATCTAATTCCAAAAGATTGTGCTTTTTCAATTGCTTTTGGATTCTAAGTTTTGATAGAAGCATGATTATTTTTTGTCAAGTTACCTGCATGTTAGTTAATGCTTGCTATTTTCTCTTTAGGCTAGCTTTTATGTTTCTACCCTTTTTTTTTGCTCCTTAACACTGTTAAATGTATGGCAATCATATATAATGTTTGTCATGTTGCATGTGATATTTGCTTGCCAACTTGACATTCATGTTTTGTTTATCTTTTTCTTTTTCTAAAAGTAAATAGTATTTTGCTTTAGTTTAAACACCGTAATTTTCCAGTTCTCTATCAGTAGAAAAATTATCTTCACATATGCTATTAGAATTAGTTATGGAATTAGAAGAGAATGTTAAGGTATATACTAATATCCTCTTCACCTTGCACGTGACAAATCATTTATGTAAAATATAATTCATCTATACTTAAATTTTAGTAATATAATTAAAAACAAAATTCAAAAAACTTCATATTTTCACTAAAAAAAATTCGAACCCCTCAAAAATAGTATTCCAAACCCAATTAACTCAAAAAATTTAAAATTAAATTTGACCGAAATACAAAATTTAAAAACTATATTCGAAAATACCTAAACATTAAATGTGAATATGTGAACTGATATTTTTGATTAAATTTTATTTGATGTGATGTTTATTTATGAACCCCTAACTACTACTATTATTGTTTTCATGAATTATATAGTTTTAACTTCAAACTTAGGGAATTTTGAGAAGATGAGAAGGAATTGAATTCTATTTTCCTTTTTTTTCTTTTTTTTTTCATTTTCTCTAAAAAACCAAAAGCCACAATGCTTACAAACATCATGAAAAATAAATAAATAAATAATGATTTGTTCATTAAATAAATAAAAAAAATTGTGAAAATAATGATTTGTTTGATATCTGGAATTGGAAAGAAATTTGGTTAGTCCGGTACTTTAGCAACGCATACTAATAAAACTTAATTTCATATAATTAGAAATTTATTGCTACTTATATTGAAAATGAAAAAATGACATTATATATATTTATATTATTATAAGGTTTTTGAATTTTAGAGATAGTGGATTTATTTATATAAATATGAATGAATCTATAAGGACCCAATCCTAGCCTTAGGCGAATTATGGTTAATTAAGGAGGATTATGATTAAATTAAGGCAATTACTGAAGTTAAGTCCCATGAGGGGTATTTTGATAATTTTAGCATTATATGTAATTAAGTATGGATAAGTTTGTGATTTTATGGAAATATGAAATTGAAATTAACATTAGATGTCTTGGGGTTAAATGGTAAGAAAGGAAAATTTAGGAGATTAAAGTGTATAAGGGTATATTGGGAATTTCTCTTGGTAAGATATTTATCCCAATCAATTATTTAGGGATTCCTAGAGATAAGAAAATTGGCATTTTAGAGGGATCTCTCTTTATAATTTGAGAAAACTAGGATTTTGGTGTTTGGCTTCATGAAGGAGAAGAGAGCAACCATGAGTAGTAGAGTTGGATCTTAAGGATTGAAGGAGATGAAGCTTGAACATCAGGTATGGGAATTAGATTTATTATAGTATTCATAAGAATGATTTAGGGATTTCTCCTCTTTTCTGGTATGTGTCCCTCTTGATGAGTTCAAAATATAAATCTAGAAATTTTTTATGAGTAGAATATGATTTGAAGCTTAAATGATCATTTAAGTAAGTGGGAAGGTGAGATTTGTGATTTAAATTCATGTTCTACATAATCAGGTTTCTGGGTTTCTTGTTATCTTTGGATGCACGGCCAAGCACTCTTTTCTCTTTGGGAATGCATGACCACTTATGGTTGTTCCTCACTCTTATGCACGACCAAGCACTCTTTTCTCTTTGGGAATGCATGGCCACTTGTGGTTGTTGCTCACTCTCTTGCACGGCCAAGCACTCTTTTCTCTTTTGAAATGCATTGCCACTTATGGTTGTTCCTCACTCTCATGCATAGCCAAGTACTCTTTTCTCTTTGGGAATGCACGACCACTTGCGGTTGTTCCTCACTCTCATGAAAGACCAAACACTCTTTTCTCTTTTGGAATGTATGGCCACTTGTGGTTGTTCCTCACTCTCATGCATGGCCAAACACTCTTTTCTCTTTGGGAATGCACATCCACTTAAGGTTGTTCCTCACTCTCATGCATGGCCAAACACTCTTTTCTCTTTGGGAATGCATGGCCACTTGTGGTTGTTCCTCATTCTCATGCACGACCACTTGTACACTCTATTTTTCAATGATTCTTCTCCACCCCAAGTGCATAACATTGTATAACAATGTTTATAAAGAAAGTGATATTATAAGGGCTAATTAAGCTAGTAATGAGAAATGTTGATGATTGTTGGGTATACTAGTGATGGATAGTATGTTAATTAATTACCCATGAATTATCATAGTTCTAAAAGTCTTTTAATGCTAAGATTTAAAACAAATATATAGTTTAGAAAGGTGTGACTACAAGAAGGGCTATTAATTGAAGTTGAGTGTTAAAAATGTATATTGGTGCCATTCGGACACCTAATTAACAAGAGTAAGAGATAATATAATAACATAAAGATTATGCATTATTTAATTTGCCATATAAGGTTGTATTAGGTAATTGACCTAACAAGTAAATCATCTTGTTCAATGTATGCATTGATGTGCCTTTGCATGAATGGAAATATCATTATGATGTGGTCTAGTGACGATAAGACAATATGGCAAGGTTATTACGTTTAAGTTGAAAAGATGGTACATTGCCCTTTTGGCTTAGTCATGTGACCATAAAAGTTGCGTTATGCCTTAAAACCTAATAGGACGTAATGACTAGCCTTGATATAAAGAAACATGCTTGTCTGTTTGCTTATGCTAGGTATTTTATTATGAAAAACTCATGCCCCAAATAATGTTCTGGTTTATAAGATGGGATAATATTGCATAAACATACCTAAGGGTGAGATATTATAAGATAAAATGTACAAGTATGATGATTTGATGCACATATGATCACGTTAGGTATATAACATGTTGTCCATGATATAATAGACTACAAAAGTAAACTAAGGACTTAACTAAAAATTATTGTTGACCTAAGAATGTAATTAGTGTATTAATCTTATTATATCACTCATAACTACTTAAATATTGTTTAAGTGATTATGTGTTGTATGAATGACTATGATATGGTATGGAAGCTACTCCCGACGAACAACAACAAGGTATGTCTTTGAAAACTGTTGATGAATTAGATAAATGCAATATCTATTATTGATGTATATATGTTATGATAAGTGGTCTAACTCAATATGTGAACAAGTATAAATAGCAAAAGCATGTATTACCATGATTTAAGTTGCATTTATATGTATATGGATATGCATTTAACGTTATGAATACTTTTAACAACAAGACCCATATTTTCATATTGCCTTATGAAAGTCATGCATAATGGTGACTATGATGACATAGGTCAAGGAAAGGTTATATTTTAGTATGTTTCCATGCAACTATTATGATATGAATTAATGAAAAATTAATTCAACTATATGATCATATGATAGCATCCATGTTTACTGGAGCCTAGAGCTCAATATTGCAGTATGATGAGAATAATGTGATTTCTTTTATAAGTGATGGCATTAAGTAATGATGCTATACTGAGTAAAGAAGAATATGTTGAATCAAAATATGGTTAAGAACGATAAAGCCTGTGAGTCTTAGTTCAGTTGTGGGTTAGATAGGCATGCTTAGAGGGATACAGTCGCAGCTGTCATAGTTGACCCCATTTGGATCTTATTCCTTAAGGAACCATTGTTCGACCCCATTTGGGTTTATAATTTGTTCGTTCCTGAACCATTGTTTGACCCCATTTGGGTCCATCATTTGATATCTTCGATTATCTATAGTTTGATACCTCCATGTATCCATTGCTTCCATTATCCACCCTTCGAACTAGTACTTAGGCAGGCTATTAAAGATGTTAAACTGTACATAAAGTTAAAGTGATACATGCATTAATTTCTTACTTATGTAATATAAGCACAATGAATGGCCTATTGTGTTGTTTATCATAAATTCCCCTTAGGCTATAAAACTGTCTCTATTAAATGAAATGTTATGTTCATTATGATATGTTTTTGATATCTCACACCTATTATGAGGAAGGTTTCCATGTGAGTGTCGATGCGAGTTAGTTCTACCAATGGGTTCCATGGTGAATAGTCGGGCCATTTGGACCACAAGCCTACAATATAATATTGAAAGTTATAGGAATCGTAATATACATAATGATCTTCATGTATATGGAAGTTATGATATGTTTGTATATGGTATGAGACTTTGTCCGTTAATCATGATATGTAATACCTATTCGTTGAAATGACATGCAAAACCGTTAGCATCTATATGAACATTTACACATGTATATGCATATGTATGATTCTGATATAAACCAAAGTGCAAATCATGATATATTATGATGTGGTGTGATGTTTAAATTGAAATGATAAGATAGAATTAAGGGATAAGTGTGTATGAACCTAAATTGGGAATTGGTATAAAGATATATGAAAAAATCATGTCTAATAACAACTCTATGATTGTTACATGGCATAACACTCCCGTGTGCATGGATTTAATGTTGAATGCATAACTTATGTAACAATGTGATTAATGCATTAAGTTAAAGTTTTGTACTATCAACAATTTGGATGTCTGAATTTTGAAGTAGTATGGGATTAGGAAAGGTATGAATAAACTAGTTAAAGAAAGAAAAGAAATAAGATGATAATAAAGTGACAAGTTTCGTAATAAGATAATTTAAAGAATGCTCTAGACATTAGGAAATATGGTATTCTTATTAAGTTTGAGGACTTCCCCAAAATGTTCATTGTGAAATGATCAATACAATAGACTCATATGTTATTTTGTGTTATATGGTAAGATGAATTATGGAAATAAGTTATCTATAGAGGTTTTTTCCCCACTAAGCTTTATAGCTTAGCACGGGTTTATTTATCCGTGTAGGTTTAAGGATAAGCTCTAGTGGATCAGTAGCTAGTGCCTAAACAACGAGTGGAGAGAAGATTGGGCGGACTGTAGTTGCCTTGAGGATTGCATTATGCACTGTTGGCTAATTATGTTAGGCCTTCTTATTTATGAGTTTGATTTAGTTTATTGTGGCATGTAATTATGGCTTGTCTTATTATTATTTCTGCCTGGTCTTTACTAAGTTTATGATGATGATTGATGATTATCCATGGTTAGTGGATTAGGGGTGTTATAGTTAGTGGTATCAGAGCCTAGGTATAGTCTTTTCTGGGCAATAAGGAATTAAGAAATTGTTCTGGAAGATTAAAATGATTTAGTTTAGACCCAAATAGCCATATTTGGTGTTATTGTTATTGGGATACAAATTTGGATGACTGCAAGTGAAGATTGACGTATGATTGATGGATATTGGAGTACCAGTAGCATTTTGATTCAAAGATTGTGAGATGATATCCAATGAATTATCGGTATCTCTCACTTCCTGATATTGGAAGTACTTAAAAGTCTTGATGGTTTACAATTGAAGTATTGCAAACGTTTGATTATATGTATGTTGAGATTATTTATTAAGATGTTTGAGGAAAAGTTTATATGACTAGAAGAGAACTTGATCTTTGGCATTGATGATGATGCGAGATGTCGAAGTTATTTAGATGCTTTTGATGCAATTTTCAAGATTTTCCTAATCAACATGGGCAATGAAACATATGTCATTGTTTTCAGATGAGATAAAACATAACCAGTTTTGAAGAATATGCATTGGTATTCATTTCATGCATAAGAACATTAACGTATTTCATAGCATCCCACATCACATTAAAAGCATTGCATCACTTATCTGGCCCATTTAAAAGGGAAAAACTGATAAGAAGTATAATGAGCATAAGAGTATCGGAGATTAAGAACTGGTACTAATGTTATCGATGGATGAGGTTATTATGGTTATAGTTGCTTATAGCTATGATAGAGTTTAGAGAATCGATAGCCATAAAAATAAAGACTAAAGGTTTGAATTTCGAGGATAAAATTCTTTTAAGAGCGAGAGATTTGTAAGCACCCAATCCTAGCCCTAGGAGGATTATGGTTAAATAACGAGGATTATGATTAAATTAAGGCAATTACTGAAGTTAAGTTCCATGAGAGGTATTTTGGTAATTTTAGCATTGTATGTAATTGAGTATGGGTAAGTTGTGATTTTAAGGAAATATGTAATTGAAATTAACATTAGAAGCCTTAGGGTTAAATTGTAAGAAAGGGAAATTTAGGAGATTAAAGTGTATAAAGTTATATTGGGAATTTCTCTTGGTGAGATATTTATCCCGCTCAATTATTTAGGGATTCCTGGAGATAAGGAGATCGACATTTTGAAGGAATCTCTCTCTATGATTTGAGAAAACTAGGGTTTTGGTGTTTGGTTTCATGAAGGATAAAAGAGCAACCAAAAGTAGTAGAGCTAGATTTTTAGAATTGAAGGAGATGGAGCTTGAATGTCAGGTACGAGAATTAGATTTACTATACTATTCATATGAATGATTTAGGAATTTTCTCTCTTTTCTGGTGTGTGTCCCTCTTGATGAGTTCAAAAGATAAATCTAGTACGTTTTGATGAGTATAATATGATTTGAAGCTTAAATGATCATTTAAGTAAGTGGGAAGTGAGATTTGTGATTTATATTCATGTTCTGCATAATCGGGTTTCTGGGTTTTTTGTTATCTTTGGATGCACGGCCAAGCACTCTTTTCTCTTTAAGAATGCACGACCACTTGTTGTTGTTCCTCACTCTCATGCACGACCAAGCACTCTTTTCACTTTGGGAATGCACGGCCACTTGTCGTTGTTCCTCACTCTTATGCATGGGCAAGCACTCTTTTCTCTTAGGGAATGCATGGCCACTTGTCGTTGTTCCTCATTCTCATACACGACAACTTGTACACTCAATTTTTCAATGGTTCTTCTCCACCCCAAGAGCACAATATTATATAGCCATGTTTATAAAGATAGTGATATTATAAGGGGGAATGCATGGCTACTTGTGGTTGTTCCTCACCCTCATGCACGACCAAACACTATTTTCTCTTTGGGAATGCACGACCACTTATGGTTGTTCCTCACTCTCATGCACAGCCAAGCACTCTTTTCTCTTTCGGAATGCATGACCACCTGTGGTTGTTCCTCATTCTCATGTACGGCAACTTGTATACTCTATTTTTCAATGGTTCTTCTCCACCCCAATAGCATAATATTGTATAGCCATGTTTATAAAGAGAGTGATATTATAAGGGGTAATTAAGCTAGTAATGAGAAATGTTGATGATGGTTGGGAATACAAGTGATACATAGTATGTTAACTAATTACCCATGAATTATCATAGCTCTAAAAGTCTTTTAATGCTAAGATTTAAAAGAAATTTATAGTTTAGAAAGGTGTGACTACAACAAAGGCTATTAATTGAATTTGTGTGTTAAGAATGTGTATTGGTGCCATTCAAACACCTAATTAACAAGAGTAAGAGACAATATAATAACATAAAGATTATGTGTTATTTAATGTGCAGCATAAGGTTGTATTAGGTATTTGACCTATCAAGTAAATCGTCCTGCTTAATGTATGCATTGATGTGCCTTTGCATGACATGGAAATATTATTATGATGTGGTCTAGTGACGATAAGACAATGTGGAAAGGTTATTAATTTTAAGTTGGAAAGATGGGACATTGCTCTTTTGGGTTAGTTATGTGACCACAATATTTGAGTTATGCCTTAAGACCTAATAGGAGGTAGTGACATTTGGATTTTAACGGTTACATGCATCACATACATGAGCGGAATTTAAAATTTTTTTAACCATTAGATCTTATCTTGCCATGAATACACAATATAACTATATGAGAATAAGAAAAATCACCTTCGATTTTTGTTGAACAGTTGATTTTACTTCGCACCGGGTTGTCGCAAACCACAGTGTCCAAAATCGAACACCTCCAATGAGTAATCCACACTAGAGAGGGGTAAATTGAACCAAAAAATTGGTGTTTAACCAGGGCTTGCCAAAATTCCCAAGAGCTAGCTTAGGAGTTGGCTTAAAAAGGGAGAGAGAATTAAGAGAAAAGACTTTCCTTTTGTTTTAATCACTTAACCCTAATTCTCATTAGTTGGCCTTTTATAGTTAGGTTAAACTTCCAACTCCTTAATGAGATTGGGCTCTTTAAAATTGCTGGAGAATTATTAATTGGGCCTCTGGAATTAATTATAATCATTTGGGCTTAATTAAACCAAAATTAAATCTTTTCATAAAAGATCATGCACAAAATTCACAAACTAGGCCCTTTGTGCATCTAATTGGATTTAAATACCCAAATGGATTCCAAATCCAACCAAATTCAATATGTGAGTTTCATAACACTTATGTAACATATATAAATTAATTTGGTCCAAGAAAAAGCCCTCTAAGCCCTTCTGTATGGAGTTGGCGTGTGTCCCTCTTCTGAAGGGCTTCCTCCAACTTCTTCATTCCTTTGGCCCTTTATAATTTCTCCAATGGTCCTATTAATTATTATATTAGTCCTATAACACTTATAGTAGTCTTATAACACTTATAAGACAATAATAATTAATCATGAAATACATTATTTCATTTAGGTCCAATTTACAGAACATTTCTCAAAAGTTTCGCGGACAATTTTATTTGATCATAATTAATTAAACTCTTTAATTAATTATTCTCATATTCTCCTCTCTACCTTTATAATAATATCAAATATTATTATCCTTGTCATTTTACCATTTTACCCTTTTCTCTATATGTGTGTGACCTATTGGGTTCCTGTCCATGTTGGCAGTATAATATGTAATTGTGAGTTCTATTCAAAACTCACATGATTTAAACTCCTTTAAATCATGTTATCAATCTCTATTGATATTTTGACACATCATTATACAAGTCATGATTGGCCTCTAGCTAAGTATCATGACTACCCAAATGTCAGGAAAGTCATGTGGTTTGACTGTACCCTTCAATAGAAACAGTTACCGTGCAATTACTCCTTTCACCACTCTTATCTCAATTAGATTCTGAGTATGGATTTCTGTCAACTCATATATATCTTATTTTGTATGTTCTATTAATTGAACCATTGTTTATAAAATGCCTTTCATGGATCTCCATCCATCTCGATATATTACTCTAGCCAGAGATTCTCTGAACAAGGCAATTATAGAATCATGCGAGATAACTTCCCTTGTTAAATCTGGGATGGTGAATCCTTTGTCAATCACTCAACTATCTTCAAGTATGTCATGATATACCCAATCTCCTAACTATATTCACTCCCAGTTGGAAGTAATCAGTTATGGAGTCAAAGTATACCACTTGCTACTTAAGATAACTTTGGTGATCTCAAGTCTAAGGATACTTGCACAACAGCTATAAAGAGATTCCTCACTGGCATAGATTTAATATCCATATGAGGATTCTCTTTGTAGGTCTCCAATGAACTTGTTCCTCTAACAAGCATCCACATGTTAGCTTTGATTATCATCCATAATCACAGTTATGAGAACCACTGCTTGAACCATTCAAGAAGCATAACATGTGCTAGTCTGTCTGAATTAACAATGTCCTATCTTGTTAATTCTATGACTAGGGATATTTAGATATTAACACATTTGCATGCGATAGACATCTCACATCATGAACACCTTCATGATTGCCTTTGCATTGTGTTTATAATATCTAGGACTTCATTTATTAATTTAAGATTTACAAACTCATGTATTCAAATATAGCATTAATAAATGAATGATGCCTTTTATTAAGAATATAAATTTCATACATATGAAAAACATCCCTATTACATGGGCTCTAGGGCATACTCTCTAACAATCTCCCACTTGCACTAGATCCAATCACTCATATGTCTCAGACCCATGCTATTTATATGGTGATCATGCTTTATCTGGGAAAGTGCTTTAGTGAGGGGATCCGCCACATTGTCATCTGTGGGAACCCTTTCTATTTTCACATCATTTCTAGCTACTATTTCCCTTATGAGATGGTAGCGTCTGAGAACATGTTTGGATCGCTGATGAGACCATGGTTCCTTTGCTTGCGCAATGGCTCCATTGTTGTCACAATATAAAAGAATCGGATCAACAATGCTAGGCACCACTCCTGGTTCGGTTATGAACTTTTTGATCCAGACTGCTTCTTTGGCTGCTTCTGAAGTAGCAATGTACTCAGCTTCCGTCGTGGAATCAGTAGTTTTTTAGTTAAACTAACTGCTCCTCCTCCCATTATGAACACATAACCAGATTGTGATTTACAATCATCTTTGTCAGATTGGAAGCTGGCATCTGTATACCCATTTACTTCCAAACTGCCCTCTCCATATACCAAGAATATATCCTTAGTCCTTCTCAAGTACTTAAGAATATTCTTGACAGCTGCCCAATGTTCCTCTCCAAAATTGGATTGGAATCTGCTTGTGACACTCAAAGCAAATGCTACATCTGGACGTGTACATAACATAGCATACATGATAGAACCAATTGCAGATGCATATGGTATTCTGTTCATGCTCTCTCTATCCTCTAGTGTTTGCAGACACATAGACTTAGAAAGGTGTTTCCTATGCATCATGGGTATAAACCCTTTCTTAGAGAGATCCATATTAAACCTCTTCAATACTTTATCTATAAATATACTATGAGAAAGACCTAGCAACCTATTGGATCTATCTCTATAGATCCTTATTCCCAGAATATAGGATACTTCTCCAAGGTCTTTCATGGAGAATTGTTTGGATAACCATATTTTAACAGATTGGAGAAGAGAAATGTCATTTCCCATGATCAATATGTCATCTACATATAGAACTAGGAAGACAATTGCACTCCCACTGACCCTTTTATACACACAAGGTTCATCTTCATTCTGTGAGAAACCAAACTCTTTGATTGTCTCATTGAATCGTATGTTCCAGCTCCTAGAGGCTTGCTTCAATCCATAAATGGATCTTTAAAGCTTGCATACCTTTTCGCCATTTCCTATTGTGAATCCTTCTGGTTGTGTCATATACACATCCTCAGAAAGATTTCCATTAAGGAAAGCTGTCTTCACATCCATTTGCCAAATCTCATAATCATAATGAGCTGCAATGGCTAAAAGTATTCTTATAGACTTAAGCATCGCTACAGGAGAAAATTTTTTGTCATAGTCAATACCTTCTTTTTGACGATAACCTTTTGCTACTAAGCGAGCTTTATAGGTAACTATATTACCTTCCATGTCAGTCTTCTTTTTTAAGACCCATTTGCACCCTATGGGTTTTATCCCTTCAGGTGGTTGAGTTAAAGTCCATACTTTATTCTCATACATGGAGTCCATTTCGGACTGCATAGCCTTAAGCCATAAATCACATTCTGAACTGTTCAAAACTTCTTGATAGCTTGTAGGCTCATTGTCCTTAACTACAGTTATGCCTTTATCCGAATCAACGTGAAATCCATATCTCACAGGGATAGAACGCATCCTAGTAGATCTTCTAGGATTTTGTGTATAATCAGGTTCAACTGTAATCTCATCATTATGAAATTCAGTTTTGGGTTCAATCGGTTGATTATCTTCTGTTTGTGGGTCTTGAACTTCACCAAGCTCAATTTTACTCCCACTATCCTCTCGTAGGAGAAATTCTCTTTCCAAGAAGACAACATGCCTTGAAACAAACACCTTTTGTTCTAAGGGATGATAGAAATAATATCCAAACGTTTCTTTTGGATATCCCACAAATAAACATTTGTCAGACTTAACATCCAGTTTGTCTGACATTGTCCTCTTCACATAAGAAGGACAGCCCCATACTTTCATATGAGAAAGCGTGGATTTCTTATTATTCCACATCTCATATGGAGTAACAACAACTGATTTACTAGGAACTCTGTTTAACACATAAACAGCAGTTTCTAGTGCATATCCCCAAAAAGACTTAGGCAAGTCCGCTCGGCTCATCATTGATCGAACCATATCTAATAGTGTTCGATTTCTCCTTTCAGATACACCATTGTATTGTGGTGTATATGGAGGAGTCCATTGAGATAAAATCCCATTATCTCTAAGATAATCCTGAAACTCTTGACTTAAGTATTCTCCACCTCGATCCGATCTAAGTGTTTTAATACTTTTGCAAAGTTGTTTCTCTACTTCATTTCTGAATTCTTTGAACTTTTTAAATGCTTCAGACTTATATTTCATTAGATAGATGTATCCAAACTTGGAATAATCATCTATGAAAGTAATGAAGTAGGAGAAACCTCCTCTGGCATGTGTAGTCATTGGACCATATACATCTGAATGTATTAAGTCCAAAATCATTTTAGCTCGTTCTCCTTTACCAATAAAGGGAGCTTTTGTCATTTTTCCCAATAAACAAGATTCACATGTATCAAATGATTCATAATCAAATGATCCCAAATCACCTGACTTGTGTAACTTGGTCATGCGTTTTTCATTTATATGGCCTAAACGACAATGCCATAAGTATGAGGTATTCAGATTATCATGTTTCATTCTCTTGTTATTCACATTATGTACTTCTTTAATTAAATCAAGAACAAATATACCATTCTCAATGATAGCTTTTGCATAAAACATAAGTCCCCACAACTGTTGTAGAGATGTTCTATCCAGTAGCTGACTGCAAACATATCTCTGCCTTTCCATCTCTTCTAAAGCTTCTAAGCCCCTATAGATCATTACATAAATGAGATCCACATCCGGTATCTAATACCCAAGATTGTTTTGAAGCAATATAATAAGTTTTAATTTCAATCATATGAATACTTGAAGTAGAAGCATCAGCTTGCTTCTTCTCCTTGAGAGAATCTAGATAGGCCTTACAGTTATGCTTCCAATGACCATCCTTTCCACAATGGAAGCAAGTTCCTTTGGGATTCTCTTTCTTGGCAACCTTCTTCTTAGAGATCCCACCATTCTTTGGTTGTGCCTTGGTTATCTTCTTCTTCTTCTTCTTCTTCTTCTTGCCTTTAGCAGAAGTGACAACCATGACACTTTTTGGATCCTTCTTAAATGATCCATCAGCTATCTTGAGCATGTTGATTAACTCAGGAATGGATACTTGGATCTTATTCATGTTGAAGATAAGCACGAAAGGTGCATAACTTGGAGCCAACGAGTACAAGATTAAATCTATGTATAGATCATTATCCATAACATAGCCAAGTCTACTCAAATGTTTAATATACCCATACATCTTCAATGCATGAGTAGCAGCTGAAGTTCCTTCCACCATTTTGCAACTAAATAGAGCTCGAGCAATCTCATATTGCTCAGTTCTTGCCTGAGAAGAATAAAGCTCCTCTAGATGCAAAACGATGGTTCTAGCATCCATCATTTCATGTTGCTTCTTAAGCTCCGAGGACATAACACCCAGCATCAGACATGCTGCTGCTTCACTATCCTCCATGTATTTGCGATAAATGCCTTTGATCTCATCAATGGAATCATCTGATGGAAGTGGTGGTGGATCTTTATCCAAGACATAATGGATCTTTTCAGCTCTGAGAACAATTCTCACTTGCTTGATCCAGTCAGAATAGTTGTTACCAACCAGCTTATTATCCAAGATTGATCGTATATTAATGTTTGATGTGCTCATGATGATGACCTAGATGTGAAAAAGAAAAGATATGAGAGTATGTTCATATATATGTATGCATTAATAAGGTATTTAATTAATACATTTACTCCCACTATTTTATTGCGAATTAATAGCCTTCACTATATAATCCGAGAAAACTCGATGGTTTTCTTAGTGGGCCAATATACAATCCTTGATATGTAATTTGACCTTGAATGTGGTCAACAAGCCAAATTCTATACCGTTGAAAGGTAGGTATCCATATACCAATTGTGTCTCTACACAACTATTGGATCATTAGGTTATCAACTCTTGATGCATGCATATCATATATGCATTCCCTAATCTTGCCTCTAGAACCATTAGCCTTGACTGTGGTCAACAAACTAATGGGCTAGCTAAGATTACCCATTTAATTAGATTTGAACATATTCGATATAATGTGAGCTTGACTGTGGTCAACAACCCACACTATAAAGAACTCTGGTTCTCCTCAAATTAATGGAAGGCTTATATACCTTAGTATTTGTTTGAAGGTTTTAGTTAATTAAGTCTTATCATACATGGTTGGCATACATTGGTATGCATCCTATATCTATCACATAAATATAAGCATACAAATGTGGTATAGTTATGGACTTCACTACATTGATTTCCCCGAGCCAAGAGGGAAATCAAAAGGTCACACCTAGGTAGTATGCATGATTCAAACAAGAAAAATAATTACATTATCTTCAAGCTTGTTGGATCTCCATCCGGCCCATCTTGCTCCTTGAAAATGGTCTCCATCTCTATTTCCAATTCTAATCTAATTACATATTACAATTTGAAATGAAATACAAATAAAAAACAAGTAGCCGGGACATGAAAGTCCTCATTGGGCCAAAATATGCATAATGCTCAATCACATTGGGCTTTGTCCATAACTATCCATCATGCCATCATACACCCTTATATGCCTTTCTAATGCATAAAGAAATGGATTACTAACTTTGTTTCAACCTTTGAAACTATATTTTGAGTTATTTTAATGATGTGATCAAATTAGGAAATTTTTTCCATTTTGGAAACTTTCATTTTAGGAAACCTTTTTGCATGAATGTGTTCTTGCCTTAATAATCAATCAAATTGATTATTAATTAATTATAAATTGATTATTTAATTAATTAATCATATTAAATAATTAAAATAATCAAGTTTGGGCTTAAAACAAGTGTAGGCCGAAACCCACAGAAGAAAAACCCTAAGTGTGTTCACACACAAACTAGTTTTGTGTCATTTGGACCATTTGGGCCTTTTGGAATGAGCCAAGCCCACTCCAGCCCTTAAAACCCATTAATAAACTTAATTAATGTTTATAATAGTTAATTTAAATCAGCTCCTTGGGCCCACAAAGTCATTCACTAATTTAAACCAAGTCCGTAAACATAATTAAGCCCATTAAGTGGTTTTAATGAATTAAAATTAATCAAATTAATTTAAGGCCCAATTTAATTAATCCAATTAATTAAAAACACTTTAATATATCATATATATCAAATTTAGAAGATCAAAAGTCGTTCTAACCATGAACACATCAAGAACGCACGAAGAACACCAATTTATCGAACTTTTCGACAAAACTAGTTTTCATGCAAAACTTGTTCGATTTTAATTCCGTTCGATCCTACTGCTTAATATCACATATTAAACACATAAAATATCATCTAAATGATTTTTAAATGGATCCATAAGAAATTAAATTAGAACAGCCCCCACATTACCTAGGGTGTCACACCAAACCCCAATGAGTTTCACGCCAAACCCTAATCTTAATCATTCAAAAATTTTGTTTTTGTTTCCACCAAATTTATTTGATCACACATACAACCAGAAATCAATATTTCTCATTCATGAACAATCAAATCTAATATTTTAAAGTTCATGAAATAAATAACTCAAAACAAAACAAAACTTATTCCGCAGAAAAATATAGAATTGTATATCCATGGCAAAACCATGGCTCTGATACCATGTTGGATTTTAACGGTTACATGCATCACATACATGAGCGGAATTTTAAATTTTTTTAACTAATTAGATCTGATCTTGCCATGAATACATAATATAACTATATGAGAATAAGAAAAATCACCTTTGATTTTTGTTGAACAGTTGATTTTACTTCGCACCGGGTTGTCGCAAACCACAGTGTCCAAAATCTAACACCTCCAATGAGTAATCCACACTAGAGAGGGGTAAATTGAACCAACAAATTGGTGTTTAACTAGGGCTGGCCGAAATTCCCAAGAGCTAGCCTTAGGAGTTGGCTCAAAAAGGGAGAGAGAATTAAGAGAAAAGACTTTCCTTTTGTTTTAATCACTTAACCCTAATTCTCATTAGTTGGCCTTTTATAGTTAGGTTAAAATTCCAACTCCTTAATGAGATTGGGCTCTTTAAAATTTCTAGAGAATTATTAATTGGGCCTCTGGAATTAATTATAATCATTTGGGCTTAATTAAATCCAAATTAAATCTTTTCATAAAAGATCATGCACAAAATTCACAAACTAGGCCCTTTGTGCATCTAATTGGATTTAAATACCCAAAGGGATTCCAAATCCAACCAAATTAAATATGTGAGTGCCATAACACTTATGTAACATATATAAATTAATTTGGTCCAAGAAAAAGCCCTCTAATCCCTTCTGTATGAAGTTGGCGTGTGGCCCTCTTCTGGAGGGCTTCCTCCAACTTCTTCATTTTTTTGGCCCTTTATAATTTCTCCAATGGTCCTATTAATTATTATATCAGTCCTATAACACTTATAGTAGTCTTATAACACTTATAAGATAATAATAATTAATAATGAAATACATTATTTCATTTAGGTCCAATTTACAGAATATTTCTCAAAAGTTTCGCGGATAATTTTATTTGATCATAATTAATTAAACTCTTTAATTAATTATTATCATATTCTCCTCTCTACCTTTATAATAATATCAAATATTATTATCCTTGTCATTTTACTATTTTACCCTTTTCTCTATATGTGTGTGACCTATTGGGTTCCTGTCCATGTTGGCAGTATAATATGTAATTGTGAGTTCTATTCAAAACTCACATGATTTAAACTCCTTTAAATCATTTTATCAATCTCTATTGATATTTTGATACATCATTATACAAGTCATGATTGGCCTCTAGCTAAGCATCATGACTACCCAAATGTCAGGAAAGTCATGTGGTTTGACTGTACCCTTCCATAGAAATAGTTACCGTGCAATTACTCCTTTCACCACTCTTATCTCAATTAGATTCTGAGTATGGATTTCTGTCAACTCATATAAATCTAATTTTGTATGTTCTATTAATTTAACCATTCTTCCTAAAATTCCCTTCATGGATCTCCATCCATCTCGGCATATTACTCTGGCCAGAGATTCTCTGAACAAGGCAATTATAGAATCATGCGAGATAACTTCCCTTGTTAAATCTGGGATGGTGAATCCTTTGTCAATCACTCAACTATCTTCAAGTAGGTCATGATATACCCAATCTCCTAACTATATTCACTCCCAGTTGGAAGTAATCAGTTATGGAGTCAAAGTATACCACTTGTTACTTAAGATAACTTTGGTGATCTCAACTCTAAGGATACTTGTACAACCGCTATGAAGAGATTCCTCACTGACATAGATTTAATATCCATATGAGGATTCTCTTTGCAGGTCTCAAATGAACTTGTTCCTCTAACAAGCATCCATATGTTAGCTTTGATTAGCATCCATAATCACAGTTATAAGAACCACAGCTTGAACCATTCAAGAAGCATAACATGTGCTAGTCTGTTCGAATTAACAATGTCCTATCTTGTTAATTCTATGACTAGGGATATTTAGATATTAACACATTTTCATGCGATAGACATCTCACATCATGAACACCTTCATGATTGCCTTTGCCCTGTGTTTATAATATCTAGGACTTCATTCATTAATTTAAGATTTACAAACTCATGTATTCAAACATAGCATTAATAAATGAATGATGCCTTTTATTAAGAATATAAATTTCATACATATGAAAAACATCCCTATTACATGGGCTCTAGGGCATGCTCTCTAACAGTGACTAGCCTTGATATAAAGAAACATGCTTGTCTGTTTGCTTATGCCATTTATTTTATTAGGAAAAACTCATACCCCTAAATAATGTGTTGGTTTATAAGATGGGATAATATTGCATAAACGTACTTGAGGGTGAGATATTATAAGATAAAATTTACAAGTATGATAATTTGATGCATATATTATCAAATTAGAGTATATAACCTGTTGTCCATGATCTAATAGACTACAAAAGTAAACTAAGGACTTAACCAAGAATGAGTGTTGACCTAAGAATGTAATTAGTGTATTTATCTTATTATATTGCTCATAGCTACTTAAATATTGTTTAAGTGATTATGTGTTGATATGAATAACTATGATATGGTATGGAAGCTACTCTCTGCGAACAATAACAAGGTATGTCATTGAGAACTGTTGATGAAATAGATAAAGGGAATATCTATTATTGATGTATCTATGTTATGATAAGTGGTCTAATTCAATATGTGAACAAGTATAAATAGCAAAAGCACGTATTGCCATGATTCAAGTTGCATTTATATGTATATGGATATGCATTTAACATTATGAATACTTTTAACAACAAGACCCATATTTTCATATTGCCTTATGGAAGTCAAGCATAATTGTGACTATGATTAGATAGGTCAAGGAAAGCTTATATTTTACTATGTTTGCATAACCATGCAACTAATATGATATGAATGAATGAAAAATTAATGCAACTATATGATCATATGATAGCATCCATGTGTACTGGAGCCTAGAGCTCAATATTGTAGTATGATAAGAATAGTGTGCTTTCTTATATAACTGATGGCATTATGTAATGACGCTATACTATGTAAAGAAGAAAATGTTGAATCAAAATATGGTTAAGAACAGTAAAGCCTGCGGGTTTTAGTTCAGTTGTGGGTTAGATAGGCATACCTAAAGGAATATAGTCGTAGCTGCCATAGTTGACCCCGTTTGGGTCTTATTCCTTAAATAACCATTGTTCGACCCCATTTGGGTCTATAGTTTTTTTCTTGCTAGAACCATTGTTTGACCCCATTTAGGTCCATCGTTTGATATCTTCTGATATCCATAGTTTGATACCTTGGGTATCCATTGATTCCACTATCCACCCTTCAAGCTAGTACTTAGACAGGCTATTAAAAATGATAAAATGTACGTAAAGGTAAAGTGATATATGCATTAATTTTTTACTTATGGAATGTAAGCACTATGAATGGCCTATTTTGTTGTTTATCTTAAATTCCCATTTGGCTATAAAACAGTCTCTATTAAATGAAATACTATGTTCATTGTGATACATTTTTGATATCTCACATCTATTATATGGAAGGTTCCTGTATGAGTGCCGATGCTTGTTAGTTCAACCAATGGGTTCCACGGTGAATAGTCGAGCCATTTGGACCACAAGCCTACAATATTATATTTAAAGTTATATGAACCATAGTATACATAATGATCTTCATGGATATGGAAGTTATGACATGTTTGCATATGGTATGAGACTTTGTCCGTTAATCATAATATGTGATAAGTGTGAATTATATATAGTATTTGATATGTTTTTAGTTTTGTTATTTAGTTATTTTGGTTTTATTTAGGTGAAATTAGAGTTAATTTGTTAATATTTATGAGTTTAATTTCATGTTTTGTTTTGTTTTCAGGTTAAAATTGATATAAAAGGGCTTAAATTGTAAAAAGGGCAAAGATTAGGGCCAAAAGTGTAAATTTTGGAAGATGTTGCAAGAAAAACCAGCGTTCAGTTCATAAGCTTTTCACTTGACAACATGAAATTAATGAAGAATTCTACCCGTGGTCACATGAAGACATAAAACTTGGAAGATATGGCCACGTGAAGGGTTAAGCTATTTTCACCCGTGGACACATAAAAGAGAAATTAAAGGAAGCATTGAAGACACGTGACCACATGTGAGGGAAGGCATAATTCACACGTGGCCATGTGTGAGGAAGAACTTGAAGACAAGTGACCATGTGTAGAAAATGAACATGGAATGGTGTGGCCACGTGATTCCTACTCCCACTTCGCGAAGGATTTTCGAGCTTCCCGTTTTAGCAGAGTTCACTTCCTATTCTATGTCTGGAGTTTAAGAAGGAATCTACTACAATTTTGCCCTATAAATAGCAGTAATAAACATCAGAGGTTCTTTTTCTAACCCTAATCCTAGACCTCAATTTAACTATAATCAACCTCCCAATAATCAACTTCCATACCAAAACCAAGCTCCACCATATTACCCAAATCAATACCCATCACAACCATACCACCAACCACCTGGATTTTAAAAATCTCAACCTCCCCCTCCTCAAGAAAAAGAAATCGAACATTTAAGAAATGATTGTAAACTTTATGGCCTCCAAAAATTCAATTTTAGCTAGCCAAGATGCTAGATGGAAATCGTAAGATATTTGGATGAGGAACCAAGAAGCATCCATTAGGAATCTAGAAAACAAAATGTGGCAATTTGCTAGTTCTTTATCTAATCGAACTCAAGGGATATTTCCATCCAATGTAGACCAAAATCCAAATGAGGAACCCAAAGCAATCACTTTAAGGAATGGGAAAGAGCTAGAGAAAATTGAAATTTGTAAGAATTCTTCCATAAGGGTGGAACCGACAATTGAGGTAAGTAATTCTAACTTAGAAAATACTGAAAAAGTGTCTCCTACGGTTGAGAAGGGTAAAGGTAAGGAAAAACTTGATTCTACTGTTCTTGATGAATCTCAATTACCATTTCCTGTTCTAGCTAGAAAAGAGAAACAAAATGAACAATTGAGTAAATTTTTATACATGTTTAAGAAGCTACATATAAATTTACCATTTACTGAAGCTTTGTAACACATGCCTAAATATGCTAAATTTATGAAAGAATTGTGCACTAATAAGAAAAAGCTAGAAGGCATAGGAACGGTTCAATTATCCGGTAATTGTAGTGCCATATTAACCAATAAAATTCCTAAAAAATTAGAAGATCCTGGTAGTTTTACATTGCCTTGTGAACTATAAGGAAATTTTGTTGGGCATGCTTTATGTGATTTGGGTGCTAGTATTAACTTGATGCCTTATTCAATTTACAAGAAATTGAATCTAGGTAATTTGAAGGGAACCCGAATGACGCTTTAATTGGCGGATAGATCGGTGAAAAGGCCAAAAGGAATCATTGAGGACTTATTGGTGAAAGTCATAAATTATATCTTTCCAGTTGATTTTGTGGTCATGGACATAGAAGAAGATAGGAAGGTGCCATTAATTGTTGGGAGACCATTCTTAAACATAGCAAGAGCACTAATCGATGTTCATGGACAAATAGTCACTTTGAAATTCAACGAGGAGAAAATGAGTTTCAATGTCGATAAAATTTTAAAACACCCCTCGTATGATTTTGAAGAGTCCATTTATTTTGTCAATGAAATTCAAGAATGTGTCAACACAATAAAAAAGGGAATCATTCTCAATGATGAGCTTCAAAGTTGTTTAATGCATCCCAAGGAAATGGAAGAGTTGGAAGCAAAGGAGATGAAGTTGGTACAAAATCTGGAAAAAGAGCACAATAGAGAAAATGAAATGGAGGATGAACCATCCTCTCCTAAGGGAGACTTTGAACTTAAAACACTTCCATCTCATTTGAAATATGTATTTTTAAGTGATAATGCTGATCTGGTAATTATTTCATCTTTATTGATAGATTTGGAAGAAGAAAAGCTTATTGAAGTCCTCAAGAAGCATAAAATACCAATTGATTGGGCAACATCTGACTTAAAAGGAATGAGCCCCAACTATTGTACACATCGTATATCTATGGAGGACAACTTTAAGCCGGTAGTGCAACCTTAATGAAGGATTAATAAACTCGATGAAATTCAACAATGGTCATATAACAATGTTACGCTTTATAAAGAAAAGATCAAACGATGGCATGACAAGCACTTAAGGGTAAACGATTTTATTCTGGGAATGTTAGTGCTTTTTTATAATAGTCGTCTTCGTTTGTTTCCAGAAAAACTGAAATCGAAGTGGCTTGGACCAAACCAAGTGATGTCGAGCAGTAATTTTGGTGTAGTAACAATTAAAAGCTTAAAGGATGGACATGAATTTACAGCCAATGGTCATCGACTCAAACCATACCAAATCGGACAACAAGAGGTTGCTGAAGCAACCATGGTTCTATAAGATACTTAAAAAATGGTTTGGAGAGTCTAGCTGGAGAATCTAAAAACTCAAAACTTCCAATCTTTCTCTCTTTTATTTTCATAGTTAAGTTTTTGTGTGTTTGTGTGTTTTGATTCATGAAAAGCGTGGGTAAATCAGTTTTTCAAAGAAGACATGTTTTTACAAGAAAGAGTTCTTGTTTTAAAAAATTTAACATGGAAAAATTGCATTTAATCAAGGCTAAAACGAATTATTGTGCATATATGTGTCAAAAGATGCAAATGTAGGTAGAAAAATATATATACACGTGACCACGTGTGGCTTTCCCTTTGCCATCACGTGGCCACGGGTTGAGTTACTGTGACAATTCATCAAAATCATGTGACCACGTGTATTCCAAGTGAAGAATTTCACTTGGCCACGGCTTGAAGTTCTGCTCCTCTCTTTTATACATTACGTGACCACGTGAAGTTCAAAAGAGAACCATCACATGGCCACGCATGCCCCATGAACAAAAGCACACATGACCACGTGTGGTTCCTCCTTGAATTTCATGTGGCCACACCAAACACCTCTGCCCCTTATAAACACTTCACGCTATTTTATTTCTTCTTCTTCATCTTGTTTTTGCTCTCACCGTGCCCATGCCTCACTAACACAAAAATTCACTCGTGACCACGAATTTACACTCACCATCGATCATCACCATCTCCTACCACCATTTGCTCTCTCTTTGTCATTTTTCTCTCTCTCCTACCTATCATCGCTTCCTTTTCCACATGTTCTCCATTAAACTAGGGTTTTTCACAACTCACACACACTACTTCAACTTGGTGTTGTATTTAGGTTCAGTTATCATCTTCAAGTAAGTATCTACTCTCTTTGCTTCTTATTTATCGTTTCCATATCATTCATTGCATTTTTTTGTGCCATATTGCTTATGAATGTTTAGTTTTGAGGTTACTTTGCACTTAACATTTTGCTTTCATGTTAATTCTTTTTGTCTCTTTGGATGTTTATGAGTATTACATGCATGTTATAGATGGTTGGTATGCAATTGGGTAAGGAACAATCTTTGTTGTGATCTTTAAATTGATGCTCAAACTTGTGCCCACAACATGCTCGGTGAAATGCACCAATGAGTTTTTCTTTCAAAACATTTAACTTTCACTCTTTGGATAGCATGTTTATGATTTGCATTGATGTCGTACAACCTAGTTTACCTCTTACAAGATTGGTTCATGACTTTATTTTGACATATTCTTTGTGCTCAACAATTGAATACATTTTATGCCTATCATTTTGATCTCCACATATATACGGTGCATTTATGCTATCAATTTTTCTTTTCATCCAAGTGTGCTTCGGTTCATTCAATGAATGATTCATGTGCTTACACCTTAGTATATTTTGGGTTATGAATTGACACTTACATTATGTTTTCCTTTCTTTTAGTGGCACCTCGAAGGACCAAATATCCTGATGTAGCAAGCTCTTCCGGTGTACGCATTCCGTCATATATGGACAATGCTAAGATCAATAAATTTGACAACTTCAACTAGTGTACCTATGTCTAGCCCGCCTATCAAAGTCAAGTGTCTCTCAATGCTTTGGTTGGAAATCTGTGGGATCATGATATAGAACCATTGATCGAAAATATTGGCTGGCAGCAGTTCATTCAAAGAAACTGAAAGTGTATCCAGATATGGCACGGGATTTTCTGTATTCTTTTGAATGCTACTTTAAGAGAGATGCGGAGGACGGCACAATTGGTTTTAAGTTTGGTAATAAAGAATATTCCTTGACTTTTAGTTAGTTTTCTGAAATTTTAGGATTTATGTTAAATGCCCTAACTGAATTGGAAGATGCATCCCCTGTGGAGAATTGGGAATGAATCAAGGATTTTGAATTGGATGAGCCATGGGTAGGGGGACAAATGTAAGGTACATGCTTTACGGAATCATGCATTAAGAATCATTCATCAGTTTATGGTAAAGAGTATGTACAATAATTTGAAGAATGCAAGCACTATTAGTGTGTCTCAAGCAATGATTCTCCGATGCATGATGGATGGCATAGCAATCAATGGAGCGGGAATTATAGTAGATCGAATTAAAGAATTGCAGAAAATGTCAGGACATATGGATACTATTTCCATTGGGTGGATAGCTACAGTGATGGCAATTGCAGTTGAACATCCGGGTTATGGAGACTCACTTCTAGGAGAATTACCTTGCATTGATAATAAGATGCTCAAGCGGATGAAAATTTTGATTCTTAGGCCTCAAGCTCATTTGGTAACCCGGAAGGAATACTTAAGAGAGAACAATATTAAGATTAAGGAGCAGCAGGTGGAGCCAAATAAGGAGTATATTGCCACAGCTGTGCCTTCCCCCATCAATGAACCTACAACACATGAATGGGAAGGTCCATTTAATCAATTAAGTAGCCGTTTGGATGCTCAAAAAATTAGGCTAGATCAAATGCAAGGAAGATTGGACATGCTTCGGGATATGGTGATGGCGGGCAAAAGGACTGTCGAGCATTTTATCCACCACTTTTGGCAGTGGTTTCCTCCAGCTTCGCCTCCACTAAAATAGATTTTCATTTGTTGTGGACAGCAAAATTTTGAGGAGGGGGTAGCCTCCTTTCAGGGAGTTTGTCTTCAACTTTTCTTTTTCGTTTTCATGAATCGAGTTTTGTTTTATGTGTTGTGTTTTGTTTTCTTTCATTTTGCTTTTTGTAAGTTTGTTTGTTTCCTTAAGTATGTAAAACTTATTGAAGACTTATGTAGCTCACCTTTTCACTTAGTTTGCATGAGAACTTAGTTTGCCCTAGTTGACTTCAAAACTTTGAACAATTTGAGCTTGATTATGGAATATGCATGTTTTGAACCTTTTGCTTAGCAAGAGAACATTTATGTTGTTTAATAAATCTTTAGATAGGTTAATCTTCAGCTTGATAAATATTTGTCAGTTTCCAAATTCTTGAAAGCACTTAGACCAATTTTTGACTTAGAGAAAAAATCAATACAATGAAGTAGTGAAGTAAGGAAATTTAGAGCACTATAACCTTCCTCATCACCCTTCAAAGCATATGAACAACTCAAACAACTTAGAAAATGATCCAGGCAACAATTTTCTTGATAAACTTTCTCAAAGACTTTTTGTCCTACCTTGATGAAATTTTCCTTTGTTAAGCAATTTTTGAGCCTATAGGGTATGCTTAAGGCCTACCATTAATATTTTCTTGTTACACCTAATGTTTTAACCATATAACCTAAAAAGCTTTTATCTCACCTTATGGAATTGGCCACTTTAGGATTAAATGGATATGTGACACTAAATTGATATAGAAAGAATTAATCCAAAGGCTATATATATTCTCTAGCAAGATATTATAGCATTCCAAATTAAATGAAAATGCATATGGCATTTAGTGACCTAATGCAATTTTGCATAGTCCCTTACCTATAAATATCAAAATTAATATAAGGCATGGAACTAGTCATCCTTATATATATTAATTCCTTTCTTGATATTTCAGTGACACTAAACTCTCAAATAAATAATGATTACTCATTATTTTATGTCGGTATGGCCATACACTTCTCAGTTCACTGATCAAGTGGCCGATGATATTTTTCTCTCTTATTGAGAGGGGTAATCCCTTCGCTTCTCTTATGCTCTCTAACATGAATCAATGCATACCCATACTTGTCACTCTATTATGAGCACGCTAGGTGTATGTCAAAGTACACAGTAATTCATAAAGAGTTTCATAGAGATTTTAGGTCTAAGAACTTCGATACAAAACTTGCATATGAGAAACACTTATGACTTGTACCATGTAGTGTTCTCATGAATAGATCTAATTCAGATACCATGTTCTAAACATGTATTTATGATCTCTGATTGACACTCTTGTCCTTATGATCCGTAAGACAGAACTCAACTTATCAGAGAGAGCATACTAGTCTTAATTCATTTGTTATTCCCATAACAATGACTAACTAGGGATATTTAGAATGAAGTCTCATTTATTTTAAGGTCTTACAACCATGCGCCTCACACATGATAACTTAAACTGAAACAACATTCTTGGAGAGTTCTATCAATTGATATGCACAGGAATACAACAGATAAAACAAATGCCTCATTTACTAACTAAAGTGATTTATTACAATGTGTTGGGGCTAGGGCTTACACTAACACATATAAGCTTATACTATATTAATATTTGTACATGCTTATATATAGATTATATGCCTTCACTAAATTTAAATTTATTGATGTAGGAATATCTTGTGAAATGGAAGATTTTGCTGGCATATATTGGCAGCACTGCTTATTGTTAGTTTCAGTGAAAATGAAAGAAGTAAAGAGAAGTAATGAAATGTTGACGTTGAAAATTAATAGTAATTTTTTGTAAAACTATCAATAATATTTTAGTGATGGAATAGTGACTAAAAATCTATCGTAATTTTTTTATTATGGCACTTGAATTTACCAACGGAATAACAAATTCCGTTGCTAAATTTAGCAATGAATATCTTATTTCGTTGCTAAATTTAGTAATGGAAATATTATTTCATTGTTAATTTTAACAGATTCACATAATCATACATAGGTTGAATTTAGCAACGGAAATCAATTTTCGTTGCTAAAAAATAGCAACCGTCAAATTTGCAACCACTTATTTCGTTGCTAGTTTTGATTAGCAACGGAAATTCAACAATTTTCTTTGCTAATTTTCGTTGCTATTTGAGTACTTTTTTGCAGTGAACTATTTTTTACACATGAAATTCAATCCAAATAATTTTTGCTTTCTAGTTTATGTTAAAAAGATTTATAAGTTTTATAGTGAGAGTTTTTATTTATTATAAATAGTAATGTATTATATGAACCCTTAATTATTATATATTATTATTATTATTATTATTATTATTATTATTTTGAAAAGATAATCATTTTTTATCAATTGCCCTAAAATCTAAACTTATTTATTTAAAAAATTTATATTTTTAATAATAATAATAATAATAAACTAATTATTACAATTATTATATAATTACATTATGAAAATTAATAAAAATAAATATTTGTAAAATAATAATAAAAAAATTATTATTTCATTTAAAATATTTATGAAAAGTTTTATAATTTATTTTTATTTAGATAAAATTTTGATTAAGTATTAAATTATTAAAAATTTTAATTATATATATTTATCAAACTATCTTTGAATATAAAGATAAAATGATCAAAAGCGGCAGGGACATTTTAGTATTTTCAAAATGTTAACCCTACATATAAAGTCAACTTTTTCTCTCCCCTCACTCATTTCTTTTTGCCATTTCCTTCTTATCTTTCTTTCTTTACTCGCTTCGTCCTCCATCGGGATAGCCTCGACACCAACAGTGCCGCCTCTCTTTTTCTCTATATTTTTTCCATTGAAAAACTCCTTCTCCTCGCCATGAATTTGCTTAGTTTTTCAATGAGCAGTCTCTATCTCTCATCAAAGATTCCTTCATTTTGGTTCTAGTGTTGATGATATGATGATTATCGAGATCTATAAGTCTTTGGTGATTGGGCAAGGCTAAATTATTCTTGCTACTTTAATTTTATTCTTCAGAGTTACGCTATTGGGGTTTTTCAGTTCAATCAAATTTATTCCTTAAAGGTGAGTTTTTTTCCTCCGTTCCCATTTTATATAGCTTATCACATTTTAATTTTTTATTTATGGGTGTGGTTTAAATATGTGTTTTTTCTAATAAAATAGGTGGGAATTTAAGATTTTTAGTGAGTAGATGCATATTAGAGAAGTTCTTGGATCATTTCGAGCAGGATCCAGGTCAAGATGCTGTCAATGAACAAAATAAGGTGTTCATTTTGTTTCTACTTAAACTTATCTTATAGATCTTGTTTTAAGAATCAAAAGCCTTTTTAGCGTAACCAAAATAAGGATCCAGGTCACATTTAAGGTTCCTTCTTATTTCTCCTCATGCTTCTTTTTATCCATTTAAATGTTTAAATTGGGATCAAAAATATAGTTCTCGATCTCATTATGTTGCCCTATAAAATGGGAGCCTTACTTGGTTTATTGTTAATTATATATACAATTTCTTAAATCAAATAATAATTTATACTTGCTTCATCTTTTATTCAAGGGTTTAGCATAATCAAACGAAGTGAAGTAGCAAGTGGTTGTAACTTTTTTTTTAGTTATTAGAATTTTTTGGGAGAATGGAATGCTAGAATAAATTTTAATGATCTACTTTTTTTATTTGCTCATGGGAAGTTCAAGGATAAGTGTTAGCTAGGTAACTGTTTGTATTGTGTTTCAAACTTTAAAAATCTCACTGATAATCCCCTAAATAAAGGAACTATTGGATTCTTATATGATGTGTTCACTTCTCTTGTCTTGTTCGATATAGGGGAAAAATATGGCTTTTTATTAAAGTGTTTATTTGGTAATTTATGACTTTATAACTTTATGGCTTTATGGTGCTTCATAGTCAGAGTTTGCAAAATCATGTATGAAGTTTCTAAACTATTTTAGAAGCTTTAAAAAGTCAGAGTTTACAGGATCATGTATGCTTTAATATAATTATCATTATGCTTAAGGGAAAATAGCTGAAGATTAGTTAATATTACTTGATTACAACTAATATTGAGCTTTATCCTTGGCAAAAATAGAGTTTTCACCTATTTGATTGATTTAACATTCTCGTGGCTTTGTACCCTTCACATGATTTGTTCTTTCATCCGTGTCATGGAGATATTTAGGTATGTCCTTGAGCTTTAGATGGGTAACGAGTGTCTCTAACAAGTGCTCAAAAAGAATGGACCAAGTTGCATTTTGAACTCTTTGTATGGTAAGTGTGAGTACCATTCGATTGACAAATTTAAATGAAAATTAATACTTTATAAATAAAAATAAAATTTAGTAAAAATTATAAATCAAATTTAGGAAAAATTATAACAGAATTAAATAGAATTATACCAAATTAATAATCAAAGTTGTTTGATACCACGAATTTAAATTAAAATAGTGATACCATATAAAATTTTTAATTTTTTTTATTATTAATTAAATTGCATCAATATTTTAAATCTAAATATGCCTAGTTTAATAGTAAAATATTTGAATCAAACTAATTGAATTACTAAACTTTTGTGGTATTAGTTTTCTTGGAAATTAAAGCATCTATGCGAGACTAGTTTTCTTATATGTGTCATTGAGACACTAGAATTGTATGAATTTCTAGTTCCTAGCATTATTTCTACCATTATTAGATTTTAGACTCTACTTAGATCTGCTATTATGCTTAGTTAAAAATCTATTCAAATTTTACATTCATTGGTTTTCACTTTTGGTATTATTGCTCTGCAGGACATTATTAATGCTATTTGTGATGATGATGATATTAAAGTTATTTCATATGTTACCCAAATTCCATAAGTCATTTCTCATTGGTGATTTTTTCCTCAAGTTATTGAATAAAAGTCCTCTATCTGGTGCTTGTAATTGCAATATTTGCTACTTAGTTAAGTTATATCTACATACTTAATGCTTTTATTTATTTGTTACTTGTTAGTAGTTTGGACCTATTGGCAATATTATTGAAATTATTTAACTTTGATCGAATATTACATACACGCATGCATTCATGAGTTAATTAGTAATTAGTATTTCATTGCCATAGTCATATTTTTTCATAAGTTATAATAATTTTGTTTTGTATTGTACTAAGTATATATTTTTATTAGATTGAATTTGAGAAGGATATACTATGATTCTCCACATCTCAAAGGGTTTAAATTTAATTTAATTAAAGACTGTCACTGCACCAGAAAGGGCCATCACCAGTTGTTACTTAATTTGGCAACCATAAAATATTAAAATATTAAAATATTTCACCTTTTCTATTTCATTAATTTTAAAACATTCATTAATTACCACATTATTTTACTAATTTGCTCTTTTAAAAGAACAACACAATTTAATATTTGCACTCCATTACAAAGGCATAATTAGCAATTTAGAAATTATATATTTTTTCATGTAAGTTATTAGCAATTTAGATATGGAAAATTAACTTCATTTTTCAACTAAAGACTAAGGAATTTCCAGGAAGGTAAAAGAAAAAAAATATAAACTAGAATTGAAATGAAGATCAAGAATATCTCTCTCTACATTTTCTCAAGTGACAATATAAGATTATCATTATCAAGTTATTACGTTTATGTACTTGTTAGTTAAGTTATTACTCAAGTTATTGAATGCTTTTATGGTCTTCCAGTTTTATGGTTTTCTAGTTTTCTTGTTCATTATTATTAAATTCCTTCTTGTGTTTCTTCTTTCTTATTATGGAAATATATATTTAGTTTAGCAATATTAGCTTGGATTTTCTTAGAATATATACTTACATCTTGATATACGAAGCTGAATTGTTATTGAGCACATTAGTTAATTTCAAACATCTAATCAAATTCATAATTGCTTCTAAGGTTGATATCTAGATTGACTTTGAATTGCAGTTTGGTTACATTGTGTTGACAACTTTTGCTGGTATTATGGACTATGAAGAGGCTAGAAGAAAGAATATTGGTGGCAAAGTGCTTGGTTTCTTTTATTATGCTAAGTTGCTTGTATTTTTTTTTCTTTTCTTTATTTTGCCTTGAGGGATTTTTGTTGAACTTTTATCCTTCACTTCTTTTAGAATTTAGAATGTATCTTGGTTTCAGCTAATCTAGTTTTTTTTCAATTTCTTAAGTACTTTTTAACCACTATACAATTTAATGCATAATTTAATGTATTTTTATGGTATAATATTTTTTGAATTAATATTATTGGAGAATTGTTATTTACTTAAATTAAATTTTTGATGTTACAGTAATAATAATAACAATAATGAAATTAAATTTGAAATAATTTTAATAAAAAACTAAAATGTTAAAAATATATTATGATAGTTTTTGCATTATTAGTGATGGTATTTTGTGTTGTCAATTCCCTGAATTTTCAGCTAATATGTTACAAATATATCATGACAGTTTTTGCATTATTAGGGATTGTATTTTGTGTTGTCAATTCCCTGAATTTTCAACTATATTTAGCTACTAAAAATTAATGACGAATATTTGGTCGTTAATATTTTCTTAATATAATGATAACTGATTTTAGGGGTTAATTAGTGATGAAATATTTTACTGTAACGATAGATTTTTTGTCGCTATCATTATCGACTATTTTCTTAGTCACTAAATATGCTAGCGATAGAAAAATAGCAACAATTAGTCATTTAATTGCTATAGTAAATTAGCGACGAAAATTCATCAATTAGTGAATGAGTTTTCATCTCTAATTATCTATATTTTAGTGCCCTTATAACATTTTCAATTTGTTTGTCATCAAAAAAATTATAACATTTTCGATCACAACACACAATTACATCAATATTCAAAATAATGTAGATAATGTAGAAAATAATTGAAAAGTACAATCAAAATAATGAAATAAAAGATTATTAATATTCCCATAATTCATTTAATTCCCCTATCAACCCCATTTTCCCATAATTCATTTAACTTCCCAATCAAAGGTTGGAGATAAACATCAATTGCATCACTAGGACTCTCAAGACCATGAATAAGCATTGACAAAATGAAATTTTTTTGCTTCATGCATAACCAAAGTGTAAATTATAAGGAATAAATACAACTGGCCAAATGTTATATTGAGTTTTTAAATTTCTAAACAGTTGAAAAACCATCACTAGCAGGACCAATGTGAACATTTTGAGGATTATTGGAAAAAGATTAATGAAGTTCATCAAAGGATTTCTATGCCATTGAATCAGTCGGGTGCCTCATTATTCCATCATCAACTCTTTTATCATGATGCCATCTCATTAGAGAAGATGTCTTAGTAGACATAAACAACATTTAAAGTCTTGGCTTTAGGGGAAAGTAACATAAAATATTGAATGGTATTCTTTCCCCCTCCTTCCATCTAGATGCACAAAAAAATTTGCAAGTGTTGAAAAACTTATATTCCTTCCAATATAACATATAATCATTCTTACATGCATCAATATTGTTGCAAGAAAGCCCAAGGTCCCAAATTATCTTTTTTTGCCTCATAATATGGATTAGACAAGTTTGATCCATTAGGCAATAACTCTTCTTTCAACATTTTTAGCAACATTATAAATGACTCGTTACTCTAATGACCAAGACTCTTATGAAGCAATTTTACTATAGTGAAAAGCTTTGAGCTTTTTGAACCCTTATATAAGGGTTGCTCAAAATTAATTATGAGCCTATAATTTTTTTTTGCCTCTAAATTAGGTTCTTCCTTAGGAAGTACATCACCATTTGTGTTTATAGCATCTCCACCAAAATTGAGATATAAATCTCTTAAAATCCCTTGTATTTCATCCTCATCTTCAACCTCTTCTATTTCATTATCATCTACATCTAAGCAATCTGACTGCGGCTCACCTAATTGTTCCCTATGGTAATACCAAAAAGTATAATTTGGAATTATTTCATATGCTATCAACTGTGAATTGACCATATCACGTGTCCCCAAAGACGTGTTGCAACATTTGACATGCAAAAATGGAATTTCATGCATTTCTCCTATTATTGTGAAAGCATAATGCAAAAAGTTTTAAACCCTAAATATATAAGCATCATCAAGTCAATTATGAACAAGTTGCATCCATTGCTTACTAGGTGCCAAAAACTATGAAATGACAATATATTAGAATAAAAAAACAACAACAAAGTATTAATTTAAATTTAAATTAAATAATCTCAAAGCACATTAAATTAAATTAGCTCAAGCTTTTGCTAAGAGGAACAGATAACTTAGCTAAAAAACTAAAAAATAAATTCTAAAAATAGAATAGTAAATCAAATTCTATTAACAAAACTCTACCAGCTAGTAGTAAAAAATACGAGCCTTAAAAAAATAAATATCGAATTTGTTATTTATGCCACAACCAATAGATATTCAGATTCAAAAATAGCAAAATGAGACAAAGTAAAGGATAGAATCAAGTCATTTAAGAAACAAGGAATTCATTCAGCTTCTATGAAAAATTATTATAACACTTTTAAACTTTGACTTCCTAAACATGTTTACTACTAATATAAACCATATATTCATCTATTATTCTAATATGTGACTAAATTCCCATGTAAATTGAAGTAAAATCAAAAATTAATTGCAACATAGCTCGAGCTGTTTCACTACAACTAGGCCTTGTGTTTTAATTATGGCTATACTATTACGTAAGTTTGATATTAACTAAATTGATATGCAATAGCTAAATTACATAGGTAAAAATCAAACGAGAAGAATAAATTGTAACATATTCCTAACATATGATCCTTTATCTATGAATCAATTTTACAGCCTTGAAAATCAAACTATTATACATCCTAAACTTTGAATTTTACTAATAAAAAAGAAAGAAAAAATACCAAACTGTAGCATACCTAAATAGTAAACAAGGTAAATCATTCGTTTATATCCTAAACTAGTCAGTTTGGATGCACGATTTTCAGAATTTTCATTACAAGGTTTGCTCCCTGACACTGAGATTTGCTAAATGTATCCTTATGAATTAAAAAAAAATTCAAAAAATTGTTATGGATTATTCTAATAATTTTATGATTTTTATGGATTGAATTATTAATATACTACTATGTAAAAAATGTTAATTTTTAGACACTCTTGTATTAGGTCAGTAGTTAATGGAAACATAAACCTTACTTTATGCAATTAAACTCCATATAAATTTAAACTTAAATTTCATTTATATTCTCATAATTACGATTTTTGTAAAATTTTAATGATAAGAGGGTCTAAAACTCAAACAAAAAAATTTATATAGACAAATAAATTTTCAAATTTGCCACATGATATGCATTAATTATTGATACAATTATAATTTAAGAAATTACATATCGACATGTTATTCTCATAAAAAACAGAAAGAAAAAAAGAAAGAAAGAACATGTAGAATATGCAATTGCTTCCATCATTTGCTTTTGCCGGTATAACTACGAGATGATAAACAAAGCCAAGTAACCCATACAACATAATTACACAAGTTGTAATTAACCCTTACATCAACAGTCAAACAAACCCATATAACATACTAACAACATTAAAATGAAGATGATTAATTATATGATCTTTTCATGCTTATTTTTACAAAATTCCCATCCTTTTTCACACAATATAAATGATTTACCTTGTTTGAAATCCATTCCCTTATTTTTATACTTGCTTTTGCAGGTATAACTAACTGTCTATTAAATATTATCTTACATTCAAACCATATATTTTTTCAGTGGCCAGCAAATCGAATTTCATGGCTTTGCCTCTGGGTTTATTATCGATGTTATAGTAGATTATGTAGTGATTATTCAATAATATCTAATTAAAGGATTAACCAATAATTTTTCGTTCAATTTCAAATGCAATTTTATTTTTTATTTTGAAAATCATTCCCCATAAAAGATTTACCTTGTTTTTAACAGTCAATTATAATTAATCATTCCCAGAATGATTTACCTTGTTTGAAAATCTTGCATCCTAACAGCAAACAATAAACAAGGGATCGAATTTCAAATATCAAAATCCCTAGAATTATGACTAGCTCTAACCTAAAACTTCGAAGAGCTTCATTGATCTATAAGTAACAAAGACAAGGTAACAGCATAGAGCCAGTGATGCTCAAAGAAGCACTAATTTTTTTTAATAGGAAGGTTTAGGGATACTTGTGACTTGAGATGTTCCCTGTACACAAGTCAGTTACTCTAACCAATCTAAAAAATTTGTATGGATATTAAATCCACATAATAGAATTGGAAAAATACTCAATACTTTTTATTTAAGTATATTGAAGCTAACATTTACTGCTGATTGGAGGCATATTACATTTCTAACAATGTAATAAGTACACAACAAGGATCCACATATGCATAAATCTACCTATCACCTATAAAATGGTTTCATTAGTAAACTTAAGGTAAAAGAGAAATGCAAAAGTACAATTCAACAATGCTCTGCATGTTCAATCTAATTAGTTTTATGGAAAATTCTATTATTTTTTAAATATAGTAAATTGATTGGATTAAGTTGTTTGACATTGCTAGCACTACAAGATTGACTTATTTGTTATTTTCATTGATCTCATCTATAATAACTATTTGTTTTTAAAGATAGTTGGATCATATAGGTTGATTTCCAAATGTGTAACTTTAGATAGAGAGGCACGAGTACTTTGGATGCATATCAATGTTCTGAATAATGCCTTCAATCATCGAGTTCATGCTTAACATAACTTTTCTTTAAAATTGTTGCACACAGATAATAAACAGCAACCCCAAAGTTCAAGAAAATAGTTCATTTATATTGGTTACATGGCTAAAATGAATCAGCTATGCAGATATCAAAACTTCACAATGAAACATTGGAGATATATATAGAAATCAAACAAATTTACTCTACTTAGAACATAGACTGGAATAGAAAAGAAATTGTAATAATAAGCAAGGCGGTAATTAAGAAAAACTAATAAAAGATCATTTTCCCCCATACCGCAGCATCACCAAAAGATTAACATTCGACAGGATGACATAAATTCTAGACACGGTAACAAAAATATTACAAAATAGATTGAAAGAGTTGTCATGATATACCATTTTACTTAGTAGAGCCTAATAGTTGATAATTAAGATGTAGAAGTGTAATTAGGCCTAATGAAATCCCTAATCATTAGCCAAATAAAAAGGTCAGTTAATATCATAGACTAAATCCTGAACATTCTTACACAAGTGCCAAATTTTAAGAGCGCTAATACAAATTCAAGGCTTCTAACTCCTTCCCTGAAAAAAAGGTTATGTATGCATCAGCACAAGCATATTGAACCTACTCGATCGGTTTAGGTAACAGAAACTAAAATGCATCCGTTGATAATTTAATATATTATCCAACATGAAACACATACCTAATAGAAAAACAACACTATAAAAAATGAATCTATAAGAGAAATCAGAGAAGAAAGGGCATGCACAGTACACAGATTATCAATAAAGGGAAATTGCAATCCAATTACAGTAAATAATCAATCTAATCAAGCAAATTAACACATTTCATAGAGATTATCCAAAAATTATAGCCCAATAACAACAACGGAAAATTTGAACTGATTATTGAGAAATTAAACCTAAAGAAGTAAAACCTGGAATTGCTGATAGAAAGAATGATTTCATTGTTAATGTGATCTATAAGCACCGATCGCTGGTGAATGGTGACCAACCTGTTGGACAATGTCTGCTGGCTTTGATCAATAACTACAGTATGTTATTCCAAATTACACAATTTTAAATCTATAAAGTATTATTGAATGGACATAAACATTTATGCATACCCATTTGGACCCAGATAAAAATTCAGAATATCAAAAAAAGCTAAAAAAATTTGGTAGGGTTAGGTTTCAAATGAATGACAACTAAATAAAATAATATTTCTTACCTATTTTACTTAATCAATTAAACTTATGAAACTGAAAGCAACTATGAGATCAACTCAAGAGCAATCAAAGCTTTTACTACTGCAATATCTATTAGGTTAGTTCAGTTTATGTTTGAAAATGCGACAGAAAAGGATTTTGCATTTCTTTTGGGGAAAGAAAAGGGTTTGCTTTTTTTTTTGGTTTGGGTTTATCTGCTATTTTTCACCTTTTTTTAAACCAAAGAACTAAACATTATTAAAGAGAAACACGTTTAGCCTCAAGGGCTGAAGAAATACATAGGGGGAAATCATGTCCCAAAACATAAGGTTTGACAAAGAAACGGATGCTCTAGCTAAAGAGTAAGCGACCCGATTCGCAGATCTTCTAATAAAACCAAATTTATGGTTTACATTAAAAGAGAGAAAAACAATCAAAAATAATATTACCAAGATCAGAAGCATAACACCTATTATCAGTTAGAGCTTTAATTACTAACTCATAATATGCTTCAATTTGAACTAGAGGGAATGGATGAAACTTTAGCCAACTTAATACTTCTTACACCAAGGCTTCAACAATAGTAGGTTCCTTTGTTCCATGAGAAACTCTACTTCTAGCAGCAATAAATTTTACATATGATCTCGCATGACAAAAGCTAAAAATGATTTATTTTATGCCTCAAAGATAGCGATATTAGTATTAATTTTAACCTAACCTTCAAGAGGAGGCTGGCAAACATTCACATGAACATTAGATGAGGAAGTTCTAGCACTACTATGTTTTGCTCTTCAAACTGATTGCCATGAGGATAGGGTATTGGAAGTAAAAAAAATAGCTATATCTGGAGTTTGAGGAGAGGCTTGCCAAACCAACTTGTTTTTACAATACCAAATAGCCCAGCATAATGAGACAACAGATTGCATCTTTCCAGACTAAAGGATTAAAATACAAAGACTAACCGAGATTGTAAGTCACCAAAATTCATAGTAGAAAAGTTAAAACCTGTTTTCTTTCAAACTTGCTGAGTAAAATTACATTTAATAAGTATGTGAACAACAAACTCATAACCAGTAGCATAAAAAGGGCAAGAACAATCAACATCCATACCTTTGAAGAATAGAGAATCATGAATAGGAATATACATATGAAGGGCATTCCATAATAAACACTTCATTTTGGGAGGAGCCACCAAATTCTAAAACTTCTGTCAAGATGAAGGATTAAGGATATCTAAAAAATTAATCGGATTAACATGGATAGCTCCATAAACACTTTTCACATAATAGAGCCCATCATGTTCATAGATCTATTGCCAACTATCTGAGACATCATACCAACTCAAAGGAGTACTTGCAATCAAATATCTATCTCTTTCATTGAACATGGATAACAAGTAATATTTCAAGTCGTAGTCACATCATCAATAAGGTAAAAAATAGACATATTCACGTAATCATTTGGTAAAATTGAAGAAATGTATGGGTTTGCCTGATCAGGTAACCATGGATCCACCAAAACTGAAGTGAGATGCCCATTCCCAATATGATGCCTTAAACCCAGCTTAGGCATAGATATAGCATAATGAAATCCCCATCAAATATAACTTTGATTATTCCCTAGCTTGGAAGTTATCAGAGAAGTGTTAGGGTAGCACCTTGCCTTAAGGATATGAGCCATCAATGAATTAGAGTTCAAAATCAAATGCCAATAGTGCTTACCAAGCAAAGAGAGATTGAAATCATGTATGGACCGAAATCCCATATCCCCAAATTTCCTAGGCTAACACATATGTTTCCAAGATAACCCTACAATTCCTTTTGCTCAATTAAGTTTCGTACCACACCAAAAAAAATTTTAATAGACGCTTAATCTTGTTACATAGATCCAGAGGTAGTAAAAGGATGGGCATAGCATAGTTTGGAATTTCTTGCAAAATAGTCTTCAAAAGTACTTCCTTTATAGCTCTTGATAGAAAGTTTTTGTTCCAACCTTGCAATTGTTTCCAGATTTGATGTTTAATAAATGCAAAAAATTCTCGTTTATTATGCCCAATAAACAAAGGAAGGCTAAGATAGGAAGAGCAAACTACTTCCTCTTTAACTGCTAAAATAGAGCACACTTGAGCTTTTATTTGAGTGGAAGTATTAATTTTGTTGAATTTGGTTGCTGATTTATCAAAATTCACCAGTTGGCTCAATTCAGTTTCATAAACTACCAAAAAAGATTTAACCACTGTAGCTTCTCATTCAATTGCTTTGAAGAAGATATAGCAATTATCTGCAAACACTAAATGGCTAACCCAAGGAGCACTATTGCATACATGGCAACTATGTAATAAGTTAGCTGCTTCTTTTTCTTAAATCAAGGTAGACAGACCTTCAGTTGCAAAGATGAAGAGATATTGAGATAAAAGGTGTCCTTATCTTAAATCCCTCGTTAGGAAAATAGGTCCCAATAATCGATTCTCATAACTTACAAAATATTTGATAGATTGCATGCACATAGTCATGAGAGAAACCACACAACATTAAAACCCATTGCTATCAGCACTTTTTCTACATAATTCCATTTTAAGCGATCGTACCCTTTACTCATATTGAGTTTAAAAGTAGCCAAACCATCCTTGCCTTGAGATTTATGCTTTAGAAAGTGGATTATTTTGAATGCCATAACAACGTTATCTAATATCAACCTTTTAGGAACAAAAGTACTTTATGGTTCAGAAACTATTGAAGGTAAGAAGAGCTTCAATATGTTGGCAAGCATTTTTGCTACAATCTTGTACCTGACATTGCACAAAGCAATAAGATGTAAATTAGCCATAACCTCCACATCACTCTTCTTTGGAATTAGAACAATAAAAATATCAATTAAGCCTTCTAAAAGAGTATAAGTATGAATAATTTCTAGGCAATCCTAGCCCACTCCTCCCCGATGATATTCTAACAACGCTGATTGAACCCTAGACTCGTACTAACCTAGGAGCCTTATACGAATGCATGATAAAAAGAGCCTCTATGACATTAGCTTGTGTAAATTCCTGCCATAAGAGTTCATTTTTTATGTTATAACTCTATTGCACAAACAACTAGAGACCGCATTTGAGCTACTCAAATTAGATGAAAAAATGGACTTGAACTTGTCAAGAATAACATTATTCATACCAGTATCCTAGCCATAAAATTGACCTGTAAGGCCATTTTTACCATTTCTATTCATTATACAGTTGCAAAAATTGGAGATGGGATATTATTGTATCATGCGACTGGAGTGGTTATTGGCAAAACTATTATTATAGAAAATAGAGTCTCATTGATGCATGTAAAATTGATTCGTTCTCCCCATTTTCCATTCTATAATGTCTTGGTTAATTTGGTTTCTTTTATGCCAAACTATGTTGTTTCTGTGATTGGTACACTATAATGCTTTATTAGGTTGTTTTTAACCTTCAATTCAGTTAGATGATATATATTTCTTCCCCAACAATCATTCAATTTCCTTTTTAACTGTAGCAATGTGAGGGGTTAGATTTGGAGCTAAGTTTGATTTCGTGTGGTGGGGCTAGAGATGTTCCTTTGTGACTGCAGCAACGTGAGGAGTTAGATCTGTAGCTGAGTTTGATTTCATATGGTGGGGCTGGAGATGTTGTCAAGTGATGATAAAATTTTAAATTATCAAGTCATTTTTGAAAGGGTTGATCATTTGAGCCCTTGTAGCAGTTAAGTAATTGAAATGATATAATATATGATAGGTATGTTTTTTTATGGCTATTTTCCCATTATGATGTATATATTAATTTTTTATAAAATAAAATTATTAATTAATATATATTTTAAATTTAAATTTTGGAATTTTTGTATTGAATGAGTTTTTCAAAAGAAAATATATAATTTTTGCAAAAAATTTATAATATATATATATATATTACCGAAAAATACCGACATAAATTTTAGAAATAATATTTTAATTAATTAAATTTACTGACGGATTATCGGAGGAATATCCTTCAATAAAAAGTTAAATCAACGATTCATCCGATGGATTTTTTGACAAAACTATTGATGGAATTTTTTTATATTTTTGTCGGTAAAATCGATTGATAAAGTTTACTGATGGAATTTTTTGTTGGTAAATTGCTACCTACTAGCATTTTACCAATGGATGCATTCCATCGGTAAATTAATAAAAAACCATCGAAAAGGCCATTTTTGTAGGTAAATAGCCTTAATCCATTGATGAAAGGTATTTTTTTGTAGTGTTTAATCTTGCACTACTATCCTAATTCTTACTTTGAGGTGTATTTATACATCTTATAGGTTAGAATATGGTTATTTTATAATGGTTGTACCATTTTATTTAGCTTAAACCAATCGAATAGGCTTAAATGACACTCATAAGACTGTGCATAAAACCTAAATAAACTAGCTTTACGTATTTGAATGGGCCCCAAACCCATTAAACCTTTTCTTAAAGCCTTCTAGCATATCAATAAAAGCTTATACTAATTTTTAGTTGCATACAATGCAAAATGAGCTATAAAGAAAATGTCTCCAATAATAGAAGTTCTATGCACAAATTAGGAATTTTATGTTTATGAGATTTTTTCTCCTCCCTCAAAACCTATATTTCTATCATCAAGTTATTAGAAAAGTTCTGATGACATTCTATGTCATGTTTATACACTACTTTTCATCTCAAACTTTAATTATGATAAGTGTATGACTTTTTCAGTTCCCTATGTATGTTCGTAGTACAATATGTAACAAAAAGTACTAGTTTATGATTTAAACTCTTTTAAACCATTTTATCAATTCTCAATTGATATTCACACTATCTAACTAAGATTTATAGTCATGAGAGGCTTCTAGTCATGCATCATAACTACCCAAATTATAGGAATTTTAGTGGTTTCCACTTTTGATGACCAGTTGCTAGCAAGCATACTAGATTGGTAAAGTAATATAGGATGAATATATTTAAGACCCTAAAAATTATTGAACCTATGGGATTGTGATGCAAGGAAAATTATTGATTAAAATTTCGCTAAAGAATTTCCCAATTGTCAACCATGGATATTCTAAATACTAAGATTAAAAAAAATAAATGAGTTAAAACTAAAATGGTGTTTGTTGCGACCCTAGCAAGTGCACTAGATCGATAAGTAATAAAGTGGGGTATAGTTAGGACCCGTAAATATTGAACCCAAGGAAAATATGTGTGAAAACTTTGGAAATTGATTGTATTTTAAAGAATTCCCAATTTTGTGTGTATGAGTTGTTTAATTTGTATAGTGAAAAATTTAAAAGCTAAAATATGCAATGAAGGAAAATTTAATTCTAAAAACAGTAAATTGAGTATATATTTAATTTAGAAAAATTAACAAGTATGAAAATGTATAAAAATTAAAATGTTGCTTAGGTTCACTCATCCACCCCATACCCACAGTGAATTAATTTTATCTTAAAGTATACATGAACGAATTTAGGATAACCCTCTTAACCCAAGCTTCCCATTCTGGAGCCAGCTATTCTAGTTGCTAAACTTTCCATTTTAGAGCCAGCCCAACAACTAGCCTATACACGGGTCTAACATCCTAAGTTTGGTTTGCCTTCCCATTCTGGAGCCAAACAACCCAAATCTCATCCATTTCACTCCACACTCTAGTCCTCAAATCATAATTACTGCACATTTAAAATCCCATTCCGGAGCCGTCTAAAATAATACAACATTCATGAAAGAAAAACTAAGCAAGATTATTCATAGACTTCAATCCATTATACTCAATACACATCCAAAGATATATGATAAACATCATTCATCCATGAATGAAAATTAACTCAATAGATTGAAATCCTATGAAATATAAATAAGTAACAGTGAAATAAACCATTCATTCATGTAAAAATCAAAATATGCTCAATATTCACATTGTGAGTAGGGGATTCAAAGCTTCCCTAAGCAACAAAGATAACTACTCACTATCCATAATGTAAAAGATGAACAAAGTAAGAGTAAAAACTATAAAACCCATTTGGAGCTGAAGATTTGAAGTTAATGAAGCTCTTTCTCTTCTTCTCCAAATAGCATTGTGATTGTAAGTTGTAATCTTTACAACTAGAAACTAAAACAATGACTATCCTTGTGTTCTTGAAGTAAATCTAAACTAAAAGAGTGATTTTTACAACTAAAATTCTAATACTAAGTATGAAAAACTGCATTTTCTTCTCTATCTAAACACTCTATGCACGAAACACTAGAAAAGACTCCCTCTAAGCAGAAAATTTCGCAGCTTTTATAGAGTTGTCCAAGAGGCCATGGTTGGGACACTTTTGTCTTAGCCGCAATAGAAGGAGACAAAGTGATAATTTCCAAGGGCACGATTGGGACAGTTTGTCTCAGCCTCAACGAGCTTCTGGATCAAAAGGCATTTACAGCCTGCACTTTGCCACAGCTGGGACACTTTGTCTCAGCCACGACCTTTAATGAAATGGTGCGCTTTGATTCCTGGATTTGGCACGGCTGGGACACTTTGTCTTAGTCGTGGCCATTAGTGAAATGATGAGTTTTTTGCATCTGCATTGGACATGACTAGGATAGTTTGTCTCAGCCGTGCATTAGCAAAATTTCCTGCATAAAGTAAAATTTAAGACCATTAATCACCCAAAAACTTTAAATTTATCAAAATGACTAAAATAAACAAAAGAAAAAATATTTTAGCATTAAAACACTAAAAGCATGCAATATGAGACACTAAAACACACAAAATTATCTAGAAAATAAACATTAAAAATAAGATTATCAACTATCCCACACTAAGCATTTTGCTCATCCTCGAGCAAACGAATCATCCATAATCTTGAAAATTCAAACTCCACATCAGAACAAGCAAATTTAGAGCGATTCTAGCAACACTTAGTAGAAGATACTCAGATGAAGAATTCAATTAAAAAGATTGAAACTGATCTATACCATACAATTTCTTGTATGTGCGTGCGAGGCTAAAATAAATTTATTTTCTTTCAAAAACCAAAACTACCAGTGAATTTTAGCAATCAAGCAAACAAAGAATTACAACAATTTTATGCTTGCAAATCAGAACAGCCATAAGCCTCTCCTTTAGCACCTGAACCACAAGGGTCATCTCCACTAAACAACTTAAAACAAAACAGGATCACCAGGGCTTACTTTAAGGTTGTAGTGGGGATAAGGTAGAGGTTCCAAAAAATTTTGATAAGGTCAGCAAGACGGAATTAGCCACACTATCTAGAAATACAAACAACCTAACTTTCTCAAGAAAATAACTCCTTCAAAATCCATGCTCTATCATTGTAAGAAGGAAAAACTAATCTCAGGACATTAGTTGAATTCTCAAAATTGTAGGAAGCAAGATAAATGACACTTCCTATGAATGTTAGGTACCCCACACTTATTTTCTGCAGCATAATAACTGAATTTTTTTCATAGTAGTGAAATATTCATTCACTTAATAAGAAGGGCAAAAAAAGCACTAATTATTTATCAACCTTGTCCCAAAATATTTAGAACGTTTAAGCTCAATAATCCCTAAAAAAAACTTCAACTTCCCTTTACTTCTGAACTAATAATAAAAAATTTATCAAACCTAACATGCAAATTTCATTTCCCAACCTAGAGTGGCCAATTCCAAAGTGGGACAGACAAAGGCATTTTAGGCTGCATGGTTTAGCATAAGTGTAATAAAAAAATTAAATAGTAAGCTTTTAGCATACCAGTTAAGCTCAAAAGGGCTAACAATGGTAAAATTTTACTAAGGGTAGGTCAAAAGTCATCTAAAAGTTTGTTACCAAGAAGGCTCTTATCTGAGTTGAATATTCATTTTGAAGGGTGATGAGGAAGGTTCTAACTATTCTAGAATTTCTTCACTCGAATGCTTTTACTCACTGGTTTTAATTTCATAAAAATTAGCCTCCTGTGCTCATTAAGTTAGAAATTGAATGGTATATAATTAATCGAGATCAATTCAAAAGAAGAACTTCCCTGAACAATACTACTACTCTCTGGCTACTCAAACCTCCTAAATAAGCAGTTCAAATTGATTCAAAACAAGATTAACTAGAAAGCTCAGGCTAATTACAAGAGTAAATAACAACCTAAGAACTAAACTAAATCAACACAAAGAAATACAGAATGTAATGCAACTTTCAAACACAAAAGATAAGAACTAAAACCAAAATCAAACATCCAAGATAAAAATTATGAAAAAATATGGAAAACATGAAAGAAATTTGATTAGAAAACTATAGTTATAACACAACAACAAATAACTAAAAATATCCCATAACTAGAAAGAAACAACATCAAAAGCAAATATAGAAAAACTAAGTTCAACAATCTTCGTCCTCAAACCCTCACCCACACTTAAAACATTTGCTGCCCCCAGCAAAAGACCAAAAGAGTATAAACAACAAGGGAGTGATGAGTGGAGGAAAAATCCCTGAAATCATGGCGAGAAAGGCGGCGGTTGAGGCGGGAACTGGTTGTCAAACCGGGATTGTAGCATCCCAAAAGCTATAACAATGTCGTCCATCCACTGCTTAATGGATGTGAACCCAGAATCCATCCTCCGAGAAATACTGTCAAGTCTGGTATTTAGAGCAGTGTACTGCTTAGAGGATAAGGAAGATGCTTCAACTTTAGGTCGCTCTAATTATGTGGCTCCCTTATACACAACTGCTCTATATAAAGCCCGGTCCAAAACCACCAAACGTCCTTGCCCTGAAAGGCGAGGGTCGTCAATCAGTACAACTATATTTCGCAACATTTTTCGATCAATGATCATGGGCTTGTCAACTGTAGCACCCAACCTTGTATGGTTAAGAAAATGGGCTAAAGTGGTTACGAACCCTCCCATTGCTAGCTTTGAATACCTCTTTAGGAATGAGCGCAAATCCAAAACCTTCTGGGCAATGAATGATGCCCCCAATTCAACCTAATACCATTATGCATCGCATAAAGAATGGTTGCCTCACTTGCATTTACATTACCGGGCCCTCCAAGGCCAAATATTGATGCATAATCCTTAATGGGTGATCCCTCAGGTGATGCGCCTTGGTGTTATTGGGGTTAAAGTATGTAGGATCCTTAGGATCACAAACTGCCATTCAGATTTCCTGTTTGTTTAGATGAGTAATGTCCTGGGGAGCATGTTGATCAAAACCCAAGACTTCAGAAAATGCATTGAAGGTCATCTGATACGGAATTCCATCGAGCCAAAAACTCACATGGCCTAGATCATCATGCTATCCACTCCCATTCTAAAATTAACTGTGCTAAAAAAATCACGGACCAAAAGTGGGTATACCTTTCCATTTCGCTCGTAGAAAACTTTCCACCCTACAACATTAAATAATCTATCCAATTCATTCTTAAAGCCCAACTCTGCCATAACTTCCATATTGAGGCGAGGGGTGGCTAAATACTCCTGCTTACAAAAGATGGCCCACCAATTCATAAATTCTGTGGGAACCCATGCTAGAACCTTAACCTTTGAGGACCCCTGAGGGGCAGATGATGAAGCACCAGTGTCGGTACGAGATCGTTTAGGTGCCATTTTGCTTGCAACACAACACAAAACATATAAGCATTAAAGACAAAACAAGGCACTTGCACAGTAAAATATATAACAAATAACCTGTCTAAAACATAAGGAACAAACATAAACAAACAAAAGTGGATTACTCACAAGAATGCTGGAACCAAAACACAAATTAAATCATATGCAAGTGAGTTAGGGACAACCAAAAACTCAACAAATATGGTTCGAACACACACATTTGCCCAACTCCTATATTAATCTTCTATACCATTCGTGAAGCATAAAAACATTGCAAATGTTTCTTGAGCATGAGTGTGAGGCAAACAAGGGCAAGCAACAAAGCAACAAAAGCAGAAAAACTTGCTTGCTTCTCTTGGGCAATTCATCGAATAGGTGGTGGGCAGATTTTTTTTGGTAACAGAAACAAGAAATACCCAGACCTAAATGCATGAGACTCACATAATACATGCCAAAAATCATAACCGATTCAACAATTAATGTTAAAGAAATAAGACATTGTGACAATTTAAGCATAAAAAGTTATCTTAATCTCTCTTTGGCATTTCATCGAACAGTTGGTGGTCGGAATTCATTTGGCAACAAAATACAAACAAGGATGCATGAAACTAACCAAACACATGCCAACAATCATAACCATCCAAAAATTAAAAGAAAAGAAGCAAGAATTGATGACAATTAAAGCAGAAAAAAAAATTTGCTTACCTTTCTTTGGCATTTCATCGAACAGGTGGTGGGTGGATGTGTTGTGCAACAAATTAACAAACAAGAATGCATAAAACAACCCAAAAAATAAATCAACAAGCATCACAATTCCAAGAATTAACATGAAGAGGCAAGAAAATGGGGATGGGAACACAAAATAGCAGATTTAATAGAGGAAAAAAATCAACATAACTCAAACAAAATGAAAATTAAACAAAAAACAAAGAGCGGAGAGAAGAGAGATTTACCTAATTCTTGAAGAGAGAGAGTGAGGATGGAAGAAAAAATGGAGAGAGAAGGCCAAAAATTATGAAGAAAAGGCAGAGGAAACTAAAGAAAGGAGAAAGAGGGGCCAAAGATCGGTTTAAAAACGAAAAAAATTTGACAGTTACATAAAGAGGCACGACTTGGACTAATTGTCTCAGCCACGACAAGGTTAAAATCAAAACTCCCCATTTTGATAAAATGAAAGGCACGGCTGGGATTATTTGTCTCTGCCGTGCCATCCTTTTGGATTTGAAATGAAACAAAAGGCACGGCTGGGACTAATTGTCTCTGCTGTGGCCTAATGAATTCTCCCATGTGATTTTTTATTTATTTATATATTATTATTAAATTTTTAAAATTTTCAATTTTTTTATGCCACGGCTGGGACAAATTGTCTCAGCCGTGCCTACCTTCTAGACTCCAAACTAAAATATGGCCCGAAAAAGGCCATGGCGGGACTAATTGTCTCAGCCATGCCACTCTTCTGGATCTAAAACATGAAATTGGCCACGACTGGGACTATTCATCTCAGTCGTGTCACTCTTCTGCCTCTCAAACATTTTAAAGGGCCACGGTTGGGACTTTGTGTCTCAGCTGCAACCAACTAAAAATTTGACCTATTAAAACTCTTCCTCTCCTTAATGAAATCAACCTAACAACAACAACTAATAACCATACTCTAAACAAAATAAACAACACTAAACATGATAAACTTGCAAGAAATTAAAGAGAAATTGAAAAGAAAAGTAATTGAGTTCAAGGATAAGAAAAAGTTCTGGGTTTAACAAGTCGCCAGCTCGACTTTCATAGCTCTTATGGATCATCTTCTAAAGTGAGGATCACTAATGCAGTCTCATACTTGGAATCGAGATATGGCTTCAATTGGTGACCATTTACTTTGAACTCACGCCCATGACCTTCTTTCGGATGTCTGATGGTTACTGCTCCATAGCTAGAGCCTCGACAACCTCAAATGGTCCTTTCCACCTTGATTTCAACTTCCTGGGAAACAACTTTAGTCTGCTATCATAAAGAAGTACCTTCATTCCCGGCACAAATTCCTTCTTGGAAACTTTACGATAATGCCACTTCTTCGTGTTATCCTTGTACTTCTTCACATGTTCATAGGCCCATAATCGAATCTCTTTCAACTCGTTTAACTGCAAGGACCTACATTTTCCTGCATTCTCAAGATTAAGATTTATGAACTTAGTAGCCCAATAAGCCTTGTGCTCCAATTCCACTGGTAGATGACAGGACTTGCCAAACAATAACCTAAAAGATGACATTCCTATTGGTGTCTTAAAGGCTGTCCTATATGCCCATAAAGCTTCATCTAGTTTAAGGTACCAATCCTTCCTAGATGCACTGTCAGTCTTCTCCAAGATGGCTTTTAACTCTCGGTTGGACACCTCAACTTAGCCATTGGCTTGGGCATGGTATGGGGTAGTGATTTTATGTTTCAGTCCAAATTTTTTTAACAAGGTCTTCAATTGGTGGTTAACAAAGTATTTCCCACCATCATTAATGATAGCTCTCGGGGCTCCATAAAGGGTGAATATATTCTTCCTCAAGAATTCCAGGACAACATTTGCATCACAAGTCCTAGTAGCTACCCACTTACTCACATAATCTACTGCCACTAGGATATATTCAAACCCATAAGAAACCGAAAAAGGCCCCATGAAATCTATTCCCTACAAATCAAACATTTCAACCTCAAGCATATTGGTCAATGGCATCTCATCTCTCCTAGTTATATTTCCCACCCTTTGACATCGATCACAAGTTTGAATGAACAATTTAACATCATTAAATAAGGTGGGCCAATAAAATCTAGAAGAGAGAATTTTTGATACCATTCTATTAGGTTCGTGATGTCCACTAGCTTCTCCACTATGACAGGCTCGAATAATTTCTGCTTGCTCTTCATTAGGGATACACCTTCTTAGCACTTGGTTAGTACAAAGACGGAAAAGGTAAGGATCATCCCAAATGTAATGCTTTACATTGGCTTGCAGCTTCTTTCTTTGTTGCCATGTGAAGTCCCTTGGCATATAAGCACCTGCGAGAAAATTTGCCACATTAGCAAACCAAGTTATAGAGATTTCACAAACAAATAATGCACAAATACGCTCATCAGGCAATAAGTCCACAATCTCCCCTTTCTCAACATGATCATGCTCCAATCTTAACAAATGATTTGCCATATGGTTCTTTGCTCCCTTCTTGTCTTTGATCTCCAAATCTAATTCTTACAAGAGGAGTACCCATCTTATCAATCTTGGCTTGGATTTCTTCTTGGCAAAGAAATGCCTTAATGCTACATGGTCAGACCATACCACAATTTTTGCTCTAAGTAGATATGATCGAAACTTCTCAAAGGTAAATACAATAGCAAAAAGCTCCTTTTTAGTTGTGGTTTAATTAACTTGAGCTCCTGTCAAAGTGTGACTTGCATAATAAATTGTACAAAATACTTTCTCTTGCCTTTGTTCGAGTACTGATCCCACTGCAAAATCACTTGCATCGCACATTAGCTCAAAGGGCAAATTCCAATCTGGAGATATGATCACCAAAGCTGAAATAAGCCTTTGCTTCAACAATTCAAAAGCCAATAAATATTCATCATTAAATTCGAAAGGAGCATCTTTCATTAACAAATTAGATAAATGATTTGCAATTTTTGAAAAATCTTTTATGAACCGACTATAAAAACCTACATGGCCTAGGAAACTCCAAACTCCCTTGACATTGGTTGGTAGTGGAAGCTTCTCTATAACCTCTATCTTTGCTTTGTCTACCTCAATCCCTTTCTCAGAAATTTTGTGTCCCAAAACTATACCTTTCCTTACCATAAAATGGCATTTCTTCCAATTTAATATTATGTTGGTCTTCTTATACCTACCAAATACTAAATCAATATGCTCTAAAAAACTCTCAAAATCTATCCCATAAATGGTAAAGTCATCCATTAATACCTCCATAAATTTTTCTATAAATTATGAAAGATTGCCATCATGCACCATTGAAATGTAAGCCGATGCATTACACAAGCCAAAAGGCATCCTCCTATAGGCGAATGTGCCATAAGGGAAGGTAAAGGTTGTTTTCTCCTGATCTTTAGAGGCTATGGGGATTTGCAGGTATCTCGAATACCCATCTAAAAAGCAGTAAAACCTATTACCTGTTAACCTTTCTAAAATCTGATCAATGAATGGCAATGGGAAATTATCTTTTCTGGTGGTTTGGTTCAATCTCCTATAATCTATGCACACCTCCACCAACCCGTAATTGTCCGAGTTGAATGAATTCATCTAATTCATTATTTACCACTTTCATTCCCCCCTTCTTAGGGACACATTACACTAGGCTAACCCATTTACTATAAGAGATTGTATAGATTATACCTGAATCAAGTAGTTTGAGTACCTCTTTCTTTACAACCTCTTGCATAGCCAGATTGTGCCTTCTTTGAGGTTAAGCTACTGGTTTACAATCTTCCTCCATAGGAATTCGATGAGTGCAATAGCTTGGATTAATGCCCTTTAAGTTTGCTATCCCCCCATCCTATAGCCTCTTTCTACTTTTTCAACACCTTGAGCAGTGTCTCCTCTTCAACACCTGTTAACAAAGAAGAGATAATTACTCACTTTTCTTCATTTTCAAAAAATAATTCTTTAAATGAGGAGGAAGAGGTTTAAGTTCATATTTCAACTCCCCCTCTTGTAAAGTAGTTCTCTCTTGCTTCAGATTCTTCTCTTTGCATCCCTTCTCCACAGCTCCTATCCATTTTTCTTATACTCCATCCAACTCTTCACTCTCCAAAGAATGCATCAAGCTTGAATTCACTGGATCATTCAGCAACACTTTTCCTTGCATCTCCTCTACACATTCATCAATTTTGTCCACGAAATAGACCAACTCTTCTAGATCACTTGATGGATATTTTTAAGACTTGTTCATATCTACCACCAATTCTTTGTTGTTTAATCTAAGAGTGACCTTTTGCCTATGAACATCAATTAGAGCCTTTCCAGTGTTCAGGAATGGCCCATCCATAATAAGTGGTGTCTTCCTATCCTCTTCCATCTACATGACCAAAAAATCTACAGGAAAAATAAAATTTCCCCACTTTCACCAGTAAGTCCTCAATAACTTTGATAATCTTGTTTTTAATGTTTATTTTTTGGATAATTTTGTGTGTTTTAGTGTCTCATCTTGCATGCTTTAGTGTTTTAATGCTAAAATATTGTTTCTTATGTTTATTTTAGTTATTTTGATAAATTTAAAGTTTTTTAGGTGATTAATGGTCTTAATTTCACTTTATATAGGAATTTTTGCTAAGGCACGGCTGAGACAAACTATCCCATCCGTGTCCAATGCAGATGGAAAAACTCACCATTTCACTAATGGCCATTTCGTTAAAGGTTGCAGCTGAGAAAAAGTGTCCCAGTCGTGGCAAAGTGCAGCCTGTAAATGCCTTTTGATCAAGAAGCTCATAGAGATTGAGACAAACTATCCCAACCGTGCCCATTCCTTCTATCGCGGCTGAGACAAAAGTGTCCTAGCCGTGGCCTCTTGGACAACTCTATAAAAGCTATAAAATTTTCTACTTAAAGGGAGTCTTTTCTAGGGTTTTGTGCTTAGAGTGTTTAAGTAGAGAAGATAATGCAGTTTTTCATATTTTGAGGGTTTTTCATACTTAGTATTAGAGTTTTACTTGTAAAAATCACACTTTTAGCTTAGTTTTACTTCAAGAACACAAAAATAGTTATAGTTTTAGTTTCTAGTATTGATGATTACAACTTACAATCAAAGTGCTATTTGAAGAAGAAGAGAAGGAGCTTCATCAACTTCAAATCTTCAGCTTCAAATGGGTTTTATAGTTTTCACTCTTACTTTGTTCATTTTTTACATTATGGATAGTGAGTAGTTATCTTTGTTTCTTGGGGAAGCTTTGAATCCCTTACTCACAATGTGACTATTGAGCATATTTTGATTTTTACATGAATGAATGGTCCATTTCACTATTACATATTTATATTTCATGGATTTTCAATCTATTGAGTTAATTTCCATACATGGATGAATGATGTTCATCATATATCTTTGGATGTCTATTGAGTCTAGTGGATTGAAGTCTATGAATAATCTTGCTCAGTTTTTTTTTCATGAATTCTGTATTATTTTAGACGAATTCGGAATGGGATTCTAAGTGTATGGTAATTATGATTTTAGAATTAGAGTATGGAGTGAAATGGATGAGATTTGGGTTGTTTGGCTCCAGAATGGGAAAGCAACCCAAACTTACCATGTTAGACCCGTGTATAGGCTAGTTATTAGGTTGGCTCTGAAATGGGAAGATTATCAACTAGAATAGCTGACTCCGAAATGGGAAGCTTGGGTTAAGAGGGTTATCCCGAATTCATTCATGTATTCTTTAAGATAAAATTAATTCACAGTGGGTATAGGGTGGATGAGTGTACCTAAGCAACATTTTAATTTCTATACATTTTCATACTTGCTAATTTTTCTAAATTAAATACATACTCAATTCACTGTTATTAAAATTAAATTTCCCTTCATTGCATATTTTAGCTTTTAAAGTTTGCATTATACAAATTAAACAACTTATACACACTAAATTGGGAATTCATTAGCATACAAATTAATTTCCATAATTTTCACACACATTTCCCTTAGGTTCGATATTTACGAGTCCTAAATATACCAGACTTTATTACTGTCGATCTAGTGCACTTGCTAGGGTCACAACAAGTTTTTGGCACCATTGCCGGGGAATTTGACGTTGTTAGTAAGCTGTGATTATTGTTTGTATGTGTTTTCTTTTTCGTATTTTATTTTTCTTGATTCTTTTCAGGTGAAAATTGGTGCATGAACAAAACAAGACAAGTGCAATTACTGCCTGTTGATCCTGAAATCGAGAGGACCCTATACACCAAAGAAAGAGAGCTAATATAGATAACAAGATGGAGCATGATCCTCCTCTTTATGAGTTTCCTCCCGAGAATGAACAAGTGCCAAGGGCATATGAACAAATGCCAGGGGCAAGAAGAGAAGAAATGCCTAGACAAAGGACCATAAGAGAGTACGTTGTGCCAAGGTGGAATGAAGATCATCGAACAATTGTATTACTGAGAGGAGTACAATTTGAGCTCAAGCCAGCCACCATCACTATAGTACAAAGAAATCAGTTCTCTGGTTCAAAAGTAGAAGATCCAGTTCAGCATATCTACATATTTCTGAAAGTTAGTGACACTGTTCAAATTTTAGGTGTTAGTACGGATGCAGTAAGGTTGAAGCTATTTCCATTTAAATTGATTGGTAAAGCAAGATAGTGGCTACAAATGTTACCACGATAGTCAATATGGTCATGGGATCAGATATAAGAAAAGTTTTTAATGAGATTTTTCCCTCCATTAAAGACTGCAAGCATTCAAAATAGCATCATGGGTTTCTATCAAATGAATGAATAGCCTTTTCACGAGGCCTGGGAGAGGTTTAAGAGATTATTGAGAAGTTGTCCGCATCATGAGATAGAAGTTTACCAACTGATGACCATCTTTTATGTTGGAGTTACACCTCAAACAAGGTCATTATTGGATGCAGGATTAGCAGGATCTTTTTTGAACAAGCTACCTGACGATGCTTTTCAGTTGTTGGATGAGATGGAAGCAAATGACTCTCAATGGACTGCCCCTAGATCAGTCCCAAGGAGACAAGGTTTACACAATGTGGATGAAGTGGCATTATTAAAAGCCCAGCTAGAATTGGTAAAGAAGGAGTTGAGTGGCTTGAAAGTTCAAAATGTGGCTGCAATAAATCAAGGACATGGGCCATGTAAAAGTAGGTAAGTTATCTAAGAAGGAGGAGTTGTAAGAGATGTAAATACATTAGGCGATTTTAGAAGGAATGATCCCTAAAGCAATTCATATAATCCGGGATGGAGAAATCACCCAAATTTCTCTTGGAAGGATGGAAATCAACAAGCTTCACCTTCTCAACCACAAGCAAGAGCCCCTTACCGCATAAATGCTTATCATAGTTATGCTCAGCCCTACCAACCACAAACCACCAATCACTACAAGCTCCTTATCCACCGAACCACCATCAAGGGCACAGCTCTAATCATTCCTAATCATACCACCCACCGGGATTCCAATCAAGACCACCCATTCAAGAAAAGAAGCCTAACTTAGAAGACATGTTTGCCATCTTTATGAATAGCCAACAACAATTTATGAGAAGTCAAGAATCAAGATGGAAATCTCAAGAGCAATGAAACCGGAACCAAGATGCTTTAATGAGAAATTTGGAGACTCAATTGTGTCAACTTGCAACTTCAATGTCAAATAGAAAACCAGGGAAATTTCCTTCAAATGTGGATCGTAATCCCAAGGAGAAGGCCAAAGCAATCACTTTGAGAAGCGGCAAGGAAGTAGCACGAGAGGAAGAAAGAGGTAAATCACCAACTTCATCAACTGATTTGGAGGAACCAATGCGGAAGATAAGTATTTCTAACACTAAAGTAGAGGTAAAAGTGGATGCTCTAAGGAATGACAAGGGAAAGAGTATTGTGAATCTGAACATAGAGGATCTTGAGATCAATAGGTTGCCATTTCTTGCTGTAGCTAGGAAAGAGAAGAAAAATGAGCAATTGGTTAGGTTTCTAGAAATGTTTAAGAAATTACATATTAACTTGCCTTTTGCTGAAGCCCTAACACACATGCCCAATTATGCTAAATTTATGAAGGAATTTTGTTCTAACAAAAAGAAATTAGAAGGGTATGAAATTGTGCAACTCACGAAAAACTGTAGTGCAATTATTATGAATAAGATTCCTAAAAAATTGGAAGATCTAGGTAGTTTTACTCTACCTTGTGAAATTTGTGAGACCTTTGTTGGAAACTCTTTATGTGATCTAGGAGCCAGCATTAACTTGATGCCTTATTCCATGTGCAGGAAACTCAACTTAGGGGATCTAAAAGAAACATGAATGAGACTTCAACTTGCAGATAGATCAATGAGAAAGCTGAAGGGAGTTATTGAGGACTTACTGGTGAAAGTGGGAAAATTTATTTTCCCTGTATATTTTGTGGTCATGGAGACGGAAAAGGATAGAAAGACACCACTTATTATGGGTAGGCCATTCCTGAACACTGCAAAATCTCTAATTGATGTCCATAGGCAAAAGGTCACTCTTAGATTCAACAACAAAGAATTGGTGGTAGATATGAACATGTCTCAGAAATATCCATCAAGTGTTCTAGAAGACTCGATCTATTTCATGGACAAAATTGATGAATGTGTAGAGGAGATGCAAGAAAAAGTGTTGTTGAATGATCCAGTGAATTTAAGCTTGATGCATTCTTTGAAGAGTGAAGAGTTGATGGAGTAGAAGAAAAATGGATAGCAGCTGTGGAGAAGGGATGCGAAGAGGAGAATCTGAAGCAAGAGAGAACTACTTTACAAGAGGGGGAGTTGAAATCTGAACTTAAACCTCTTCCTCCTCATTTAAAGTATGTATTTTTGGAAAACGAAGAAAAGCCCATAATTATTTCTTCTTTGTTGATAGGTGTTGAAGAGGAGACACTGTTCAAGGTGTTGAAAAAGTACAAAGAGTCTATAGAATGGGAGACAGTAGAACTAAAGGGCATTAATCCAAGCTATTGCACTCATCAGATTCCTATGGAGGAAGATTGCAAACCAATAGCTCAACCACAAAGAAGGCTCAATCAGGCTATGCAAGAGGTTGTAAAGAAAGAGGTACTCAAACTACTTGATTCAGGTATAATCTATCCAATCTCTAATAGTAAATGGGTTAGCCCAGTGTAATGTGTCCCTTAGAAGGGGGGAATGATAGTGGTAAAGAATGAATTAGATGAACTCATTCCAACTCGGATAATTACGGGTTGGAGGGTGTGCATAGATTACAGGAGATTGAACCATGCCACCCGAAAGGATCATTTCCCATTGCCATTCATTGATCAGATGTTAGAAAGGTTAGCGGGGAATAGGTTTTATTGCTTCTTAGATGAGTATTTAGGATACCTGCAAATCCCCATAGCTCTTGAAGATCAGGAGAAAACAACCTTTACCTGCCCTTATGGCACATTCGCCTATAGGAAGATGCCTTTTGGCTTATGTAATGCGCAAGCTATGTTTCAGCGGTGCATGATGGCAATCTTTCATGATTTTATAGAAAAATTTATGGAGGTATGACCGGATTCTAGCAAGTGTACTAGATCGGCTAGTAATATAGGTAAATAAGATTATTACCTAAAATATCGAACCCAAGGAAAACTTGTGCTTGTATGTGCTATTTCAATTTCAAAACCAATTTTTGTGTGTAAAAGAAAGAAAAGAAATCCCAAAGTTGTGATGATTGAAGTTTTAAAACTAAAACAAACTAAAATAAAATAAGGAGTTAAAATAAATAAAGATCTAATGAAAGCAAGTGAATTGAACGAGGTAAAAATCAATATTAAAAACAACTTTCACTAAAGGACTATCCACCTTAACAAATATTGCTATGACTTAAACAAAAGAAAACATAAAAGTGATTATGGAGGATTTAGTTTAATAAACCCAGATAACTTTATTCAAGATTATCATTCCAAGCATCAAAATTTTCTTATTCAGATAAATTTAACACTTAGCATAAAAAATTGAATTAATTCTTCTAGATGTCTATTAAATCCTTTCTCAAGAGATTTAACTTCCACCTATTCTTAGTTACACTTTTCTCAATCTTAACTTACTTAAATCAACACACAATTATGGCTTATTCGGATTATAATCATGCATTAATCCAAATAAATTAACCTAAGAGCATGAAAGTCATTAATCAACTCAAATCAATGAATTAACCAATGCTTAATCAAGTTAACAATCAACATAAATTTGAGTAAAGACAAGACTATGTTTAAGAACTAAGAAATAACCAACTTGTATTAAATTAAAGAACAAACTCAAGTCTTAATAATACAAGTTACGAATTTAAGTATCCTTTAGCAAAAGTTAAAGAAAACTACTCACAATACATTCTTAAAATTAAAAAAAAAGTTTGAAGAAAAACAGTAAAATCTAAGTAACGTAAAAACAAACATAAAGAGAATAATACTTAATTCTATAGTTAATCTCTCTAATTGATCTCCCTTCTCTGATGTTTTTTTTACTGCTATTTATAGGGAAAAATCGTAGTAAATTTCTTCTTAAACTCCAGACATAGAATAGGAAGTGAACTCTACTAAAACAGGAAGCTCGAAAATCCTTCGCGAAGTGGGAGTAGGAATCACGTGGCCACGCCCTTCCATTTTCATTTTCTACACGTGGTCACGTGTCTTCAAGTTCTTCCTCACACGTGGCCACGTGTGAATTATGCCTTCCCTCACACGTGGTCATGTGTCTTCAATGCTTCCTTCAATTTCTCTTTCACGTGGCCATGGATGAAAATAGCTTAACCCTTCACATGGCCATGTCTTCGAAGTTTTATGTCTTCACGTGACCACGGGTAGAATTCTTCATTAATTTCACGTGGTTACGTGAAAAGCTTCTGGACTGAAAGCTCGTTTTTCTCGCAACAACTTCCAATATTTGCACTTTTGGCCTTAATCTTTGCCCTTTTTACAATTTAAGCCCTTTTATATCAATTTTAACCATAAAACCAAAAAAACATGAAATTAACCTCAAAAACATAAATATTAACAAATTAACTCTAATTTAACCTAAATAAAATCAAAATAACTAAATAACAAAACTAAAAACATATCAAAAACTATATATAATTCACACTTATCAAGGTATTCATGGATGACTTTACCATTTATGGGCTAGACTTTGAGAGCTATTTAAAGCATCTTGATTTAGTATTGGGTAGGTGTAAAAAGACCAACTTAGTATTAAATTGGGTGAAATGCTATTTTATGGTAAGGGAAGGTATAGTTTTGGGACACTAAATTTCTAAGAAGGGGATTGAGGTAGACAAAGCAAAGATAGAAGTTATAAAGAAGCTTCCACCACCAACCAATGTCAAGGGAGTTAAGAGTTTCCTAGGCCATGCAGGTTTTTATCGTCGGTTCATAAAAGATTTTTCAAAAATTGCAAAGCCTTTGTCTAATTTGTTAATGAAAGATGCTCCTTTCGAATTTAATGATGAATGTTTATTGGCTTTTGAATTGTTGAAGCAAAGGCTTATTTCAGCTCTGGTGATCATATCTCAAAATTGGAATTTGCCCTTTGAGCTAATGTGCGATGTAAGTGATTTTGCAGTGGGAGCAATACTCAGATAAAGGAAAAAGAAAGTATTTTGTACAATTTATTATGCCAGTCACACTTTGACAGGAGCTCAAGTTAATTACACCACAAATGAAAAGGAGCTTCTTGCTATTGTATTTGCCTTTGAGAAGTTTCAATCATATCTACTTGGAGAAAAAATTATGGTGTGGTCTGACCATGCAGCATTAAGGCATCTATTTGCAAAGAAGGAATCCAAGCCAAGATTGATAAGATAGGTACTCCTCTTGCCTTTTATTTCGTTTCAAATCCAAAAGGGTGGCACAATAGAGACAAATAGTCCTAGCCGTGCCTTTCATTTTATCAAAATGGGGAGTTTTGATTTTAACCTTGGCACGGCTGAGACAAATAGTCCCAGCCATGCCTCTTTGAATAACTATCTAATTTTTTTCATTTTTAAACCGATCTTTGGCCCCATTTTCTCATTTTTTCACTCTCATCTGCATTTTCTTCATCATTTTCATCCTTTTCTCTCCATTTTTGCTTCCATTCTCTCTTCTCTCCTCTCTTTGTTTTTGGTTTAATTTTTGTTTTGTTTGAGTTTTGTCGATTTTTTTTCTCCTTTGTTAAATCTGCGATTTTGTGTTCCCATCCCCATGTTCTTGCCTTTTTCATTGCAATTCTTGTATTTGTGATGTTTATGGTTTATTTTTGGTTCGTTTTATGCATTCTTATTTGTTTATTTGTTGCAAAACACATCCACCCGCCAACTGGTAGATGAAATGCCAATGAGAGGTAAGCAAATTTTTGTTCTCTTTAATTGTCACGAATTCTTGCATCTTTTCTTTTTATTTGTGGATGGTTATGAATGTTGGCATGTGTTTGGTTAGTTTTATGCATCCTTGTGTGTATTTTGTTGCCAAATGAACTCCGACCACCAATTGTTCGATGAAATGCCAAAGAGAGATTAACATAACTTTTTTGCTTAAATTGTCACAATGTCTTGCTTCTTTAACATTAATTATTGAATCGGTTATGATTTTTGGCATGTATTCTGTGAGTCTCCTGCATTTAGGTTGGGTTATTTCTTGTTTCTATTGCCAAAACAAATCTACCCATCAATTATTTGATGAATTGGCCAAGAGAAGCAAGAAAATTTTTCTGCTTTAGTTGCTTGCCCTTGTTTGCCTCACACTCATGCTCAAGAAACATTTGCAATGTTTTTATGCTTTACGAATGGTAGAGAAGATTAATATAAGAGTTGGACAAATGTGTGTGTTTGGGCCATGTTTGTTGAGTTTTTGGTTGTCCCTAACTCAATTGCATATGCTTTAATTTGTATTTTGGTTCCAGTATTCTTGTGTGTAGTCCACTTGTGTTTGTTTATGTTTGTTCCTTATGTTTTAGACAGGTTATTTGTTATATATTTTACACTACAAGTGCCTTATTTTGTCTTTAATGCTTATATGTTGTGTTGTGTTATAGGCGAAATGGCACCCAAATGATCTCGTCCCGACACTGGTGCTTCATCATCTGCCCCTCAAAGGTCCTCAAAGGTTAAGGTTCTAACATAGGTTCCCATAGAATTTAGGGATTGGTGGGACATCTTTTGCAAGCAGGAGTATCTAGCCACCCCTCGCCTAAATATGGAAGTTATGGCAGAGTTGGGCTTCAAGAATGAATTGGATAGATTGTTTACTGGTGTAGGCTGGAAAGTTTTCTACGAGTTGAATGAAAAGGTATACCCTCATTTGGTCCGTGATTTTTTTGAGCATAGTTAATTTCAGAATGGGAGTGGATAGCTATGATAATCCAGGCCATTTGAGTTTTTGGCTCGACGGCAGTCCATATCAAATGACCTTTAATGCATTTTTTGAAATCTTGGGTTTCAATCAACATGCTCCCCGGGACATTACTCATCTAAACAAATAGGAAATCTGGATGGGAGTTTGTGATCCCGAGGATCCTACATATTTTAACCCCAAGAATACCAAGGTGCATCACCTGAGATCACCCATTGATAATTATGCATCGGTATTTGGCCTTGGCTTTCTTTAGCCACCTTGAAGGGCCCAGTAATGTAAATGCAAGTGAGGCCACCATTCTTTATGTGATGCATAATGGTATTAGGCTGAATGGGGCATCATTCATTGCCCAGAAGGTCTTGGATTTGCACTCATTCCTAAAGAGGGATTCGAAGCTAGCAATGGGAGGGTCGTAACCACTTTAGCCCATTTTCTCAACCATACAAGGTTGGGTGTTGCAATTGATAAGACCATGATCATTGATCGAAAAATGTTGCGGAATATGGTTGTACTGATTGATGACCCTCGCATTCTAGGGCAAGGACATTTGGTGGTTTCGGATCGGGCTTTATATAGAGCAGCTGTGCACAAGGGAGACACGAAATTAGAGCGACCTGAAGCTGAAGCATCTTCCTTATCCTCTTAGCAATACATTGCTCTTAATACCAGACTTGATAGCATTTCTCAGAGGATGGACTCCGGGTTCACATCCATTATACAATAGATGGATGACATTGTTACAGCTCTTAGGATGCTACAATCCCGATTTGACAACCAATTCCCGCCTGCACTGCCGCCTTCCTTGCCATGATTTTAGGAATTTTTCCTGCTCTTATCACTTCCTTGTTGTTTATACTCTTTTGGTCTTTTGCTGGGGACAACAAAAGTTTTAAGTGTGGGGTGAGGTTTGAGGATGAAGACTATTTGACTTAGTTTTTCTGTATTTGCTTTTGATGCTTTTTCTTTCTAGTATGGGATGTTTTTAGTTATTTGCTGTTGCGTTATGACTGTAGTTTACTAATCGAATTTCTTTCATGTTTTCCATATTTTTTCATAATTTTTATCTTGGATGTTTGATTTTTGTTTTAGTTCTTATCTTTTGTGCTTGAAATTTAAATTACATTTTGCATTTTTTTAGTTTTGATTTAGTTTATTTTCTTAGGTTGTGAATTAGTCTTGCAATTAGCCTGAGCTTGCCAGTTAATCTTGTTTTGAATCCATTTGAACTTAAAATTTGAACTGCTTATTTAGGAGGTTTGAGTAGCCAGAGTGTAGTAGTATTGTTCAGGGAAGTTCTTCTTTTGAATTGATTTCGATTAATTATATACCATTCAATTTCTAACTTAATGAGCACAGTAGGCTAAGTTTTATGAAATTAAAACCAGTGAGTTAAAGCATTCGAGTGAAGAAATTCTGGAATAGTTAGAAACTTCCTCATCACCCTTCAAAATGAATATTCAACTTAGATAAGATTAGGATATGACCCAGGCAGCCTTCTTTGGTAACCAATTTTTAAATGACTTTTGACCTACCCTTAGTAAATTTTACCATTGTTAGCCCCTTTGAGCTTAATTGGTATGCTTAAAGCATACTATTTAATTTACGTTGATTAAACTTATGCTAAACCATGCAGCCTAAAATGCCTTTGTCTGTCCCACTTTGGAATTGGCCACTCTAGGTTCGAAAATGAAATTTGCATGTTAGGTCTGATAAATTTTTGATTATCAGTTGAGAAGAAAAGGGAAGTTAAAGTTTTTTTTTTAGGATTATGGAGCATAAACGTTCTAGATATTATGGAACAAGTTGATAAACAATTACTTCTTTTGGTGCCCTTCTTACTAAGTGAATGAATATTTCACTATTAAAAAATTATATGTATAAAAAAATCAATTATTATGCAGCAAAAAATAAGCCCTGGTGATCCTGGTTTGTTTTGTGTTTTTTATTGGAGATGACCTTTGTGGTTCATGTGCTAAAGGAGAGGCTTATGACTGTTTTGATATGCAAGCACAAAATTGTTGTAATTCTCTGTTTCCTTGATTGCTGGAATTCACCGGTAGTTTTGGTTTTTGAAAGAAAATAAATCTATTTTAGCCTCACACACACACAAAAGAAATTGTATGGTATAGATCAGTTTGAGTCTTTTTAATTGAATTCTTCATCTGAGTGTCTTCTACTATGTGTTGCTAAAGTCTCTATGAATTTGCTTGTTCTGATGTGGAGTTTGAATTTTCAAGATTGTAGATGATTCGTTTGCTTGAGGGCGAGCAAAAAGCTAAGTGTGGGGTAGTTGATAATCTTGTTTTTAATGTTTATTTTCTGGATAATTTTGTGTGTTTTAGTGTCTCATCTTGCATGCTTTTAGTGTTTTAAAGCTAAAATATTGTTTCTTATGTTTATTTTAGTTATTTTGATAAATTTAAAGTTTTTTAGGTGATTAATGGTCTTAAATTTCACTTTATGCAGGAATTTTTGCTAAGGCACGGCTGAGACAAACTATCCTAGCCTTGTCCAATGCAGATGGCAAAACTCACCGTTTTACTAATGGCCACGGTTGAGACAAAGTGTCCCAACCGTGCCCAATCAAGGAATCAAAGTGCATCATTTTGTTAAAGGTCACGGCTGAGATAAAGTGTCCCAGCCGTGGCAAAGTGCAACCTATAAATGCCTTTTGATCCAGAAGCTCGTAGCGACTAAGACAAACTATCCCAGTCGTGCCCATTCCTTCTGTCGCGGCTGAGACAAGTGTCCCAGTCGTGGCCTCTTGGACAGCTCTATAAAAGCTGCGAAATTTTCTGCTTAAAGGGAGTCTTTTTTAGGGTTTTGTGCTTAAAGTGTTTAAGTAGAGAAGAAAACACAGTTTTTCATATTTTGAGGGTTTTTCATAATTAGTATTAGAGTTTTACTTGTAAAAATCACACTTTTAGCTTAGTTTTACTTCAAGAACACAAAGATAGTTATAGTTTTAATTTCTGGTTTTCAAGATAATAACTTACAATCAAAGTGTTGTTTGGAGAAGAAGAGAAGGAGCTTCATCAACTTCAAATCTTCAGCTTCAAATGGGTTTTATAGTTTTCACTCTTACTTTATTCATTTTTTACATTATGGATAGTGATTAGTTATCTTTGTTGCTTGGGGAAGTTTTGAATCCCCTACTCACAATGTGAATATTGAGCATATTTTGATTTTTACATGAATGAATGGTCCATTTCACTGTTACTTATTTATATTTCATGGATTTTCAATCTATTGAGTTAATTTCCATACATGGATGAATGATGTTCATCATATATCTTTGGATGTCTATTGAGTCTAGTGGATTGAAGTCTATGAATAATCTTACTCAGTTTTTCTTTCATAAATGCTGTATTATTTTAGACGACTCCAAAATGGGATTTTAAGTGAGCAGTAATTGTGATTTTAGAACTAGAGTATGGAGTGAAATGGATGAGATTTGGGTTGTTTGGCTCCAGAATGGGAAGGCAACCCAAACTTAGGATGTTAGACCCGTGCATAGGCTAGTTGTTTTGCTGGCTCCAGAATGGGAAGTTTAGCAACTAGAATAACTGGCTCCGGAATGAGAAGATTGGGTTAAGAGGGTTATCTCGAATTCATTCATGTATTCTTTAAGATAAAATTAATTCACAGTGGGTATAGGGTGGATGAGTGTACCTAACACTACTAAAAAAATGTAAATTAGCGACGACAAAAGTCTTCGCTAACTGATATTTTTTCGTCTTTACATCAGTTTAGCGACAACTTAGCGATGACTTTTATTTTGAAACAAAAGTCGTTGTAGCATAATTTAGCTATAACAAGAAGTCGTCGCCAAATTTTATCGACAATAGAGCGTTGTCGCTAAATATTTGTCGCCATTTTGCTACAATAATATTCACGCATAATTTTGCGACGACAATATTTTCGTCGTAACATTGCTACGACATTATTCACGCAAAATTTTTTGATGACAATATTTTCGTCGCAACATTGCGACCACATTGTTCACGCAAAATTTTGCGGCGACAATATTTTCGTAGCAACATTGCGACGACAATGTTCACGCAAAATTTTGGGACGAGAGTATTTTCATCGCAATATTGCTACGACATTGTTGACACTAAATAGCTACTATTTAAACATTCTAATCCCTCGCTAAATTAAAATTATTTTTTAAAAAATTAATATGAAAATTTCATCATTTAAATGATAAACCAAATATGACAAATTTATATTTATAGACTACTTAATATTTAATACAAAAATATATATATTCATGAAAAGATTGTTATTTACAAATTGATACCATTGTTAATTGTAAAGTTAAAATAATACACGCATATATAACAATAACAAATGTCATCCAAAATGTCACACTATATACTTATAACTATAATGTAAAGAGATACATTTGCTCCTAAATCTACTGCCGAAAAAAGTTGTTGCATCTCCATCTATTGCTGGATTTATCTAACCAGCTGATCCATCTCTTGTTCATACTCAGCATAAATCTCAACTTAAAACTCAATCCGCATAGTGGACAAATATTGCAAGTACAAGCTATGAGAAATAAATAGAAAATTAATACAAGGGTGTGAGGAATTAACATGAGGCAAACCCACTAAAAACACAAGCAGTGGATCATCCTTTTTGAGATTTCTAGGAATAATATCGAATTTTAAAAAGCTTAGCTTTGGTTGTTTGTGGGGTTTTATCAATCTATCGCATGGCTATGGAATGAGAATGATAATCAAGTCTAGTCTAATATGCTACCTTGTGTCAAAATCAATTAAGATTTCTAAATAAAATTAAAAATAACAAAAGTATAAAAGCCCACTGTGAGTAATCAAATGATGCCTGGATCAAAAACAAGAAATAATTGTATACCAACATCTTTACATGCATTAAGAAGATGCTAAAAGTATGCATCCTGCGTTGAGTGGTGGTTAATGGGTAACATGTAGAAACTTCAATACCAAGCCCAGCAAATGGGTTAATTAGGATTTAACATGACTTGACCACCATATATTCTAGAACCAAATGAAGCTTTTAGAATCAAATAGGAAATAATTCTGACCTGGGGAATATACTTGATAACTGTACCACCTAACGCTTAATGTATATTAATATTCAAACTATGATGATTGATTTTGAACTATGATAATTAACATGTTATAAACATTTCTCCTTCCCTTTCTTTGAATGTTTAAGTGCTTTTATTTGAAATATAAATGTTGTAAATATATCAGTATGTTATATACATGATTGGATTGATAATTAAATACTAACAATGAAAAATATTAGTTGACAAAATATAAGTAATGAGTAAGAAGCAAGTCCACAGTCCAAGTGGACTTCCATCTATTAGGATTTGGCTCAGATAATTCCATATTCCCTAAACTTTGTACTCTAAAGCAATACCATGGTTGAAAATGTCATTGGACTCCAAAATATATAGCCGACCATCACCACCTATTTCTCCCTCTAGACTAGGCTAATACCAAAAGGCAATATAGGCATTATTGTAAGAAGCAGACTAATAAATAAACTCCAGCATGAAACAAGGATGCAAGGGTGTGGTTAGGTCCATCATCAAGATTAATAAATAAACTCTTAACAATGAACAAGATGTGTGAAAGAAGAAATGATACTACATTACTTACTGGAGATTATTAATAAATTGCCAAGAAAAAATGTGGGTAAAGAGACCAACTTATACATATAATTATGATTGGTTGAGTTCAAGTGCAAATGCCTAGACTTGAATCAGTAGGAGCTAGTGCAATTATAAGATTTCTAAATCAATTCATCATTTCAAAATCAAATTTCCAATGTTTTGCTTACCAGGCCTAGTTTGAAGAGTAAATTGTTCACATATGCATCACTACTAGTATGCTTTTACTGGCATAAATTAAATAATAAAAACTTCCATACTTTGATGATCAGCATCTGGCAATATTATGTAAGATTGCTTGAGAAAAAATTACAAACACCGAATCACTACTCCAATAACATAAATAGAATTATCAAGAATTCATGCAAACTCATATGATCAAGCAGCGGAGACATTTTAACAACATTGACTAGATGTTCTATCACATAGGTTTTGATAAGGGTCAATGTTCTGATGTCCCACAGCTAGAGAAACATAATAGGAATTAGCATATGAACATTTGGGTAAACTCCAACAAATACACACACATATAAAGATGGGGAGAAAACATATATCTAAGAATTATACCTTAGCAGACTTGTCTAAAGAACCACTAATGAAGTGTGAACCATCTGAAGACTTTGTAAATAATGCTATTGTCTTCTTATGTCCTACTTCCCATTCTGACTCTTTCAGAAGTTTTCCAGTCTACAAGTTTGATCGAAGAGCACAACTTTAAAACTAAATCAGCAAATAAACTCCATGAAAAACAAAAAAACCTATACATATGACAAATTTAGGGCTTAAGAGTACTAACAAATGGCAGTAGAATAGGCATGCATATCATCATACACCATCGCCTAAGAAACTATTGAATACTCAACAAAATCCATGATCCAATAGGCATGCATATCATAGTTAAAAGCCATTTTTCAAGGTTATTTTAGAAATTCCAGTTAATTTCTAAACCAATTGAATCAAATAATTCATATGCAAGACATGGGATGCAAGTTGGTGATAAAATTAAGCCAGTATAACCTTAAGAACTACTCAAATCAGAGTGTGACATTATCAAAATCAAAAATTGATAAGAGTGGAAGTAATTCGAAAAATAAAGTGAAGGTGTCATGATCCTGGAACTAGAGTAACAAATAACTGGAACGGGAGAAAAAATTGATAAGTAATACAATTGAATCAAGAAGAGGGATGCTCAAAGCAGCACATAAATAACCATGGAGTTGGCAGCCTGGGAGGGAAACGTGCAATATAAGATGTTTGGTGGCCAACCAGTACTCAGTGGTCAGTGCATGCTTTAGCGGTAGCTTAAACACGGGACAACAAAACTCTGTCCTAAGCTGAACTAGGGCAATGATTAGTACACCTTTCAGCCACTTGTTTACAGATCAAAAAAATAAAAAAAAATAAAAGGCACATATATAGTGAATAAACAAAACAACTGCAAAAATTTGGAAAGAAAAGGAATTCTTTCTTATGAGATCCCTACACATACTGCTGTCATTACTTGTTCTGAGTAGGATTTGAAAGGCTTGGGGGAGCCTACCTTAGACTTGTCTCTAGACCTTCCTGAGAATCTTTAAAAGCTCCAGTTGAATTATTTGTCTTAGATGAAATGGGGAGACAGGTACTAGCAGCTTCTTTGGTTCATTTTTGTGCCCTGGATGAATCTTTCTTTCATAGTAGATAGACAGTTGAGAAGATGACATAATATTGACAAGAATCAAAGAAAATAGAACCACCAAAGTCATACCAGTCCTCATATTGCTCTCTTGGAAAAAGGATGAAATAAGAGTACTGATAAACTATTGAATACTCAACATTATGTGATTGTGCTTCCGAAAAGATCATTAAAATAATAAAAAAATTTATAAAAAAATGTTACCCATGATCCAAGTTTCAAAAGGAAGAGGACAAGAATAGGAAATTAAACTCATCTTTGAAAAATCATTTGCAAATGTAATGCCAGCTATTATTAAATTTTTCTCTTAATTACACCAACAACCTCATTCTGCCTGCCTTTAGAAACACATGACCCAGTGTTATGTTTACTCAACTCCTCAGAGAACAACCTGATTTCAACTTAAACTCTTTTAGAAAATCATATTCATGATGAACAATTAACAAAGGTAAGAAAGGGACAATTCAAATGTGACTATTAAAATCATATTAACCAGTACAATAGTTATTACTAAGTGCCAATGGAGAGAATATATGCAGGCAGCTGTTGGTGGAATATCATAGCTCTAAATTTGGGCTATTAGTGAAAGTGGCAAGCTTTGTAACCTTCTTATCCTAATTAATTAATTAAATGGGGCAATCACTTTAGTTTAATTTTATAATTATAGATTAATGAATTCATTCTCTAGGTTGTTGTGATATGATGACAACCCCTTGAAGAGTTGGCACATGCATTGTATTTAAAATTGAAAAAATATTCATTTAATGAGAAATAGAAAAGGGAAAATAAAGTATCACATGATACATTATTGCTTATATTTCTTTTGGTGCCCTTTCACTATGTGGCCCCTACTCGAACACTAGTTCATTAGAGAGATTCATGTGGCAGTTAACATCAAATTCATGTAATCTAATTTTAGCTTATCAATGGATTCTACCAATCTTAGCTCATTTGGACTAAAGGACAACATAAATGTACGTCTACGGGAGCCATTAAACAATATAGATATGCATAGAATCAAAAACAAAAAACACTAGAACAACAAAATTTACCAAACAAAAAATCCGAATCCATACCTACAACGAAGAAGAACTTGGATGTTAACACCTTTTTCCCTCTCGTGAAGAGCCGACATCGTTCCGAAATCTAAAGATACAGAGGGGACTTTAACATCTTTATCTCTTTGAAATGATCTATTTTGTATACCTATTTTGCCACCGATTCATGATCAGATTATGAAGACTATGTCTTCATACCTTTTTCCGAAGCTGTAGAGAAAGAGTGACAAAATGGTAATCAAATGGGGGGCTATGGGAAGTAGGTGACGAGCTGGATTAAAACCAGCTGAAGAGAGCCTCAATGTAAGAGAGATTTAACCCACATTCAAAACCAAGTTTAAACCCAAAACTATAAAATTCAAATCACTGACGATCTTGAAGAAAAATGGGAGAGAGGGAGAGGGATAAGAGGGCAGCAACACAAAAGGTAAGGTTTTAGGGATTTAGAAAAGATGAAACCCGCCAACACTTATTTTTATCCCGCTAAAAAATTTAGGGATTTAGCTACAACAACCATGTCGCAAATTTGGCTACAACATTTTTCAAAACTAAAAATTTTGTGAGAGCTATATTATCTCTATTTAATTATATAACTTATAATAATTGATCATAATTGATATTATTGAATAAAAATATAATAATTAGTTTAATTTAGTTATTTAAATTTATTAAAATAAATGGTTTAATTAAATGTAAATGAAATTTAAATATTAAAAATCAAAATTATATAAAAATAGTTAAAAGTAAAATATTAAATAATATATTTCCTTAATTAGCAACAATATTGTTATCGCAAATTAGCTACAACAATGTTGTCGCCAATAAATCTATATGAATTGTATAGTATATTTCATTAATTAGCAACAACATTTTTGTCGCAAATTAGCCATAATAATGTTATAGCTAATTTAATAGATCTAATTATTTTTTTAATTTAATTATTTTATTATATAACTTATAATAATTGATCACAATTGATATTATTGAAAATAAATATAATAATTAGTTTAATTTAGTTATTTAAATTTATTAAAATAAATGGTTTAAATAAATATAAATGAAATTTAAATATTAAAAATCCATATTATATAAAAATAGTTAAAAGTAAAATATGAAATAATATATTTCCGTAATTAGCGACAACATTGTTGTTGCAAATTAGCTACAACAATGTTGTTGCCAAAAAATATATATGAATGGTATAGTACATTTCATTAATTAGCGACAACATTGTTGTCGCAAATTAGCTACAACAATGTTGTCGCCAATAGCTCTACATAAATGGAATAGTATATTTCCTTAATTAGCGACAACATTGTTATCGCCAATAAATCTAATTATTTTTTTCAATTTAATTATTTTATTATATAACTTATAATAATTGATCACAATTGATATTATTTAAAATAAATATAATAATTAGTTTAATTTAGTTAGTTAAATTTATTAAAATAAATGGTTTAATTAAATGTAAATAAAATTTAAAAATTAAAAATCAAAATTATATAAAAATAGTTAAAAGTAAAATATGAAATAATATATTTCCTTAATTAGCGAGAACATTGTTGTCGTAAATTAGCTACAACAATGTTGTCGTCAAATTACATACAACCATGTTGTCGCCAATTAGCTACAACAATGTTATCGACAATATATGTATATGAATGTAATTGTTTTTTGCTAAATTAGCTACAACGTTGTTGTCGCTAAATTAGCTACAAAAATGTTGTCGCCAATTAGCTACAACAATGTTGTCGCCTATAAAGATATATGAACATAATAGTATTTTGCTAAATTAGCGACAACATTGTTGTTGCCAATTAGCATTAACAATTTTTTTCGCTAATTTGTCATAACAATGTTGTCGCCAATAGAGCCATATGTACGGAATAGTATGTTTTGCTAAATTAGCTACAACATTGTTGTCGCCAATTAGCTACAACTTTGTTGTCGCTAAGTAGCTACAATAATGTTGTCGCCAAATCTATTTTTGCTGTCGCAATTGTTTGCGCCAAATTTTTGGGGCCTGATATTAGCAATAATAAATATTTGTTGTTGCTAATTTGTTGCAATATTTGTTTTCCCACCAAATCTTTCAAGATTAGCGATGAAAGCCATTTTTTGTCGCAATGTTGTCGCTATATTGTGCATTTAGCAACAAATTTTATTGTTGTCGCAAATTTTTGTTGCTATTCTGCATTTTTTTTGTAGTGTAAGCAACGTTTTAATTTCTATACATTTTCATACTTGTTAATTTTTCTGAATTAAATACATACTCAATTCACTATTATTAGAATTAAATTTCCCTTCATTGTATATTTTAGCTTTTAAAGTTTGCACTATACAAATTAAACAACTTATACACACTAAATTGGGAATTCTTTAGCATACAAATTAATTTTCACAGTTTTCACACACATTTCCCTTGGGTTCGATATTTGCGGGTCCTAACTATACCCTACTTTATTACTTGTCGATCTAGTACACTTGCTAGGGTCGCAACAAACTCCCTTCGGCTTTCTCATTGATCTATCCGCAAGTTAAAGTCTCCTTCCTGTTTCTTTGAGATCCTCTAAGTTGAGTTTACTGCACATGGAATAAGGCATCAAGTTAATGCTGGCTCCTAAATCACATAAAGTGTTTCACACAAAGGTCTCACCAATTTCACAAGGTAGAGTAAAGCTACCTGGATCTTTCAATTTTTTGGGATCTTATTCATGATAATTGCACTATAATTTTTCATGAGTTGTACAGTTCCATATCATTCTAATTTATTTTTGTTAGAGCAAAGTTCCTTCATAAACTTAGCATAATTGGGCATGTGTGCTAGGGCTTCAGCAAAAGGCATGTTAATATGTAATTTCTTAAACATTTCTAAAAACCTAGCCAATTGCTCATTTTTTTCTCCTTTCTAGCTACAGCAGGAAATGACAACCTATTGATATCAAGATCCTCTATGTTCGGATTCACAATACTTTTTCCCTTGTCATTCCTTGAAGCATCCACATCTACCTTTACTCTAGAGTTAGAAATACTTACCTTCCGTGTTGGTTCCTCCAAATCAGTTGATGAAGTTGGTGATTTACCTCTTTGTTCCTCTCATGCTGCTTCCTTGCCACTTCTCAAAGTGATTGCTTTGGCCTCCTCCTTGGGATTGAGATCTATATTTGAAGGAAATGTCCCTTGTTGTCTGTTTGATATTGAAGTTGCAAGTTGACCCAATTGAGTCTCCAAATTTCTCATTGAAGCATCTTGGTTACGGTTCCATTGCTCTTGAGATTTCCATCTTGATTTTTGACTTGTCATGAATTGTTGTTGGCTATTCATAAAGCTGGAAAACATGTCTTCTAAGTTAGGCTTCTTTTATTGAATGGGTGGCCTTGATTGGAATCCCAATGGGTGGTATGATTGAGGTTGGGAATGATTAGATCTTTGCCCTTGATGGTTGTTTGGTGGATAAGGTGCTTGGTAGGGATTGATGGCTTGTGGTTGGTGGGGCTGAGTATGACTATGATTAGCATTTGAGTGATAAGGGGCTATTGCTTGTGCTTGAGAAGGTGAAGCTTGTTGATTTCCATCCTTCCAAGGGAAATTTGGGTGATTGCTCCATCCCGAATTATATGAATTGTTGTAGGGATCATTCCTTCTAAAATTGCCAAATGCATTTACATCTCCTACAACTCCTCCTTCTTGGATAACTTGCCCACTTTCATATGGCCCATGTCCTTGATTTACTGTAGCCACATTTTGAACTTTTAAGCCACTCAACTCCTTCTTTACCAAATCTAGCTAGGTTTTTAACAATGCCACTTCATCCACATTGTGTAAACCTTGTCTCCTTGGGACTAATCTAGGGGCATTCCATTGAGAGTCATTTGCCGCCATCTCATCCAACAAATGAAAAATGTCCTCAAGTAGCTTGTTTAAGAAAGATCCTGTTGATGCTGCATCCAATAATGACCTTGTTTGAGGTGCAACTCTAGTATAAAAGATGGTCATCAGTTGGTAAACTGCTATCATATGATGCAGAAAAATTCTCAATAATCTCCTAAACCTTTCCCAGGCCTCATGAAAAGGCTTTTCATTCATTTGATGGAAACCAATTATGTTATTTCGAATGCTTGCAGTCTTTGTTGGAGGGAAAAATCTCATTAGAAACTTTTATTGCATCCAATCCTATGACCATATTGATTGTCGTGGTAACATTTGTAGCCACTCTTTTGGTTTGCCAATCAATGTAAATGGAAACAACTTCAACCTCACTGCATCCATACTAACACCTGAAATTTGAATAGTGTCACTAACTTCCAGAAATATGCCAATATGTTGAGCTAGATCTTTTACTTTCAAACCAGAGAATTGATTCCTTTGTAAAATTGTAATGGTGGCTGGCTTGAGATCAAATTGTACTCCTCTTGATAATACAATTGTTCGATGATCTTCATTCCACCTTGGCACAATGCAGGTTCTTATGGTTCTTTACCTAGGCATTTCTTCTCTTCTTGCCCCTGGCATTTGTTCATGTGCCCTCGGCACTTGTTCATTCTCGGGAGGAAACTCATCAAGAGGAGGATCGTGCTCCATCTCGTTATCTCTATTAGCTCTCCTTCTTTGGTGTAGGGCCTCTCGATTTCAGGATTAAAAGGCAGTAATTGCTCTTGTCTTGTTTTGTTCATGCACCAATTTCACCTGAAAAGAATCAAGAAAAATAAAATAAAGAAAAGAAAACACATACAAACAATAGTCATAGCTTACTAACAATGCCAAAGTCCCCGGCAACGGCGCCAAAAACTTGTTGCGATCATAACAAGTGAACTAGATCGACAAGTAATAAAGTGGGGTATAGTTATGAGCCGTAAATATCGAACCAAAGGGAAATGTGTGTGAAATCTATGGAAATTAATTGTATGCTAAAGAATTCCCAATTTAGTGTGTATGAGTTGTTTAATTTGTATAGTGCAAACTTTAAAAGCTGAAATATGTAATGAAGGGAAATTTAATTCTAATAAAAGTAAATTGAGTATGTATTTAATTCAAAAAAATTAACAAGTATGAAAATGTATAGAAATTAAAACGTTGCTTAGGTTCACTCATCCACCCCATACCCACTGTGAATTAATTTTCTCTTAAAGTATACATGAACGAATTCAGGATAGCCCTCTTAACCCAAACTTCCCATTCTGGAGCCAACTATTCTAGTTGCTAAACTTCCCATTCCGGAGCAAGCCCAACAACTAGCCTATGCATGGATCTAACATCCTAAGTTTTGTTTTCCTTCCCATTCGGAGCCAAACAACCCAAATCTCATCCATTTCACTCCACACTCTAGTCCTAAAATCACAATTAATGCACATTTAAAATCCCATTCCGGAGCCGTCTAAAATAATACAACATTCATGAAAGAAAAACTGAGCAAGATTATTCATAGACTTCAATCCACTAGACTCAATACACATTCAAAGATATATGATAAACATCATTCATCCATGTATGGAAATTAACTCAATAGATTGAAAACCCATGAAATATAAATAAGTAATAATGAAATAAACCATTCATTCATGTAAAAATCAAAATATGCTCAATATTCACATTGTGAGTAGGGGATTCAAAGCTTCCCCAAGCAACAAAGATAACTACTCACTATCCATAATGTGAAAGATGAACAAAGTAAGAGTGAAAACTATAAAACCCATTTGGAGCTGAAGATTTGACGTTGATGAAGCTCTTTCTCTTTTTCTCCAAATAGTACTTTGATTGTAAGTTGTAATCTTCAAAACTAGAAACTAAAACTACGACTATACTTGTATTCTTGAAGTAAATCTAGACTAAAAGAGTGATTTTTACAAGTAAAACTCTATTACTAAGTATGAAAAACCCTCAAAATATGAAAAACTGCATTTTCTTCTCTAGCTAAACACTCTATGCATGAAAACCTAGAAAAGACTCGCTCTAAGAAAAAAATTTCACAGCTTTTATAGAGCTATCCAAGAGGCCACGGCTGGGACACTTTTGTCTTTGCTGCGATAGAAGGAGACAAAGTGATAATTTTCAAGGGTACGACTGGGCCAGTTTTTCTCAACCGTGACAAGCTTCTGGATCAAAAGGTGTTTACAGGTTGCACTTTACCACGGCTGGGACACTTTGTATCAGCCATGACCTTTAATGAAACTGTGCACTTTGATTCCTGGATTGTGCACGGCTTGGACACTTTGTCTCAGCCGTGGCCATTAGTGAAACGGTGAGTTTTTTCCATCTGCATTGGACACGGTTGGGACAGTTTCTCTCAGCCGTGCCTTAGCAAAATTTCCTGCATAAAGTGAAATTTAAGACCATTAATCACCCAAAAACTTTAATTTATCAAAATGACTAAAATAAACAAAAGAAAAAATATTTTAGCATTAAAACAGTAAAAGCATGCAAGATGAGACACTAAAACACACAAAATTAGCCAAAAAATAAATATTAAAAACAAGATTATCAGTGTTTAACAAAATTAAAGTAGAGAACAAAAATTTTAGATTAAACAAATTAATAAGAGGTTGCCAAGGTCTCTAATCCTATCTATGTCTAATGTAATTAATTTTAACACAAAGATAATATGAACTAAATGTGGAAACCCAAATAAACTCAAGTTCCCATTCCAGAGTAAACTATTCTAGTTGATTAACTTCCCATTTCGGAGCTAATCAATTAACCAGCCTAAGCATTGATCCCAGAATCCTAGGTTTGGTTTGACTTCCCATTCTAGAGCCAATAAACCCAATACTTATGCAAGCTTCCTCTATTTCTATAATCTACATTATATAAACCATAGATCTAATTGCCTCCATTCTGAAATCACTATAAAAATTATAGAAAAAATATGAAAACATAGAGCATCCAAACACCTAATTCAATCAAGTATAAAACCTATTCAAACTAAATCATACTAACTAGTTTCCTTGTGCTTGTGTGCTAGGCCAAAATAGATAGATGATTTTTAAAATCAAAACTCTAATACAATCTCGTAACTAAGTAAAAGAATAATATATATAGTAATGCACATGTGATTTTGCATTTGAAACTCAAGAGACGCCATAAGCCTCTCTTTTAACACCATAACCCTAAGGTCATCTTCGCTAAACAAATCAAAGTAAAAAAGGATCATTAGGTCTTAAAGCTAGTAGTAATATTGGTTAAGGTATGGCTAACAAGGAAAGGATTAGATAAGCAAAGTAAAAACAACCATCCTTTAACAAAATGTATAGACTTCTTCCCACAGTAAGACTCTACCTCAAACCCCCATTAATTTAACCATAATTGGTATAGTTAAATTTACCTAAATGTAGAATAAATAATCCATGAAAGCAAGAAAGAGAAAAACACTACATAAATTTCTCCTTCACTACAAAAACACATTTATTTTTATAAATTTTAAGCTCTTATACTTTCTAATGCAAGTACCTCACACTTAAAGATTACCATCATTACTGCTTTAGACAAAATTTTACACACACACACATGCATATATATATATATATATATATATATATATATATAGCTTAAACATTTCTGAAATGATTAGCAGGGAACTTTAATAGTTTCATACTAAAATAGAACCACATTGTAAAATTTTCAAATAAGATCTTAGCAACATTCCACATTTCCTAAAATTTTAAACATTTAAGTCCACTACTACACTCAATTAGAAAACCTTCAAAAGTAATTCGAACCCATTCCTATAATGGCCAATTCTTAAAGTGGAGAGATAAAGGCTTTTAATCTAATAGGTACCGAAATGAGTGAGATAACAAAAATTCTCTTAACACGTATTTAGCTTGCTCAATAAGGTCAAAAGTGATTAACGAAGGATAAAATGCATAAAAGGTAGGATAAAAGTCTTTTAAAGTTACTAATCAATAAAAATTGCCTAAATCATGCCCTAAATTTTTTCGAGTTGTTATATTCCTTCGACGGGAGATGAGAAAGTTTCTAGTGCTTTAGAATTCTTAACTCAACTATCTTTATGCACTTGTTTTTCTCATTTTTAATATAGGCCTAATGTGTACATTAATGCGAAACTAATAAGGATTAATCTAATTAAAGCTAGTTAAAAGTGAAAATTCACTAAGTAAACAACTACACTATTGCTATTCAAAAATTTCTAAACAAGCAATTCTAACATAAAGTTCAAAACTATTCACAACGGGAACAATTTCAAAGGCAAACTAAAGTAATATGCAAAGACTACTTAATAAAATAAATAAAGAAAATTAAAGCAAACAGTAAACATAAACTAAAGAAAAAAGAAAAAAAACTGAAATAAAAACTAAAAGTAACAATGAAAACTAACAAAATTCAAACTACAACAAAATTAACTAAAAAGCATTAAGAATAATTAAAAACTACTTAAAAATACAAAAGATTTCTAAAAATTATGGTAAATTTCATCAACATTCATTAACCATCATCTCAAAAACTCCTTATAAAATAATCCCCTACCTCACACTTTAGAATTTTTACTGTCCTTAACAAAATGAAATTTCAAAAACACAAAAATACTGGTTAGGGACTCCCTCAACTAATGGTTGTGATGGCGGTGGTAGTGGTGGGAACTGAGCATCAAATCTCAAAGGTAGGTTGGTAATGGATGCAATCATTTGATCCATTAAAGATCCTAGCTTAGCTTGCCTAGTGTGTAAGTTCTCCTTTTTGGTGAGCAGATTGGCATACTATTGAGATGACAATGTAACCGCCTCATTTTTCAAAGCATCTGAAAGATTGGTGCAACCTTTAGTGACCCAATTAAGATATCCCTCCCTTTCTGTCAAATGTATTCCATAAAACAATTTGGTTGATCAACCAATATTTTCATACTTTTTAGCATATGGTGATCAATTGATAGTGGTGGTCCCAAGTCTATACCTAAAGTGCTTTGGTTGACTGCTTTTGCCAATATGGTGACAATTCCTCTAAGGGCAATCTTCTTCACCTTTTTAGGGTAGTTTTGTAGCTCTTCAATCTTCTTCCATATATAAAAGGACCCATTTAATTAAATTCCTTGCATTATGGCATAACGACAAATAGCTTTAGATGTGTTGACCTACCCTGGTCCTCCTTAATGAGTAAAGACTAGTATAGTGAAAAAGTAGTGCAAAATAAGAAGCAAGTGATTTTGGAGGTGATATGCCTTTGTTAGCCTGTTACATATTCAGTGGTGTTTTTCTCATCACAAATTACCTCCAAAGTAGTTTGCTTCTTGTAATTTTTTTATAAAGCTAGCTGCATGCATTGGAATTCTAAGTGCTCCATAAACTCATTGAAGGTTATTCAATACCCATGTCTATTAAAACAAAAGGAAACCATGTCGGGATCTTTATACCTATTCTTCCCAACTATAACTCTTAAAGTTGCTAGAAAATCTCTTGTTAAAAAAAGGCACACTCACTCTGCCTTGCCAAAGAAGTTGGTTTAACCAACATTGGCAATCAAATGCTACACTTCATCAAGTAACCCCAACTGACTCAAAATATCTATATCCAAATAAGGTGTTGGCAGGTACTCAACATTGGTGAAGGTGACATAGTCAACTAGCATGTCCTTCAGTACCTAACCTGGTACCTTTGAGGTTAAAACTCTTTTCTATGATGAATAAGATGCTTCGGCATTTGGTCTCTATCTTTTTAGAGCCACTGCAAAATATTAGAGAAATAATTTACCAAACATGGAGATAAACCATAAAAACCCCAAAAATCAAGGAATTTGCAGGCCAAGTTAAGCAAGCAAAATGATATGCCAACACAGCACATTGCAAGCACTAGAAGAATCATACTAAGATGTAAAAGTAAAACATTAATCATATTTATTGCAATCATAAGAAACTTAAATGAAAATGGACAAACCATACAATAAAACTCTCATAAACATTTTATCAAGCATGTTCTATGCAACAAGTATAAACATAGCGAATGTGATTGATAGTCCTGAATTATATATATGTTTTTAGTTATTTTTAAATAAGTTTCGTTGTTCATTAGTGGTAATTTATGTGTTTTTAAGTTTGAAGTTTGTGAGTTTAGTAAATATAGTGTTTGAATGTTAGTTTAATTATTTTTGTCAATTTTTGAGTTAAAAAGATGAAATCAACCAAATTGGACCAATGTGTTGGTTTAATCAGGTCAGAGGATGCAATTTTTTTATGTTCTAGTAGCTGAGGACTAGGCTGGGTCACTCTATAGTCCTACCGAGTCACATTAAAGCTTTTAAGGTAGATTGAAAGAACCTGGTTGGGTCACTTGAAAGTCCCATGGGGTTTATTTTATAGAAATTGCAAGAATAAGAAGCTTTTGATAACTTTAAGTGTTTGGGTGGCGGTTAGAGTAACACTCATATACAACAAATATCTCAATGTAATACAACAACAATTTTAGTGTAACACACATACATACTACAATCCTACTCATATATGGCCCACATATATGACATAACTTTATCTTATTCGTTGCACCATTCAACCTAGTTTCTATGCCTATCCCTTTGAGTTCCCATTTATCGCCTTCAGATACATGTGCATAGTAGATAGCTATGCATAAAGCACAATGTGCCTAGAGATGGATACCAAACTAACAAAATTCACAATTACATACACATGCTTAAAAGTTTCATGTTTATTTAATGTCCTAATTCACTTAGATTACTTGTCTTATCTTCACATATTCTTTCTCTATTTTATTTATCAATTTCTAATTTTTGCATTGTCGTTAATTTACTATTTATCTTGTTTTGATTTCTTATACTAGGTTTATGTAATTTTCTCTTCCTTCTCCTAATTTCATTCTTGCTCTCTTCTTTTGGTTAAAATGGTATTACTTACTCCCTCTCTTTTTCACTGCCATTTACAGCCACAACTGGCACTGCCATCCCTGATTCTCCTTGGGGTTTTTGCCTTTTTTCTTGTTGATCTCTTCTTATTAGTTGATTTTACCATTCCACTTATTGGTCCTTCATTTTCACCTCTTTTGTATAAAAGGTAAAAATCTTTTTGTCATTTCTTTCTTCTTTTTTGGCAATGTACTGCCCTATAATTCATGCTTTATTAACTTGTAAATGGATCTTTGATTGGAGGGGAAAAATAATGAGAATAAAATCTTATCATATCTTTATCTTGTTCTTTTATAGATTTGTTCTGTTAAAAGACTCTCATGTTAGTTTCATTTAGGTCAAACCGCAACTTTACATTTCAATATTTATCTCATATGTGTTATTACATCAGATTATGATGGATCCATCTTTTTCAATTCTCAGTTAATTGATTTTCCTAAGTTTTTTTTATTTAATAAATTCCATTGTTTTAGCTTGATGTTGAATTCTAGAGTTTCTTCTTTTCCTAAGAAGGAGGTATTTTATATTTTTCCTAATTTATTTTAGTTTATTTGGTGTTTTTATGACCACAATGTTGTTTTTATCTTTTCCACATATTAATGGCCATCATGTTTTAGGCTTGTTTTCCCCTTTTGTTTGCTAGTAGACAAATTGGCGATGCTTTTTTATTTCTTTAAATATTATTATCTGCAAGCTTTAAAAATTGATAAGTGTTGGAATAGATTTTACTTCATCTAAGAGGGTTTAGGCATGTTTGGAACTTTAGTCACCTTATTTTTTCTGGTAATATGGATACATATTACGTGCTTGATGATTGCATTAGTTTCTAAGTCTTATGAGTCATGACACTGTACCATTTTATTTTTTTAGGTTCCTTGTCTAGTTCAAGTTCCATGAGGTTATTGGAACCACTATACTTTTAAGATTTTAGTTAACTTTATTCTATGCATGTAGTGCCTTTTATAATCAGAGTAAGGGATGGAGAGTAGCTGGGACTCTTGGGAGTGGATTGGCCACAATTGAATTCATTTATGATGAGATAATATATGTGCAATCTTTTCACACACAAGTAGGTGGCCTTTTTTTCTTTCAATTTTAAAATACAAAATCTCATCCTTCAAGTAAAATTGAACCTAAGACTTTATAGCCACTTAAGAACTTAAGATTTTGGATGAGCATGAAGCAAAAGTTATATAATCCAACACTTGCTCTAAGACTATAACTGTCAAGTGACTTTCACATATTGTCTTTGAATCTACTTCGAATTTATTTTTTTGATTTCACTTCTAAAATACACATTAAATTAGCAAGATTTTGTTATAGTTATTAACTATTGTTACCTGTAATATTGTACCCTATTTTAAGTTTGAATCTCTAAAAGTTAATGTTTATTAGGATTGCATTTAGTTTGCTTTTGTGATTATCAGTAGTAGCTTAAATAATACTATATGGGTTAAAATATATATAAGATATACATAACACATGGGAGTTTTTACCAAACCATGAAGTGATGAAACATGGAAAATCTTAGGATACCTTCCATTTTTCATTTTTATTTTTTTAATTAAAAAATAAGTTTGAGGATGCATTAGTGAATCAATAAAAAATTAAAAATCACCACAAAAGGAGTTAATCCATGGAATTTTTTTCAAACGAGGAAGGGAAGAGCTTTGGTAATGTACAACAAATATGCATAAAAGATGTGGTAATTACTTAACAAAAGTTGCATTGCATTTTTCACCTATAGCTAAGGTATGCCTCATTTTATTTCTTTCTTAATCATATCCCTTTATTCAACATTATCCTTTCTTCTTTAATTTTTTTACACGATTCACTATTTTTCCTTATAATTATCACTAAAATTCATACTTTTTTTAAGATATTAAATTTTGGGTACTTGTCATTTTCTTTCATCTCTTCATTAATTTATCTTGTCATATTTTTCCAATCTGTGTTAGTTTTGGATTGGTGTACAATGATTGTTTTATAGTTTTCTAAAATGATCTAGCAAATTTGAATATTTCCATTATATAATTTTGATTTATCACGTGATTGAGTGATCTAGCAAATTTGAATATTTCCATTATATAATTTTGATTTATCACTTGATTGAGTGATCTAGCAGATTTGAATGTCCTTAAGCTTGCTATGCTAGTTATTTTTGCCTATTCTTTACAACATTTCAATCTTTCATTTTTATAGATGAAAAACCTGATAGCACTTATTAATTAATTAGCTTATTGTTATGGTTATACAAGTAATGTTTTCAGATAATTGTGCTTGAAATTCAATGAAACAATTAAATTAATTAAAGTAAAAAACTTAAAACATTTTGCCTTTAATGAACTTCATGTTTCCATTTCCTCCAAATTTTATGGGTTTGTCATGCTTAGATGTATAAAAACAAAATGGAAAAATGAAGCTGCTATGATCATAATTGATGGAATTATAGGCCTCTTCATTCATTATACTGGGCCTCTTGGAATGAGGAACATTCTCATTGATGCTGGAAAGTAAGTGAAAACTTATCTAGATTGGCTAAATTATATCATTGAGAATGCCTTGCCCTAATGCATGGTTAGTAAGTTAATTGAGGCAAGCCTATAATTGCAATTTCAAATTTGTTGAGATGCACTATGTTGCATATTTATAGATCTGTACTTCAAAATTATAGCATATGAGATGGGATTTCCATATTTCCCTCTGTATTCCTTGCATCTCGAGCCATATATTGGATTTCTTACAGAATAAATATGGCTAGTGAAGAATTTGATGATGCATAATTTTAGTTGTCTTACTTTTTATTCTATAGTATTATATTTTTTATCTTAAATTTTCTATTTGGACTTTGTTTTGTAGGTTTTTCTACCACAGCGCTCTTTGATGGTTTCCTGAATTGGGTTATTTTCGATCCAATATATATTATTCAATAGTTTAACTAATATCTCCTAGCTCCACGATATTAATTGGTTAATCATTATGTGTAACTATTTCATTTGGGACTAGATGATTCCAGGTAGGGTACATCTACATGTCATGCTATAATTTGTCCAATGAAAATTCTAAATGCTAATGAAAATGTCAACTTTCTATTATGTAACATAATGAGAAAAACTGAAGCCAATTTGTCTATTGCATTCTAGTATCAACACTGTTTCTGGTTTATGCTGTGGCACCATAATTTTGTCATATATAAATGATAGACCTTTTTATCTCATTATATATTCATTAAATTGACACATATTCATGTCATTTCTCTTAAATTTGTACATAAGTTATCATATCATTTCTCTTAAATTTTTACACAAGTTAATGATCAAAATTCCTCTTTGCTTTCTGTAGATTTTCTAGTCTCTTATGTATCTGTTTGATGCAGGGCATATTTTGCCATTAGTTTGTTTAATGTGGTTAGTGAACTATTAGACAAACCCAAGAAAGATGCTTTGCCAGCTTAGATGCTAGACTTTAACAAAATTCATTTATAGTAAGGTAGAGTAAAACCTTATTTCTTTTGATTATTTTGAATGCAATTCACTTTATTTTCCTATTTTCATAAATCATCATTGTTGTTCACTATATTTTTATTATTACCCTAATTATTTATATGTCATATTAACTATAATGAGATGGGATGATATTTAATTTTTTGAAAAAAGATTAACCCATTGGATATTACAAAATGAAACAGGTTACTTATGTTTGATTTGAGATATTTATTACAGAATGAAACCGGTTGCTTATATATTATTTGAGATATTTCTTTCTAAAATGTTGGCAAATGTGAGTTCCATTATTGAGTTGGCTAGGCATGCAACAAGAATTTTGACTAAGAGATCAAAATCTATATTATGTTACTCTTGAAAATATATATTAAGCATAGAGGTGGAAATATTTATTTGTGAACATTCAATTGATGGCATGTAAAGTAGCAAATATTTTATGAACAATGGATGAATGCCTTTGATTTTGGGATATCTACTATAAAGCTTGTGTTCATGTTATTGTATTAAAAACTATAATGCCATGCTAATTTTATTTATTTAGAGGAAGTAAGGATGGGGACATTTGTGTAGCTGAAGTAAAGAAAATAAAAGTAAGCCACTGTAATAGGAGGCTAAAAGATGTGCAACTTGTCATGACTCTTGCTTTTATGGGTATATGCCTATTTTATGTCAATCTAACTCTGATATTACTTTCTAAATTTTGGTTTATATTTGAACTAAAATAACTAAAGAAAAAGGGCTATGAAGTTGTATTCATGGTTGATGTTAATGATGAGTATGTTGTTGATCAACTTAAGGAATTTAAAGGGAAGAAGCTTGTCTCTCCAACAATGGAAGGTCCAAAAATTGATGAAAGTGAAGATGAGAAGGAAAAGAAGGAACAATTGACGCAGAAGAAGGAAAAAAGTGAGGATGATTAACTATTCATTATTAAGTTCTTTTATTTATTTATTTTGAGTTATGGTCTGCTGTTACTAGTAGTTTTGGATAGTTTTTGGAATTGCCTTTTTTATGGTTTTATGTTTCAAAATTATATTTTGGTTTTTATTATAACAAATTTCTCTAATTTTAAGCATCGCCCGCTTGTAACATTTTTTTTATTTGTTTTTGAGACTTATAGATGGGAATGTAATAGTTTGTGAAATTTTGTTATTTGTGATTGCTTAAAGATTTTTAAGGGATAGTGTGGTTTTGCAATATATTATCGACATGTATTCTACATAGGAAATTATAATTAAAAATTTGTAATAATTTTTAGCGATGGATTTAACTATCGTGCATTTTTTATGGGATGAATTTAGCAATGAAAATATGATTCCATTGTTAAATTTATCAATGGAAATCTGATTCCGTTGCAAATTTTGACCAATTCACCGAATCTTACCTTGGTTGGGTTTAGCAACGGAACAAAATTTTCGTTGCTAAAAAATTGCAACCGTCAAATTAGCAACCAATGATTCCATTACTATTTTTAATTAGCAATGGAAAATTGACATTTTCAATTGCTAATTTTTATTGCTAAATGGCTTTTTTCGTGTAGCGTTTAATTCACCAATTCAAATTAAATTTAATTTCAACTCTTAATTATTTTGCAATTTTTCTATCTCTTTTTATTTATTTATTTCCATTACAAAAATCTTTATTTTAACACATATCTTCACTATTAGCCTCAAATTAGAGTAATATTTAATTTTTAGTCCCTAATATTTTCATCTCATATCAAAATTATACTTTTAATTCCATGTTTTATATAAATTATATTTAAGTACTTTGCTTTTGTCAAATTAACCTTTAGGTCCCATATTTTATCCAAATTTCCCATTTCATCCCTATTTTTACTAAAATTACATTTACGTCCTTACTTTCACCAAATTACATCTATGTCCTTATTTTTACCTAAAATTACATTTGTCCTTTCTTTTACTAAATTGATATTTGTGTCCCTAATTTCTCCATAATTACTATTTTATCCCTAACGTTTCCTCTTTAAGCATTTTTAATCATATTTTTACTTTTTTACCCTTAAATTTTCTTTTTTCGGATTTTGGTCCTTAAATTTATTACTTTTAGCAAAAGTATATTTTGATCCTATTTTTACAGCTTTTTCACTAAATTATAATTTTACCCTCCATTTACCAAATTTATTCCATTATTTCAATTTTACCCTTTCTTATTACCAGTTCATCCTCTTTTAATGATATTACCCTTAATTACCCATCTTATCATATTTTATCCATTTTGGATTTTAAATTTATATATTTAGTCATTATATACCATTTTCTTCCATTTTTAATGATATTATCACCATTATTCTAGTTTCGCCCCTAGTAACTAATATAGTAATGAAACACTCGAGTTAGATAAGTGGGATACATGCCTATATATCTAATATAAGTTAAGGTGGCTACATAGATGGCACCTCAACGATATCATACTATTTTCATTTACTCTCTTTTCTCATTCTGTCATCTTTTCTCATAATCATGGTGTGGAACCACCTTTGGTCTACTTTTACTAGTCGCTATGACTCGTTATCATGGTGAATGTTTCTATGGCTAACCATATGAATCCCATACCTTTGGCTTTGCTACTCATTTTAAGGGAAAAGCTATTCTCATCACATTAACATAAAATATAAAACAATTCCATAATTTTTCACATTATGTATCAATCACATTTCATACAATGTACATCGTTATTTCTCATTCATCATATAACTTCATTTTCGTACTTTAGATAATCATAATAATATCATTGTAATCAAGCATACTATTTAGCCACCATTAATAACACATTTTCCATGACTTTTTTCATGCAACATATAGTTTTAAACATGTTCTTAAGGCTTAATCATATGTATTTAACATTTCTTTATGATTTCCATCATCCATTCTCTCATCCAATCATATTTCACCATTGGGACAACTATAATTACATGTCTTCTATAATTCTTCTCATGTCTTTTTTAATTCTTATCATGTTTTTAAAGCCTAAGTTGCATATATCTAATATTAATTCACCCTTTCCTTCACATATTCAATCATAAATTCATAATATACAATTTAGATTTCACTAATCCATATACATATATTTTTATTTAATCCACAAAACTCATTATAACTATGTTTTTCATGCATTTATAATTCCTTTTGTAATCTTAGATTCATATATTTACATAATAGGGTACATAACAAAGATAATATCTCTAATCATATTTTCATTCAATTGACATTACATATTCCATTATTTATCATCTATTTACACTACTTTACCATTATTTAACATTATATTCAACATTTCAAAATTTTTCTCTAAGTGATATAATAGGGTTTTAAACTAATTTTACCCTTTTATTTAATCTTTTATACAATTTTCTACGCAAATTTAAGTTTTATTATTCAATTTCATTATTCTACCTTTAATTTACTTTTAAACATCATTTACATCAAAAACCCGAAAATACATATAAAGTAGGTTTGCATGAAATTGGTTAGTTTAGGCATCCAGTTACCTATTTTCCAAGCTCTATCCATTATTTCTCTTCTTTGTCCATCTTTTCCTTTCTTTTTCTTTTGATTCCATTTGATTTCCCTTGAAAATCCACCTTTGTTGAATTCTCCATGAATTATTTCCTCAAATTTTCTTCAACCTTAATTCAAAATAAACTCAAAATATAAATTTTTATACCAAAATATACCTAAAATTCAATTAAAATCATTAAAATACCACTAATTTAACTTATATAAATTTTGATCCAAACATTTTATTCATAATTTTAGGCATTTCCTCCACTTTAAATTAGATTTTTTTTTTGGGGTTACTAAAAGATGATAAGAGTGATTCCAATTGATAAAGCATGAAAAATTATGGTGGGAGAGCTTGAGTTAAGTGAAAATGGTGAAATTTCACTACGTTTTAGGTTATATTTTTTTAGAAGAGGGAGAAATTTTCTTCAATCCATTTTCGCCTATAAATTTTTGGGTTTTGGGTGAATATGTTTTCCAAAAATCAGCCTTAAAATCATTGGTTTAAAGGGTGAACAAATCAAACCACTTTTTATGGATACAATTGTACGACTTGTCTTTTTATAATTGTCTCATCCATCCTTATTTTATTTTTCCACAAAAATTATACCAAAATATTATAATTAAAATGTGTGTAAAAGTTTGGGTCAATCAAAGTTCATTTTGATAGGTTTTAGGGTACAAAAATATTTTTGGTTAGTTCGAAAACTTGATTTTCAAAATTACCATAAAAATGAATTTTCACTATCAAATAATCCTCTATAATATTACTATTAAATTAATTTGTTCAAAGGTCTCCACCACTATTTTTTTTATCTCAAAGACCAATTTTATCGATCTAAAACCTAAACATTCAAAATGGTCCGAAAATTTATTTTTCACTCCTAAATATTAATTGGGATTTTTTCAAGCATATCCATACAAATAGAATAAATTTTTGATGCCCGTAGAATATTTTTCAAACGATCTAAGTTAGATCAAATCATATTTTATGATCTAGAAAAAATTCTTCATTATCTATTTTAAGGGCCTCTTCGAACTCAATTTTACCTCAAATTATACCACAGGTATTGGTTTAATTTACACAATCTAATGGTGTAATAACACATATGTTTTCTAAGGGTTGGGCACCAAAACTTCCTAAAAGGTCACCCATTCTAGGATTATCTCACCCAACATGTTTAACTTAAGAGTTCTTATGGAATCTATCGCATTAATATTGATATCATCACATCCGATGTCACTCTGGCAACATTATTCATGGCATAAAAGGACTATTTATGAAAATTAAAATTTCCAACCATTGTAATTCTCTCCCACTAACAAAAATTTTATCCTAAAAATTTATTCATATTACACAGCTTAAAACACTACGACTCTATCATACTTTCTTGTTTAAACATAATTTCTTCTAATTCCTTAATTTATACCAGAAGGATAGGTCACTTTATTTTTTTAAACCTTCTCAATTATTGTGGCATATATTTTTAATCATTTCACCCACTCTGATCTTAAGATTGCTTAAATCAAGCTCAGATAGCACAAAATGTAAGACTTATACATAACAAATATCACAACATAAGATAATATAACAAATGGTGCAGCAAATATCACATATACATACTATGGTTTTACTCATACATACCACACATACATGACACAACTTTATCTTCTTTATTGCATCCACTACAAGAAAAGGGGATATTAGTGACCAAAATTATTGAAGGTAAAAATTTTTGGTCCTTGAAAATATAATAATAGAGACAAAATTTTTTTCCCTTCATCGAATCTCATTTTTGGGCCCGAAAATAGGGAAGGTAAAAATTTACGGTCCCTAAAATTGAAAAATCTGGTCCCTAATTGCCAAGATACACGCTGGAATATATCTCACTTTTTATTTTGCCCTTTAGACCCATATTGTAAAAACCCTTAGAAAATTCTTTGCCCATTAGACCCATCTCATAAAAACCCTAAAAGAAGCCCCAAGTCTCTCTCAACTCAGATAAGTCTACCAATCTCCGATGAAACCCTTCTCCTACCTTTTTCTTTACTTCACCATTAAATAATCCTCAAACCTTCTGATTCTCTTCTAGCTTTACTACACAGTTGAAGAAACTTACTTCAATGCTCAAACAAGGTATAAATCATTGATCTTACTTTTTGTTTTAATTTCCATTTCTTTTATGTAATTTCTTCGGATTTCAATCTTTATGAACTTGAAATGTGATCTATTTTGAGTATCCTCCTCCTCTTGAACACTATTTTATACTGTAATAAGAAACAGATTTGGCTTCTTTTTAAATTTTTTTTAACTCTGCGTTATGGAGAGTGGTACCCAAGAAACAGAGGCTTAGCTCATAGCTTAAGTTAGCTTCCTTATTTTTTGCTCCTCTCTCTCCATCTCTATTTCCAATGTAATAGCCATCTATATACAGAAATTGCAATATTTTTCTTATGTTCTTAACATATTTTGTAAATTTTTCCAATTAGTTGCCGGCTGCTAACTTTTGTTCCAAATAGTTGCCATTTCAAATGCTCCATTTTGAATCCATTTCTTATATTCTTGTTGACATTTGATTCAGTTATAGAAGTGAAAGATGGCTTCAAACCCCCAAATCTTTGATTTTGAAGATTTTATAAAGCACAAGGACAGAGGTTGGATTCTAATTAATAGTAAGGTCAGTTCCCAGTTCTCACTCAAAACTCTTTGGTTTTATATTTATCTGTTTGATTGTTGTACTTCCTCATTCAGGCCCTGTCCTTTAAGGTTCTGATGTCCGTTTTTTTTATAGGGAGTGTCATGTTCTTTTCTTTGATTATAGGCCTTGTGTTCTTTGATATGAGGATGTTGGTTTTTGTGTAGCTTCTTTTGTCTTTAGCTGTAGTTTTTTAGCTGGTAGAAATATATTTAATGGTGAAGTAAAGAAAATTACTTCTTCCATCCCAAACTGATATTAATATATATACACTCTTATTCACAAAAAGGTAAGGAACATTAGTTATTTTAGTTACAAATTTAACCAACTACTCATATTTTAATTGAGAGATGATGGCATTAAAAAATAGACATTAATATTAACATTGTCTTTATGTGTAAACTATGAAAAGCCAAATCAGGATAAGCCAAACTGATATTAATATTAACCTTCTCCTACCATTATGTGTCTTTATGTGTAAACTGATATTAATATATATACAATTTTATTCATAAAAAAGTAAGGAACATTAGTTTATTGTTTTAATTTTATTGTTATTATTTTCGTTTATTGTTATTATGAAAATATCATGAGCTGATGTTATTGTTTTCATCTATTTTTATAATGAAATTATCATGAGCTGATGTTATTGTTTTCAACTTGAGCCTTGATATTGAATAGAATAGTTCAATAACAAGCTGTTTGAAAAATTTTAGTTCGACACAGACTTTGAATACAGAGGACAAGTTTGTTTGTGACAAGTGCTGCAAGTATGAATTTTTTGGGTCTATAGTTAGGTATTTACTAGTTAGATTAAATTTATGTTTTCTATTATTTTGTAATAGTCTGTGATACTGTTTGCATAGAGATTTGCCTTAGATGACTAAGATAGAGTTATCACGAGGATTGATTTTTCAGATTGGTTTTACTTACATCATGATCTTGAAGAATGGTTCTATTTTTAGTGCTTAAACTTTTCAAGAATGCATTTTATTAATGGAACGTTGGTATGTAAGTTAAGTCATAGAATTGTTGGATTTAGACTATTCAGGGGTTAGAGGGTCCTTTTTGCTGCCTAACTCTTATTCCTCGCATAAATATATTAATAGTAAAGTAATTATATCATTAAAATTTAAGTCAACATAAAATCAATGTATAATTAAGCCACATAAACTCATCTATATACTTTAATTAAGCTATACATGTATAAATAATATTAGTAATTCATATACCTAAGCAAAAATTCATAGCAATTAAATGAAAAAAATTTGGATTAATGCATTTACTAACTTTGAAATTTGTTTTAACCTTCTTTTCCTTTTCCTTTATCTTCAGGTCCACCTTTACCTTCCTTGATCTCTACAATAAGGTTATGGCACCCAACAAGCAGTGGATGCAATTAGTTAATGCTCGGCTTGATGAAGCATATTTGGTTGGGGTGCAAAAATTTTTAGACTATGCTTTTAAAAGAACAGGAGAACAAAATGAAATACAATGTCCATGTGTAAAATGTTTTAACACAACTTTAGGAACACGTGAGACGGTCGAGTTACATTTGAACATTCATGGAATAATTCAAAATTATACCTTTTGGTATCACCATGGTGAATTGTTAGGTGAAACAGAATCAGATTACGAAGATGAAGATGATAATGATTTAGGAGAGGATGGTAGTGAGGATGAAATTGAAGGGATTTTGAGAGACCTATATCCAAAATTTGATGTAGACATAATGAATAGTAGCAGTGATGATTTACTTGACGAGGAACCAAATGTTGAAGCAAAATAATTTTATAGGCTTTTGAGGGATTTCGAGCAGCCATTATATCAGAGTTAAAAGTGTTCAAAGCTTTCTACTTTGATTAAATTACTTCACATTAAAAGTCTTGGTCATTAGAGTAATGAGTCATTTACAATGTTACTAAAAATGTTGAAGGAAGAGTTGTTACCTAATGGATCCAATTTTCCAGATTCATATTATAAGACTAAAAGGATGATTCGAGATCTCGGGCTACCTTACAATAAAATTGATGCTTGTGTAAATGATTGCATGTTGTATTGGAAAGAAGATAAATTACTTGACTCTTGTACAGTTTGCGGTGCATCTAGATGGAAAATGATGAAAGATAGTGGAGAACCTAAGTGTAAGAATGGTAAGAAAAAACCTTCAAAGACTTTACGATATTTCCATCTAAAGCCTAGGCTTCAAAGGTTATTTATATCTACAAAGACTTCTTCTCTAATAAGATGGCATCAAGATAAAATAGTTGATGATGGATTAATAAGGCACCCAGCTGATTCAGTGGCATGGAAGTCTTTTGATGAACTACACCCATCATTTGGTTCCGAGCCTCGTAATGTTCGACTTGGACTTGCCAATGAAGGATTTCAACCATTTGGAAACTCAAAGTCCCCATATAGCATTTGGCCCGTGGTACTTATTCCTTATAACTTACCTCATTGGTTATGCACGAAACAAGAAAATTTCATTTTGTCAATGCTTATTCCTGGCCCACATAGTTTGGGGATGCAATTGATGTTTATCTTCAATCCTTAATAGAGGAGTTAAAGGAGTTATGGGAAATTGGTATTGAGACATATGATGCATCAACTAGAAAGAATTTTAAGTTGCATGCATCATTGTTATGGACCATCAATGACTTTCCAGCTTATGGAAATTTATTTGGATGGAGTACAAAAGGGAAATTGGCATGCCCATGTTGCAATAAAGACACTTGCTCAATTAGATTAGCCAATGGTAAGAAGCAGTGTTATATAGGCCATCGGTGTTACCTTCCTTTGAGTCACAAATGGAGGAATGATAAAAAGTCATTTGATAGCACTGTTGAGTGAAGGTTATCCCAAAAAATGCATTCTGGTGTTGAGATACTTAATCAAGTGCAAGACCTTGATGAAATAAAGTTGACAAAAGATCCTAAAAAGAGAGTTAAGATATCACATGATGATCGAAATGATAATTGCAATAAAAAGAGTATTTTTTTTAACTTCCCTATTGGAAAACTCTCTTACTGCATCATAATTTAGATGTGATGCATATTAAGAAGAATATATGTGGTAATATCTTTGGTACAATCTTGAATATAAAGGGAAAGATGAAGGACACCATCAAAACTCGACTAGATTTACAAGTAATGAACATTGGGCTGGAATTGTATCCAATCAAAAAGGGAGATAAATATGAATTGCCTGATGCACCTTACACATTTTTGCATGAGGATAAGCATAAATTATATCATTTCTTAAAGAATTTAAAGTTCCCGGATGGATTTTCATCGAATATTTCTCAAAGTGTAAATGTTAAAGATCATAAGATTTCTGGTTTAAAGACTCAAGATTGCCATGTGCTTCTACAACTTTTACTCCCTATAGCTCTATGTGGTATGATGTCTAAATCAGTGTGTGAGCCGCTTATTGAATTGTCTTATTTTTTTAATGTGCTTGGGGCAAAGGTTTTGAGTATGGAAGATTTAGAACAAATTGAAGTGCAAATTCCTATAACTCTTTGCAAGTTAGAAAAAGTCTTTCATCCTTCATTTTTTGATTTCATGGTGCACTTGCCTATCCATTTAGCTAATGAAGCCCAAATTGGTGGCCCCGTTCATTATCAGTGGATGTATCCCGTGGAGCGATGGTTGCATTTTTAAAAATCTCTCATTGGTAATAGGGCATGCCTAGAAGGTTCTATTGCAGAGGGTTACATTGCCAATGAATGTATGACCTTATGTTTAAGATATTTGCATAAAATGGATACAAAGTTCAATCGGCCTGAACGAAATTATGATGGTGGTGTAAAGGATTCTGATGGAGGTATATCTCTATTTAATCAACCTGGTAGAGTCTTAGGAGCTAGAAAATATTTTGATATGCAAGCTAATGAATGGGATCAAGCGCATATATATATTTTGAAGAATTGAGTTGAAGTTCTACCATTTTTAGAGTATGTATTTATTTATTTTATTCATTAATGATTTAACTTCCTTTTTGATTATTTTTAGATTTGCATGGCATGTGATTTGCCTTGATTTGTTAGAGATTTTTCACAAGTTTATATGGATACTTTTGAATACCTTTCTAATGCGAAATGGAATAAACAATTCATTGAATGGTTTAAAGTTAAGGTAAGTACCAAATAGATATTCAATATGGCAATTAGGTGTTTTAGTGCTGCTTTTAATGTCTTTAAGATAATTGTTATAGGCTGCAGAATTGCATGAAGAGAATGGTAGTTGAATAACGAAAGATTTTATCTCTCTATCATTTGGTTCCACCCAATATGCCTCGCATTTCAATGGATACATTATGAATGGATATAGGTTTCATGTTGAAGAATATGATAATGGTTTAAGAACCCAAAATTGTGGAGTTGTTGTAGTTGGTGAGAATGACAAAAAAAGTGGGAACATTGATTACTATGGAGTTCTAACTAATATTATTGAATTACAGTTTCTCATGGGCAGAAGAGTTATTTTGTTTAAATGTAAATGGTTTGATGTATATGATGAAATAAAAGGAATTAAAAGAGACGAATATGACATTATAAGTGTTAATTGGGGGCGATTTTTGAGAACAAATGAGCCCTTTGTATTAGAAGAACAAGCCTCGCAAGTATTTTATGCTAATGATAATGTCAATAAAGGCTAGAGTGTTGTGAGAAAGGTGCAACCACGTGATTCCTATGAGGTCATGCAAAAAGAGGATAATGGTATCGATGAAGTCGAAAATTCAACTCAAATTAAAAGAAAAAGAATTGATGGAGGTAGTGGTAACCATTATAATAATTTTTACAGTATTTTTAATATTTGAAAATTCATGACACAATATGTTAATTCTTTATCAAGCTGCCCCTCAATACTTATTAACTTATCATGACTTTTTTCCTTATATTTTTTACTTATTTTTTCAGATAGAATATAAAGTCAACGATTGGAAATGGGATGGCATCAAATTCAAAGGCTACCAAACATGCATTTCTTCCACCTGGAGCTTTAGGACGGAGATGAGGACAAGGGTTGAGATCTTTATGCTCAAAAGGGGCATTTAAACAAAACAATCCTAATGGTTCTAAATCAAGCCATGTTCCATTTGTTGATTATGGTATTCCATCATCCAAGAACAACCCTTTTGTACTTGATCAAGAATGTGTGCAAGACAATATTGAAGATGAAATTCATATGCATCAAGATGATCTTTGGATGCAAGACAAGGAAGGAATACAAGATAATCAGTTGATGCAAGATAGCCATCTAGATGTGCAAGGCAATCTAGGAGTACAAGTTGATCAAGTGTCTCAAGAAAACCATCAAGAGATAGAAAACAACCTAGGAGCAAAAAATGATCAAGTGATGCATGACAGCCAAAGAGCAGAAACAAGTTAGATGAACATTTATTGTAATATATAGGCTGGATGATGTGTTTAGTTGGGTTGTTTGTACTGGGAGCTCACTTTTCAAAGCTGATGCTATCTATTTCATTTTCAAGAGTTAGTTGGTGTTGGATGGGTTGACTTGACTAACTATGATATATGCAAGTCTCTATCATCATAGTGCATCTTAATCATATTTGCTTATCGTTGATTTTGGCTCTATTTTTATTCTATTTTTTTGGGTGCCTGCTTCTACTTTGTTGGGTTCTTTTGGGTAGTGTTACTTCAGTTTTTTGGGTGCCTGCTACTGCTTTAACTGTTAGGTTCTTTTGGGTAGTTTTCTTTTTGTTTTTTGGGTGCCTGTTGTTGCTTAGTTGGGTTCTTCTGGGTATCTTTCTAGAAATATCACCATATATGTAAGTTTTATTAGTTAAATAATAATAAATCCGGATATATGAAGGGTATTGTAGTCATGATAATTTATAATGGTTGTAGGACATAATGAAAGAGGTCCAAAAATGCATGAAAAGTTTTGGAATCATATTCATTAGTGTACTTAGTGTAGGGTCTAGGCCTTCGAGAAGAGCCAACCACCTAAAACTAAGTGACTAAGAAAAGAAAGAGGTAGGGATTATAGGTCCCACTCTATAGGTGCTAACAGTAGGCCCCTATTAAAAATTTAAAAAATATATAGTATATATGAGCTAGCGGGGGGCATGCCCCCATCCATTAAAAATTATAAATCTCCTCTAAAAGTCAAGATGTCAACCACCCAGAATAGTTTACACTTTTCCTTCTTCTTTAAAATAAATAAAGAGGATATTGAGTTGAATTTCTTGAAAGATTATACAACGTGCATCAAAAGATAGATCAAATTGAGTTTAAGTTTTATTTTACATGTTAAAACATAGCTGAATGTAAGTATTTGTTTAAAAAACACATTTTATTGATGCAAAATCCGTGAATCCATTTATATAGTAGAATTTTATGTTAAATTATTTTCCTAAAACATTTAGCCTAAGATAAACAAAAATAATAATTACTCCTTTCATTTGATATATGATATCTTGTGTTATATTTTTTGTTTTGTTATTGGCAATAACTACATTTTGATTAATAGGGTTTGAGTAGGCTATGTGATCAGTACAGTTAGCATCCCCTATTCTTATTTGCTTACTTCTTTTCCTCATCCATTCATATGCACGAAAGTTAATATTGTTTTGCTTTGCACTTCCCGCCCTTAGCCATTGCTGTAATTTCTACAATATACCAGCAGCTACCATAATCAAACCCCTGTCCATATTAACCTTAACTTTTTCATCACTAAAATTTAACAAATCACCTAAAATTTGCCATCATCGCAACCAAGAACCACCCATGAAGATACATCAATCACTATCTTTGCTATCTTATATATATACCTAAATCTAGGTGTTGGTAAATACAAGTTTGAAGAGGGAGGAGAGAGGTTGAAGATCTAGAGAAGAAACAGAGAAAGGACAATAAGATTGCTTAGAAAAATATTTCTAATCTTGATGTCTAATGTTTTGTACAGGTTCATAATCCCCATTATCTAAAACTAATGTGGCTCTGCTATTCAATTTTTGTTTAGTTTTTTGGTACATCTGATGTTTATTGTCTAGTTTTAGCTAACTGACTTTGATACCATGCATATTACTTTTATCAACAAAAACAAAAACAAGATGAAAATTTATATTCATAGGTATGAAATGAGTTTTTTCAATTTTTCAAATATTTTATTTCCATTTAAATTTTTTTTACTACTTATAAATTGCTTATTTAGGCATATATAGGTTCAGTTTCTACGTAAAAGGTAAAAAAGGTGCAAGGACAAAATAAGTGCAAAGAAGTTGTAGCACTTGAAGTAGGGCAAAAGCTGAAAGTGACTTATTTCAATAATCAAACTGTTGGGAACAATCATGCACTATTCGTAAGACATTTGGGAAAAATTATTCATGATCGTAATATATGACAGCTTAGGGTATCATCATGGAAAAAGATTCCGAAAGAAAAGATTGAACACATGTGGGCTTCTGTTGTGGTAAATATATCAATTATTTTTTGCAATAAAGTTATTACTTAAAGTCAAAATAATATATGTGATTTTACTTCATACTTGTTTGTTTTGCAAAGTTTGAAATGGATTTAATTTCTTGTTTTAATTTCTATTTTTATGTTGATTGTTTGGTGGTGTTGGTATTTAAATGTCATACTTGAGAATTGAAAAACTAAATTGATTTCTTAATTTTTTTGTAGGATAAATTTGAGAACAATGATATGAATTTTCATCGTGAACATATTTTGGAATGGATGAATGAGTTGTGGAACAAATGGAGGGGAAATATGTATGCAAAATATGTTCGTGGTAAGCCAATGTATTAGGCTCTTAGAAATGCACCTAAGATGGTAGACAAAAAGGAATGGGTGTGGCTTGTTAAGGAACATTTTTCTTCTCAAAATTTTAAGGTTTGACATAGAAAATGGTTGTAAAATTTTATTTTTTATTTATTATCTTTACAATTGGGAATATTTATGGTATTCATATTTTATGTTTTTAAATTAATATAGGCAAGAAGTGAAAGAAATATAGCAAATAGGGCTAAGCTTACCATGCCATACCACATTGGTAGAAGCCTATTGGAGAATTTATTTATCAATAGGTCTTAAGAAAATATTTATATGTTATAAATTATTCTCTTACCTTTTCATATTTTGAATCTTTTTTGCTAACTATTGAAGGGATTGACTTTGTTGACTTCAATGTGAAGGGAGGGAAAGATGGCAACCCACCAAACTTAGCAACAATTTTCTTCGAGTCTTGCAAGAAGAAGAATAACACACTTGTTGAACCTGAAGCAATTGAAAAACATGTACATATAAAGATGTTCTTGTGTTAAGGTTTTTTAATTTTTATTTTTTTGACAAACAATTAATTGATTGTCTTACTACATATTTTTGTAGGCTCAAATCCTAGAATTGGTGCAGTCAGAGCCATCTCTTTCTAACATAGAGATAGTATAAAAATGTTTTGGACCTCAAAATCACAGTAAATTGGTTGTCCTTGGCGATGGGGTAAAGGCAAAGGACTTAAACGGCAATAACTCGTCTAAAGGTGAATTGTTATCTGCATTACAAAAAACTTGACAAGAAAATCAGACATTAAAGGATCGTTTATCTATAGTGGAATCTCAAGTGAATGAACTTAGACAATTAAGAGAATTTTTGGTAGCTTAACAGTCGAATGTCCAGCCTCCATCAACACCTTTTCAAGGGAGTGACTAGTATATTTACAGGTTAGGAATTTCTCGACTCTTGCATTTTTAGTTATATAGAATAATAAAACTCGAATTTTATAGCTGATTCTGAATTTCAGGCTGCTACTGCTGGTGGCACATTTATTTATGTAGTTTTGTGTGTTATTTATGCATGGTGTGATTCATACAGCCTGGCAATGGCTTCTGCTATTTTTGATGGGGAATAGTTTTATTTAGTTCTTAGGATATTGTCTTATGCGGGTGTCAGGATCTTGGATGGACCAGTTCTGGATCAGCAATTCTTTTTCCTTTTCTTCTTCTTGGACAGTTGTTGTTTGGGGGTTCTCAGATCTGTTGATTTTGGCATCACTAGTCTACAAGTTAAATCTGGTGGCTGTACCGGGATATGTTTTTATCTTGATAGAGTGGTTTCAGTTCTTCTTCTGGATCTCATCTATTGTTATTGTTACTAGCTAATCTATGAAGTTTTTTGCTTGTTTCAATCTGATTTTTTGGTTTTTGGCTGGTAGCTTTTAATTGGTTTGGCTTGGGTTAGAGCAGTCTCTTTATTGTCTCTTAGACATACCCCTTTGCTCTGTTTTGGTTTTGTACTGTTGTACTCTATCTAATTTAGTTCTGAATAATAGTATCTAGCTTCTCTAAGATTTATATAATTTGATGCTACTTGCCAGTGATTTATTGATTATATACTTGCAGTGATAATTTTCAAAATTCACATGGCTAAACATAACAATTAGATTGTTGGAAAGGTAATTATTTTTTTAAGTATATAATTCCTTAGAACTAATTTATGTTCTTGTATCTTGTAGCCCCTATCATATATGCTGACTTTTTGAAGTGCATACAGTTACACTTGGTGGAATTACAATTTTTTTGAGGTTGATATGCTGACTTTTTGATGTGTATATAGGTACACTTTATGGAATTAGAATTTTTTTGAGGTCTATTCTTAAATCACTTGTAGTTTCAATCAATTATTTATAACATATCTATATATTTTCTAATATAATAATTTTTATTTATTTATATTTTTTTGTAGTTTTTAGTATGAACAAAATAGTGAAGTACAAAATTTAACTGTGAAGAATTGAAGAAACATTGAAATGTTTGCTACATAGAGATCTAGAAATATTTTTGTCTTTTTGGAAGGGGCTGTATAAACAATACATATCTTTTTTGAATGCTACTTCTATATTTGTAATGAATTACAAATTATCTATAAAAGTATGGTATTATTTATTATGTATTCATTTATTGTATGTTTCAAAATACAAGGTAAAAATATGGTCTAATTATTCTTAGAGACCGTATTAATTTGTGATCTTTATTATGCTCTCAGCAATTGATGAGAATTTCGGTCCTTAATACTTTTCAGGAACAGTTTTTTTGTCATCAAAAGTTTTAAAGATCGATTAATAAAGTCTTTAAGGACCAAATTTTATGTGCTAATAACGTGGTTAGCTAGTTGGCATCTTTCATTAAGGACAAAAAACCAATCCCTATTATTTTTTAGGGACCAATTTTTGGTCGATTCTTATAATTTTTAATGACTGTAGTACACATTTTAAGGACCATGTTTTTGGTCATCAATAACTTCATTGGCTGCCTAGCATATATTATTAAGGAAGGGAAGTTCGGTCTTTAATTCGTTTTAGGGACCATTACTTGTCGATCGCTAAATCTTTTTAGGGGCAGTATATTGTGTGGTCGCTAAATATTATTAAGGACCGGATTCTGGTCGGCTACTATAACTTTTAACGACCGGTTGGGCACCAATTCTTTTTGGTCATTAGCGGTGGAGCATATAGCGATCGGATGACGACCGAATTTTTTGGTCCCTATTTACTTTTAAGAATCGTATTGCTACTTTTAGTAACCGTATTTACCCTCATTATAGGCCTTTTTCCTTGTAGTGATCATTTTGTCTGGTTTCTACACTTGTCCCTTTAAGTTCCACCTATTTCTTTTAGATACCTGCATGCAGTAAATAGCTACGCGTTAAGAATAATGTGCCTAGTGGTGGACACCTGACAAACAAATTTCACAATTACATACACAGCCTTAAAAATTTATTTTTTTATCTAAATTTCTAATTAATGTCCTAATTCACTTAGATTACTCATCTTATCTTCACAATTTGTTTCTCTATTTCTTTTATTGATTTTTGATTTTCCATCGTCATTAATTCACCATCTATCTTATTTCGATTTCTTATACTAGGTTATCCTTTCATTCTTAATGCATATTAATCATTATTTAAATATTATTCAGTTCTTATGATTATTTCGGGATCATGTCTACTTCCAATTACTCATTTCCAAGTTTAGTGATTGAATTACAATTTACTTCATGCTCTTTTCTTATTTTCAAATTCCATTATTTACTTCACTTCCTTGCAGGATATATAGCTCATTCATCATTACTCAACTTTTTCTAATATTCGTGTCATATCATGCCTCTTTTTAAGTAAACATTTTGTCTTTAAATCATTTGTTATATCTGACTTGCTTGTCATTAAACTCATTGATTCTACTATCATTATTACTGTTTCATTTTAACTTATTCATGAATAACTCACATTTAATTCTTACTTTCTTATTTATTTTCATAGTTTATTTTCTTATATTTTACCTCAAAAGTTAATTATTGAATCCACTTCCTTATATTCACATGCTTGCTATAGTTTTCATCAGTCTCTACTTTATAATTTTAATACTTGTTCTCCATTATATTTTTCAAGCCTTTTCTTTTGGTTCTAAATTCCCCATTTAGGCCCCTAATTAAATTTTTAATTCACTATTTGTCATTCATTTGTTACTTTGTTCTTAAATTATTATTTTATTTTCCTTGAGTTATGAGTACTATTTTGCTAGACTAATAAATTTTAATCTTCATTTTATAATTTAATATTAATAAACTCATAACATTTTATTTCCTTTATAAGTCATATAGCACATTTTTAATTCATGCTTTATGCTTCCTTTTGAATCAGATTTATATGTTTACTCCTAATTTGTCAATTTTCGCCTAATGCGACCACAACCAAAGAATATTAAACAAGGAATACATTAAGGGAAAAGCTAGCAATACTAGAAGGTCCAATAACAAGGTCAAGGGGTAAAAAGTTATAGGAAGCACTAAAAACATACTTGGGCCAAATTGCAAAAGCTGTGGAAAGCCAAAAGGGTGTTAGGCCAAATGACATCAAGACCAACTCAATAGGGCAGAATTGTGAAGATCAAATATGCATGATTAATTTGACATATGCAAGTCAGATGACTCTAGATTTGTGCCGGTCATGTGACACTTGACATGTGTCAAATATATAACCATGACATATGCCAAACATGTGCTTTGACATATGCTACACATGTGCCAAGTCATGTACCATATGTATGTGCACATTATGTGAGCTAAGGCATATGTAATGCATGTACAATGTTTAAATTAAGGGGCTATTTTGAGTTGGGTTTAATTTGGGCCTTGAAGACTTTATTTAATTAGGTGTGAGTAGTTTTAGGGATTTTAGAGTAGGCCTCAAGTTCTTAGAGGCAACCCACTTAATTTTTTTTAATACTTTAAGTAGGAAAATAGGCTTAATTTCCAATCCTAATAGGCATAGGAATTTTGGCCTACTCTTATTCCAATTAGGTTAAGGATTCTTTAAGTGGGTATAAATACCACATTAAACTCTTTGTATTCAGATTTTGGGGATTTTGATTAATTTGATAATATTTCTTTGGCTTGGCCGAAATTCATTTTTAAGAGGATTGCTTTATTTCTTCCATTGCATTAAGAGCTTTAATTCTTATCAAGGTATTTACTTTATGGCCAATTCTATTATTGTGTTTAAATCAACCTAATTATTTATGTTTCCTTTCATGTATTGATTGGGGGTTCAATAGGATTGGGGGATTTAGTTATTATTCATATTCATGCCATATTATGTGTTTTAGGGGTTTCGGGTTCTTTGGCATTAGTGTTCCACATCAATTGGTATTAGAGCTTGGATTAGGATAAATTCTTATTTACCTTATGTTAATTAGCTATTTTATTGTTTAATTTTCATTCAAATTAAAATTTTGGAATTGTCTTCTTCTTATCAACTTTGTGTTCTTCTTTGTTCTTAAATCTAGTTTAAGTTATTTGATGTTTTAGTTATAAAAAAATAAAAAAAAGTTATTGGTATTGTTCATGATACTATTCATTCAAATTGAAAAAATGAAAAAAAAAAGAGAGAAAAAGAATTGCAAAGAAGTGTTCCAATTGGGAATTACCTCTAATTGGTGTGAACAAATAGGATTACAACTCTCTGGGTAGAACTTATCCTTAGCTTATCTTGTCTTAATTTAGAAATATTGTTATCCTTGATTTAAGACAAGTGTGTCTTCATTTATCATCTTTGTCTTAACCTAGACAAGTGTCTCTTCATTTCTTACTTTTATCTTAACCAATACAATTGGGTTTCCTAATATTAATCTCATTAGGACATAGTGGATAAGTCATTTTCTCTTAGTCTAGACATTTTTTTTCCTTATTTTGATCTCATTAAGACATAATTGGTTATTCTTGTCGTAACTAAGACATTTATTCTAGTTTCCTTATTTTAGGTTAGTTTGGACATCTTTTGGTCTTTTAGCTTTTGTCTTAGAGTCATAACATATATTTTTATCAAGTTTAATTTTGCATTAAAGAAAATTCAATTTCTTCATTTTTTCATTAGTTTTTTCATTTATTTCATTCTAGGTTTCTTTCTTTGGTGCCTTCACATATTTTGCTTCCATTTACATTATAGTTAACAAATTGATTCTTGTTAATTAAAATTACATAATTCGGACAATATAAATATCTTAATCTGTTAGAGAGTATGCCCTAGAGCCCATATAATGGAGATGTATTTCATATGTATGAACTCATATTCTTAATAAAAGGCATCATTCATTTATTAATGCTATGTTTAAATACATGAGTTTGTAAATCTTAAATTAATAAATGAATTCCTAGATATTATAAACACGGTGCAAAGGCAATCATAAAAGTGTTTATGATGTGAGATGTTTATTTTGTGGGATTTTAACGGTTACATGCATCACATACATGAGCGGAATTTTAAAATTTTTTAACCATTAGATCTGATCTTGCCATGAATACACAATATAACTATATGAGAATAAGAAAAATCACCTTTGAGTTTTGTTGAACAGTTGATTTTACTTCGCACCGGGTTGTCGCAAACCACAGTGTCCAAAATCGAACACCTCCAGTGAGTAATCGACACTAGAGAGGGGTAAATTGAACCAAAAAATTGGTGTTTAACTAGGGCTGGCCGAAATTCCCAAGAGCTAGCTTAGGAGTTGGCGCAAAAGGGAGAGAAATTAAGAGAAAAGACTTTCCTTTTTTTAATCACTTAACCCTAATTCTCATTAGTTGGCCTTTTATAGTTAGGTTAAAATTCCAACTCCTTAATGAGATTGGGCTCTTTAAAATTGCTGGAGAATTATTAATTGGGCCTCTGGAATTAATTATAATCATTTGGGCTTAATTAAATCCAAATTAAATCTTTTCATAATCTCCATGCACAAAATCCACAAACTAGGCCCTTTGTGCATCTAATTTGATTTAAATACCCAAATGGATTCCAAATCCAACCAAATTAAATATGTGAGTTCCATAACACTTATGTAACATATATAAATTAATTTGGTCCAAGAAAAAGACCTCTAAGCCCTTCTGTATGGAGTAGGCCTGTGGCCCTCTTCTGGAGTGCTTTTGCCAACTTTCTTCATTCCTCTGGCCCTTAATAATTCCTCCAATGGTCCTATTAATTATTATATCAGTCCTATAACACTTATAGTAGTCTTATAACACTTATAAGATAATAATAATTAATCATGAAATACATTATTTCATTTAGGTCCAATTTATAGAACATTTCTCAAAAGTTTCGCGGATAATTTTATTTGATCATAATTAATTAAACTCTTTAATTAATTATTATCATATTCTCTTCTCTACCTTCATAATAATATCAAATATTATTATCCTTGTCATTTTACCATTTTACCCTTTTCTCTATATGTGTGTGACCTATTGGGTTCCTGTCCATGTTGGCAGTATAATATGTAATTGTGAGTTCTATTCAAAACTCACATGATTTAAACTCCTTTAAATCATTTTATCAATCTCTATTGATATTTTGATACATCATTATACAAGTCATGATTGGCCTCTAGCTAGGCATCATGACTACCCAAATGTCAGGAAAGTCATGTGGTTTGACTGTACCCTTCCATAGAAACAGTTACCGTGCAATTACACCTTTCACCACTCTTATCTCAATTAGATTCTGAGTATGGATCTGTGTCAACTCATATAAATCTAATTATGTATGTTCTATTAATTTAACCATTGTTCCTAAAATGCCCTTCATGGATCTCCATCCATCTCGGCATATTACTCTGGCCAGAGATTCTCTGAATAAGGCAATTATAGAATCATGCAAGATAACTTCCCTTGTTAAATCTGGGATGGTGAATCCTTTGTCAATCACTCAACTATCTTCAAGTAGGTCATGATATACCCAATCTCCTAACGATGTTCACTACCAGTTGGAAGTAATCAGTTATGGAGTCAAAGTATACCACTTGCTACTTAAGATAACTTTGGTGATCTCAAGTCTAAGGATACTTGCACAACCGCTATGAAGAGATTCCTCACTGACATAGATTTAATATCCATATGAGGATTCTCTTTACAGGTCTCCAATGAACTTGTTCCTCTAACAAGCATCCACATGTTAGCTTTGATTATCATCCATAATCACAGTTATGAGAACCACTGCTTGAACCATTCAAGAAGCATAACATATGCTAGTCTGTCTGAATTAATAATGTCCTATCTTGTTAATTCTATGACTAGGGATATTTAGATATTAACACATTTGCATGTGATAGACATCTCACATCATGAACACCTTCATGATTGCCTTTGCACTGCGTTTATAATATCTAGGACTTCATTTATTAATTTAAGATTTACAAACTCATGTATTCAAACATAGCATTAATAAATGAATGATGCCTTTCATTAAGAATATAAATTTCATACATATGAAAAACATCCCTATTACATGGGCTCTAGGGCATACTCTCTAACAATCTCCCACTTGCACTAGAGCCAATCACTCATATGTCTCAGACCCATGCTATTTATATGGTGATCATGCTTTATCTGGGAAAGTGCTTTAGTGAGGGGATCCGCCACATTGTCATCTGTGGGAACCCTTTCTATTTTCACATCATTTCTAGCTACTATTTCCCTTATGAGATGGTAGCGTCTGAGAACATGTTTGGATCGCTGATGAAATCATGGTTCCTTTGCTTGCGCAATGGCTCCATTGTTGTCACAATATAAAGGAATCGGATCAACAATGCTAGGCACCAGTCCTAGTTCGGTTATGAAATTTTTGATCCAGACTGCTTCTTTGGCTGCTTCTGAAGCAGCAATGTACTCAGCTTCCGTCGTGGAATCAACAGTTGTTTCTTGTTTGGAACTTTTCCAACTAACTGCTCCTCCTTCCATTATGAACACATAACCTGATTGTGATTTACAATCATCTTTGTCAGATTGGAAGCTGGCATCTGTATACCCATTTACTTCCAAGCTGCCCTCTCCATATACCAAGAATATATCCTTAGTCCTTCTCAAGTACTTAAGAATATTCTTGACAGCTGCCCAATGTTCCTCTCCAAAATTGGATTGGAATCTGCTTGTGACACTCAAAGCAAATGCTACATCTGGACGTGTACATAACATAGCATACATGATAGAACCAATTGCAGATGCATATGGTATTCTGTTCATGCTCTCTCTATCCTCTAGTGTTTGCGGACATATAGACTTAGAAAGATGTTTCCCATGCACCATGGGTAAAAACCCTTTCTTAGAGAGATCCATATTGAACCTCTTCAATACTTTATCTATATATGTACTCTGAGAAAGACCTAGCAACCTATTGGATCTATCTCTATAGATCCTTATTCCCAGAATATAGGATGCTTCTCCAAGGTCTTTCATGGAGAATTGCTTGGATAACCATATTTTAACAGATTGGAGAAGAGAAATGTCATTTCCCATGATCAATATGTCATCTACATATAGAACTAGGAAGACAATTGCACTCCCACTGACCCTTTTATACACACAAGGTTCATCTTCATTCTGTGAGAAACCAAACTCTTTGATTGTCTCATTGAATCACATGTTCCAGCTCCTAGAGGCTTGCTTCAATCCATAAATGGATCTTTGAAGCTTGCATACCTTTTCGCCACTTCCTGATGTGAATCCTCCTGGTTGTGTCATATACACATCCTCAGAAAGATTTCCATTACGGAAAGCTGTCTTCACATCCATTTGCCAAATCTCATAATCATAATGAGCTGCAATGGCTAAAAGTATTCTTATAGACTTAAGCATCGCTTCAGGAGAAAAAGTTTCGTCATAGTCAATACCTTCTTTTTGACGATAACCTTTTGCTACTAAGCGAGCTTTATAGGTAACTATATTACCTTCCATGTCAGTCTTCTTTTTGAAGACCCATTTGCACCCTATGGGTTTTATCCCTTCAGGTGGTTGAGTTAAAGTCCATACTTTATTCTCATACATGGAGTCCATTTTGGACTGCATAGCCTTAAGCCATAAATCACGTTCTGAACTGTTCAAAACTTCTTGATAGCTTGTAGGCTCATTGTCCTCTACTACAGTTATGCCTCTATCCGAATCAACGTGAAATCCATATCTCACAGGGATAGAACGCATCCCAGTAGATCTTCTAGGATTTTGTGTATAATCAGGTTCAACTGTAATCTCATCATTATGAAATTCAGTTTCGGGTTCAATCGGTTGAACATCTTCTATTTGTGGGTCTTGAACTTCACCAAGCTCAATTTTACTCCCACTGTCCTCTCGTAGGAGAAATTCTCTTTCCAAGAAGACAGCATGCCTTGAAACAAACATCTTTTGTTCTAAGGGATGTTAGAAATAATATCCAAACATTTCTTTTGGATATCCCACAAATAAACATTTGTCAGACTTAACATCCAGTTTGTCTGACATTGTCCTTTTCACATAAGCAGGACAGCCCCATACTTTCATATGAGAAAGCATGGGTTTCTTGTTATTCCACATCTCATATGAAGTAACATCAACCGATTTACTAGGAACTCTGTTTAACACATAAATAGCAGTTTCTAGTGCATATCCCCAAAAAGACTTAGGCAAGTCCGCTCGGCTCATCATTGATCGAACCATATATAATAGTGTTCGATTTCTCCTTTCAGATACACCATTGTGTTTTGGTGTATATGGAGGATTCCATTGAGATAAAATCCCATTATCTCTAAGATAATCTTGAAACTCTTAACTTAAGTATTCTCCACCTCGATCTGATCTAAGTTTTTTAATACTTTTGTCAAGTTGTTTCTCTACTTCATTTCTGAACTCTTTGAACTTTTCAAATGCTTCAGACTTATATTTCATTAGATAGATGTATCCAAACCTGGAATAATCATTTATGAAAGTAATGAAGTAGGAGTAACCTCCTCTGGCATGTGTAGTCATTGGACCACATACATCTGAATGTATTAAGTCTAAAACAATTTTAGCTCGTTCTCCTTTACCAGTAAAAGGAGCTTTTGTCATTTTTCCCAATAAACAAGATTCAAATGTATCAAATGATTCATAATCAAATGATCCCAAATCACCTGACTTGTGTAACTTGGTCATGCGTTTTTCATTTATATGGCTTAAACGACAATGCCATAAGTATGAGGTATTCAGATTATCATGTTTCATTCTCTTGGTATTCACATTATGTACTTCTTTAATTAAATCAAGAACAAATATACCATTCTCAATGATAGCTTTTGCATAAAACATATTGTTCTTAAAAATGTAACAACATTTGTCCTTCAAAGAAATATCATAATCGTTCATCAAATGACTGAAAGAAATAATACTTTTGGATAAGGTCGGAACATAATAACAATTATTTAATTCCAGTACTAATCCACTAGGAAGAGGCAAATAGTAAGTCCCCACAACTGTTGTAGAGATGTTCTGTCCAGTACCTGACTGTAAACATATATCTGCCTTTCCAACTCTTCTAAAGCTTCTAAGCCCATGTAGATCATAACACAAATGTGATCCACATCCGGTATCTAATACCCAAGATTATTTTGAAGCAATAAAATAAGTATTAATTTCAATCATATGAATACCTGAGCTATAAGCATCAGCATGCTTCTTCTCCTTGAGAGAATATAGATAGGCCTTGCAGTTACGCTTCCAATGACCATCTTTTCCATAATGGAAGCAAGTTCCTTTGGGATTCTCTTTCTTGGTAACCTTCTTCTTTGAAACCCCACCATCCATTATCTCATATTACTTATAAAGCTCTGAGGACATAGCACCCAGCATCAGACATACTTGCTGCTTCACTATCCTCCTTGTATTTTCGATAAATACCTTTGATCTCATCAATGGCATCATCTGATGGAAGTGGTGGTGGATATTTATCCAAGACATAATGGATCTTTTCAGCTCTGAGAACAATTTTCAATTGTTTGATCCAGTCAGAATAGTTGCTGCCAACTAGTTCGTTATCCAAGATTGATCGTATATTTCATGTGCTCATGATGATGACATAGATGTAAAAAAGAAAAGATATGAGAGTATGTTCATATATATGTATGCATTAATAAGGTCTTTAATTAATCCATTTACTCCCACTATTTTATTGCGAATTAATAGCCCTCACTATATAATCTGAGAAAACCCGATGGTTTTCTTAGTGGCCCAATATCCAATCCTTGATATGTAATTTGACCTTGACTGTGGTCAACAAGCCAAATTCCATACCCTTGAAAGGTAGGTATCTCTATACCAATTGTGTCTCTACACAACTATTGGATCATTAGGTTATCAACTCTTGATGCATGCATATCATATATGCATTCTCTAATCTTGCCTCTAGAACCATTAGCCTTGACTGTGGTCAACAAACTAATGGGCTAGCTAAGATGACCAATTTAATTATATTTGAACATATTCGATATAATGTGAGCTTGACTGTGTTCAACAACCCACACTATAAAGAACTCTGGTTCTCCTCAAATTAATGGAAGGCTTATATACCTTAGTATTTGTTTGAGGGTTTTAGTTAATTAAGTCTCATCATACATGGTTGGCATACATTGGTATGCATCCTATATCTATCACATAAATATAAGCATACAAATATGGTATAGCTATGGACTTCACTACATTGATTTCCCCGAGCCAAGAGGGAAATCAAAAGGTCACACCTAGGTAGTATGCATGATTCAAACAAGAAAAATAATTACATTATCTTCAAGCTTGTTGGATCTCCATCCGGCCCATCTTGCTCCTTGAAAATGGTCTCCATCTCTATTTCTAATTCTAATCTAAGTAATCTAATTACATATTACAATTTGAAATGAAATAAAAACCAAAAACAAGTAGCCGGGACATGAATGTCCTCATTGGGCCAAAACATGCATAATGCTCAATCACATTGGGCTTTTTCCATAACTATCCATCATGCCAATCATACACCCTTATATGCCTTTCTAATGCATAAAGAAATGGATTACTAACTTTGTTTCAACCTTTGAAACTATATTTTGAGTTATTTTAATGATGTGATCAAATTAGGAAACTTTTTCCATTTTGGAAACTTTCATTTTAAGAAACCTTTTTGCATGAATGTGTTCTTGCCTTAATAATCAAACAAATTGATTATTTAATTAATTAATCATATTAAATAATTAAAAGAATCAATTTTGGGCTTAAAAAAAGTGTAGGCCGAAACCCACAGAAGAAAAACCCTAAGTGTGTTCACACACAAACTAGTTTTGTGTCATTTGCACCATTTGGGCCTTTTGGAATGAGCCAAGCCCACTCCAGCCCTTAAAACCCATTAATAAATTTAATTAATGTTTATAATAGTTAATTTAAATCAGCTCATTGGGCCCACCAAGTCATTCACTAATTTAAACCAAGTCCGTAAACATAATTAAGCCCATTAAGTGGTTTTAATGAATTAAAATTAATCAAATTAATTTAAGGCTAAATTTAATTAATCCAATTAATTAAAAACACTTTAATATATCATATATATCAAATTTAGAAGATCAAAAGTCGTTGTAACCATGAACACATCAAGAACACACGAAGAACACCAATTTATCGAACTTTTCGACAAAACTAGTTTTCATGCAAAACTTATTCGATTTTAATTCCGTTCGATCCTACGGCTTAATATCACATATTAAACACATAAAATATCATCTAAATGATTTTTAAATGGATCCATAAGAAATTAAATTAGAACAGCCCCTACATTACCTAGGGTTTCATGCCAAACCCTAATGGGTTTCACGCCAAACCCAAATCACAATGCTTCAAAAATTTCGTTTTTGTTTCCACCAAATTTATTTGATCACACATACAACCAGAAATCAATATTTCTCATTCATGAACAATCAAATATAATATTTTAAAGTTCATGAAATAAATAACTCAAAACAAAACAAAATTTATTCAGCAGAAAAATATAGGATTGTATATCCATGGCAAAACCGTGTCTCTGATACCATGTTGGATTTTAACGGTTACATGCATCACATACATGAGTGGAATTTTAAAATTTTTTAACCATTAGATCTGATCTTGTCATGAATACACAATATAACTATATGAGAATAAGAAAAATCACCTTTGATTTTTGTTGAACAGTTGATTTTACTTCGCACCGGGTTGTCGCAAACCACAGTGTCCAAAATTGAACACCTCCAATGAGTAATCCACACTTGAGAGGGGTAAATTGAACCAAAAAATTGGTGTTTAACTAGGGCTGGCCGAAATTCCCAAGAGTTAGATTAGGAGTTGGCGCAAAAGGGAGAGAGAAATTAAGATAAAAGACTTTCCTTTTTTTTAATCACTTAACCCTAATTCTCATTAGTTGGCCTTTTATAGTTAGGTTAAAATTCCAACTCCTTAATGAGATTGGGCTCTTTAAAATTGCTTGAGAATTATTAATTGGGCCTCTGGAATTAATTATAATCATTTGGGCTTAATTAAATCCAAATTAAATCTTTTCATAAAAGACCATGCACAAAATCCACAAACTAGGCCCTTTGTGCATCTAATTGGATTTAAATACCCAAATGGATTCCAAATCCAACCAAATTAAATATGTGAGTTCCATAACACTTATGTAACATATATAAATTAATTTGGTCCAAGAAAAAGCCCTCTAAGCCCTTCTGTATGGAGTTGGCGTGTGGCCCTCTTTTGGAGGGCTTTCGCCAACTTTCTTCATTCCTCTGATCCTTAATAATTCCTCCAATGATCCTATTGATTATTATATCAGTCCTATAACACTTATAGTAGTCTTATAACACTTATAAGAAAATAATAATTAATCATGAAATACATTATTTCATTTAGGTCCAATTTACAGAACATTTCTCAAAAGTTTCGCGGATAATTTTATTTGATCATAATTAATTAAACTCTTTAATTAATTATTATCATATTCTCTTCTTTACCTTCATAATAATATAAAATATTATTATCCTTGTCATTTTACCCTTTTCTCTATATGTGTGTGACCTATTGGGTTCCTGTCCATGTTGGCAGTATAATATGTAATTGTGAGTTCTATTCAAAATTCACATGATTTAAACTCCTTTAAATCATTTTATCAATCTCTATTGATATTTTGATACATCATTATACAATTCATGATTGGCCTCTAGCTAGGCATCATGACTACCCAAATGTCAGGAAAGTCATGTGGTTTGACTGTACCCTTCCATAGAAACAGTTACCGTGCAATTACTCCTTTCACCACTCTTATCTCAATTAGATTCTGAGTATGGATTTCTGTCAACTCATATAAATTTAATTATGTATGTTCTATTAATTTAACCATTCTTCCTAAAATGCCCTTCATGGATCTCCATCCATCTCGGCATATTACTCTGGCCAGAGATTCTCTGAACAAGGCAATTATAGAATCATGCGAGATAACTTTCCTTGTTAAATCTGGGATGGTGAATCCTTTGTCAATCACTCAACTATCTTCAAGTATGTCATGATATACCCAATCTCCTAACTATGTTCACTCCCAGTTGGAAGTAATCAGTTATGGAGTCAAAGTATACCACTTGCTACTTAAGATAACTTTGGTGATCTTAAGTCTAAGGATACTTACACAACCGCTATGAAGAGATTCCTCACTAACATAGATTTAATATCCATATGAGGATTCTCTTTGCAGATCTCCAATTAACTTGTTCCTCTAACAAGCATTCACATGTTAGCTTTGATTATCATCCATAATCACAGTTATGAGAACCACTGCTTGAACCATTCAAGAAGCATAACATGTGCTAGTCTGTCCGAATTAACAATGTCCTATCTTGTTAATTATATGACTAGGGATATTTTGATATTAACACATTTGGATATATATGATGACTATCTTTACTAAGCTTATATTGTTAATGTATCTATATGATGCTAGTCATGTCATCACATAGTTGCATCAACATCATTCATACATATCATAGTGGATTACACAGTGATTCAAACACAATAGGTTATTACTTTTATTGATCCATCTCATCATACTTGATACTAGGCATCAAGCTAATGAGGTGATTATAAAAGTATAGTTTTTGCAACTAAGAATCCTCATAGTATTATATACATGCCAATATATATATATATATATTTATGTACAGGTAATTACAACTTGAATCATAGCAATACATGCTTTGCTATTCACATGTGTTCACATACTGAGTCAGACTACTTATCATCATATAGATACATTAACAATAGGGCACCACACTTATATATTTCATTAACAGTTCTCAAAGATGTACCTTGTTACTATTTGTTGTAAGTGTCTTCCATACAATATCATAGTTATTCATATCAGTACATAATTACTTGAATAACATTTAAACATCTATGATCAACATAATTAGATGAACAATATTTTCATCCTACGGTCAACATTCGTTCTTAATTGACTCTTTAGTTTACTTTTTATAGTCTATTAAATCATGCATAGTAGGTTATCTAAGATTATTTCATCTCGTGTTTACCCCCATGGGGTATAGGGTAACTAGGTAAGTATATTCCTTTATATCAAGGCTAATCATTAATGATTCGGTATGACTTGAAGCATAATCAAACTTTTATAGTTTTATAATTAAGTGTTACATAGTATTCCCTATTTCTTAGCTTAGACATGTGACTTTACAACTATCCTCTTATGGTTACTAAACTGTGTCATAATATTTTCATGTCATTACCAAGGAACATTGGTATGCCATATTTAAGCCAAAACCCTTTACTTGTCAGGGTTCAAACAACATACCAACTTATAGATCATGATATTTAGCTTATTAATTTAAGGTTACCAAATAACCTCTTTGAACTCTTATTGTCTCAGTGTTCGTTAGCCACTAAAATACATTTTAGAACATAATTCATATTAGCATTGCAATTCTTAAGACCCTTTAATTTAGAGTTCAAGTGGACTCCTTATCATAACTTATAGGTTTATTATCCTAAAAATTTTCACTTTACTATACCAATATATATATATATATATAGAGAGAGGGTTCTCCAATTAAGTGATCATGTTTTATTCACCTTATAGGTGATGTTGGATAACTTACAACTTAGTTCCATCCTCTTCCCCTCATAATAGCATTTATATCTTTAAATTTCTATAATACTCCATCTTATATTCATGCTTTTCTAAACCATATCCTTATGGAATTTATCATTAGAGAGAGTTTCATGGTCTATTAATCCATTGATATCAAATTACATAACAATCATCACTTACTAACTTCAGTTTTTACTTACTATAGTCAATTCACCTCAACTCTTGTTTGCTTAATAATCTTATAGACCATATAATATTATTTTCAATATCAATTACATGGCTTAATCTTGGGTGAGAGCTGGCTCAGATGAATCAAAGGAGTACGTACATATGGCTATAAAAAAAGAGGAGAAAACATGCTTGACTATGCATCAATAGGCCTTACTTGGTCGTGCAAGGAGATGAGGAAAGGGCATAAGTGGCCGTGCATTTCTTAAAGTAAAGGACCAAGTGGCGATGCACGACTTGTGAAGGTATTCACTAGTCGGACAAAAATTCATGACTCGTGAAGTCATTCACGAGTAGGTAGAAAGCCAAAACTAGGTTCATGAATCGTTAAAGAATGTTTGACTCGTGAAGGGACTCACGAGTGAAGGGAAAAGGTAAAGTTTATGACTCGTGAAGGGGCTCATGAGTGAAGTAATAGAGCTGAATTTCATGACTCGTAAAGAGGCTCACGACACGAACAAGAATGCATGACTCGTGAAGGGATTCACGAGTCATAAACCAAGAAGAATAGCACATTCACGATTGACCCAGGGCAAATAGTGTATGACTCATGAAGGCATTCATAAGTTGGACAAGAATGCATGACTCGTGAAGACATTCACGAGTCAACAGAAAACCAAGTCTAGAATCATGAGTCGTGAGGAAAAAATAAGGTAAAAGTGTACAACTCGTAAAGGAGTTCATGACTAGGCATCCTAAGCAACAATCTTCCATTTTCATCCCGATTTACGTACCCATAAAACATAACCCTAATTCCATTAATTTCATCTACAAACAACAATTATCAACAGCACTCCCATTCACAAAATCATCATAATAGTCCCATACCTCATTAAAGCTTCAACTCTTTCTTTGATCCTCTTGATCCATCTCCTTTGCTCATAATTTCTTTATTCTCTTCACTTGATCTATCTGCTTCTCTTTCTTCTCCTTAAAAATGGTGATAACAATAAGATCTTGTAATCCCTCACTAAAAATCACAAATTAAAAGAAAAGAAATAAGAAATCTTCAAGGGAAAACATTACCTTTGATGTTAGCTCACAAACCCTAACTCCCTTTCTCCAAACCATAACCAAGAGAGAGAGAGAGAGAGAGAAAGAGAATGGCGATCCCCTCAAATCTCTAAGAATCCCAAAATGAATGAGTGGGAAAAATATCTTCCCAAAGAAATTCCCATAATGCCCCTAAGCACAATTAAACCCCCATTATTTCAATTGCTTCCAACTTAACCCCAAGACTTTCAAATTCACTTCAATTGTATCCTTTTATTTAATTATAATTTAACTTAACTATTATAATTACATGCTGAAATTACCAAAATACCCCTCTTAGGACTTAACCTCGATAATTGCAAAATAATTCAATTTTGCTTTAATTAATGATAGTCCTCATTAATTAACAATAATTCGATTAGGATCATGATTGGGTCCTCACAAGATTTATTAAGGGAAGTTATCTCACATGATTCTATAATTGCCTTGCTCAAAGAATCTCTGGCCATAGTAATATGCCAAGATGGATAGGGATCCATAAAGGATATTTTGGGAACAATGGTTAAATTAATAGAACATACATAATTAGATTTATATGAGTTGATAGAAATCTATACTTAGAATCTAATTGAGATAAGAGTGGTGAAAGGAGTAATTGTACGATAATTGATTCTATGAAGGGTATATTCAAACCACTTGACTTTCCTGACATTTAGGTAGTTATGATGCCTAGATAGAGGCCGTTCATGATTTTTATAATAGTGTATCATAAATATCAATAGGGGTTGATAAAATGATTTAAAAAAGTTTAAATCATGTGAGTTTTGAATAGAACTCATAATTATATATTATACTGCAAATATCGACAAGAACCCAATAGGTCACACATATAAAGAGTAAAGGATAAAATGGTAAAATGATGAGGATAATAATATTTGATATTATTATGGGAGAAGAGAAATGAATAAAATAATAATTAATTAAAGAGTTTAATTAATTATGATCAAGTAGAATTATTCGCATAACTTTTTAGAAATGTTCTGTAAAATGGACCTAATTAAAATGTTATATTTTATAATTAATTATTATTGAATTATAAGTATTATAGGGCTGATATAATAATTAATAGATCCATTAGAGGAATTAAAAGAGGCCCAGAGAATTAGTTTTGGCGCAAAAACCCTTTAGAGGAAGGGTTACATGCCAAACCCATATAGAAGGCCTTGGATGCTTATTTATTGGAACGAAATAAATTAAATATATTTCATAAGTGTTGTGGAGCCTACATATTTAATTTGGATGGATTTGGAATTAATTTGGGTGATTAAATCCAAGTGTATGCATAAAGGGCCTAGTTTTTGGGTTTTGTGCATAGTGTTTTATGAATGGACTTAAATTGGATTTAATTGAGCCCAAATAAATAATTAATAATTCCAGAAGTCCATTTAATATTTTTCCAGTAATTTTAAGGAGGTCAATCCCATTATGAAGTTGGATTTTTAACCTAATTATAAAAATCTAAGTGATAGGGATTTCAGGATGAAGTGAACATTAAGAGAAAATAAATTCTCTCTTTTTGAAAAACCCTTGCCGCCACTCCCTTGCTAGCATTAAGGGGAATTCGGCCAGCCATTATGTTCCATCATTCTTGGTTCATTCAATCCTTCTCTAGTGTGGATTACTAATTGGAGGTGTTCAATTTTGGACACTGTGGTTTGCGATAACGCGGTGAGAAGGAAAATCAACTGTTCAACAAAAATCAAAAGTGATTTTTCTTATTCTCATTAATATTTATATTATAAATTCATGACAAGATCAGATCTATTGGTTAAAAATTTTAAATTTTGTTTATGCATGTGATGCTTGTAACTGATAATTCCCAACATCATCTTGTATGCTCATTTCAACTTTCTTCATTTTTGTATTCTGCTTCTAGTATTAAGGCTATCTTCTTTGTTTAGTATTTTCATTGCATTCCTCATTCTTATTTGTTTCTTATAAATCATTTTGACTCGAGTTTTAGTTTTGAAGTACAATTAAGGACAATAAGCTTGAGTGGTAAAAGGCCTAAGGGTGTGAGGTTAAAAGAGCATAAAAGCCAAATTTAAGTGAAACATGAGTGAAGTGTCATTTTCTAGAGTGTAAACACATAAGGGAGTGTTGTGAGGCTATTTTATCTAACATCTTTTGCATGTTTACATTATGATTGATGACACTAATAGAAGGGAAATGTTCCAAGAGGAAAATAAAAATATGCCTAATTTTAAATTGCTTTATAAGGCATTTGTTAGTGAATTTAAGAAGTTGAATGCTAGGATGGATGGAATGGAAGAGAAGTTAGAAATGAGTGCATCTAATTTTAGATGAACAACTAGGAGAGGTTAATAGATTAATGAAGAGGCTTGTTTAGGTGAATGGCATGATGATGAGGAAGTCCAATTCATAAAGGGTAGAGTGAGAAGAGAAGAAAGAATAAAAGGAGAGATAGCAATCTTAGTGCCATAAAGATTAACATGCCATATTTTTTAAAGGTAGGAATGATGTTGAAGTGTATTTAGAATAGGAAATGAAGGTAAACATAATTTTTTATTGCCATAATTATACTAAAGAGAAAAAGGTGAAATTAGCTATAGTGGAATTTTACAATTATGCATTGGTTTGGTGGAATGCGTTAGTCAATAGTAGAAGAATGAATATAGATCCACTTATATCTACTTATGAAGAAATGAAAGGAGTGATAAAAAGAAGGTTTGTTCCATCTTATTATTATAGAGAGTTTCATCAGCAATTACATAGACTCATCCGGAGAGCTAGATCAGTAGAGGATTATCATAAGGAGATTGAGATGCTATTGATCAAAGCAAATATTGAAGAGGAAAAAAAGATAACTATTGCTCGATTCATGGGAGGATTGAATAGAGAAACTACTAATGCAGTAAAATTGCAACATTATGGAGAGATAAAGGACCTAGTGAATATTGCAAGGAAGGTGGAGAGATAACAAAAACAAAGGAGGGTAACAAGGTAATTTCAAAATTCTAGCAACAAATGTAATCCAAAATGGAGTAAAAATGAAGAAAAGAAGGAGTACCATTTGACTTCCAAAAAGAAAGGTTTTGAAAAAAATAAAGGCAAGGAAAAGAGTACTCTATTCCAAAAAGTTACTATTGATCCTTCATTTAAACTTTCTAAACATAGGTATATTAAATGTTTTAAGTGTCAGAGGCGTGGTCAATATGCATTTGAATGTGGTAATAGAAAAATTATGTTTATTAAAGGGGGAAAATTGTTTCTGAATCTGATAATAGGAATGAATCTAATGGTAGTGAATGAAATATACCACCTTTAGAAAATTGGTCTGATAACGATGAGTTTGTTGAATATGCTATTAAGGGAGAAGCCTTAGTTACTAGGCATGTTTTGAATGTGAATGTGAAGAAAGATGGCCGAGAACAAAGGGAACATATATTTCACACTAGATGTTTGGTAAGTGGGAAAGTTTGTAGTCTAATCATAGATGGGGGTAGTTGCACTAATGTGGCTAGTACTACTTTAGTAGAGAAATTGGGGATGAAATGTCATAGGCATCCTATAATGCTTGCACTTATTACCATTTTATTTACTTATTTCTTTATTAAATTGTTTGCATAATTACACACATATATATATATATAAATTAAACATACTTAAAGTATCATAACAAATTAATATATTACATATAGCCCAAATCCTTTACATTATACATATACAAAAAATAATTAATCATCAAAATTAGCCTTCACTCGTAACCCCTCTACTAGCCCGCAGATGTTTACTCAAGAATATCACTTTTTCTTTACACCTGTGAACCTACATGAGAAAAACACCCATGTTGAGCAATGGCTTAGTGGGGAGTAATCAATATAATTGACTTCTTGTCGAAGTCTCAAATGCAAATATCACAACAACATATCTTTTTATATTATGAAACACATACACTTATAATAATAGTACATGTATTAAGAAACATTGCAATACCATTTATTAAATACACTAATAATATCATTAAGAGACACACTGAACTAATGAAGCATTTAAACTAATAGACACTTATCAATGATTGTCACTTTAATTGCTTTCCACTACTAACATGCTTTGTCATATCGGAACTGACATACACATGTCATGGTATATCCATATATTAAACAACACTTCAAATTCAATTCTTTGATTACACTTCATTATTAAATGAGAAACACAATAACTATCAAGAGATTTTGAAACACTCACACTATTGATTACATTTTATTATTTAATAATCAAATCAGTTATATTGCTTGTATTCTCATAAGTGGTAGATACGGGTACAAACACTAGATACATAAAAGTCTTAAGTCATTATATACCAAAAGGTATCGAAACACTAGTCACCCTCAAGTGACAACAATAGCAGTTGCGATCACTATCCCTTTTATATGCATGCCTATCTAACCATTACTTTGTGAAATTCAAGCCACACAAGTCACTAATCACTCACGAATATCGCATTTGATACATTTAGAATCATGGCATCAATGCTATCATTTCATTATATAATGTCACTCATATTCAATTACACTCAGGATACATTGTAAAATGCTCATCATTTATTTAGTAACACATAACCTAACTAATATAACAATACATGTTCATTAATTAAATAATTTCCTATGCATTAAGGTTTAGTATTTAACGTTTCCTAACTAGTTCATTATGTTTTCTACTCATTTTATGTCACAAATTACTCTTAATATTGTGTTTCAAAGACTATAATAGTGTTTAGGGAGTTTTAGGTATGCTTTAATATCAATTTGGAACCTAAATATAAAGCTTAGGTAGGGACAAATGAGGGTCATAGTCATTAGCTTATACCTATTGACTGTGATATAAGTGTAATTTTTGTTTAGTAGGTCATACCTTCTAACCGTGAGATCTATTCCACCTAGAGGTAGATTACAGTCTCCATTTGTATGCACTTTTAGACGTATAAAATGTCATTTTTAGCCAAAGTGTCCTTCTACAAAGTTTTTCTCCTATGTCTTTAGTTTCCAAAACATCAAAAATCACTAAATTATGAATTTTAATCTCAAAATATCACTAAACGTTATAGATCGGTTTGGATGACAAAACAACTAGGGTCTGTCAACTTCAATCCTAATTTTGAACACTTTAAAGGTAGATTCGGATTTTGTGGTCTTCTAGATCTATTTCTTATAGTTTATTTCAAACTAGAATCACTTTATTTAAACATCTACAGAGAAAGTTATGCTTTTTACACTAAAATGGGTTCAAGTGAAACCTAAACAGATTTTCACTATATTACTTTCTATGGCATAAATCGTCATTTCCATGCATTATAAAATCATTTCTTCACTCAAATAGCAACAATATATCATCTTCAATACATATATCAACTTAATTAAATTACAAACACATAAGACAATAGCATAAACTCCTTTACCATCTTAATAAATCAAATACCTTTTTCAATCTTTTTTATCCCTCCTTTTTCCTTGCTCTTCTTTCTTTACATGATAATTCACATATAAACACCCATTTAGATCATTAAACCCTTATCATATAAAACTAACAAAAAAATAATAAAAGCCATTGTTACCTTTTCACTTGTCTACCACTAAATTTTCTCTCTTCTCTATGGTATACTTGGAATTAGGGGTGTTTCTACGGTGAGGTCCATTTTCTTATGGAGAAAATGACTAAAAATGATATATTTTAATGTGATGGCTGGATTTTTTTGTTATATAAGACCCTTGAAGTGTCTTATCTTCTTGAGAGAAATCTAGAGAAAGATAGGTATCTTTATATTAGGGTCATTAGTGAATTTGCACTTACTCCCTTTCCTTCCTTTAACTTCTCATTCTTACCACAAGATTTCTTTCTTTTGTTTTAATTAGGCCCCTACATAAGTATTTCCTTCTTACTTATGCACTCTACATACTTGATATGTAATGACCATATTACCCTTAACTTTAAGATTGATTCCATCTAGGTCAACTTAAACTTCCATTACTTCTCTCGTTATATTTACTCATTTATACATCTTAGACATACCTAACTACAAGTAGGGTATATGTTAGGGCCTTGCATTTCTCTCATCCTTAATAGAATTTTGTCTTTAAAATTCATATATGTGTCACTTATCAAATCTCCTCACTTGTATTACTATAATCGTGTCTTTATCCTAATCAAATACTATCCAATATGATCTCTTCCTACTTCTCTTATTGTAAGGCCCCTAACATGACCCTAATTTACTTTGCATATTTTTGTGTTTAAGTAAGTGGGGTAAATTATCATGTTATTATGTTAATTGCATGAAAATAAAATAAAAGAGTAAGGTTTAATATTAATTGAGGGTGTAATTGAAGTAAAAGGTATTAATTTGGGGTAAATTCATAATTGTGGCATATTAGTGGCCAATTGTGAATAGAAGCATTTAATTCAAGGTTAATTTGAAAGAATGATTAAATAGATAGGTTAATGTTTGAAAAAGTGTTAGTGGAGGGGTTAAAGTCTATCATGCATAAAGGTTTGTGGCATTTGTGTGGCATGCAAGATGTTAAGGGAGTAAAAGGGAAATTTTGCCACTTATATAAATAGAAGGAGTTAGTGGAATGTGGAGTTGGCTATGTGAGACTTGGAGAATGACATTGTGAGAGAAAAACCAAAAAAAAATCATCTTTTTCATCCTTTTGATTTTCATTGAATTACCTTAAGCAATTTGATGATAATGTTGTGGGTTAATCAAGAGTATAGTGCAGTTAATTAAGGTAATTAAACTCTTAATGTAACCCTTCATCATCTCCATCTTCTTCTTCCTTTCACGTTGCCTGAGAAAATGTAAATGTGCTAGAAATTGATGATGATGATGATGGTAATTATGAAGGAGAAGAGGAAGGAAGAAGGAGCAAAGGAAAGGATATTGCTAGAGGTTGAAGATATAGGATTTGTCAGCCAAGGTATGGGAATTTAGGCTGTTCATAATGCATGTGAAATTGATTGCTAGAACTGGGTATGATTTACAGAATTCAAAGTTACGTTTTGTTGGTTTTTAACGATGTGAGGTTGAAGAAGATTGTTCTTGCCGAGTCGTGAACTTTTGTCCGACTCGTGAAGCTCTTCACGAGTCGTGCATCTTCTTCCATTATTGGGTTCACTCGTCAAGCTCTTCATGAGTCATGAAGTATATATGCCTTTCTCCTCCACTCATGAACTCCTTCACGAGTCGTGAGGTTTGCCCATTTTGCTTCACTCGTGAAGCTCTTCACAAGTCGAACGCCCCTCCACGATTAAATGAACCACCTGGATTGTTTTGCTCATAAATTAAGCTACAGAACAAAAAATTGAGTGATTCTTTTTGCATTGAAAAATAGACTTCCATACCTATATTTCATATGAAGAAACCTAAACTTAAATCTGTCTCTAAGTATACGGAATCTAGGGTCGAATTCGGACTAGTTTCCTAAACTACTCATAGAAACAGAATTTACTATTATGTGCAGATTGTTGCTACACTTGATAATATAATTTTTAATAAATTAAGACATATATCTGTTTATGTGATAGTAAAGTTAATTGGATAGAGCATGTAATATGGCTATCAATGAAGGATTTATATGAATACATATGCATTCAATTGCGTATATGAATAAAGACTAGTGATGAAATATCTAAACTATACATGTAAATAGTTTTGTGCATGATTGTCACATGCCAAATTGATATATATATATACACATGTAATCTTATGACATGATAGTACACATTTTGACATGTACCTATGCTATGAAATAGGGACTATAGTAGTACGACCTTGGCATGTGTATATGTCCATGTGGAAACATGTTGATATTTTGTATAGCACATGATGTGAATGATGATAAAGGCATATATATATATATTGGTAACATGCTCATAAGAATCAGTCAACTATATTTGAATGTACCACATGTATGTACATTTATGATTATATATATGAGTATATGAGCATGTAATTGCCCTATGAGATAGAAGATGTTTTGGTATGATTATGAACATGTGAAATGCTTACTAAGAACATGATCAAGTACATGATATGATGATTATATGTCATGCTTAAATGTTATGATGTAAATTGTAAAGTCATACAGATTTGAACAGCCATATGTATAACTTGGCATATGAAATGTGCATATATCTGATTATGCACCAGAGAACTCATAGTTTTACAAGGCTCTGTATATGTGCAACAGTATACTATGAATACAATATTAATATGTGAATTGAACACGAATATAGTTTTGCCTACAATAGAGTTTTAGATGTGGATAGATAGGCGCCTATAGGGAAATTGCAGCTGCCATAGTTTGGCCAAATTGGGTCCATAGTATATATGATCCCGTTTGGATCATGATCAGCCCCGTTTGGGTTGATAGGCGACCCCGTTTGGGTCTGCTTGACCGGTCCACAGTACAGTTTGGCCCTATTTGGGTCTATAGATCCGATATCTTCGAATATCCTTCTTTTGATACCGATGTGTATCTATAGTTCCCGTTATCCACTGATAAAGCTAAGTCAGGCTAAACGTTATTCATAGTAATTATCAAAACTTAAACAGTTAAAGTTATTTGCCTAAAGTTTGATAGTGTGGATTACATTATTGGTTTACCCACAGGGATTATGTTTCATTTGAATATGTTCACATGAAAAATGGTCATCTATATGAATTATGAAAATGAAATATGTGCTTTTCTCTTGGGTACAAGGTTTATATACATGAGAATATGCTTTATGCCTAAAAGTATATGTTATTATTGCCATGATATGTGGTACATGTTGTTTATAGTATTTATATATTGTATATGTATGTTTTGATGACCTTTGTGTGTGGTCATCCATCTTTAGTTTTTCCCCACTAAGCTTTATAGCTTAGCACGGGTTATTTATCCGTGTAGGTACGGTTAGCAAGACTTTTTCTCAGGGATGATCTCTGCATCAGAAAGGGCCAACTACCGACTTTTAATCTTGATGTAGGATGCAATTGTAATAGTATTACCATATGTTTTGCTTTATGGCCAGTTATGTTATAAGATGTATATAACTTATAAGAGATGCTGTAACTCATAAGTAGTAAAACTAAGAAGAGTATGCATGCATGTGATATACATAAGTAATATTCGTATAGTATAGTATGCATGATACTAAGTATGAAATACAATACAGGAATAGACTAGTAGCACATATATAAGTATATGAACCGTATGGCATGATTAAGGGCAAATTAATAGTTAAACAAATATATTGCATTTGCATGATTAATAGTAATCAATTTATCAGTTAAATAGGGTTTTGCTTAGAGGGTGCTAAAGTTATTCTCTGCTTTATCACATTTAGTTTCCATCTAAATTCATCTCTTTACAACTTTACTCTTTTCTCACTATCATATCATTACTTTCCAGTTGGGGCTTTACATGTAATTTAATGCTTTTCATTTCTTGTCAAATGATGCTGATGTAACATTAAGAAAGAATGATAGGATGCAAATGTACACTTTTATGTATCATAAATGTCTACCCTATCCCATACTATAACATGTAAAATCAATTGCCTACATTGTTAAAGAGTTACTGATAGGTACACAAAATCAATACTCAATTTGAATTCACTTTCATATCAACTTCATACAGAGGCTAGGTAGTCTTATTCAAATTTACACAAATCCACTTTATACTCTACTATTTATCAGAAGACAAGAATATTTACACTAGCCTTTGTGCTAACACTTAATTTACACTTTCAACAATCTATACTTTTACCAGGATCTAATTTTATCTTTACTCTAAACAAAACATCTTCTTTAAGGCCATACCACTATATATACACACATATCTAATCTTTTTCTAACACCTTATTTGCTAGGATCGGCTAAACCTTTGCTCTGATACCACAATGTAACGCTCACTCTCATTACCATTTTATTTAGTTATTTCTTAATTAAATTGTTTGCATAATTACATATACATAGATATAAATTAAACATACTTAAAGTATAATTATAGATTAATTTATTACATATAGCCTAAATCCTTTATATTATACATTTACAAAAAATAATTCATCATCAAAACAAGCCTTCACTCACAACCCTTCTTGTGGCCTACAGATGTGGACTCAAGAATGAAAATTTTTCCTTAAACCTGTGAGCCTACATGGGAAAAACACCCATGCTAATCAATGGCTCAATGGGGAGTAAATAGTATAATTGACTTCTTATTAAAGTCTCAAATGCAAATATCATAATAACATACACTATAAAAAAACTGCCAATTAGCGACTAAAATTAGTGACGGCATTATTTTTGTCGAAAATTTTGCGACGGATTCGCGATTGTCTTACAATTCCATCGTGGGGAGGATATTTTCTAATTTTTTGCGATGAAATAGCAACTGAATGAATAATCAGTTGCTAATTATTGGTGAAAAGTATGCGCGCCATGATTTGCGATGAAATTAGCGACAAATATTTCCATCGCTAAATTTTATAATTTTTTATTCAAGAAATTAGTTCCATAAAATTTAGCGACGAACATTTTAGTCGCTAATTTTGGAGGCAAAATATAGTGCCTTTATTGCGACAATTTAGCGACAGAAATAGGTCCGTCACTAATAGTAATTTGTTACAGTAAAACAATTAGCGACGGATATGTTTAGTCGCTAATCCGTCGCAAATAAATTAAAAAATATTTTTTTAATTCACTCACATGATTTATGTATAGTTTCAAGTAATTTTAATATAGACCGTATGAAATAAATATTTTATTTTGTAACAAAAAATTATAAATTATTTAATAAGTTGATAATAATTTTTTATCAATTATACCAAAATCTAAAGTTATTTATTTAGAAAATTTACATTTTTAATAATAATAATAAACTAATTGTTACGATTATTATATATTTGCGTGTTCAAGATTAATAAAAATAAATATTTATAAAATAGTAATATAAAATTTATTATTTAATATAAAATAATAATAATAAAAATTTGTAATTTATTTTTATTTTATAAAATTTAAATCAAATATTAAATTCTTAGGAATTCTATTGATTTCTTTATCAATTATCCCCAAATAGAGAGAGAGTGTGAAGCAAGAACGTGAGGAAAAGGAGGGGGCGCCGCTCTCACTGCCGTTCTGCCACCGTCGGCCTCAGTGTCGATCACCAGTAGGGGGATTGGGAATGCTGTCAATGCACTTCACCTTTGCTTCATTGGCATCGCTTCGTTCCTCCTCCGATCAGCCTTCTCCTCTTTTCGAATCTAGACTGCTGCACTGCTCATCGTTTTGATGGTCAATGGCGAGATCGACGGCTCGGTCTATACTAATGAGGCCTCTATTGTCGCAATTAGCCTTTTGTACACGAATAGTTATACAAAGCAGGAGCTGATAATTGAGCAATTTACTTGAATGAGTCTTGTGATATAATAAATTCAAACATTATATACAAATATATAATTTTATAATTATAATAATGCATATATATTATATCTATTGATGCAAATAAAAATTCTATATAAATTTATCTATAAAATTATCCTCAATTTAATAAAATATTGTACATATGAAAGTATGGGTATTTTTGACTTTTCAAAAATAAATATAATTATCAACAAATTAGCAAATTTAGATTGAGTTTAACCAATTAATATAAAATTATAATTTTCATGAATCAGCTGTATATAAAAATTTGTATTTTTTATATATACTTAGTTGTATGAAAAAAATAAATACAATGACAAATAAGAGAAAGAATAAAATAATATATATATATATATATATAAAGGCAGTGAAGGACTTTTTAGGAGGGGCGTCGGGTTTTAGAAAAAAAGGTTACAACCACAAGAAAAAAAAAGAAAGGAGAGGAGGAAGGAGATTGGGAACAAGGGGGGACGGCACCAGTGATCGACAGAAGCATTGGGTGTCACGACCGGCACCGATGACTCTGTGAGGTAGGGGCAGCTTCTCCGGCACTTACCGCTCCTCCCCACTCGCCGGTAGCAAGGAGATCAACCATGGTGGAGTGGGACATTTCAACTCTGATCCCAATGAATGGTGGCAGTATTGGGGCACGTGAATGTCGCTTGGAAGCTACCGGTGGCTCTGGCTACAAGTATGCAGCTTCGGTACGTCTCCGGTGAAGATTCGATGACCCATCCGGCAAAGAACTCATCAACTCTTAATTTTGCTATTTATTGAAGTTGCTAGGTATTTTTTTTACCTCTCTGTCTCTCTTGGTGAACTATACACACCCTTGTGCTTGGTAGGTTGTGCCGATGAGGGAAATGGGCCCTAAACTCCACTGAAGATTTAATGTTTGAAAAGAAGGGTCTCTATCTCCTCCTGTAGTGCTCACTTTGTTGATGTGGTGTGAAATGTTCCTACTTCTCTATTCAATGGTTTCAATTTTCATCTCCAATTTTGATGAGTTTCTATGCAGTTCAATCAAGCCCTTATGATGAAATAACTTCCTACTTCTTTTTTATTTTCTTGGTTGTCTGTTAAGAGTTTTACTTTGCTAATATTTTCAACTGGCATTCAATGGAAACAAAAAGAGTTGGGTTAGCTATACTATTCGGCATTCCAAATTTTGTTTTGGTTATCACTACACGAGTAATATCTTTTGTGAATGATCCAATATGTGAGATCATGAAGCTCCTGCTAATTTATTGACTTTGTGCAACATGTTAAACATAGAAATATGAAGGAGAATCTTGCACATGCTATTGAGCATGAGTCAAATGGAAATTCTTCTAATGCTTATGAGTGCTACCAGAAGGCTGTTGATATTTCACCTGTGATTGCTCATGAGCTAATCTAGGTAGGAGTGGTGCTTTATGGTGAATAGGTTCTTTTTATCTGCATCCAAATTTTTAGCTTGTAGTACTAGAAAATATAATCTCTCTAATTGATGTGTTTGCATGTGGAAGATCTTAAAGAAGGAAGATATTTCCTATATTGTGGCTCCTTTCGAGGCTAATGCCCAAATGACCTTCTTGGCAATAAGCAAACAAGTTGATGCTATTATCACTGAAGACTCGGATCTGATACCATTTGGGTGTCTTAGAGTGAGTTCTTGGTGGCTGATTATCTTGAACTTCTTATTACTATTAATATTGTATATATCTTAGATTTTGCACTCTTTTTCATCACTGGTTGTTGAGTTTACTATGTACTGCTAATCCATATTATCTTCAAAATGGACAAGTATGGATAGGGTGTTGAGTTCCAGTATTCCAAACTTCAGCAAAACAAGAAGCTAAATTTTGGAGGATTCACTCTTGAAATGCTACATCAGATGAGCATTTTAAGCGATTATGACTATCTGTTGTCATTGCCTGGAATGGGACTAAAGCAGCCTCATGCACTAATTACAAAGTTCAAAAATTATGACAAGGTGAGTTTTATTGTGAATACAAAATAAGCAAGATGGTCGTACAAACTCTTATTTGAAGCCTAACTTTGTTTTGGAAGTGTTGCTCTATTTTGGAAGAATTTGTAGTGCCTTATGTTATAATTATTGATGATTTGTTCTTTAAGTAATCAAGCACCTACAATATAGCACGGTATCTGTTCCTCCTCTTTATAAAGAGTCCTTCTAGAAGGCGTTATTGACTTTCCAGCATCAAAGGTTTTATGATCCTATCACTTAAACTATTTACACTTGTCTGGTGTATCTGACAATCTCGGTGATGATTTTGATTTTTTGGGCCCATATCCTTGAGATAATTTTTTATTTTATTGGCATAATTGTTTATTCTTTTTTCCAATTTGAAAGTACTTTATCATTTACCTTAACCTGAAACAACAATAATGCCATAACATATAGCTAAAGGTATAGCTGAAGGCGATCTAGATCCATTTACCCAAACACCATTCAAGGTATCTCCTTTGCGTACTTTATTATTTGTTTATATTTATTCTCCCCTCAAGATCTTTTTTTAGGTCTGATAAGCATAGTTTAATTCTATCTGAATTTATCAAATATATGCTGTAATGATCATTTTCCTTTCTAGAACTCAATAAAATCAAAATGATATTTGCATGAAAAGGCATCCCTAAGAAATACCGCCATTGATGATTGTGAAGCTTTTCTAGCTGCTGTAAGCTATAAGGAAGGCTAAACAGGGAAAATTATGCATGAGATATCAATCTAGAAAGGAAAAGAAAAATATAGAAGGTTCAATAAAATCTAAATTTTAAGTATTGCTAGTGCTATATCTTTAGATAAATAGTTGTATTCCTGTTGCTGCTTAGGGACCCAACAAAACTATAAGATATTATGCCTTACATAAGTATTTTTCAAGGACTTTATAATTGTAACTGCATAAGCATTACCTGTGAAAATGTAATTCAATTTTTCTAGCAGGTTGACATCCAAGGACTTGATGTCCACTTATTCTACATGTGATTTGTTTTCCCATTCTTTACCTATAATGCTTTTATGTATTTAAGTATTCTTGTAATAACAAACATTTTCCACCTGTTGTGGGTACAATGGTGGCTATTTACTTCTTTTATTGGTCCACCTCTCCTCATCTGCCATTCGCTAATGTGAAATGAAGCATTTTTTTTTGTTCTCTTTGATTTGGAAATTGAAGATGCAATCTATAATTGGGCCAAGTTATGAGATGCTTATATAGTGTCATCTATATTTTGTTAGTTAACTGTTTAGTCTATGATATTGACCTATCATGTATTCTTTGTTTGCATTTTGGTTTGTTGAATAAAAGTCGTCGTTATGTGTAAGATGTTGATTTGTAGGAGGTTGTGACAGTATCTTTTGCATGCTTGGGTTCCTTGTTGTTAGAAGCTTATTGTAGAATGGGTTGCAATAGAGGTCAATATTGACATCAATTTCTCATGCTTTTTTGCTATAATAGTCTATATTTTTGTTCATATTCAATGCTAGATTGTTAAAGAATGTTTCTATGTGTATTAGATTTTACACATATTAACATAATAGGGATTTGATTATAATTTAATATGACCACCACTTAGCTAGATTGTTAAAAAATGTTTCCACTATAAATCAATATTCTTTTGGATATAACATTACTTAAAATTACAATTGTATGCAGTCTTTTACTTAAATTATTGTTGTTGCTATTATGTTAGATAAATCAATAACTATTTATAATTATTTAGCTTAAGTGTTTCTAATTTACCATAAATATTCATCATTGTTGATGTATTAGAGTATTGGTAAAATAGCTACCTATTAATTAATTTAAGTATAGTTAATTGCTTACTGGAAAACCAAATATTTAGCATGTTATTGATTAAGTCTTTAATAATTGGCAGTAAAGTACAATCGGACAATAAGAACTAAAATTACATTAGTTAACTATAAAGAAATCTACAAGTTGCTAATTTAAACATGATTAGGTTTGAGCCTAGCAATCCAAGAATCTTTCTTAATTTGGTTGTCCGACACAATTTGTTTAAATTTATCCCCCATTTTTTTTACTCGTGTTCTCAAATATCAAAAGCATCAATACCATTTTTTACATAGTCATGCATAGAAATATTTTCTCAAGGTTCAAAAGAATGAGACCAATGAACATCTTCCTTCCTCTAGGCCTAAAAGGAAGCAGGATAGGCTTGCAGGCCTGATTGCTTTCTTTCTTCTGCAATTGCCAATCTCATCCCCATTTTCACTTTCTTGCTTGCACTCATTACAGGGTATGAATTTGTTTGTAATTTTACTTAATTTCTTAAAGGGTATTCTTGAAAATGACTAGTTTTGTTTTGGGTTTCTTTTTTGTTAAATAAAAGCTATGTATTTTTATCACATTTGACTGCTCATCAATTTTGTCATATGCTAATGTTTGCTATTGTCTTTCAACATATAAAATATGGACTTAAGGATGATATAATTGACTTTATAAGTCATGTATTGGCACTCCACCGTGATGACAACTACTTGGATTAGCCAGCTTTGGATTTTGTGAAGAGAATGAAGGTGCATTTATAAATTGTCAAATTATTCTTGTACATGTCAAAAATTCACACATTTAATCCGTTCTCTATAGATATTCATAAAACAAATTGAAATACATTTTTTGTTTCAGCAAATATCCAGAAACAAGTAAACGACCTAAATTACTTGTTAAGTCTTGATATTAATTACATCCTATTGAATTTGATTTTTCTTGGGTTAGGTGTTTAGGTTAGATATTTAACAATAAAGATAGGATTTTAAATACATTAAATTAGTTTGGGGACATCTTTAAATAGCCCCTTTCTTTGTAGAATGGATGAAAGGTTTGATGTTTGACTTTTTAAGTGAGCTATACCAGAAAGATAATTATTTTTTCACAATAAATACATGGATTTGTCATTAGCATACTTCAGGAAAATCTGGTTCATTTCTTAAGCATTTTGACAGCATAATGAATTTGTGAGGTACTTTGAATGAGTGACAAACTCAATTGGTTACATTCTATTTAATTCTTTTTGATTGTCTAGTTTAGGAAATTTGAAGAATGTACTGATAAAAAAATCTTTCAACCTTTCTAGTCTAGTGAAAATGGAAAATCCATTAAGGCTATTATAAAATATTATACAAAAGTTTTTGATGGACTGCATTCCTATTTATAATTTTCTTGAATTATGCATAGAGAAATTCATTTTTGTACCCTACAGCTGCTTAATTTTTTCCATACGGACAACTATGCATAAATATAACCTTAACTATTTTGGTTGATTATATAGCTCTAATGATTGTGGTCTTTGCTTAACACTGCTATATGCAGAGTCTTTAGCACATTTTCAAGGAGGATCACCTTATATCTATCCAATGTATGGCCTGGGAGAATTGCCTCAGGTTTTTTTCCTACCCTAATTATTATTATTATTTGATAATTGATAGTTAGAAAATAGGGTGCTTTAACATTTTAGAGTATTATTGATAGGCCTTTGCCCGTTGAAGTGTTGTATATAGTGGGACTTAGATGCCGAATAAGCCTGAATGTAAGGTACATACCGCATTATATGTTTTCTGAAAGCTGCACCAGTTCTAATGAACATAATCATTGTCATTGTTGTTATTCTTTCTAAGGTTTCTGAATATGTCAAGTACTGGTGCTCGCTTAATTTCAAGCTAAACAAATTTGCCTCAAGGCTCACCCCTTTAACAGTGAAGCGATTCTGAAATTTGAGTAGTTATTATGTCTCAATGGGAATGGTATTTTCTTTGCAAGAGTATGAGTTAAATGTTGATTATCCTAGCATACGAATCATGAAAGTTACATAGTTTTGTCATTTTCTGAAAGTTATTTGGCAATAGTCCAACTTATCTTGTTTTGAGATTCCACATGGTGGGATAGATACTTGATGGGGACTTTTTTTCAATGTTTTGCTAATGCTATGCATGAAATTACTTGCATCATTGTCTTATTCTTATAATAGGTAGAGTTTGATGAAATTACTTGCATCATTGTCTTATTCTGGTAATAGGTAGAGTTCTATTATATCTACTGAAATATTATTCATGATTTTTTATAGATTTAGTTGTTTTGTCAATTGCTACTATAGATTCTCCTGTAGCTTGTGAATTTGAGGGAAAATAAGCTCATCTATGCAATAAAGGAAAGTCTAAAAACTAATTGAAAGTGAAGATGAAAAGTAGGAGAAGGAACAATTATTGATGTTATTTAGGAGGATATTATTAGTATTTTGTTGTATTGTTTTAAGAGAGATTGTTTGATGACATTATGTATGATTTCAATTACTTTTATCAAACATTATGTATGATTTCAATTACTTTTATATAGGTGTTTTGGAATAAATATACAAATATATATGTGTATGTATGTGTGTGATCATTATTGTTTATAGGATGAAAATTAATAAATACTACAAAAAAAATTAAATTTTTCTATAATTTAGCGACGGATTCGCGACAAAAAATCTGTCGCTAATATGTAAAAATAAGAATTTCACAAATAATTAGCAAAAAATTTAGCGACTAACCTTCGTCGTAACATTTAGTGATGGGAGTTATTAGTGGCAACCTGTCATTATTGATACAATAATAATTAGAGACGGAATTAGCGACGAAAAAATTAGTCGCTAAATATTATAATTATAATTCAGCGACTAATTATGAACATAAATTAGCGACGGAAAAAAAATTAGCGACAAAATATTTCGTCGCTAAGTTAGCGATCGATTTGGAATTCCGTTGCTAATATATTCGCGATTGGGTTTCTAGCAACTGTTTGTTGCGGCGTCGCTAAATTATTTTAGCGACGGAATTCTGGTATTAGCGATGGAAAATTATGTCGCTAATTAGCAATTTTTTTGTAGTGATATCTTTTAATATTACGAAACACATACACTTATAATAATAGTACATGTATTAAGAAACCTTGCAATACCATTTATTAAATACACTAATAATATCATTAGAAGACATACTCAATGAATAAAGCATTTACACTAATAGTCACTTATCAATGATTGTCACTTTAACCGTTTTCCACTACTAACATGCTTTGTCATATTGGAACTGACATACACATGTCATGGTAGTTCCATATATTAAAAAACATTTCAATGCAATTATTTGATTAGACTTCATTATTAAATGAGAAGCACTATACCTATTAAGAGATACATAAACACTCACATTATTGATTACATTTCATTATTCATTAATCAAATTGCTTATATAGCCTGAATTCTCATAAATGGTTGATACGGGTACAAATACTAGATACTGATGAGCAACATCAAATACTAGAGACATAAAAGTCTCGAGTCACTCGATACCAAAAGGTATCGAAACACTAGTCACCCTTAGGTGACAACACTAGCGGTTGATCACTATTCCCTTTATAGGCATGCCTATCTATCCACTGCTGTAACACCCTTAACCACCATATATACATAACAACCATTATAGATAGCAATCCAACGATAATCAAATAAATATAGATCATACTTCTTAACAAACATAATGCTCAAAAAATGATAATAAAACATTTACATATAAACCCATAATCACTAGAAGAAACTCAAGAATAAAAGCTGCACATTTCTAGCTCTCATCTTCTATGCTGGTTGAGCCATAACAGCTAACTATTCAAAATGAAGCTTATGTTGATACCTACATGGATAATAAAACTTGTCCAAAGCTATAAAGCTTAATGGGGAACAAAATATTCTATATATAACCTTTTACCAAGATTCATCAATTATACAAGCACAAAACTTTATGTGATAATCATATATGTCCACCACATCAATAGTAGATTACAACAATAAAAGTCTTTAAGTGAACTCTCTCTAGTTCTACAACCTTACAATTAATCCAGCAATGATAAACCACAAAAGATATTGTTAGGCATGATTTCTTTATTCATAGTACATAGCTCAAATCTTAAGATGCATTCTATAGTCACAATCATGTTCATAATCATATTCATAACAATGTAGTAATGAAGACTACCTTAGCATGGTAAACTATATGCCACTTAACACCAAATTGCTCCATATACTATACAATGATCTATAATAGAGTCATATGCATATACATGAGTATAGATGGATATACAACAAATTAAGAATTTAACATGTGACTCCAAGAAATAGTAAGATTACTAAGGATGGATGCCATAATGTATAATTTTATACTCATGATTTATAGGTCCAAATGCATATGTAGCATTATAGTATTACATACTCAATATATTGTAACCTTCACTTTAATATCAGTTTCTTACATGCAAGTGAATAATACTTATGCAAAATAGCTTCTAAACTGCCAAGTTTCTTATCTTTTAATTCAATAGAATGATTTTTTTTCTTGCATTAAGGCTGCATACTTTTATAAAAGTGGATAACGGGTTAACAATTGTACTCGAAGGTACCAGAACACACTCAAAGGTATGACAATCGTACCTGAAGGTACCAGAACACACTCGAAGGCATGACAATCATACTTGAAGGTACCAGAACACACCCGATGGTATGACAATCATATGCAAAGAAACCAAAGCACACCCGAAGGCATGAAAATCATACCCGAAGGTACCAAAACAGACCCAAAGGTATGATAATCATATTCGAAGGTACCAGAACACACCCGAAGGCATGAAATCAGAACGTATTCGAAGATACCAGAATATAACCTGAGGTTGAAATCAGAAGACCCATTAGGGTCAAATAAGAGCAGCTGTTGTAACTAACCCTTATAGGCATGCCTATCTATCCATAACCTAGACATAAATGTAAGCGAGAAACCTCTTTCCATTATCAATCCATACTTTACTATGTTATTCAATCAATGATTACCACTGTATAGCAATAACTTAATGTCATGCAATACTAGCTCAATATTCAATATTCTAAAAAATAGATACTATTAACATCATAGAGCATAAGCAATCTATAGTTGTAATCAAATCCAATGGGCATATACATATATACTCATGTCATATCACTTATTTGATATGTTCTTTAAGTTTCTTAATTAAATCCGGGCCAACATATTCATCCATTTGCATATTATCACATGACAACCAATATGGTTTTAAAATCTTATATTGACAATACATATGATGGTCATAATGGTTCATGCATTACTACATTTTTTTCATGGGAATGAGATCATATATATACTCATGTAAACCATGGGTTCATGAAATAGCACTTAATCA